>OZ014458.1:3883961-4526631 GCA_963966035.1 Acleris laterana | reverse complement strand
GGACAGCGCGCGCGGCGAGACGAGCGCGAAGGCGCGCGCGCGCAGCAGGGCCGCCACCGACCCGCGCGGCGCCGCCAGCGCTCCGCCGCGGCAGCCGCACGCCGAGAACCAGCCTGGCAAACAAACAAACACGATAAACACCAGATTAAATACACCAAATAGAAGGAAAGAAAGATACATTTAGGCTCACTTGCGTGGACGAGGGGTTCAATTCTACTAACAAATTTTGCTTTTTTGTCCACAGTAGAAACTGAATGGGAATACAATCTTTATCGAATCTTAATAGATTCTTGAAATATGCTCATTAGTAGAATTGAACCCCAGAGTTAGCGTCTTAACCCGAGGTTAGACGGCAAACCACGTACAAAAGTCGACGCTTAACTCTGGGTTAAGTGCTAACTCTGGTCCGCGCAAGTCCGCCTTATTCTGCTACGGTTAGGTTTACCAAAAGTCCGGACTGTTTAGAATTATTGCATTCTCAATTAAGAAGAAGTCTGTCGAACGATCGAACGTATAAGGCTGCCTAATTGAAAATGCACGCGCTATAATGTGTTTTGTACGCTCTAACGGGACTACTAAAACTCGCCGGTTTATATGTATAAGCTGCACCGCGTTAGGTCACTTGTTCAACCGACCGAACGCCGTTTTTAAGACAACGAGTTAGTTTATCCATTCAACGAGAAAATGCTTCCAGCATCTTTGGTACATGCGGCTGGGGCTATTCTTAGATTAACCCCCTTACTTATAAACGTGGAATAAGCTTGGAATAGTTTACACCATGCTTTGTCACTTTCTGTCAGATGCAAATGTAACAATTACAGATAAGGACAAAGCATGGCATAAACTATTCTAAGCTTATTCCATGTTTATAAGTAAGGGGGTTAATGTTTTAGTTATTTATATATGTACTTTCAGTTGCTATTTTATACATTTTTTATCGTTTGTTCAATTTTTTTTTGTAATCCATCTGCCATCACTGCACTTACATCATTCCGTAATTCTAATTACGTATTTTTCCTTTAAATGTGTAATTATGTATAAGTATATCAATTTCCGAAAGCCCACACACTTCTCCTTCTTATCACATATTTTTTTCTCAGTAATCAATTTAGCTAACAAGACTCGGTAACAAAACAAAGTATCTTTATTTATAACAATACAATTTGTTACGTGGAAAACAATAATAATCATCACTACATAGTATAAAACAAAGTCGCTTTCCGCTGTCTGTCCCTATGTATGCTTAGATCTTTGAAACTACGCAACGGATTTTGATGCGGTTTTTTTTAGTAGATAGAGTGATTCAAGAGGAAGGTTTTTATGTATAATAAATTTTGTTTTATGTACGTGTGTTATAGAAAACTCAAATAAACCGAAGCGAAGCGAGGGCGGGTCGCTAGTAAATTATAATTGTTATCTCTTGTTTGTACAATAAACTGTTTACATACATACATACATAAATACTCGGTTTAGCAGAAATTGGACTTACACCTAACATAACGTTTTAAACGAAGATAAAAAAAACTTAAGCAATAGTATAATAAAAACTATAATTCCAACCTAAACTCGCATTGTTTAAGGTTTAACTTCCTTCGCAAGTGACCTTTGACTTGTGACATTTTTAACGACCAGCTAACCCTTCGCCGGCTGATGTAATTAAGTAAAGGTCGTCGCGTTAACCCTTTTGTTTTTACTGTTTCCGATTAACTTAGGGCTTTAGAAAGAGGTTAAGTGAAAAAAAACTTGGTATCTGAGGTAGAATAAATAAAGATGTAGACATGTTACAACAAAATTTGTTAACTTGGCCGGGTCGGTGCAGCACGCCTTTTTTTCTCAAGCATAGAGAATACATCAGTATCGAAATAATGTATCTCTCTCAAATGATAGATTTAGTTTCTTCTGGTTAGAAATTGACATATTTTGTGTAACTAGGAACGAACAGTATAGGTCTAATCTCTCATATAGCTTGAGTAAATCGAGATTAAAATTGCGTACACAACATGTAATTTATACGCAATCAAGTAAGCTGCTCGTCGACCAACACACGGACGAGTTTTTAAGAAAATACCAACTAGTCTAACTATCCAAGTATAATAAGTTTATTTCAAACGAGTTGCAACATTTTTGCTTCACTGCAGCCGTGTCTAGTTTATGAAGTGCAGGATGCGTTTCCTGTGCATATAGCATAATTGCTTTAAATATTCGGTTTTTAAACAAAAACTTCTCACGTTAACGCGGACACATCAATAGAATATAATTATAATTCAATGCTACGCATTTGCAATGCATATTGCACAAAAAAACATTAAAAAAACGTAAAGGAATATTTATATGTATTGAAATTGAACCTTTAGTCAACAGTGTTAAGATTTAAAATGGCACAGATTCTTGGCTTAAGTTACGTCGTTTTGCTTTGTGTATAATATGCACGTGCAACGCTTAAGGAATTACGTCTATAGAAATAACTAAGTCAAGTGACTTCATGTTATTCTAAAGTTAGCATAACATTTGTCATTAAGCGTAATATGCCATTAGTTTACTTCTCACTTTAACAACTCGTTTAATATTGATGTTATATGACTAAAGGCCGTAAGTCAAATTAAAGAAAACTAGCATCTCCGATGTCTAAATCATATAAAGGTAAAGGATATTTCAATTACATAGATACCAAACCCTAAGGCAGAGTATAAACTTTAAAAACCAGCGAAGTTCTAATAACCTACTCATACCCGGTTCCTATATTCAAGAAACGAATCGCTTTCCCTACGTCTCGTTAAAATTTGACACGTTTTGTACGTAGCAAATGTCAAATTTTAACGAGACGTAAGGAAAACGATTCGCTTCTTGAATATAGGAGACCGGGCATCAGTGAAAGAGTTATAAAAGTCAAATGCCTGTGTTGCTGTCACTGCTCTAAAGGTCGGAAAAGACAGGTTTCGCAGGTTCCAGGATCTGATAGCCGACCTTTGTAGAAAGAGAGTAGGTATAATAGGCTATATCTCCCTCCAGGCGGGCGTTATGCCTGGGGACCGAAGTCCATTGGGATGAAGTTGGAAGTGGTATATACATATATGTCAACTGACTGTTGAAACTTCTTTAGCGCGATGTAGAACTTTAGTTCCACTTTCTGACGCTGGGGGCGCTGGCGAGTTGGTTGATACATGTTACCGTTAGATGTCACTAGGTCGCCACATCTTTACTTATTGCAGAAGCATTTATCTACTTTACCATCCAGGGATACCATAGTAACCAGAGTAATGCTTTTGGTAAATCGACAACAGTGTTTTATTGACTGTACCCTGAGGTTCTAAGGACTGTATTAATAAACTCATCTTGGCTGAGATGCCCGTCACAAGATACGTCAAAGTTAACGTCAAACCATAGAACACTGTCATTTTTGACTCATCTCGAGACGAGCATTAGAATTGAGATTACTTTATTAATACGGGCCTAAGTTAGTGAATTTTGAATTACATTCCAGCTCTCGTTTGAGGGCTGAACTGGAGTAAAAACCTACAGTCGACCCCATATCAGAACATAACAATGCGAAAACTGTTGCTTGGCTGTAGGATAAAAATGGTGGTATCGTAGAAGGACGAATGCGATAGGTCCCACTACTTCTTACAGTCTAGAGTTGCAAGATGCGAGAATGGTTCGAGGCAAAATGGTACGGTGGTAGAGAAGAATACCTATAAATTGTAACTCCCGCATCTATCCCGAAAAGCATCTCCGGGCGAGGGTTGCGCGTCATAACGCGGTTGTTACCCTGCGCGCAAACAACGCTGACGGACACTCTCACTGCGCAGAGTAGCCGGCAGAGACAGCCACGTCAAAACACAGAATATACAGGGTGTTAAGCAGGTCGTTCGATAAATGAAAAGGGGGGACAGTTGGGGCCAATAAGAAGATAAAAAAACGTCTTAAAAATACTAAAAACTGACTACAATTAATTTATAGTCAAATAAAGTAGCCTATAATCATTTGCACAATAAAGATGAACCGATAGACACCTCCTTTGTCAAAATCGGTTAATTAGGAACGACGCTAGAGTGAAACGTCTAAATATAGCCCAGGTTTTGATCCATGGGATATTTTCTGTTAGATATGTTTTTGTGCTTAGTAGATCAACAATGTAATCTTTATCTTTATGTTTATATATATACATACTGGTACATACACTCAGGAGCAAAAGTATCGGGTCAGAGTGCGTTTTTCATACAAACGAGGCTATTTTGAAGCCTTGGTTCCTAGCCAGGGGTTAGTTTGAGGTTTAAAGGTGGGTACTCCGAGGTTCAATAGAGGAGGTCAAAAGTTCTTAAGACACCTAACTGATCGCACAATCAGTTGACACCACAGCGAGAGAGTTTGGGTTTGCATTTGGATTTCCTTACATTTTATTGTCATTTTAGATGTTTTTCTGAACATGCACAATTCCGGCGTTAACCGCAAATTCAATCAGTTGGGTGTCCTAGGCACTCTGGAAGTCCTGTATCGATGCTCGGGGCATCCATCATCAGATTTCACTACAAGCATCCCCTGGCGAGGAACCAAGGCTTCGAAATAGCCTCGTTTGTATGAAAAATGCACTCTGACCCGATACTTTTGCTCCTGAGTGTACATACACGGGATGTCAAAATTATTGCCCTTCCTTTGCTTTGCCGTAAACGGGTAAAAATACTTAGGTAAATATGTTCGAATTGGCTACAACTACCCCCCTTTATAATTTGTCGGACCTGCTTAACGTACTCCTGTATAACGTACTTAGGTACTTACCAACACTATAAGTACAGAAGGCGCTCTTCATAACAAAACAGCGTTTAGGTAGGTCGATCATGCCTACTCTGTGCTTCCCTATTAATCCTCAAGTACATAATCAAGTTTATTTAATTGGAACTGTATTGCGATGGAAATAAAGTTTATTTTTCTAATATCATAAACTGAAAATGGTATTGTCAGACAAACTTAATTGAACTTTATGGCCTTGATGGTAGATTCAGTCTCACTCACAAAAATTCCCTGTTTGTAGTATGGCGGGCGGGCCTTACGAGGAGCATAATTTGTACTTATTTATTCGCTTATGTATAGACCATACAAAAGTCACACCTACACTCAGATTTTTATTCTCACAGAAAAAATGTAAACAAAGGTGTTGCCGTAAACGAAAAACATTTGCAGTATTCAAAATATTTTTACTTTCCACAATTATAAGAAATCGACTGTCTATAAAAAAACTATATATTGTAATTAAGAGTAAAGAATTTAATCTGTTGTTGGAAAACTTCTTTTTTATTTAAACTCTTTGTTGTGTTAATTTAAAACGTGAAAACCGTTTTTTTACGCATAATTTATTTATTGCACTGGTATCATTGACTCGATACACCCGTGTTAACAAGTTGACGGCTGCTTGAAAGATTTGAGACGTTACTTCACTCCGCTTCACGATTCGTGCTCCCGTCGTAATCGCTTTCCAGTGACTCATTTATGCGATTTTAATTTCAATTATATCTAAAATTTATTTTTATATCACGGTTCGAGCGAAATGATAACTTAATATTATATTTCTTGCCGACCCAAACTTTAAGATCCCCTGAAATGTCACTTTGACAGTGACGTAACTTTGTTTACATTTTTTCTGTGAGAATAAAAATCCGAGTGTAGAGACACAAGTCGATGCTTGAAGACTCAGTCAGCTTAGTTGACAGTGACCCTGCCTACGAAGCTTGCGGTCCTGAGTTCAATTCCTGGTCAGGGTAAATATTTGTGTGATGAGGGCGAGTATAGTATTTTAAGCATGTTTATCGTTGTCTGGTACTCATAGTACAAGCCAGAGCTAGTTTAGAATTTAGTTAATTAGTGTGGCATTGAAAAAATACTTGCTAGCAGCTTCGCACCTAACGTGAGCCGGGTATGTTCAAAGTTAAGTAGTCAAAGTAGTAATTAGTATTCTTTTAACTTATGCTTAAATCTGAGCGAGATATGTAACAGGCTAGTACAAGGTCCGAAAACCTACTTGCACAATTGACTGCCATATTTTATTTTTATAATTCTATCTGAGTAACTTAAGCGAACTAAAACAAACAGATCTTTAAATAATAACTTGGCATTTACTTGGAAAGTCCTGAGAAAGTTTTTTTATTTCATTTATATATATTAAATTTATTAATAATGTCCAGACAATAGCATAGTTATCTAACCCTTACCCTACTCTGTGCGGGATCGTTCAACGTCTCACAGGCATGGTAAAAAAAACGAGCGGTGCGAGCGACCTTCCGCCAAGGACGCCCGCTCCACTCCCGCGCAGGGACGTTAGCCAGGAGTTCGGGCGTAAAATTCGATAGTGCTCTCTCCTTCCCTCGATAAAGCCATGACAAGAGAGTGACAGAGTTGTAGTATTTACAAAAAATAAGGCTCGGGTTTTCCCTTTCGTTGGAGTGACGACACGGGACTGGTTTTTTCGGGTAATTCCGAAACATTGTTGAAGGCTGTTAAGAGATCAGTTTATTTAACGCATACGGTTTTAACTGTTTTACATTTTTCTACTCGAAGCTGACGTGCGTGCATGACTCGGTGTTTGAATGTGGAAGAAGCGAAAGAGATTTGTCAGGATCGTAGCAGGTGGAAAAAAGTGGTCACTGCCTACCGCTCTGGGAAACAGGCGTGATCAGGCAAAACAGGGCACAGGCCTGATGATAAGTTAGAACTGAGAGTAAAACTCCAACACATTTTAAATCTCAAGACTATAAGCTCAAGACTCAATCCTAAGATTGCAGATGCGTTGCCAACCCTGAGGAGTAAGATGGAATGCCTCTATGCTAGTCATTCACCGGTTGTTCTATCCCCACACCGGAAAACAACAATGCGATATTGCTTGGCGGTAGGTTAAAAAAGATAAAGATAAAATGTTTATTCAGTAAGTAAGCCGCACGGGCATTAATATACGTCAATTTTAAAATCTACCACCGCTTCGCAAGAGATTACAGTTAGATACTGCTGAAAAGAAACGCCGCCGCAAGAAACTCAAAAGTATAAGATGGTGGTAGCGATCACAAAGTTAAAGAAACAAGTGTATTCTGGATTGGAAACACGTCTCTATTACTACTATAAATAATTAATATTATGTCACATGTTTTGAATTCCAATATGGTCATTGCTAGGCTGAGATGATACACTACACGGTTAAACCTTATTGCTTTTGACCTGTGGGGTTATTATGACCTAACTATGCAATTCATTTTACGCTGAGAGCAAAGGACAGAGTTACGTAAGTGCTATAGCTCCGTTCTTTACGCTCACCGTTAAATAAACGGCATAGCCACGTCATAATAACCCCCCTGTTATCGTATTGTCAACGTTATGATAGCTCGCGTTTACTTGAAAGTACTTATTGGAGGCCGAGTTCAAAACAATGACCTTCGGAATCCCTAATAATAACGTTTGTAATAACGCTTCGTTTGTCCGAATTATTGTTTGTTATAAACTGGTTTCAGCTGAGTCAGGGAACTTCATAAGTTTTCCAACCACCAAATTCAGGTGGAAATAGCTTTACGATAAACGAAAATTCGTGCAATCGATGCATTAGGACAAATGACGATTAGGAATTCCAATACAGAACCAAAAACAATACGTCAAATGGAAAATTATTTTACCATCTTGAGTCAAAGAACCTTTGAATTATATTAGTTACACCAAATTAGAGTAAGAGCTATTGTTGTCGACTATAAATTGTCATAATAAATTGCCTGTGTAAGTTCACCTTTAGAATACATCATCAATCAATATTGGAAAGATCCAATAAGCTAACTATAAGTATTTAAATCAGGCTAATAATGGATTACGCCCTCATCCAAACATCATGTTTCCGCTATCGCCGCCCGCGCAACTAAATTAAGCTCGATCTAAAACCTTTTAGGAAGCATTCTTGTATTATTAATTTATAGGGTTCCGTAAGCATTTGGCTAAAACCACCATGTCAGTTCGTCCATCCGTCCAATCGTAATGACATACAGTCTATATAGCTGAAATTTGGCAGATAGGTCTATTATTTCAATCTATGGGCACTAATAATAAACAGTAGTAGTAAATTAGTCTGTACTTCTTGAAACATATTAAATACTGATAAAACGGGCTAAAATTATTGTTAAATTATCCCTTCGAGTAAGATAAAATACGTAAACGTCGCTAGACAGTTTCATAATCACGGTGTTATTATAATCATATTTATTATTAATAACAAAGGCGTGTATACCCAGCCTTAATCTTATCACGGATCATTAATACGACATCGACCGTATTTACATACATACCGACATGTCTTAATGATCACTCTTATACACTCGGCGGTAAAAAAAATCGCACCTTCGGGAAAAATATGTTCAACCGACATTATACCCTATTTAATCAAGGGTAAAGGTATGACTGTTAGGTATTATTTGAAAGGTAATAAAATATACTTTTTAAAAAAGCTAAAAAAAATATAATTATTGTAACCAGGTTTAAAAAAAAAGAAGTTTAATGCGAGGACAAGAAAAATGTTTATTAAATTGTAAATTAACATCAATGAAATGGTTAACAAACAAACAAAAAAGACACTTAAAAGTAACCTAAAACCTAGTGTTACCCCCCCTTGCCCTAATTACTGCTTCCATGCGGTCTTTCATTGACCGAACCAACTTCACTACGTCCGACTGAGGAATGAGGTTCCATTCTTCAATCACGGCGTCCTGGAGGTTTTGGAGAGTGGTAGGGATGGCATCACGTGACCGAACACGTCGCTTCAGCTCATCCCAAAGGTGTTCGATTGGGCTCAAGTCGGGACTTCTCGCTGGCCACTGCATAACAGGGATCCCAACCTCTCCCAGGTAATCACGAACGAGCAATGCAGTGTGGTTGCGGGCGTTGTCGTGCATTAAAGTGAATCCAGTGCCGACAAAACCCGCATATGGGACCACATGCTCTTCCAGGATCTCCGTGACGTCCCGGTGAGCAGTCAGAGACCCCTGCCAGCGAGTACCCCCCGTCCGGGAGACGCACAGAAGGTCGGTCTTGCCATCTGTGGACATACCGCCCCAGAACATGCACGAACCACCTCCGTAGGCCACCGTTTCTTCAATGCAGGCTTGAGCAAATCGTTCTCCCGACCTTCTGTAGACTCTTCTACGCCTGTCGTTGCAGTAGAGGCAGACCCTCGTCTCATCGGAGAAGAGAACCTGCCTCCACTGGTCGAATGTCCAATCGACGTGAGCACGAGCAAACTGCAGGCAGTCTCTGCGATGCTGTGCGGTCAGTTGGGGACCTGTAGCAGCCCTGCGGGCCACAATCTTCTTCTCCCGCAACCTTCTCCTAATGGTGGAGGTGCTAACAGAGGTCGTCCGAGCTTCTCGGAGACGCTATTGCACCTCAACAGCATTGGAGAAGCGATTGCGTAGAGACGACGACACAATAAAGCGGTCGTCTCTTTCAGATGTGCAGCGTCAGCGGCCAGCTCCATGCCTCCTAATGAAGTTTCCAGTCTCCTGGAACCGCAGGTACACTCGGCGGACAGCAAACCGGCTTAAATTCAGTTGCCGAGCGACATCACATTGCTTGGAGCAGTGCGACCACCTGGGTTGATTCAGCAGCAGTGGTTTCCATTTTTGAGGGTAGTTTTTTTGCTTCAGCTCCTTAGATGTGTTCTCTTTAACGTCTGGATAGCGAATGATTGACATTTGACCTTTACCAGACTTTTTATACACCTGGAACACGGCACAACTCGCGACCATTCAAACGCGTAATTTGGCACTTTTTTTTCGAAACTCTCAGTTTGCGAAAACACTTTTTTTTTCTTTAAATTAAATATTGTTAATTTAAAACACATTAAACGTGCTTTCGATTGATACTAATATTTACGAGATGGGATAATTTTACTAAGGGCTAGATTTGCTTGAATCTGATTTTCAACGAGGTGCGATTTTTTTGACGCCGAGTGTAGGATTATTGACGCTTGTAAAAGTTACCCTCCCACGAGTGATGCATCGGAGACTGGCTTCGAATAAGAACATTAATAAATTGGTCTGTACTTTGTTAGTCTTCATATCTAAAAGATTAAAATGTATTTAACACTGCAGTTAAAGGTTAAAAGATTACACATTACATAATATATAATTTTAATTCCAATCGTTGAATCTAACAAACTTTGCTAGTACATCAATTTAACCGTGAAAAACTACAAGTATTATAAATTCATCTAGATCTTGACAGACACGCATTTCTTCGAATGTATCATTTCACCGAATTTCACTTCATCAAAAGTTATTTTCTGCTGAAGCGGTGATATTTTCACGTTATCCTTCATAAGTAAGTAGGTTAGGGATAGATTTGTGATTGCGGTCATCTTAACTCCCCCACCTAGAAAAGACTGTCGAACTGGGGGGTTATTATGACATGGCTAAGCAGTTCGTTTTAGGGCGAGCGTATAGGACAGACGTATAGCAGTTACATAGCTCTGTCCTCTTCTCTTGGCGTAAACTGAACTGCAAAACACGTCACAATAACCCCCCTGTTCGGCAAATTCACTGTTGACAAACACACACACACACACATTAAATCACGCCTGTTTCTCAGAGGGGTAGGCAGAGACCACTTCTTTCCACTTGCTACGATCTTGACAAATTTCTTTCGCTTCTTCCACATTCATACATCGAGTCATGCACGCACGTCGGTTTCAAAAAAAACAAACAAAAGTTTTGGGTAGACAACTATAAACACACGTTGAAATCAAACAAAGACAAGGAACAAATCAAATATGCGCAACAAACGACGCATTGTACATTGATTTACATTCAATCTATTAATCACTAGTCACATGTAACATACTAGCCACGTGTAACATTGTCACAAGTTGTCACTACAAGCGTTTGTCTGTCACGACACGATATAACTAACTCGAGATAGATACTAATGACATTTTGACAAATGCTACACGGTAAGTTATGCTAGCCGGGTCGTGGTCTTTATACGAATAATGTTTGTACTAGCGACCCGCCCTCGCTTCGCTTCGGTTTATGTTATAATACAAATTCATGAACCAGAATTGATTTAACAAGGTGTTTTTTTTTGTGTTCTATTTGTGACTTAATAAAACTATTTTATCTTTAAAAATGAACTATAGAACATCAGTTACATATTTATATAATTATGAAGTCTTTAGTCAAACTGTTGTAATAGTTTTACACTATTTTAAGATAATACTGCATTCTGTTGAGTTGAGTATTTCATTCAAAACTCTATAGATACTTATTATCGCTTTGACACTTCTTAAAAAGGAACTGGAGCTCTTTTTTACTCACTAACCATATTGCATTTGACATGTTATCGTATGGTTCACCACCAATACTGTCAAGTAAATAAAAGTTATCATAATAAGTATGACATGATGATTACATGTCAAAAGCAATATTGTTGTACCGAGTAGAATATGGACCCTCAAAGTTATCTAGTTAATCGCAATTGACATTAATCTCACACAAGCAACTTTTTCACAGCATCAATAAAAGCTTATTGATGTAGTAAACTGTTGGGAAAAACCATTTTTAGAATAGCTATAAAATTAACCAAGATATAAGCCAACAAAGATTTGTTCACGTCGTATCTCTTTCTAGCAAAACAGAATTTAACACGGAGTTTATATTATGGCCGACCTGTAACATGACGTCACAGTGCATATCAGTTCTCTCTGTCTAACCGCTGTCTAATTAGCAGTTTATAATGTTTGTATAATCCGTATTTCTTAACCGATTTTAATTGAAATTTCACTTCTGGTGGTCTATTTTACAATATTTTCATATTTTGTTGTGTAATGCGAATTAAACCATGCATACTCCCCTTTACTTTCAAGTAAATAAGAATTATCATAATGCCATATGATAACATGCCAAAAGCAATATGGTTTTACCTATTAGAATAGAGCCTCATAATTAACTAGCCTATCGTAATCAACATTCATCTCACAAGTAAGCGCGTGACGTGTGCAATTTTGTTCTAAACGCTATTGTGTTGACTGTACCAATACAAAGACAGCAACTCTCTATACTATTTCATGAATTATAAACTTAATATTGTTATCTTTTACACCCGTATTTATAGTGAAGAAAAGTAATTACTTGAGTATTACTAGTGTCAAAAGTCATATAAAAATTGTTGCTTAAGTCACTACTTTTACTCAAGTAATTACTTTTCTAGACTATAAATACGGGTGTTAGTAGGTATACATTTCAGTGCCCAAAACTACTTACGTAGCTCATTTTGTATAGCCTTTCACATTGCTGGCATCGAATGTGCCAGTGTGCAACACTGCATCGTTTCGCAAGCCTGCTAATATCAGCGCTGTGCAATCTCTATTGTAGGATACGTTCCACTTGACCAAGATCTCAATAACATTGATTGATAATTAACACAATGTGATTAATAGTATTAACACCTTGATTTTAATTTCTTATAGAGGCCGTACACGTTGCGACCGTTGCCTTCTCACAGATACACAGATACGTGAACTTAATACAACCACAGACAATGATACACAGATACACAAATATGATAAACTGAAAAGATGATGACAGATGCCAAGATGACAACTTGACAAAGTTGATGTTTCGCCTCCGTAAACCGCTATTCTATTATTTTTTTAAATTATTTCAACGATATTGTTAGAACCGTTTTCGCCCGCTACTTCGTTAGCATAGATTTCGATCATCGTTATTCGTTATCTTTTAAACTTTACGAGTGGAAAAGTAGCCTACCTATAAGTATATTGATTCAGGGTATTATAAGCTATCTTCATTTTATATTCAATCCAAATCGGTTAAGCCGTTGCAGCGTGAACTAACACACACACACATACATAAACCTTCGCATTCATAATATTAGTATGATATAATAATAATTTAAACAGTATGGCCCCACTTTGGCAGAAGTGGACCAAAAAGGAAGGTGTGGGATGATTTGGAAGTGTTTCAAACCATTGGCGGGAGTATGCAATCAGTATAGAAGAATGGTGAAAATGCCTTCGCCTTTAACCTGTAGTACGAAACAAACAGGCTAAAAAAATAAATTGAAAAAATAGGATAGCATATCTCTTTTTTAGGGGTCCCAAGACTGCAAGCACTGACTGAGATAAAATGCCATTTCACTGAACAAAATCGTCTCCTATCCCGGAACCGTCCCAAATCATTTTTCCTGACCTATTAACCCGAATGGCCAGCATCCGGCTCCAGTGGGCGGGGGTCAACGACCTGCTTCGTGCAACATCAGAGATCTGCGCGGACGCTTATCAGCCTGCCCTTAGTTCACCGGTACTGCGATAATGCCCGGCTGAAATAACTCTTAAGTATTTGGATTAAGGTTGTAGTTGAACGTACGAAAGTCCAATTATTTTAGATATCTTTAGAAATTATTTTTCAATCGAATATCTATTTTTCAAGATGAGTTCTAATCTGATTACGATACTAATTTGATTCAAAACTGTTACGAAATGTTTATCAAGTAAACGTTAAAAGTATTTTAAACCCTAGTAAAAGTATTTTTAAGTATTTTTAGGTTTCATGAAAACCGATTGTACCGTTTAGGAACTTAGCTTTGAAAGAAGGGGTCAATATTACATCAGGTGTTCCATCTATCTAATAGTTAAAAAACCTTAACGGCCTGTTCCACAATAGACGAGTAAATTTCGCGATGGCCAGTAAGATCACCTGGTAGGATCCCCCACGTACAAAATTAATAGGTAGGGGTTCCAACCAGGTGATCTTACTGGCCATCGCGGTAAATTTATCTGCCATTTAATGTTGGCTCTCTCATCTATTTTTTCAAGTGTAAGAAAGAGAAAGGGCGTAAATTTATCTGTCAAATGCTTTACTTGTTGATTGTGAAACAGGCGGTAGGTTTAAGCTTAGTTTGGTCAATTTACTTTTCTTATCTTTTCTATATTACCAACATGTAGAAGACTAAGAATAAATTATTTGCGTTTTATAATTATAACAATCGCACTACATCATCGCAGATGAACGGTTGTCCAAGAAAGTGATCAAACACGTTTGACAAAATTTTCTGTGACATCTAAATATCACTAAGGTTGACACTTGTGAACTTGTCGTACAGATGTTGTGAATAATCCTTTCCCATCGTGTTTGGTCGGATAACTTCGTATTTATCTTGCTTTCTCAGTTGGCTTATTGATGGGTACTGAAGCTAATTGAGAAAGCTATGTAGATAAATACGAACATATCAGACAGAAAACGATGGAAAAGGATTATTCACTACATCTGTATCATGACGTGAAAATGAACTTCAACCTTAGGGTGGTAGATCACATTTTTGGCTGACTGTACCTTGTAATAATCACTTTCCTGATACGTAGGTGCTAGGTGTGGAAAGCTCTACAGTTCGAGTTACGCCACTGTTTACCCATAAGCTCAGCGTAAGTTGATGGTACATTAGCCAAGCTTTGAGGACGTCAAACAATTTTGTGGTTTTCATTAGCATACTTTTTTAACGGGAATGCAGTACTGGATGCGGGCAACTTTCGTAATCGGTTCTTTTTTGGTTAAGTTTGGTGTTCAGTAACTAAGTAGTTTTCTTTCTCTTCATAGGATCGTCGGAGTTTGAGAAACTGACTTCAAGTCAAAATATAACATTGTATTCTCAAATTTGGTACAAGAAATCTTACTCAGATCTGTCATGGTATAATTCCAATAGCCGAAGACAAGATGCGTTCTACAAACGTTATCGTTGTTGTCAAAAATAGATTTAATTGGATTAACGAAAGCTGACGGTCGTCGTGTCGAGCGCGTATGTTGATTTTGAAAATCGTATAAGGCGCCTCTCTTCTTTGGCATTAAATAAATAGGCCGTCACTAATCGATATAGAAACAACACTTAACTGGCATTGTCGAATGAAGCTCCGTTCATTTGACCGCTCATTCCCGAAATACCAGAATTTTAAAATACCAGGTTCTCAATATACTTGAATCTCAAAAAATTACATTTAAATTTCGGTATCGTTGATTATGCTTACTTAAAATGTCGAAGCTGGTGATTTGGGAATTTGGTAAAGAGAGTAGTCTGGTGGTTGTGGTATTTTGGGAGTGAGCGCATTGACAAAAAGTACCCATAGGTATCGATAATTTTACTATTTTTCTTGTCACAAAAACTTAATTTTTACATAATTCATTGGTATTGGTATTCATTTTATGGCTTGTAACATGATTAAATTTCGGTAGACTTGTGACCACAAAAAACTACTTCGGTAGTTTGCCATGGTAATACCAAGTAAGCCGTCCATATGCCTAATTGAAAACACACGCGCTAAATTGTGTTTTGTATGCCCTGACGGGATTACTTAAACTCGCCGGTTAATATTAACTACGCTTAAGAGAATCTTAAGAGAAGCCCACTACAAACGATCCTGAAAGACGACAGCGCAACCTTTAGAAATGGGGTAAGAGTAACCTGTAGAATGTTGCTTAATGCAGAATTATCTGCAAGAAGCCATATCTCGCCGTAATCTTACGCAGAATCAGAATACTGACAATAAATCGGATTGCATAACGGACAACGCCTGCTAGGGTCACAGGAGTGACAACCGTGCTGCGTTCACAAGGAGTACATAATCTAGAATGGGTTTAAGCTTGGAATACTGTATGGCATCGGGAATTGTATTGCTTGAATCAACTGAAACGGGATCGACATGCAGAACAACATTAAGCTACTGTATAAATAATAGGCTAGTATTGAGAGAAGTTGAATATAATACTTAAGTTTGTTAATATGTTATAATAAATAAATAAATAAATAAATAATAATAATATTAAGTTTAGTTGTCCCCAAACCTGACCTTTAAACGCGGAAAGTTTACTTCTTGAAAATAGTTTCAAGCCTATCACTTGAAACTTGCTATGACTGAATTGACAGAAGTAAAATAATTTCATTGTAACTGAAAAAATACAGTTTTATTTAAAAGTATAACAAGAAAGAAGCCATGCAAAAACATCGTCTACATAAGTCCCCTAAACAAGTAAAAAAATGTCCTCAAAAACGATGTCATTGTCCAAAACCTACCAGGAACTCAGAAGTCCAAAAGAGCAACAAGGTCACCACAACGAAACGCTTTTAGCACGCGACTGTCGACCCAGTGGTCGAATTTCGCTGCAACTGACCTCTATTGACATCCTTTCGACAACAGGTGTAGTTAGAGTACAATTACTTGTGCTTCTTTCGCGTAAAAGCAAGCAATTGTTAAATTATCGCGGTAGTTAAAGGTTATTCTTAAAATTTAATCGGTATGGTAGTTGCTCAGGGCACGCTGTTGGGTAGCCTATTGTATTTATCATAGGGATTCCTGATTCAGACTTAAATACGAAGTCGAGTTCTAAACACTGAAAAGGTGAAATTACTATATTTTGTGATGTAAATCTATTCCAATAACGTTCCTTATTTGTGTTGTGTTGACTACTGTATTGATATCAGTAAAATATCACCAGGATATCATCACTCAACAGCGTGCCCTCAAAAAACAATAACCAGGGAAACATAGACGAAAAGGACCTAACAATCTTGAACAATGACAAATCACAGTGTAGGCACGGCACAACAATAATTTGCATGCTCCAACCGGGAAGCGCACTTATCAATACCTCGCCCGTACATCAGAGCAGCTTTCTCCATCTAATGCGATCACGCACACGAAATACTACTTTAACTTAACAAAGTTAAAGCTTAGATTACCAAGGTACGGTGAGATATTTGCGAGCATTAATCTTTTTCTAAACAGGCTTTGTTAGTGTCGTGCCTTCGGCCAAAAATTATAAGCCAAAGGTTGTAATTTTAACAATCATGTTTTTATTACAAGCTATCATCAGTATCAAGCATACGAATTTAACATATTTATTCTATAAATTATAAATTATAAAGGTCATTTTTATCAATTCATGTTATGTTAAAAGAGGGCAAAGACGTTAATTTAATTTACATTAAGTTGGACAACTTAAATATTATTCGCATTTAAACTCTTTGACAAATACCTTCATAACATCAGATGTACAATATTGTCTATGACATAAATAATTTGGCTAAAATAAGCAGATTCCAATTCAAGACGCCAAACAACACTGGCCACTTACCCTATCGAACGTTAAGATAAAGTCGAAAATTTGAAATTGGAATACCGTTAAGCTGTGCAAATATGGCGGCCGTAGCTCCAAGTTCGCATTGTCTTGGTCAAACGATAGTTGTGAATTATTACGACTATCCGTTATCGGTTTGTGCCTTTTGAATGGCTCAGTCTGAGTTTAATCATCGCTGTGAGGTAAGTACCAGTAGTTTGTAGAGAGAGGAATAAAACTGTTGGGAATAGTTTAACGTCAGCGAAATACAAATAATTTTAAAACTTATTCGATTATGAGGTTTTAGCTAGGTCTTAAAACACATTTGTTTATAATTTTTTAAGAAAGTTTTTGCCGTCTTTAACAGTACTGCCATTTTTCAGTGTAAATCTGAGCTTTTTCACGATGATTGTCGATAAAAAGCAACACGCGTAGGACAGTTAATTTCTAAATTTATTTAGATCATTACGACCGCATTACAACTCAGTTGATGACGATTAATGGTTGCTTTCCTATATGCAAAACCGTGGATATTATAGTTATGACGTCTCGCTAAAGTTTTACATTTGCTACGTACAAAACGTGTCAAATATCGAGGCGTCATATAAGTCGTTCCTTAGTGACGATTTTTCAGACATAAGTTTGAAAAAGGAACGAGTTATCTGTCTCTAAAATTACTCTTGAGTACCTACAGCGCTTGGCCATTCTCGTAATCTTAACAGGCATATATTTTGGTGACTCAATTGGGATAGCATTCAAAGGGTTTAACGTACTGGATCTAGCGACCGTTACCAAGGCTCCAGGGGTCAACAGCAGTAAATATCGGCATTCAATCTTGGTACTACGATGTATGAGCAACGTCACGCACCGGCGGGTACTAATACGCGCAATATTTCGTAACCGCGCATGCGCCGGGCCTGCCGTGATTGACAAGGAACGTTTATCTTAACGTATGGAAAGTGGTTTTCTTTTGGAACAATATAGGTCTAGAAAAAGGATACGCTATAGACTGAGCTGATTTATGTTGGGAATTGTCATGAAGGTCATCTAGAAAAGTTCAGTTTTCATGAAAATAATGTCTCGAGTTTTGTGGAGAATTCCTTTTCACTTTGTAAATGAAGGATAGGTAAGTGTACTAAAATCAACGTTAAGTGAATTCAATTGTCATCTTTGTAGTGATTCTCTTAACAACGACGGTCAGACGGACGAACGAGTGAATTACCAAGCGGCGAGTTTAAGTAGTCCCGTCAGTAAGAATAAAACATATAAGGCTGCTTAATTGAAAATGCACGCGCTAAAATGTGTTTTGTTCGCTCTGACGGGACTACTTAAACTCGGCTCTGCGATTACGCTCCTTCTTCCGACCGTCCGTTGTTTTTGAGGGAATAACACCCATAAATTTCGTTTTGGCATATTATTCATTCAAACGATATCTTCACATTAAATATTTTTCTTTTTAATACAACATTAATAATATTTTGCACGAAAATTACTTATAATTACGTCATAATGTTTAACTAATAATTATAGAGCACTTGTATCTTTTCTCCGTTAATTAGATTCAGCTGAGTAAATAAATTATCCTGTCATATATGTCACATTATGATGTAAAACTTTCATCACACTTGTCAAAATGACTAGGACGACATAACAATAGACACGCTGTATCATAATCACTAGCATCAACCACGTAACTATCAAGCAAATCTACCTACAAAGCGGAATAGAGGCGCTGGCCAGCGTTTCAGGACGACTTTATCTCGTGACCTATCGCGTGTAAACAAACTGATGATTTGTGCAAGCTTCGCCGTACGTATGTTCTCCTGGTACTCTGATACCCATCAGCAAGAAACAATGGCGGCGGCGCGTAGGCGCTGTTACAACAGCATTTAATATTCACTTATGTAATCGATTTATGCGCTGTGAGATAAATGAGGTGACGATTATTCTATTGTTCTATTAGTCTAGTTTACAAGTAAACGGTTTATAGTTTAACCTAGTTTGTTATTTAGATAAACAAGTGTCAGATAACATTTATAAAAAACATCATCGTGCATGAAAAAAAAAGATAAGTCTGTATGGCCAGAAGCCAGAAGAAACGCCTCCACCGTCATTGCTTAATCCTCATGAGGTTAGAAGCAGAAGTTTTATAAACATACATACATAAATACATACATACATACATACCTTCACTCCTGTCTCCCAATGGGGTAGGCAGAGATGATGGAACGCCAGGTGCACCGATCTAAACACACAATAATTTTCGCTTCCTCTTCATTCATCAATCTCTTCATGCACGCACGGGCGGTAAGTTTTGTACAATATAATGTATAATATTTTTATGTAATTATGTGTCACGTCATTCATAAACCGATTCATAGATTTGTAACACTGCCCACGCATACAAAGTGGTGAAACTTATACAATGGTGTTATAGGTACTCCTCGAATTCTGACCCCTTAGGCGATATGAGTTGTCAAAGCCTGACAAATTCCAGGCAAAGAATGAGCGATATATTTATGACGATTCCTCTTTTCAGTTCTCCTTGTACTGACTGGTATTGGATGAAAATTGACGTAAGAAAGCAAGTTGACCCGCTTAAAGTCATACGCGGCTAAATAGAGATGTAGCGTTATAGCTTTAGATAGTGGCGGAATTGCAGCGTTCAGCATTCGGTCGTGTGACAAGATGATCAGGTCACACTGTGGGCGAAGTGACCTTATGACATTGATATGACAGTTCTGTGACGTGAATAAGAGTTATCATTAAATAATATGATGACGATATCGAAGCGTTTTGGGTCTATGGCTGGCTGTCATTCTGATGACATCTGTCCAATTAGGTATAGTTTTTTTTGAAAATTACTTTATTGTTGATCTTGGTTTGCAAAACTGGTAGTTTTGCAAACCAAAAATTACAGTAAAAAGATGGTTCCAAATGAGTTAGCGGTCAAGATCACACCAAGTCATTGAAGTGGATGCTCGCCATCTTCAAGGGTCATAACGAACAGAGGAAGACCGACGACAGGACTACTTGACATTGGAAAAATTACGTTATTATGTAGACACCATTAAATAAATAAATAATGATTCGATATCGAAGCAAGCTGAACTGATATTTTTGGAATGTGGAGTAAACGGTATAGTACCAGGCTGGCAGATAATCAGCCAATCCTGACATATCGCTAAACCATTAAGTTCCTGAATATTGATATTGGTTACAGCAGTAAATCAATGGTAAACTTATTTCTTCCGCGTGAACGATTAGTAATAACAGCATTGTTTTACAGTTGTCAACATTACAAAAAGTATAAAAACAAAAAGATGAAAGGTGTTTATTGAATAATTAATCAGCGCTTCCCAAGAGGAGACTACTGCTGAGAAGAAACGCCGCAAGAAACTAGTCAGTTTTTTTTTAAATATTACTCATGACAATGATAATACTTGAACCTAGCATTATGTATATAAAGTATACAATATCTTGTATATTTGAGCACTGGAGCAGGGTAGTGATTCTCTCAACAACGACGGTCGAACGGACGAACGAGTGAATGTCCAAGCGGCGAGTTTAAGTAGTCCGGTCAGTGCAAATAAAACATATTTTAGCGCGTGCATTTTTAATTTAGCAGCATGGTTTCTGCCGGTGGATTGAACGTATAAGGCTGCTTAATTGAAAATGCACGCGCTAAAATGTGTTTTGTACGCTCTGACGGGACTACTTAAACTCGCCGCTGCGATTTCGCTCGTCCGTCCGACCGTCCAATGTTTTTGAGAGAATAACACCCTAGGAAAACGTGTATATTTAATTAGAATCTTCATGGTTGTGCAATGTGTTAGGATTTACTTCTTACCTGCCTAGTACTATAGTTGAGGATGTGTGGTTGTCTGACAGTCCTTCGTAATTAAAAATATTAATAAAAATCATAAAAACTGTTGCTACAATAAATACCACATTTAATTTTAACCGTAGTGAATAAATGCAGACATTGAATTTGACCCCGATATGTCAATCTATCGGAGATACTGATTGATGATATGATAAGCGATAAGTATGTAAACAAGCCAATATTGACAGGACGTACAGCATAAAGATAAATATTTATATTTATCTCAGAGATAAAGTATCACGTTTTACTATTTATTTCATGTAGTTTATTTGTAAGATATCATTACATTTGAAGCCACAACTATTTCAGTTGGTCGTATTATCTTATTATGGCAAACGTCAGATGGCTCGCCTCGATGCGTCAAAAATGACAGTGTTCTATGGTTTGACGTTTATTTTGACATATCCTTCATCATAAGAGACAGTTAATAATGTCATGATTAAGTCATTCCTTAGTGAAGATATTTCAAACTCTTTTTTAAAAGGTCTATAAGTACGGCAGTTAGACTCATAATGCGTTAAAAAAACAAAGTAAAAGATCATTCTTGAGACTATATCTGTTTATTACATAACAAGTAGATATAGCGCGGGTCTACAATCAAGCCAAGCCCTGGTGGGAACTTGTTAGTGAAACTTCCTAATTACCAGGGTGGCATAGGTTAGCAGACTGCAACTCTTACACGCTATCAGCATCTGCCATTGTGACAACGAAAGTTGCAACAATGACACAGGAGGCGCGTATAATAATTAGCTAATTAACAAGTTTAGAGTTTATCTTAATCTTTTCTGATACCCTGGTAGATGTGAACTTAATATACCGTAAAACTGCACAAGTATGGTCCTGGCCTACAACTATGTCCAATTTAACTTATCAAGTTATCACATTAGTTTATAGTACATTACTTAACAAGGGCTGTAAAAGAAAGATAGCCCGAAATCGCAGGTATTTGAGACCCGAGCCGTAGGCGAGGGTTGTAAATATGCGATAGAGGGCTTTCTTTTTTACTGCCCGTGATGAGTACACAATTTTACGTCTTCACCTGGCCACAATGCGAGTTTTACCGTGCGCGCAGCGTGCGATAAAACTCTCATTATGGCCAGGTGTTACGTAAAAAATATTATAGCTTTAGCTACAGCTAGAGTTTAGAGCAATCGATTATAAGCCAAACAGTTCAATGTACCAATCAAAAATATCATTAAGGTATCATAGAATAATGTAATTTGGAAAATTAGACTATTGTTGCAGGCTAAGACCACAACAGTTGCGTAGTTTTACCGTCTTGTTTGACTGCCTTAAGAAAAAATAACAATTTAATTATTACAAATTAAGTAACACAGTGTTTTAGTGGTTATTTCTATGACATGACCCTATAACTTTTAACTATATCTAGCAAGTTAATGTGGTCAAGTCCCGTTTATTTTTCTGGCAGAGGTCTCCATTAAAATAGCTTCAAAATCTCCAACTACTCAGATGCCTTTTGACGCCTCAACCAGAAGTATTCTTGGGGCCAAAATTCGTCTAATGGTGTATTTATTAGGTAACACAATGAAGCCACTGGTAGTGAACTGTATGTAACTGATATACAAACTCAGTGAAAGGCGGGTAGGTAAGCGGTTCAAGGCAGATAAGTCAAGTTTGCTCAGCGATAGATAACATGCTATTGATGTTGCTATGGCTAATGCGAGGGACATTAAGGAAATATTTACCGTACGGTTACTTTTACTGACTACAAGGATAAAGCTATACTTCATTTGTTTAGGTCCTAACTAAAATGTAAACAAAATACCACGTGATGTAGTTCATTGGCCAATAAGGTGGAGCACTAAGCTCGAAAACAGTTCTGATTGGTTGTTTAACAGGGCAATGTCGTTTGGTTTGTTTACATTTTGTTAGGTACCCAAACAACTGGAGTACAGTAAGTTTTATTTGTATGTCCGATTGGTATTCAGTTTCATACTACTCTCTCCATTGACTTCATTAGAGCGGCAAGCACATCTTGTATTTTGTTGGTTTTGTCGCTTATCGCCAAGAGGGCGTCGCCAAGATGCAAACACTTACGTTTCTGTCTATAGACTCGAAATGTACCTATGACATAAACCAGCTTACGTCAATCCTATAAATTTTGTCGATTTTCGAAAATGGCTAACTTAGCGTTACCCATCTTGCTGAGCATACTGCGTCTTCCGGTATTCAAGAGTATGTTATCCTAATTTGGAGTGTTGACGGTATCTTTCTTTGCGACCGACCTATCGTTGAACGTCTTATCTTATCTTTAGCAAAAAATGTGCCGTTTATGATGGGTTTTCTTATTTAATCGCGGGAACTCTTTGTACTACCATTTTAAGGAAAAATCGTGAATGCGTATTTGTAATAAAAAATCTTTAATCTTTGTACGTAACCATTTTTGTGACAATGCCTTAAAGAAAGTAGCTTGTCTTTAGAGGCCCTATTCTACACGGTATAACCATATTGCTTTTGACTTGTTTATTGTATTGTCAACGTGACGATAGCTCTTATTTACTTGACAGTAATGGGGGCCGATTTGAACCATTACAATAACATGTCAAAAGCAATATGGTATTACCGAGTAGAATAGAGACCCAGATGATGAAATTTGATCATTTCAATATATTAGGTACAGTTTAAGCAGCTTATCTCATAACCTCGCTTGTGCCATAGAAAGTGTTCCCAATGTACCAGGAAAGCATCAAACAGTGGGACGTTCACACGTCTAGGTAATTGTTACCTCAGTTCCTCGGTGAAAACACCCGGATGTTGCGCCGATAGTTTTATCTAGCCCGCTTGCTTTTATGCGGGCCTGGTATAGTGTTAGATTGTTATCGGCCTAGTTTTTGCAACGATAAGTTTGTTTATGTTGTAAATGTAGGTAAATAATGGCGTGTTAGGAAATTCTAACTAGCCCTTATTTCAACTGTTGACTAATCTACCACTGAAAAGATAGTGACTAACATTCAAAGCAAAAGTATGCCGTGCGATATATGTAGATGACATGCTTTATATGCATCCCAAACGTCATGCAATATTCTTTTAAAGACCATTTACAGAAATTCCATCTTAGTAAGTTATTTAATAATTGCTATTAAGAATTCCGTGACGAAAAAAAAAATACAAAATGGCGGGACAATCAGCCATAGACACAGTCTACAATCAACGTTCCCGCCATCTCCGATAAAACATGGTTATCAGGGATATCAGAAATACCGCTGCAGCCTCATTTCTAATTGAAGAGGCCTTTGTCTCAATATCAGCCTCATTCGCCTCAATGGAGAATCACAATACAATCAATGGTCACCGTTTTCAACAGATATGAGACGCTGGAAGTGACAGTTATTCTTTGTTTGGAACCAAGTAAACTTAGTAGGAGATGGATGCATACGAGCATACAGGCTTCCAGGGGCGTTATGACAAAGCTATGCAGTTCAGGGGGGTTATTATGACATAGCTATGCAGTTCTGTTTACGCTGAGAGAAAAGGACAGCGCTATATAACTGCTATAGGTCTGTCCTTTACGCTCACCGTGAAATGAACTGCATAGCCATGTCATAAAAACCCCCCAGAGCTATACTATATAGCTGCTATAGCTCTGTCCTTCACGCTTGTCGTAAAATGAATTGCATAGCTATGTAATACCTATAATAATCCCTCTGATAGTACCTACGCAGGAGACTCCTAAGGACCAACCCTGAGGACTAAGGTGGAATAGGTATAACTATGCTAGTAATTTTACCGGTTGTTTTATCCCCACACCGGAACTCAACAATGCTCCAATCTCTCTATACTTTATACTAATATTATAAAGCTGAAGAGTTTATTTGTTTGTTTGTATTCTTCAACACGCTAATCTGAGGAACTACTGGTCATATAACATCACACTCACATAAACCGAAGTGAGGCGAGGGCGGGTCGCTAGTACAAAATATAAATTGGAATATTGTTTCATCCAGTGACCATTAGTTACATTTTCAATGTATAAAAATAGTATATCAAGATGAATTTTGGATACTGAAATAATGTTTGATTATTTATTTGACAGATTTCATTGAGTCAAGAGAATGTGAGATGAATAGACAAGTCGAACTTTGTTTGATGTTCCCAATTCACTCTGAATTTCTTACTATAGCATATGATGCACCATTTTAATGTCACTTACATACATACATACATTAAATCACGCCTGTTTCCCTGAGGGGTAGGCAGATACCACTTCTTTCCATTTGCTACGATCCTGACAAATTTCTTTCGCTTCTTCCACATTCATACATCGGTTTCGGGTACTTAAGATCCGGCCTTTTTCCAGTATTTCCCCGATGTGACTCTGCTTATATAATTATACTTAAGTGTACACGCAATCAAATCATATCCAGCATTTTTACTTCACCGTTTAATGTGGAACATCTTCCGACTCTGAGATTCAATTGTCGTTCGGAGATGGTTCGATCAAGTTCGATGCTTTGTTATCTTTCCATCTGGTGGCTTTCCCCGGTTAACTTGTTTCTTTTTGATGACTTGAGGTTTTTCGATTACACCTTACAGAAGTTATTTAACTCGACATGTTGAACCAATATTACCGTAAGGAATATTATAAATAGAGAAACGGGAAAATCTAAATCTCGCGATAATAAAATCACCCTAAACACAGGTGACAAACTAATCACGTCAAATAAAGACGTGGCCATAGCATTTGAAGATTATTTTTCCAACATAGCCATAAATACTACGAAATATCTTAAATCATCCGCGGTTAAAGCTCAATCATTACTTTGCACTAATGTCAGTAAATGTAATATAAACTTTGAATTCAGCCCGGTAAGTTCAGTTTCAATAGTCAAGGTATTTAAATCGCTTAGTTTAAAAAAAACGGAGGATTTGTGGGGCACGTCAGTTGGAGTACTCTTTCATATCATAGATGTAATTGCACCCCATCTAGCATTAATTTATAATAATTGCATATCGGAGGGGATCTTTCCAGATCTCATGAAAAATAGTAAAGTCATACCTCTTTTTAAATCGGGCGAGATGAGTGATTTAACAAACTTCCGTCCCATTTCCATACTACCAGTATTAAGTAAAGTCTTTGAGAAGTTAATGTTAAATGATATGTTAGGTCACTTCAATAGAAATAAACTGCTTAACAGTAACCAGTTCGGCTTCACCAGAGGACGATCCACTATTGATGCGGCATCTGTTCTCATTAAATATATATATAACAGTTGGGAGAAATCTTGCGATGCAGTAGGAATATTTTGTGATCTTTCTAAAGCTTTTGATTGCGTGGATCATACGACCCTTATTTTAAAATTAGAACATTATGGATTGGCCAATAAAGCTTTAAGTCTTATGTCTTCTTATCTACGTGATAGAACTCAAACAGTTGTTGTAAACAATACTCAATCTGTTGGAGCTACAGTGAAAATAGGTGTGCCACAAGGCTCTATTTTAGGTCCCTTTTTATTTTTGGTGTATATAAATGACTTGCCACCAACAGTAGATTAATGAATTCACACTGCTTGGACTGGCTATAGATACTCACGTGAACTGGAAAACTCATATAAAAAAGATTAGAAGTAAAATATCACAATTCGCTTATGCGCTCCGTGAAGTTAAAAGATCAACCGACTTCGAAACTGCACTCGTCACCTACTATGCCTATGCGTACGCCTGGTTCAGTTACGGCGTCATCCTTTGGGGAAATAGCACCGATGCGCCAGCTCTCTTTACACTACAAAAAAAACTTGTCCGCATCCTAGTTAATATAGAAAATACAGAAAGCTGTAAACCCCACTTCCAGGAAAATAAACTACTTACCCTACCGTGCATATATATTTTTGAGATGTGTAAGTTTGTTAGGAAATATCCTGAATACTACAAAAAACGAGAAGACTTACCCACAACCCATTTCCTGCGACACAGAGATAGATTAATGTTACCTGCATCAAAACTGAAGATGTGCTCTGACGGAACTTATATAATGTCTATAAAAATATATAATAAATTACCGAATAATATAAAAACTGAAAAAAACGAAAACAAATTTATAAAACTCTTAAAGGAACTTCTCATAAGAAAAAGTTATTATACTATAAATACGTACTTGGAAGACAAACTGTAATTTAAACTAAAACCTATACCTACATTTAAATAACAAACAGTGACATTAATAAATTCTATAAATAAATATCAGATAAAGTACCTACATTGGAAAGATAAGTTAGAGATAAATACAAAAATATGATAATAATATACAGAATTAATGATCATTATACATATATAACACATAATAGGATTAAATAATACAAAATAATTACAACTGATATTTAAGTTTAATTACTTGGTTCAAATTAAATTTGACATAATTTAATTTAAATTATATACCTTATGTGCAATATAATTATTAAGTACAATGTAGAATTATTGAGCTAAAGCCCTCTCTTAATCTTAATGTTGCTGTGCCCAACAGGGTCCATAATTAAGTTATAATAATTATATTTATTACTGTAATAGCTTAAGTTAGCCTGTCAACTGCCAACACATTGTGGAATGCAATAAACGTTTGAGTATTGAGTAGATAAACTTTGTGATATTGTACTTTTCGCTGACGATACTTCACTAATTTTCAAGGTAGAAAGACAAACTGTAGACTACAGTAGGATAAACGCCACCCTAGTTAAAGTACTTAATTGGTTTACTTCCAACAATTTGCTACTAAATGCTAAGAAAACTAAATGTGTTAGATTCTCTTTGCCTAACGTTAAACCGGTAGATTCTAGAATTTTTCTAAATGACGAGTGTTTGCAAATGGTAGATAAGGCAGTTTTTCTAGGCATAACAATAGATAAAAATTTGCAATGGAGTCCCCATATAGCTGTACTGGCAGGTAAACTAAGCTCGGCAGCTTACGCCGTTAGGAAAATTAGACAATTAACCAATGTTGAGACAGCTCGCTTAGTTTATTATAGTTATTTCCATAGTGTCATGTCGTACGGTATTTTGGTTTGGGGTAAGGCTGCTGACATACAAACTATATTTGTTTTACAAAAACGGGCCATTCGTTCTATTTACAACTTAAATTCCCGTGACTCCTTAAGAGAACTTTTTAAAGAAATTAATATCTTAACTGTAGCGTCTCAATTTATTTATGAAAATATTATTTATGTTATTAAGAATTTAGATTCTTTCACCAAGAATTCTGATGTACATAATTTAAATACTAGAAATAAAAATAAAATCGCTATTCGTAAATTCCGCGTTCGTAAAGTATATAAATCATTTGTTGGTCAATGCATTCATTTCTATAATAAATTACCTGACGTAGTTTTAAAGTTACCCTTTCCAGCACTTAAAAATTACTTGAAAAAGTCGTTAATGTCTAAAGCGTATTATAGGGTCGAGGACTATCTAACAGACAAAAATGCATGGTCTAAACCCGAAGCATAGTCATTAATAATTTGATCAATTGCAAAAGCTTTATCTTGTCTAGGGGACACCGTTGATGTAGGAAAACATATCGAAACTTTTATGTGGTCATCTTGCACCATGTTATAAGTTATAAACATTATGAGTAGGTGGGTTTTAGTTTTTTTTTTCTTGTTTTTTATTTCTCCTTTTTCTTCCTTTATCTCTCACGTAAGATTTTTTGGCATGTTTTCCTGCTGATCTACTTATGTTATTGGATATTATATTGAATTTAATATTTATTGCTTTATATAATGCTAGATTAAGTAGTACCATTGTAATTAATATGTTGAAAAAATGACTGACTGCTGAGTTTCTTGCGGCGTTTCTTCTCAGCAGTGTCTCTTGGGAAGCGCTGGTAGATTCTTGACGTGTAAAAGTGCCAGAACGGCCTACTTACTGAATAAATGTCTTTTATCTTTTTTTTTTTTTATCAATTGTTCCGAAGTCATCAGTGTTATCAAAATACAATTGCAGGTTATTTTTCGATTTCTTTAGAATCCTCTAATGAATTAAGGTTTGCTACCTGTTTGTGTTGTTTTTTTAATACAATAAAAGTGGTACATTTTGTATCTGTCTATCGTGCGGAAAGTTTTTCGCACTATATTGTAGTTCACTTTTTATTTTTTTACCCTAATTGTTCAAATTGCACTGTGAATTTTGATTAGATAAAGAATTAAGTAAAATTGACTCTTTTGATTTCTGTTCTTTTTTTATTTCAGTGACATTTGCAAATCGTTGGTAAATACGTGCGGAACTGTTATTTTAACTAGTCTCGAGTCTGGTCCCTCGCTTGCAGTTCGACCCAAGACACCTCGGGACTCGTGTAATGACATACTTTCCGCACTTGCTTCAAAATGTACTACTAATGTAGTCAACTACTTTCTCACAGTTCTTATAGCATTGTTTTCTTCCACCTACACAGTGCTTTACCCAATCCTAAGATTTACGATTTCTCAATTAACGCTTCCTCTGTAGAAGTCATCAATGTTTACTAATTTACTATTAAGAAACCATCAATTTTGCACACTTTTTTACGCGATTTCTACTTTAAGTACCAGGAGTTTAGAACGTTGCAAGATATTTTCCAATTTTTACGAAACTTCGTGAATAGTAATGTGTTTAAGCGACACAGTAGTTCTCAAAGTCAGCGTAATCAGAGCACGACCGTCACGGGTGTACCGTACCGGACCTTTAACTTGTACTAGGCGAGCATGGCGTGGTAGGGATGTGAAGGTTTGGATAGATCGGGAGACCGTGGCCGTGGACTTTAAAAGAGCACTAAGTAACTCAAAGATGAATTTTCGAATAAATACCAACGCTTGAGGTCCATTAATGCTCGTATAACAAACCAAAGAGATTACGTTTGTTTCCTGAATATTGTAAAAACAACCTTATCCTATAAATATAACGATTTACTAAAAGAAAAGCGTCACTTAAGGTAAACGTCCGAGTGCTCGTCGCTGTACTAGTATTTGTCCTTATACTTTGAATTGCAATTAACAAAATAAGATGAACATTACTTTTGTCACCACCTCATTTTAGCAATGATAAATGTTTGTGGCTTTGATATTTCACACGCCAATTTTTAAATAAAGAAAAGGACTGCCAGGAAAAGCACCTGACATTTACTCCTACAATCCGATTGACTAACATTACTTTTCATTTTGATTTTCATATGTTTACCATATAAAACAAATTCCTTTTATCAAAAGTATAGGTCTCATCTCCCAGATCACATGAAAATGTTTTGTAAATAATGTATAAATGAACATAAATATTTTCTGTTGACATGTCGAGCATTTGGACGTTTACCTTACTTAATCAAACGCAATTACTATTTGACTTACTGTTTTCTCAAATGGGAATTCTAAATTTAAATTGTTTAACATTTTCAATATTCTGTATGGCACCAAATCAAAATAGAAACGGCATTGAATTTGAAATTACTCGACACACGTGAGCGTGCATTACATTCTTACATAGTTAATTCAATTGCCTGCATTTATCGTTACGCACAATTTTGCATAAGCACTCAATTTGCCTAGTTGCATTATACATTAGTTACATTACATACATAACAATTCTTATTAACAAAAAAACACACGGCAAGTACCAGGTTTTCATAAATTACAAGCGCATAATGTTATGAGGTTATGACGTTATGAATCATTCGATGCTGAAATCGAACACCTGATTTGAACCCTATTGTTAAACATATAGGTGTCTTCATCTGGTGTTTCGATCAGCTGTGTTTAATTTTACCTTCCTTTATCACGTAATATAGCGTAACTAAATTATGTAGATACAAATATAGCAACACATGAAAACGATTTCGAGGGCTTATTCAATTAATATGGACTTTATGTTGTTTGCGTTACAGTGTGGAATACGATGAAGCGATGCGCTGTTAACACAATTGGAATAATATTTTTAAAGGAAATTTACCTTTGTATAATTGCTAGTGCTTCCTGATTTCCTAATACCACTCGGGTGTATGTTGAGCGGAAAGGAGATTTGGTACGCGAGTATTTAGGTTAAGTTGTTATTAGTTTGAAGGATTTGGACATATTAATTTAGATTACTTGAGGGTTGCTAATGTTCGTGTGTGTGGTAAATCCAACACAACAATGGCAGGACAAAATTGACGCATGTGTGCGTCACGGAACTTGAGTGAGATTCATAGTCAGGGTAGTGATTCTCTCAACAACGACGGTCGGACGGACGAACGAGTGAATGTCCAAGTGCATTTTCAATTTAGCAGCATGGTTTCTGCCGATGGATCGAACGTATGAGGCTGCTTAATTGAAAATGCACGCGCTAGAATGTTTGAATGTTTTTGAGAGCATAACACCCAAAGGCCTCAGTAGTAGGGATTCGTGCGTTCTGGCTCACGAGCCAGAACGCACAAATCGGTCAAAATTCGGTTTTCTAAAAAAAGCTCGTCCCATACTCACATATGCTCCTCGGGTCATATGTGTGGTCACACCCCCTATCATAGTCATTAATGATGTCGTTAGTTGTAGTCACACCCCCCTCACATAGTCGTTAGTAATCTTACAAAAATAGACTCCTGTGATTGGTTGATTTAAAGTAAGACACGCCCCCTCATATGGTCATTAATGACGTCGTTAGTGAACATTAATGATATCATTAAGGTCTTATATACTTTGTTATATACTTATATGATACTAGCTCCTCCTATTGTCTTCTTGTCAGTATATATGTAAATTACTTACATAGGTAATGTTAATTATACCTACTTACCTAGTAGGTAATCAATTTCTTTAACATGTCTAACTTGATTGGAAGTATGAATCATATTCTTTATTACTACTTGTTCTAGAAATCTATGAAACATTAAATCCCCCTATAGTTGATACACAAATTTATTTATTTATTTATTTATTTATTTATTAAGGATATCAACAGCACATTACAAATCATGTAAACAGTAAATTTAACAAGACAATAGTGCCAATTACAGACATCCACCTATGAGCTATGAATAAAGAACGAACAACAACTACCAGATACATGCAAGTAGTTTACAAATTTGTAGGTAAATAAAGACTATCGTTACAGCTACATTACAGATGCCAGTGCATGTGTGTGTATGAGTGTGTAGGCGAGGGCGGGTGTGTGTATGTGTGTGTGTGTGTGTGTGTGTGTGTGTGTGTGTGTGAGTGAAGAGACTCAAGAACGGAAACTATTAACTACTGCTGATTTGAATGATGTTTTGGACAGGAAAAATAGATCCAAATGGTTAAACTTTTTGTTATACAAATTGGCCAAACGTAACATTGGGGAATTTAAGGCATATTTGGTATGAACGAAAGGGACGTGAAACAATATACTGTTAGAGTGACGAGTGCGAAAGGTTGGCGTATTAAAAGTAAGTTCCGCAGTAAGCGCTGGATTGTCTAAGCGGGCATTGGCAATGTCATGCAGCAGGCTCATGTCCGACAGTTGCCGACGCTCGAGCAAGCTAAACAGGCCATACCGCTTGCAAGCTGACTCGTAACTGAGGTTCCTTTCTCTTGATATAAAGTTAAGATGTCTAATAAAAATTCGTTGGATACGTTCAACCATTTCAATATATGTAATGTATTGAGGTGACCAGATTGTGCTGGCATACTCTAGGGTGCTACGAACGTAGGCAGCATACACCACTTTTAAACAAGAGACGTCATTGAATGGTTTACATACGCGCATAACAAAACCCAAGCTTCTGTATGCACGGCTAACTACACTATCAACATGCTTCTCAAACGTAAGCTTAGAGTCGAGGATCAATCCCAAGTCACGTGTTGAGAAGACACGCTCCAATGGATGTCCATCAATGCCATAGACAAAATGGATGGGATGAGGACTACGTGTGAAAGAAATCTGTACACACTTGGATTTATTTATATTAATTCTATTAGCTTTGTAATATTGCGATAATCGATTAAGATCATCTTGAAGCGTTACACAGTCTTCAACCTTATTTATATCAATGAATATTTTTTTGTCATCCGCGAATAAAAGAAATTTAGAACTGTAAAAAACAGTGTAGATGTCATAAAGATAGACTCCATAAAGTAGAGGGCCTAAAACTGACCCTTGGGGCACTCCTGACAGTATAGATATGAAGTTGGATTTGTAACCCCCTAGAATAACTGCTTGTTGCCTATTGGAAATATAAGACTTAATCCATCTGAACAAGTCACCTCTCAGCCCTAAGCGATATAATTTGCGAAGCAGGATGACGTGATCCACCCTGTCAAAGGCTTTCTCGAAGTCAGTGTAGATCACGTCAACCTGCTTGCGCTGATCCATTTTGCGGAGAACATAATTAATGAACTCCACAAGATTGGTAGTCGTAGATCGACACTTGTAAAAACCATGCTGTTGAGGAGGAATGCCTCTGGATAAGACCGGATATATCACCTCATGCACCGTCCTTTCAAAGACTTTGGCAAACACATTTAAAATCGAAATAGGCCGGTAGTTATGAACTTTTGTTTTGGTGCCCTTTTTGAGTATTGGTAAAATGTGTGCCTCCTTCCATTTACAGGGAAATATTCCTGAAGACAAAGATTTATTGAATAATATACTAAGAGGGAGGCAGAGACTTTTCGCGCAGTGTACAATGAAAAAAGACGGTAAGCCGTCACTGCCTGCGCCACTGTTTACATCTAAGCTTTTAAGGCACTTAAGGACAGTATCAGATTTAATTTGAGTTGAGCTAATTATGCTTCCGTCATCACAAAAAGGCGGCGCTAAAGGTTCATCCGGATAAGAGGGAGCTGGAGACTGAAACATAGATTCAAAAAAGTTATTAAATGCATCACAAATACCGGGACCATCTGAGAAAATTATACCATCATGCTCAAGAGACCGAGGATACGAGGACGTCTTGCGTCTAGCTTTAACGAAAGTCCAGAGGCGCCTGGGATCCGATTTAATACTAGATTGAATATTTACAATAAAGTTCTTGTAACATACTTGTTCTATTAGTTTTTGTCTCTTTCGCAACAAGGAAAACTCTGCATAATCACGTGGATTATGATAAAGCTTCCACTTACAATGGGCATTAGTTTTTTCTTTAATAATTTTGATGAGCGCCTTACTATACCATGCAGGGTACCTGTTTTTGTTATTATTTATATATTTCAATGGCACAAATTCCCTGATAGCTTTGGTAATTACGTCATAGAATAACTGAACATCTTCGTCAATTGTCGCGCCAGTAAAGAGCTCAAACCAATTCGTTGCATTGAAATAACTAGAAATAGAGTCATAATCACCTTTCCGGAAGGAATACTTAAGCACTTTTGCTTCGATAAGCGGAACAGAGAAGATGTCTGTAACCCTTAATTCAAGTGATGGATGGTAAATATCTTCTTTAAGCAAAGGACTGGGCGATTTTTGTGAGTCAAGAGAAAAGTTACTGTAAATGAGGTCCAAGGTGTTACCACTGGTATTAGTAATGGTATTATGTTGGTGAAGATCTAAATAACTAAACTCATTTATTAGTTTATATGCTGCTTCCTGTGTTTCAACAGAACCCTTGCGCAAGTGAAGTGGGCCATTGTTAGTCCATTTAACGCACGGTAAATTAAAATCACCGGCAACTAGATAATGGGCTTCACGATCAACAGTGCTGGCTGAAGATACGCTGGATATAATATTGGTTATGTCCGTAGGTAGGTTTCTACCAGGCGGGGCATACACTGCAGCTATATTCAAGTTTAATGGCGAGCCATGCAATGAACGAGAAGGTACAGTCACCCACAGGCACTCTGTGCCAGGGATCGACAATTCGGGTCTCGAGAAGGCACCGAGCGATCGCAGAACAAGGATCATGACACCACCTCCATCAGCCTTACCGGAAGTCGATCTATCGCGGTCGAGTCTAAAAATTTCATACCTATTGTCACATAATTCAGAGTCCATAACGCCATCGCACAACCAACTTTCAGTGATAATAATGATATCAAAACTAGAATTAGAAATACTTCGATATAAATCATGAGTTTTGGATCGAAGACCGCGAGTATTTTGATAATAAACCCTTAGACTTTTACTCATAATCAGTATTGATACAGAGAGACAGCCAAGTATGCGATAATAAGATTTTTAAGGTAATAGGGGCCCCAAGAATAAATGAATTTAGAAAAATGTGGAATGAGACGGCAGTATAAATAAGGAAATTAAAGTAATGTAAAATAGATTTTGTGAGTGTGTGAGTAGTGAGTGAGTGAGTGTGTACAATGCAAAAAGCAAAAGCTTGGTTAGAAGGTGTGTAAAGTATACTGTAACAAACAACGAAGTGGTAAATTCTAAACTTAAGTTGTCTACTTAAGGCGTCGGAAACGACAGATTTAGTTTCAAATATAAATAGACATTTTAAATAATTTTTTGGAGATCTAATTGTGTTTTTATCAGAATGAAAGGACTCGTGTCGTTTTTGCGAGCGTAAAGATTGCAGTTTTTTACCCAGCAATATTTGAAGTTTTTTGATTTACACAGTTCCTTACATTCCTTAAGCAGTTTCTTATTTTTAGGCGTTAAATGATCGTTTACGTAGATTCTTCTCGCCACACCGCTTACATCGATGTCATTGGACGAGATTCCTCTACGCTTACGGATGCCAGCGATAATGCTATCTTTAAGGTTACGTTGCTTCAACTTGACAATGATGTTTTTTGGGAGGCCACCGGTAGATTGGACTGGTTTCACTCGATTGGCAAATTCTATGTCGGCTTCACGCAAGCTCACGCCGGCTTCCTCTGCAACTCGGAGCACTACGTTGGTGAGGGACTCGTTTTTTAGTTCCGGGATGCCCGAAATCTCCAAATTATTCATTCTAAGCCACTGCTGATGTGCATCATGCTGAGATTCGAGCTCCGTTATACGCGCTTTAGACTCCGCCAGATCACTTTCAAGTTGGTTGATTTTTTCGACTTTACACTCCAACAGGGCAAAATTTTGCGCTATCTGCTCCTGAAACGAAGTTAACGCTAGTCCAATCTCGGAACGTATCAATTGTGTTAACTCTTGTTTCAGAGTCTCATTACACTTTATGATAAGTGAGTGAAACTTAGTTTCAATGTCTGATGCCTGCGGGGGCAGTGGCCCGGGAGGCTTTAGAGAAGCAACCAGGGGGTTGGGGGGCGTAGACTGAAGGAGCGTTTTCGCAGGCTTCACCGTTTTTTTGGAAGCTATATGGCCAGCGTCGTAAGTGGTTTTTACGGGTGTGTCGTTATTATCACCTCTTGGTTGCTTCGCCATGCAATTTGGGCATTTCCAACCTGCCGGTGTAGCCAGGTCAACATCCAGGTTGACGCATAAGTGATGAAATGCACCCACACAAGTCGGCTCGGAGCATACCGAGCTTTTTGTACCCGCCAAGTTCCCATTGCATGCACCACAATAGTCAGCAACACAACTCGGACAAATCCATTGGGAAAGCTTCTTACTAGAGGGCAATCCTGCGCATTTGTAGTGATAACGATTAGAGCAAGGTTTACGAGAACATAATAAAGCGCCGGAATCAGACACTGATCTATTGCAAACCTTGCAAGCACTCATTTTGCTTGATCCGTGTGGCAAAGCAAATTCTTACCCGCACTGCCCGCAAATTCAACGCAAGAGCAAGCCAGCACAATCAAACCGCATTCGAGTGCAAGAGGGACGGAGCAACTGATAAGCTGCCCAGGCGGTGACTCATACGGTAGCGACCGGCGGTTCACTCGTTGGATTTACTGATTATGATTTCTAATAATATTTCACTTGTATCACAAGAACGACGTGAAACCTCGCCGACCCGCACTCACAAAAACAAGGCACACAAACTAAGGCACCGAAGTCTCACAAAAAGAAGCAGTAGAAATAGCCAGGACTTCATTTATTTAATTATTTACACGGAGTAATATTGAACTGTAAATGAAAAGGTTTTTAAAGGTAGGTTATGGTTGTTCGTATAAATTCTCAATACCCAATCATGTGTAACGATTATCATGAGCTAGATTAAATGTTCTCATTGCTTATAAAAAAAGTGTTTAAAAAGAACTTTACTTCTATTAAAGTTTAATTTAGATGTTCATAATATAGGGATCAAGATTTTTTTGTTTTAGCTATATTCATTACTTTGTTCCGAATGAATAGTTTGTATAACTTTATCTATATTGTAAGCAATAGGTCGATACTGGCGCTTCGCCGGCCGCTGCCGCGGCACGCTCGCTGCGCTCGCTCGGCTCGCGCGTTGAGGATTGCAGTTCAACCTAACACTCCTCCTCGCTGCGCTCGTCGTCGCACTGTGGGACGAAAATCGGCTCTAGAGGACATAGAAATCGAAGTTCTCATTTTTATAATTTTTTGATGGGGATTGGTTTCATTTGCAGTTATAATGCTAAAATATTATTTTGGTTGGATTGCGTTTGGAAACTGATGAGTTATAATTTTTTTCCTTAAAATTTGTATGGGACGGCATGAAAAAGTCCAAATATCTCTGAAACCGCAAGAGAAACCGTTATATCCTCGCAGATGGTAATAAAAATAATTATTTGTGATTTTTTGGCGTAGTGCATATTTCAGTAATTGCTGCGGTTTTTTTTTTAAAAATCGGTGTTTTTTTTGTGAGTCCTGGCGGATTATTTTATCAATACACGTCTTGAATATTTATATTTTGTATATTTTATACTCAAATTATAAATCAAAAATTTTTTTTATTAATTATGATCGCTTAAAATATAAACAATTAAATATTTTTCCGGTAATGAGGCGATTATTGTGCATGTTTAATGAACTATATTCAGTAATGGGATTATACTTAATTTATTTTGGTTGTAAATAGTTTGTAATTATTTCTTGAGTAATTAGTTATAAGATTTAATGAGATCCCTTAATTAATTCTGATAAGTGATTGATAAATAAGTAGGTGATTACTTAACGAAGTGGTAAAGGAATCATCATTAGCTCACATCAATAAATAGACCAGACATTTTTCCGAGAGCGATAATCGCAATTATTCTGTATAACTGTGAACATCTGTACTCCTGCTAAAACCTAAAAATGACAAATTTTTCTACCAACTTGGACCTATTTGTCGTTTTACAAAGCAAGAAGCCGGCATTTAACCATGAAGTATTGTTCGAAGCAGTGGTGCAACGTTTGGGTTCCAGTTTATCTGAAGACGAAATAGAAATACTTAGAGAATTCTGTACAAAGTTTACTCGATCTGCAGTTACGAAATGGCAAAAAAGTAACCGGAATACGAAAGACTTCAGAAAATACTACGAAAGTTGGCTTCAAGCTAATGTTGATTGGCCCAGCTGTCTACAAACTAATCTACTCAGCCTTGGACTACTTCAAGATTCGTCGTGTTCTGAGCCTTTGGAATCGTCAACTACGACTGATTTTACTTTACCAGAATGTTTGATACCATCTACTTCAACTGGAACAATGACCATTCGATCCAGAAAACCATTTGAAGAACTATCAATCAAGCAAAAAAAGAGAAGATTCGACAGTTATACAGGAGAAGACTCAACTGAATTAACATATGCAGCGGCAAAACTCTTGAAAGAAGATGGGCGTGAAGATATAGCATCCGTAATTGAGTACATGCTCAAAAATTCTGAAGCAGCAGCAAATATACAAAAAATGATCAAGAATGAAATCAAATACTTCAGTTACATATTCACCAGATAAGGCACTCGGTCTTTACGTGGCATTAAAGCTGACTAAATGGCAATACATGACCTTAAGGGAGTCAGCTATTCAAGAAGAAGCCGAAGATCTTTATCCATCATACTACAAGATTCAGTCAGCGAAATTACAAAGTTACCCTCCGAAATCCGCTATAACCATAACGGATTCATCAGCTCAAATTAAACTTCAAGCTTTACTGGATTTAACTACGCAGAGGATTCTAAAAGAATTACCATCTAATATTGAAGACAAAGAGTTGACGCTGATATCGAAATGGGGTTTTGATGGTGCATCCAGCCAGAGCAAATATAAACAAAAAATGGATGGCGAAAACGATGACTCGAGCATATTCATGGCATCATTAGCACCACTCAAATTGGTTTGTGGTGAGGACATTTTATGGACGAATCCAAAACCCTGCTCACCGTCTTATTGTCGCCCATTGATGTTCCGTTTTGTTAAGGAAAGTAAAGCCGTAGTTTTGGAGTTAAAATCAAAGTTCGAAGAAGAAATTAAGGCTCTACTTCCTACGGAATACAATACAGCTAAAATAAAACACCTTTTGAAGATGACCATGATAGATGGTAAAATTTGTACTTATCTATCGGAAGCTAAGTCAAATGCTACGTGTTACTTGTGTTTGGCTAAGCCTACCGAAATGAATAAGTTAGATTCAGTTGTAGTGAAGCAGATTTCGACAGAATTATATGAATTCGGGTTATCTTCACTACATGCTCGTATAAATTCAATGGAGTGCCTTTTACACATTTCTTACAGACTGAGAATTAAAAAATGGGCTGCAAAAGGCGAGGAACTCAAAAAAATAATGAACGAGACGAAAAAAGTTGTTCAACACCGATTCAAGGAAGAGCTCAACCTTTTGATCGATAATGTAAAGCAGGGATCGGGTACCACAAACGATGGCAATACAGCAAGAAGGTTCTTCGAGTTTCCTGAAAAAACTGCAGCAATAACTGGATTTGATGAAGAACTTGTTCGCAGATTTGCTGTAATACTGCAAGCAATAACATCTGGAGAAGAAATTGATGTTATGAAATTTAAGGAATATGCCTTTAAGACTGCTCAAAAGTTCGTAGCAATGTATGATTGGTATTATATGCCGTCAACTGTGCATAAGCTATTGATTCATGGAGCAGACATTATCGCCAGCAACGCCATTGTTCCTATCGGAAGTCTCTCGGAAGAGGCTTCCGAAGCTCGAAATAAAGATTTTAGGAGGTTCAGGGAGCATAATTCTAGGAAAAGGAGTAGGCAAGCTTGTAACGAGGATATACTGAATATGCTTCTATTATCCTCCGATCCTCATATTACGGCAATAAGACCTAGTGTGGATAAGAAGAAAAGGCAGGCATTTTTTGCCGAAACTAGGTCTTTATTTTCGGTTCAGGAAGTCGAACTGGAACAAGAGGTTTCAGATCCGTGTGATCTATATCAAAATGAGTCCGATATAGAGCATTCGTTAGATATATTACCCTAATAAAAAATATTATGTATTGTGTTTATTTTAGTCACATTATGGATAGTTATTTTTTTTACATTTTCTACTTTTATTTCTAATTAGTTATACAGAAAAAATACTATTCTATCACGTTTTTTTTTTATTTTACTTTTTATTATAAATATTTATATATGTAAGAAGAGTATTTGCATTCCGCTACCTCCCCCTCCTACATAAGTTGAAAAAAAATATACGCCACGGACTTAAAAAAAAGACAAAATAACATCGATTTTTCAAAAAAAAACCGCAGCTATGACTGAAATATGCACTACGCCAAAAAATCACAAATAATTATTTTTATTACCATCTGCGAGGATATAACGGTTTCTCTTGCGGTTTCAGAGATATTTGGACTTTTTCATGCCGTCCCATACAAATTTTAAGGAAAAAAATTATAACTCATCAGTTTCCAAACACAATCCAACCAAAATAATATTTTAGCATTATAACTGCAAATGAAACCAATCCCAATCAAAAAATCATAAAAATGAGAACTTCGATTTCTATGTCCTCTAGAGCCGATTTTCGTCCCACAGTGCGTCGTACCTATCTTGTACTTATGACACATGTTTTTTGGGGCTTACAAAACTAACTGATAGGTATTTGAGTTTTGCAAGAGGCGTTCAATTATTGAAAACTGGATTCATAATTAGCAACAAATAATGTATTGTATGTAATGTTCTGGTATTTCAACATAACTAACTCCAAATGAGTTTTAAATGTCTTGACTATCAATTAAAAAAATCCAACATTTGTTGAAATTTTAAACGAGATTTTAATCGATAAAAATGATATAAAAGGTTTACTATGACCCTACAGCAGTATTATTGCCATTTATACTGTCTATTATTACACGTCTACGTTCATCTACCACAGCATGGCGGTAAGTATTTAATTATTTTGTTGAACACGTCAATTTACTATACCATTCGTGCATTTGTAGTTAGAACAATATTTTATTTTATCGTTGTAGCATACTCAAATTGATGTCGTGGATGATGAAGAGTACACCTTCAAGCACTATTACTATCCCTTGTCGGATGGAGATGATAGTCCGCCACCTCGCATCAAGGGACAGGATGAATCGGCGGTTTTAAAACGAAAATCGAACTCGTCGGAAACGAATAATATAGACGTCTTCTTCGAGCAACCGAAGAACAAGAAAAAATGTATATCATCAACGGTTGGTCGAGGATGTAATGGTGGGGTATCATACATATCAACTAATACCGAAGACTGTGAGCATGCCTCTCACATGATTAAAATAGAAGTATACGATTTTAAAAAATTGGCGAAAGTTCCTGCACACGAACACTGGAAACATGCAGATGTGCGAGTAAAGTATTATGTAAAGGATAAAGATAATAACAGGCATTATCAGAGCAGTCAAGAAATAATATATCAAATAACAAAAGAAATTGCGGACTCAGAAAGCTGCAAGAAATATCAATTAAATTAGTTAATTATTTTCCTAGTAGGTAATCACATCTCCAATCTCACAATGGGGTTCTTATGATTGTAATCATTTAGATTCATAATATACGCGTTTAACTAATAGACGAAGGTAATTAGTTATCTTTAATATAAATAATGTTGTGTGTTGTATGACAAGTATCATAGTCGTTTGTGATTTCGAGGGGTGAAGAAATGGATAACTCAATAGAAGAAAACGTTGTTAGTGCGTTCTTTACATGTAAAAATATTAATCACGCCTTATATACGTCGGAGGAGCACGGTGCGGCATTGGTGAATGCATGTGTGGAAGCCGAACAAACAAATTATGGAGATACTTGTTGCAAACTGTGTATTTCGGATGAATATGACGCAGCATTGGTGGACGCGTCTGTGGAAGTTGAACAAATAAATGTTGCAGTTACCAATCGTGACCCGGGTAGAAACTCGGCTATCGTTCATGAAGAGTGTCAACAAGTTGGAAGAGGATTAAAAAGAAATTCAAACGTTCTGGAGGAGCCGTCAACAAGTACAACAGAAGCTGTCAACATCAACATTAACTTAGATAAAACCTTATGTGAGGTATGTAATACATGGGTGAGGCAAAAATATTTTAATCATCATTTACGAAGCAATATACATAAAAATAAAGTGATTGCTTCAAACACACATACACTTAAAAATGTATCCTTAATTAATACAGCATTTGGTTCAAGAATATTATCTTACAGAATTAGTTCTGATATTAAAGATTCAGAATTAGAAACTCCAGAACTGTTCTTCGATTCAATCAATGATAAAATTATACATTTAATTAAGGAATGTCTAAATGAATTAACGATTATTAAAGTGAACTTTTTAGTTCACGCTGAATTTGTACAGGAAACCAAAGATCAAAAAAATACGTTTGACTTTCAAACATTTAATGTAAATATAAGTCTCGGTGATGATTATGAACCCATTGTTAATCAATTAAAAGAATTTATTTCAACACGCATGAGTGAATTTGAAAAAAAAGATAGTGGTTGGTCGCTAAACAAAATACTCCATTTAGAAATGAACATTAATAAATTTAACCCTTTAAGGGGTTCTTCGTATATCAAATTACCAAAAGATATAAAAAATAAAAAGGCTGTAATTAATGTTCAAAATGAGGATCAAACATGTCTTAAATGGGCCTTGCTCTCTGCATTATACCCAGTTAGTAAAAACACTCAAAGACCATCATCATATTTTAAAAATCAAAATAAATTAAAGTTTGGTAATATACATTTTCCTGTTAAATTAACGGACATTAAAAAAGTAGAAAAACTGAACAATATTAGTATTAACGTCTTCGGATTAGAATATAATAATAGCTCGCAATGTCATACTATAGTCGGCCCCTTGTATTTTACACAATCGCGAAAGGAGCAGCATGTTAATTTATTATATTTAGATAATGGATCAAATGGACATTACTGTTATATTAAAAATATGTCACGATTAGTCAAAAAACAAATCACTGGTCGAAATGATGCTATTCATATTTGTGATGGCTGTCTTTTGTATTTCACCACTGAGCTAAATTTGAAAAAGCACCAAGAAAATGATTGCACTCATATAGTTACGCAAATACCGAGCATAGAAAAAACAAAAAAAAATTGGTTTAATAATGAGCAACCAAGTAACAAAGTTGTATTTGATCAATTCCAAAGAAAACTTAAATTGCCATTTGCAATTTACGCAGATTTTGAAGCTTTTGTGAAACCGCTTCAAACTTGTGATCCCAAACCAACTGAATCGTACACAAATAACATACATGAACATGAGGTATACAGCTACGGATATTATGTAAAATGTTCTTACGATGATAAACTATCAAAGTATCGCACGCATACAGGCCCCGACTGTGCTAGTCACTTTATGGAGAGTATAACTAAAGATGTTACTGATATTCAACGGAAAATTTGCTTTCAGAAAGCACCTTTGCCATTAACAGCAGCAAATATAGAAGAAATCGCTAGAGTCAAATCTTGTTTTATATGTAACCACGAGTTAAAATTAGACTCTGTCGAACACTATGATTGGGGTACGGGGCAATTCATGGGAGTGGCACATTCTTTATGTAGTTCCAAATTTAAAACACCAAAATTTATACCAATTTTTCTTCATAATTTAAGCAATTATGATGCCCATTTTATAGTACATGCGCTTCATTTCAGAGAAGGTGAAGTTGAAATTATTCCTCAAAACAAAGAGAAATATATTTCATTCACCAAAAAAATTAAAATTAACGGTCATGATATTAGCTTGCGATTTTTGGATTCATATAAGTTTATGTCAGCCAGTTTAAATAATCTGGCGGAAAATCTTAAAGTGGAGCAATTTGAAGAGTTGAGAAAACAATTCCCAAATCTTACTGATTTTAAAAGACTGATAAGAAAAGGCATTTTCCCATATGAGTTTGTTAAATCTTATGACTCACTAAATGCAACCTTCCTTCCAGAGCAAGCTGAGTTTTACAATTTGTTAAGTGACAGTAATGTGTCTGATAAAGACTACACTCATGCAAAAGATGTTTGGAATCATTTTAAATGTAAAAATATGTCTGATTACTCAAACTTGTACCTAAAAACCGATGTCATGCTTTTGACCGATATTTTTGAAAACTTTCGCAAAATATGTGTAGAAACTTATGACTTGGACCCAACACACTACTATACTGCACCTGGTTTAAGTTGGGACGCAATGCTTAAATATACTAATGTAGAACTCGAGTTATTAACGGATTTTGAAAAAATATCATTTGTTAAATCAGGTATAAGAGGAGGAATATCACAATGTAGTAATCGTTATGCAAAAGCCAATAATGAGTATTTAGAAGATTACAACACTAATGAACGCAAATCATACTTAGCGTATTTTGATGCAAATAATTTGTACGGATGGGCCATGTCTCAGTCTTTGCCTATAGGAGAATTTGAATGGGTAAATACAGAAGTTGATTTTAATGTTCCCGACACATCTGAATATGGTTATATACTTGAAGTAGATCTGGACTACCCTGATGAACTACATGATAGTCATTCAGATTTTCCTCTTTGTCCTGAAAATATTACCACCGGAAATAGCAAAGATCGGAAATTAGTTCCCAATTTAAACAAAAAAAAGGAGTATAAAATTCATTATAGGAATCTTGTACAGTGTTTGAATATGGGATTAAAATTAACTAAAATACATAGAGTATTAAAGTTTAAACAGAGTCCTTGGCTTCAAAAATACATTGAATTGAATACACGTTTGCGCATTTTAGCAAATTCCGATTTTGAAAAGGATTTCTATAAATTAATGAATAATTCTGTTTTCGGCAAAACAATGGAAAACATTGAGAAGAGAGTTAATGTGAAATTGTTAACTCATTGGAATAATAGAGGTAAGGTGCAAGGTGCCGAATCATTAACTGCACGCCCCGAGTTCCATAGTCTTTCTATTTTCTCTGAGAACTTGGTGGCTATTCAACTTTCTAAAACAAAAGTTTACTACAACAAACCCATATATTTAGGTTTTTGCATTTTAGAAATATCAAAGACACTTATGTATGACTTTCATTATAATTATATGAGAAATAAATTTCAAAATAATGCTAAGTTGTTGTATACCGACACCGATAGTTTAATTTATCAATGTTACACAGACAATTTCTACTCTGATATAAAACCGGATTTATCACAATTTTTTGATACATCGGACTATGCCCCTGATAATGTATTTGGTTTTCCACAATTGAACAAAAAGAAACTTGGGTGTTTTAAAGATGAAAATAATGGTAAAATTTTAAAAGAGTTTGTAGGTTTAAGATCCAAAATGTATGCCATGTCTGTTGATAGTAAGTTCATAGCTAAAGCTAAAGGTGTCAACAAAAGTGTAACCAAAAAAATGAAAATGGAGAATTATAAAGAATGTCTTTTTAATAGAAATAATCAAAGCTCAGAAATGTATAGATTCAGATCCATTAAACATGTTATATTTACACAGAAAATTAATAAAACTAGTTTATCTTACAATGATACAAAACGATTTATTGTACCAAATTCCACAGATACATTGGCATGGGGTCATTATAGTTTAAGATCTTAAATATCATTTAGTTCATAGTTTATTATTGTTTAAGTTGTAATTGTATGGTTTTGTAAATTACTTTGGTGAAGGGTCATTATAATTTAATTATCTATGTTTTTTGTAATGTGATACGCAATAAACAATTTGAATTTGAATTTGAATTTATTAATATTTCTTAGAATGATTAGTCATAACGCTGTATAAAGTAATTGATATTTTTGGTAATATTATGAAATAGTTTAATTAAGATATTCGTAAAATAATATAGTCCTTTAAAAATAAAATATATATAAAACAAGTTTTGTATTTTTTATTCTTTTGTTAGATTTATAACATACAACACGTTTATTCTGTTATCAGGAAAAAATGATCCACTTTATTCATCCATTTACAGCTATTGTTGCTGGTCCAAGCGGCTGTGGTAAATCTAATTTTGTTACTGAGTTCCTAAATAACTTGGATAGTGTTTGCACTAAAACGTTTTATAATATTTTATGGTGTTATGATGAAATGCAACCATTATATAATTTGAATAACGTTAATTATAATCAGGGTATTCCAGACTTAAGCATGTTTGATGGTAAACAACCACAACTACTCATTATAGATGATTTAATGAGAGAATCCGACGGTCGAATAGTAGATATTTTTACTAAAGGAAGTCATCATCGAAATTTAAGTGTGTTTTATATTACTCAGAATTTATTTCATCAAGGTAAAGGTCAACGTGATATTTCATTAAATTCTAGCTACATTATATATTTCAAAAATCCTCGAGATAAAACACAAATCCGCTATTTGGCACGTCAAGTTTACCCTGAAAACTCGAAATTTGTAGAAGAAGCTTATAAAGACGCAACTAAGGAAGCTCATGGTTATTTATTAATTGACCTTAAACAGAATACAAATGACATGTGTCGTTTTAAAACGAAAATATTCCCATCCGATCGTTATTGCAACGTTTACGTTCCAAAAAAAGGATTTAAATACGATAAACATCAGCAGATATTCATCAGTACTAAATAATGCCTGAGAGAGTGATTATCCATAAAAACCTTCTGGAAGCATTGCATTCATTAAAACCAAAATACCGAAAGGCTTTATTAAAATCGTGTGATGATCGAGAAATAAACATAATTTGTGAATGCATTTACAATGTATTAAAAGGCAAAATTCCTATTAATGAAAAAGAACGATGCAAATTAGAGAAATATAAAATAATATTACGAAAATTAGTAGGAAAGGGCAAAGCGAAATTCAGAAAAAGTGTCATCGTTCAAAAAGGTGGTGCATTTCTACCTATAGTTTTAGGTGCTGTTCTTAATACGCTAATAAGCAAATTAATATAAAAATAATAAAAATGGAAAACGTAAAAAAAATGATTCTTGTAGAACCAGAATTAATTGAAAGATTGAAACAAAATAATAATACTGCGATAAACTCTTTATCTCTTCTGGATGAGGAGATGCAAAAAGTGTTGAATAGTAAAATGGATGATCGTGAAAAATGGGCCTTGTATTCTCAAGCCTTACAACGGTATTTACATTTTTCGGAAACACAAAGAAAACCTATTTCATTACCAATTATAATGGATAAGAGTGCAACTCAAATTGATGAAGCGGGGGCAGAACCATTAAAAGAAGAAAACATTGCCAAACCAGTAGTCACAACCCTACAACCTCGAGAGGAAGACAACGTGACTCCCACTCAGATTAAGTCATTTACAACACAGTATACACCATCATATATGCTTAATGTACTACCTAAAACATACAAAAAGAAAGGAGAAGTATTACTTGATTTTATTATAAAAAACAAACCTCTTATTTGGTGGAAAGATAAGGGGGAAGTTGTTGTAAACAGTGAAATTATTCTTGGAAGTAATATATTAGATTTGGTCAATGATGCTGTTAGACCTTTAAAACGCCCAAAACCAATTGGTTGGAAACATTTTGCTACAGCTTTAAAAGAATTACGAGTCCCTGAATCTTGTATTGGTAATCCAGAAAATTTGGAATTCATTAATCAATTACAGGAACAAAAGCCTACAAATAATATTTACGGTACTCCTTTATCGTCAAATGCAAATAAAAAAACATCAATAATAAGAAAAAATCATAAACAAGTAAGTAAAAAAATCGATTGGGAAAAATGGAGCCCTTATTAGATATTTATAAAACTTACTATGATGTTTCCAATCCAGCTGGCTATAGTAGTGTTATCAATTTAACCAAAGCCATGCGTGGTAAAATGAAAAAAGATGATGTGAGAAAATGGCTACAAACTCAAGAAACTTATACTCTTCATAAACCTGTTCAAAGACGTATAGCAAGAAATAAATATATTCTATCCAATTTTAATGTTCTCTGGCAAGCTGATTTAAGCGATATGCGCACCTATAGTCAATATAATGATGGTTATAAATATATTTTGTGTGTTATTGATGTTTTTAGTAAATATGCTTTCGCAAGAGCTATGAAAAAGAAAGACTCGGTAACGATCAAAACATGTTTCGAAAGCATATTTGCCGAAGCTCAGACTACTCCTACTCATATTCAATCCGATAAAGGTACTGAATTTGTTTCGAAAGTTGTTAGAGAATACTTTAAAACTAGAAATGTAAACTATTACACTACCAATAATCCTGATATAAAAGCTAGTATTGTGGAAAGATTTCAAAGAACCTTAAAAGGTAAAATGTGGCGATATTTTACTCATAAAAATACATATAAATATATTGATGTCTTACAAGACTTGATTTATTCTTATAATCATACTTACCATACGAGTATAAAAATGTGCCCCGTCAATGTAAATTCTAATAATATTATGACGGTTTGGTGTAATTTATATAAAAACACAAAAAACAAAATGCAAGCAGTAGAATCACCAAAATTTAATGAAGGGGATCATGTTAGAATAACGAAATATAAACATATATTTCAAAAAGGATATGAGAGTAACTGGAGTGATGAAATATTTATAATTGATTCAATCATTAAACGATCACCTTGGATTGTATATACCCTAAAAGACTTGAACAATGAATCAATTACGGGAACTTTTTATTCCAAAGAATTGCAAAAAGTAATCTTTAACCCCACCACTTTACACAAAATAGATAAAATAATACGATCACGTCGTGTTGGTAGCAGACAGGAAGTATTGGTGAAATGGAAAGGATATCCGAACAAATTTAACAGTTGGATATCATCATCAAGTTTGGAAGCAATATGAGTGAAAACACTTTTTACCTAACTTTACTAAGTAATAGTTCGGCAATTTACTATCCAGAAAATACAACTGCAAATTTCTTGACCAAATTACCCAAAACAATCAAGCTAGAAGGAGAATGGATGGTAGCATTGGCTGAGTTTCACTATCCATGTACTATGTTTAATGTTCAAGAACATGAGAATGTACTATATATCTCAGTAAAAGGACGCATGCCTCATGATAACACTTTTTCTGTCATAGAATATAAATCTCATATCCCTGCAACCACATATGATAGTATAGAAAATTTCCTAAATGCTTTTAATGAAAATCCACTGTTGAAAAACAAAGTAAGGTTCAGATATGACGAAATATCAAAACTTGTCAAAGTTAGTTCAAATAATGAAATAATATCATTAATTGTTTCACCTCAACTAAGTGTTCAACTTGGGTTTGAGCCTAATACAAATTTTATTAAGAGTCAAATTAGTAAATATCCAGTAAACTTGTACTTGGGTTTACCATCACAAATGTTCATATATTCTGATATAATTCAACCACAAATAGTAGGAGATGTCATGACGTCATTAATTAGAATAATACCGTTGGACCCCACTAAATATATATATGGTGCATACAAAATGCATATTTTCTCCCCTGCACACTATGTCCCAGTTATGCGAAGGGAATTTGATACAATAGAGATAGATATAAGAACAAGTGTTGGTAATAAGGTACCATTCCAATTCGGGACATCGTGTGTGAAACTACATTTCAAACGTATAAAATGATTCATAAACAAATTGATGTAGTTTGCCCGTACGAACATTATTACTCACATCAGGCTGGATCAGGGGTTGGAATAATTTACAAAGGTATACCACACCAACGTGGACATGGTATTGGTAGCTTCTTGGGGGGATTATTTAGATCTATACTACCTTTATTATCTAGCGGTGCTCGAAGCATTGGGAAAGAAGCGTTGAATGCTGGTGTTGGGTTGTTGTCTGATATGATGCATTCACATCCTTTGGAGCAATCCATTAAATCTCGATTCAAGGATGCTAGTGCTAATTTAAAGCGAAAAGCAGATGAAAAAATTGATTCTCTAATGACAGGCTCCGGTTATAAAATAAACAGAAAACGTTTAGATTCCACCATTAAGAGGAAAGCATTGAGACGAAGAGGTTCTTTAATCAAACATAATTTTCAAGATATTTTTTCGAAATAAATAATGTCTTTCTTACATCATCATTCATGTGAATGTGCCAAGTCAGAACTGGATTTATTTGCTCTTCCATCTACTCAAACAAGTATTGAAAATGGACAGTGGATTCACTATAAACCAATATCTTCTTTAACCGATGATGGACCAATTGAATTCCTAGTACCTGGGACTGGAGATGATTATTTAGATCTTTCACACACAATGATTCATATTAAAGCTAAAATTTTAAACCAAGATTCCTCAACAATAAAATCAACAACTGTTGTAGCACCAGTCAATAATTGGTTACATTCACTTTTTAATCAATTAGATATTTACTTAAATCAGAAACTTGTTTCCCCGCCAAACAATACCTACGCGTATCGATCGTATATAGAAACCTTACTTAATTATGGTCCAGCCGCTAAAAAATCCCATCTTACTTGCGGATTATGGTATGAAGATACAACACACAAATTTGATGCAGCTGACTCATCTAATCAAGGGTTCACTAAGAGAAAAGAATTAGCTAAAGAGAGTCACATTATTGAGATGATTGGACACTTACATGGGGATATTTTTAATCAAGACAAATTTTTGATTAATGGTGTTGAAATGCATGTTAAATTAGTGCGTAGTAAAGAAATTTTCAATCTTATATGCCACAACGACGAAAAGTTTAAAGTTAAAATTGCTGATGCGAGTTTAATCGTTCGCAGAGCTCGCATCAATCCAACAGTTTTATTAGCGCATCAAAAAGTGTTAGCAACCACAACCGCGAAGTATCCTGTCACACGCGCCGAAGTAAAGGTTATGTCTATAGAATCTGGAATTCAGGGTAAAACTTTAGACAATATATTTTTAGGTCAAATTCCTAAAAGATGTATCATAGGATTTGTTAATAATGCAGCATTCAATGGTAGCTTAAAGTTAAATCCATTTAACTTTCAACACCATAACATGAATTTATTCAGTTTATATGTTGATGGGCAACAAGTTCCCTCTAAACCGTTGCAACCATCCTTTAGTAATAATTCAACTGCATCAGCCTATCATACATTATTTTCTGGAACTGGAATCCACTTTTTGGATGTAGGTAATTCCATTGGGAGAGATGACTATAGCGGTGGTTACTGCTTAATGGCTTTTGATCTTACCCCCGATCTCTCAGCTAGTTCAAGAACGCACTGGAATCTTGTTAAGCATGGAAGTGTCCGCTTAGAGGTTCAGTTTGATGCAGCACTTACAACCACGGTCAATTGTGTTATTTATGCTGAGTTTGATAATATAATTGAGATAAATAAAAACCGGGATGTGAATGTAGATTACAATAGTTAAGTTAAAATATAAGTAATGTAGAATATCCTTTATTTACATCATATTACTACAAGAATTGTTAAAGAAATGACGTGTTGTAATGTAATTAATTACTAATGGATACACTAGAAATACAAACATATATGAGGCAAATAAATCCCGCTATTAAGTGTAATGTTTTCGCTGCTAACAGAATACCGCTTGTTGTTGGTTTACCCGTTTACATCATCAGTAATTTAGATCCTGACTTTAAGCCGGGGTCTCATTGGGTGGCTATTCACATCAATACCGATGGAATTGGCGAGTACTTTGACTCGTATGGTCGCAAACCGAGTGGATACCATCGGATGTTTTTAAAAAGAAATACACGAACATGGTTTTATAATCACATACCTCTCCAGAATTACTTTACAGCTGTTTGTGGTAAATACTGTTTAGTATATATATTTTGTAAATATAAAGGTGTAACAATGCTTAACTTTCTAAATTCCTTTTCTAAAGATACTATAGGTAACGATTTATTGATAAGTAAAATGTTTCAATCTTTATTTATAAATAAATAAATAAACGAATATTGTAAAACATATGTGTTTTTATTACCCTGTTTTTAAAGTATAAAGGTATAACTCATAAATAAAACAAAAGAGAACTTAATATACACAATAAGTTTATTGTTCAAGACGCTTTACTTCTAACAAAATTAACACTTCATGATTTAAATTGATATTTCTTGCAGCTTTCTGAGTCCGCAATTTCTTTTGTTATTTGATATATTATTTCTTGACTGCTCTGATAATGCCTGTTATTATCTTTATCCTTTACATAATACTTTACTCGCACATCTGCATGTTTCCAGTGTTCGTGTGCAGGAACTTTCGCCAATTTTTTAAAATCGTATACTTCTATTTTAATCATGTGAGAGGCATGCTCACAGTCTTCGGTATTAGTTGATATGTATGATACCCCACCATTACATCCTCGACCAACCGTTGATGATATACATTTTTTCTTGTTCTTCGGTTGCTCGAAGAAGACGTCTATATTATTCGTTTCCGACGAGTTCGATTTTCGTTTTAAAACCGCCGATTCATCCTGTCCCTTGATGCGAGGTGGCGGACTATCATCTCCATCCGACAAGGGATAGTAATAGTGCTTGAAGGTGTACTCTTCATCATCCACGACATCAATTTGAGTATGCTACAACGATAAAATAAAATATTGTTCTAACTACAAATGCACGAATGGTATAGTAAATTGACGTGTTCAACAAAATAATTAAATACTTACCGCCATGCTGTGGTAGATGAACGTAGACGTGTAATAATAGACAGTATAAATGGCAATAATACTGCTGTAGGGTCATAGTAAACCTTTTATATCATTTTTATCGATTAAAATCTCGTTTAAAATTTCAACAAATGTTGGATTTTTTTAATTGATAGTCAAGACATTTAAAACTCATTTGGAGTTAGTTATGTTGAAATACCAGAACATTACATACAATACATTCTTTGTTGCTAATTATGAATCCAGTTTTCAATAATTGAACGCCTCTTGCAAAACTCAAATACCTATCAGTTAGTTTTGTAAGCCCCAAAAAACATGTGTCATAAGTACAAGATAGGTACGACGACGAGCGCAGCGAGGAGGAGTGTTAGGTTGAACTGCAATCCTCAACGCGCGAGCCGAGCGAGCGCAGCGAGCGTGCCGCGGCAGCGGCCGGCGAAGCGCCAGTATCGACCTATTGCTTACAATATAGATAAAGTTATACAAACTATTCATTCGGAACAAAGTAATGAATATAGCTAAAACAAAAAAATCTTGATCCCTATATTATGAACATCTAAATTAAACTTTAATAGAAGTAAAGTTCTTTTTAAACACTTTTTTTATAAGCAATGAGAACATTTAATCTAGCTCATGATAATCGTTACACATGATTGGGTATTGAGAATTTATACGAACAACCATAACCTACCTTTAAAAACCTTTTCATTTGTGTATCAACTATAGGGGGATTTAATGTTTCATAGATTTCTAGAACAAGTAGTAATAAAGAATATGATTCATACTTCCAATCAAGTTAGACATGTTAAAGAAATTGATTACCTACTAGGTAAGTAGGTATAATTAACATTACCTATGTAAGTAATTTACATATATACTGACAAGAAGACAATAGGAGGAGCTAGTATCATATAAGTATATAACAAAGTATATAAGACCTTAATGATATCATTAATGTTCACTAACGACGTCATTAATGACCATATGAGGGGGCGTGTCTTACTTTAAATCAACCAATCACAGGAGTCTATTTTTGTAAGATTACTAACGACTATGTGAGGGGGGTGTGACTACAACTAACGACATCATTAATGACTATGATAGGGGGTGTGACCACACATATGACCCGAGGAGCATATGTGAGTATGGGACGAGCTTTTTTTAGAAAACCGAATTTTGACCGATTTGTGCGTTCTGGCTCGTGAGCCAGAACGCACGAATCCCTACTACTGGCCTCTATTCTAGTAGGTATTATATACATGACAATGTTGTCGTATTGTGGTTAACTTGGCTGCCATTATTGTCAATTAAATACGAAGTATTGTAACGTTCACTATACGGTAACATGACAAAGGCAATATGGTTCTGCCCAGTAGAATAGAAACCCTAGTCATCAATTATCATGCCTATTTTCATCTAATCGCACCTTGATAATCATACCGTCACTAAACAAAAAAATGCTTTATTTGAAATCCAACTTCATTTTGATGGCAATATTGTCATTATTCGACCTCTTATATATTTTGTTTAGTGACGGTTTGATTATCAAGGTACGTAATTAGTAAATGCTTACTGATATGTGTGAAAACGCAAAAGTGATTGAGCTGCTATACCTTACTTTTCTCGGTACATACCTGAAACAGAAATAACACACATTGAATACAGTGAAAGTGTTAAAAGAGGCCGTTGTCAGTAGCAGTAAGCAGTTAACCCACATAATAAAAGTTATCTATAGGCATTTAAAACGATCACAATGTAGAGGTAGGTTTAATAAATAAATTATTCTAAATTGATAAAGATCCGAAATTTCATAATTTCGATTGCAATGTTTTCGTAGAATATTTTTTTTGATATCATATATTTATATCAAAATAATTGTTTTTTAAAAATTTTTGTTTAAAGAAACCTCTGTATAATAGGTATATGGGTCTTCGAAAAAAATTGACGTAGTTAAGGGCTTTAATCAAAACAAAAGTTAATTGATTCCTTTTGTAACGAAAGTTACCCATATAATTTGCATGACTAACTTTCGTTACACAAAGGATGCGATCGTGATTTTGTTTTCAATAAGCCTTTAATAGTGTACAATATCTTTGAAAAGTACCCATATTTCTCAGTTACAGTATCCCAACGAAAATATTAAGCACTTTAGTGCGTTGTCACAGTAAATTTCAAACAGAACATCAAATGACACACATGACAATGACAATGATATGCACAATGACAAGGTTCTAAGTATGCTCAACATTTTTATTGGGTGACTGTACGTTTCACGAAAATTGATTAGGCCGTTTGAGAGATGATCAGCTATGAAAGAAAGGGAAGGAAATAACTTCCTTTAGCCATAGGGTCGCCATGATGTCGGGGTTTTTGTCTAGTGAAATATATTTTATTTTTAAAATACGTCTGGTGTCTCGCGCTTACGTACCTATTAAGGGTAAAGAGCCACAGATAGGGAAAATTTGATTTGAGATTGTCATTTTTTTTTGTGAATGCTATGAAGCTGGGCCATTCTACTTTTCAGTGTACATTTTTGCCATCGTCCGATAAAAAGTATACCAAATGATGAATCCGCGAATAAACAAATAACGTGAACTTAGAATGTTTACGTATAACGGTTTTCAAAAAAAAAAACCTAAATTACTCAATTATCGCTGAAGAATCTCGGTAACTCAGTGGTAAATTGCACATTTTCCATAGAAAAGGCGGGGACATCAACGTCCACTGCGTTACTCACTTTATAGTTATAACAAATAACTTTTTATGAATTAGGTTAATTCTATATATAAGCTTACTGACGTCCCTTTTCTAGTTTTAAGTTAGAAAAAGCAGCACTTTACCGTTTGTTGAAATAAAAATAGTTTAGTGAGAGCGTGGCTAAAAGTTATGTACAACGAAAAGTAGAATGGCCCAGCTACTTCTTCTTATGGTGCCTCTTTATTTACTGAAGGTTACCAGGCAGCTCCTTAAATCTGGTCTTGCCCAGAGAGTCTGAACAATTGTTCTACTGTTTTGATGCCAGTCCATTTCCAAATCTTCGCTTCCCTTGAAGAAGCTACGCCTTGGCCTAGTTAAGTAGTTACTAATGAACCCTGCCTAGATGAATCGAGCGTGTTCGATTCTTGATGCATTTATACTTATACATAGAAAACATCCAAGACTCAGTAACAAATGCTCTCGCTCAGCACACAAGCGGGTGGTAGGACCTTGTGCAGGGTCCGTCCGGATCGCTACCACCATCTTATCCATTAACCTATTGCCAAACCGCAGTGTTCGCATTGTTGTGTTCCGGTTTGGGGTTAAGACACCCGGTGAAATGACTAGCATAGAGGCATTTCATCTTAGTCCTCAGGGTTGGCAACGCATTTGCAGTCTTAGGATTGCATTGCAGTCTTGTGAATGCGAATGTCTATGGGTCACAGTTTCCACTTACCATCAGGTGGGCTGTGTACTCGTTTGTCTTCTCTATACCATAAAAAAAAATTGCCCTTACCGGAATTCAAATCCGGACCGCTAGCTCCGGAAGCGGGTACTAAAATACTAGTTTTATTTTTTCCCGCTAATGTTGCACGATAATATAAAACTAAATTATACTCCCGTTATTTTCCTGTGGCTTGAGCATTTAGCAATCAGCTGTTACATCCAACCTCAATGCCTAATTCTAAGACAAACCCACTCAAACAGGACCAGATCCCACAATAACAAACACTAACCTTATAAGTATAGAGTTCAAATTATGAATACTAAAGTCAGCAACATGGACTATGTGACACCAGGACTAAATGCTACTAAACGATTAGCTACTTTACCCTACGGGTATAGGGTTGATTGTTATCTGAAAGTTGGTGTAATTTGACAGGACTCGGCCGCCATTTTGTCATCAACAATTAGCAATTAGCATAGAATGGTGACAGCTTTCTATTCGGTAGGAGTTACGAAATATAAAGTAACACATTAGCGGTAATGTCAGCCATAATATATTATCCAATATCGGGCTGAAAATATCTGACACGTCTCGAAAACTAAGGGCATCATATAGGGTAACGGAACGAGTAATGGACAATATTTGATTCAAATTTTTGAATACAATGTTTTGTAACAGTAATTTTATGACTGTATCTTTCAACCTCCTAAGGCCCATCAAAACTAAATTTCCTAATGAAATATGAACCTATTGTTATTAGAATAGAGTCAATTTCATAATTTGATTGTTAATCAAAAAAACAAAAAGGAAATCTATTTTGTTTTCTTTGTAATGGATCTTTATTCCAATAGTCATATTTTGTTGAAAAAAAAAGTACTTAGGAGGTTAATTTAAGAGTTAAGTGTCCAATTTTATGTAAAAAAATGGTGGTAAGGGAATTCTGACGTCCATATAAATTTTAACCTCAAGATTACAATATTACGACGACAATCTCAAGACTGCAAATGCGCTTCCAATCCTGAGGACCTAGAATGCCTTAATCATTTCACCGTTTATCTCACCGGCACGGAAACATTAAAAAGCAAACACTTCTTTTTAACGTCAGGTTAAAGGGTAAAATGGATGGATTATTGGTGCCTGTTAGTTAAAAGTATCCATCACTGGTGCCGTTACACTAAGAGCATGTCAGAGACCCTAGACAAGATGATCAACGCTATTGTTAACGATTTTTGAAAACTGTCAAAGTACATCGAAAAGAAGCGCTTGACGCGACCATCCGTCAGCTTACGTCAATCCTAGACATATTCGACAACGATGACGATCTCGCAATGTAAAGTGAACTGCCGTATTACTGGCCCCATGAACTTTAACATAAGGTAATAGAGACGGTAAATCAACAACCACTAGGTGCCAGTAACTGTTATTTTATAGGCCAACTAGCGACCCGCCCTCGCTTCGCTTCGGTTTATGTGAGTGTTATATAGCCTATAGCCTTCCTCGATAAATGGGCTATCTAACACTGAAATATTTTTTCAAATCGGACCAGCAGTTCCTGAGATTAGCGCGTTCAAACAAACAAACAAACTCTTCAGCTATAAAATATTAGTATGAAGTATAGGTAGATTGGAGCAACAGTGTTCGCATTGTTGTGTTCCGGTGTGGGGATAAGACAATCGGTAAAATTACTAGCATAGATATAGCTATTCCACCTTAGTCCTCAGGGTCAGGCAGGGTCTTCAATTTTATAATATTAGTATAGATAATTAGGTGTTTTACCCTATCTTGTCTAGGGCCATTTATATTTTTGGACGCAAAGTTAGACATTAGTTAAAACACGTATAATTTCAGGTGACTGTACAAACGTGATGGTAGAAGTTGGTAATGGGACTATATGGATAGCGCTACCTGTTTTTCCTCGCTTCTTGCTGTGTGTCTCTTTCGTTTTGCACTAGTTAGAGCAGCACAGCGCGACAAGGAAATTGCAAGTCTAGTTAGGTCGTTAGGGTCGTAACCATACGGTGGCATCACGAATACAGTATTAAAAGATAATAAGTATGAGGAAATGAATAGAAATAAATTACTTAATACTTACTTATTGTTGTGTTTGAAGATTTTATTTTGGTAAAGGCGAGGCAATATCGTTCATTGAATACAAAACGGACACAATCCAAAATGTGTCATTGTTGCATTTTAAAATTAGAAGCTGTTGGAATACGATTTTTAATGTAAGAGCAAATTATTTTGGAATGTGTCTGTTTCGTATTCAATAAGCGATATTTTAGTGTTTTACATTTGCATGGGAAAACAAGAAATACATAGCAGACGTACAAGAAGTACAAAATGTACAAATGGCTAATTTCAAGGTGATAGGACAATATTTAGAAGTTGCTCAAATTTACCACTTATATGATAGCTTTTCAATGTTTATTATTTATCCAAAAACAACAAACAATATATAAAATTCCTGTCAACTGATGTCAAACACTAATGATATCGACTATAATCACCATTTTTTCCGTCTATTGCGATCAAATCGATTCAAAAAGTTGTTAAAGTATGCAACCCCTAAATACTAACTAATTATATGGAAAAAAAATAGTGCTCTCTTAGATAAGTACTATCGAGAAATCGAGCAAATTTATAAAAAATTGCCAAGTGCGAAAAATTTAATAACCCGGTATATGTATGCAAAAACCGAAATCCGCAATCACAGTTTAGTTTGCACGTATTTTTTGACGTAAAACGACCCGTTTTCTTGCACTTCAAAAGTTATCTAACTAACAATTCACGCATCGAACTTTTTACTCCACTCAACATAAAGTCCAATATCCTTTAATAAAAATCATTTTATTATTAGTTTTAAACACACATAGCATAGGTTACGTAACATAATCGAATGAAAGCAAAGAATGATCGAATAATGAAGCGGTAACCGGTTCGGAAGTGGCGCACGCGCTGTGGATGCGGCAATTGATATAGAATATAGATACAAAGGCAATGAGCGAAAGGTATAGTTTACACGAAAATGTAACGTATTGTGTGGGCAATAGTGACGTTAATAGAAGTTTTCTGGGCCGAGATTAAATACTATTTTTGCTACCAGTAAAATTTACTCAAATTTGCCATTTTTATAAACAAAATATTAAAAAACAATGCCGCTACATTGCCAATTCGTACTTGATTTTACCGCTTTTATCATTAATTTTGTTTATTTATTTGTACCAGTTAGTACCTAGACACCTGCTAAATACCCTAAAACAACCCATTGTGCACAATAGTGTCATTTTGACGTCAACGACACCAAAATTTAAAACCCTGGTTATTACAAATACAATATGGTTGCCTTGTCCACGTTGGCCGTATCGCGTGGCCTACATCCGCTCTGTCGCCAGGTCGGTCTAACGGTGCTATCGCTGGTCCCCCCGATGCGATCGTCGGACGTATTCCCAACCCAGCAGACTAGTGACCCCTAGGTCCATAGTAATAGTTTGAAACCGGAGGTCAACTACAGGTCGCATGGGAAACCAAGCGTGTTTTGTGCTTGGTGTTTTAAATACTTGCGAAATTAAATATTGTAAGTATCTATAGGTCGTTTTGTAACAGCTACTCCAAACGGATTGAATGGACGGCTTAAAGTATGCGTATGTGTCAAATTAATTTAGATTAAGGGCCACTTGCACCAAAATTTTACATTGGGTTAGGACACTAACTCGAGTTAGTAAACGTCACATTCTTAACAAAACTGTCATTTTAACTCGAGTAATGGCCACTTGCACGAAAAGTTTAACCCTGGGTTAAGACACTAAGGCCCACTTGCGTGGACCAGAGTTAGCCCTTAACCCAGAGTTAAGCGTCTACTTTTGTACGTGGTTTGCCGCCTAACCTCGGGTTAAGACGCTAACTCTGGTCCACGCAAGTGGGCCTTAGTGTTATTAGTTAATCCAGTGTTAATTTTTTGGTGCAAGTGGCCCTTAGGGTTTGAAAATTCAAACCTTCACAATTTTCAAACCCTTACACAATCATAAATGAAAAATTCACCTTTGTGTCATTAGTGGTAGTAAGGTTCAGTTTCATCGAACAGCTCGCATGCTTGTAGCAATCCATTGACGAGTTCCTTTAACATAAGTGATCCGGGAGCTATTGCAGCAATGCAATGTATCACGAAAAACTGCTGGAAGGAAGTTTCTGTCAAAAATTAAATTTTTGGGACAAGATTTATTGCCGACTGTACTGAGACTCTATCATCAGACCAGCCCGATGGTACTATATTATTGTATTGTCATCAGAACTAAAGGCGTATGCAAAATTTTAGCTTCATCAGAGACCGGGAAGTGGGTCAAATTTAACTTGCAAGATTTGACCCTTACTATACGTACATACATTGCAAGTCTATAAGTAGTTTAGTCCATTCATGTATAATACCTTTTTTTATTACGAGTTAAGTCGACTTGTACCATTTTCACTAGGACCCCAGATTTATGGTTATACCAGTAGAATAGAGGCCCAAATCATATGATAACTCTGTAAATTATAAGTTTAGGAAACATTAGGGCTTTTGTTTTGGAAAGGAAGTAGTAAAACATTTTAATTTGACACCTTATCCCTACTAAGGTTATCTGGAAAAGACCGCCTGTTGTTTACTTGTGTTTTTTTTTTATTATTATGTCATAGAGAAGACAAACGAGCACACAGGCCGCCTGATGGTAAGTGGAAACTGTGACCCATAGACATTCGCATTCACAGGACTGCAATGCAATCCTAAGACTGCAAATGCGTTGTCAACCCTGAGGACTAAGACGGAATGCCTCTATGCTAGTCATTTCACTGGCTGTCTTATCCCCAAACCGGAACACAACAATGCGAACACTGCTGTTTGGCGGTAGGTTAATGGATAAGACGGTGGTAGCGATCCGGACGGACCCTGCACAAGGTCCTACCACCCGCAAAAATTAATTGTACTGTTTCCCTGTAATGTTTTTGTTAGGTGTACAATAAAGTGTATTGTGTTGTACTCAGTGTCAAATGCAAAAATGCTAAGCATTCGTGTTAAAGTCAACTTCGATCTGAAGTGTTTTCCAGAATAACGCCGCAGCCGTGCAAGATGGAGTAGATCACGGCAGTCCCGGCAGGGCTGCAGGCTATCCCGGGGCTATCGACAGCTGACTAGGCCCCGGAAGGCAAACAAATATGGATGGAAAATAGTCGACCATGCTAGGGGCGAAGTAGATGTAAATACAATCGATCTGGTAAAATCCGGTATGCTCAAAACTTAAGACTGCGCCGAGCAAACGTCGAGCGTCCAGTGGCGCCCTCATTACTATCATTGTGTTTTCTAATTAACTAAAGAATTCCCTTGCAATTTGACGATACGTTTATGTAGCGCAAGTAAAAACACAATTTATGGGATACGCAACAAACTTTAATAACAATTACCCTTTGAGTAGTCAGCTTAACGGGAAAAGGTGGCCACTTTTTTCTGTTAAGTTGATAACTTGAAGGTGAAATTTTATTAAACTATGTGATATACCTTATAAGTTGTGTTTTCATTTGTAGTATAAAAAACTACCGACCGATTTCAAGAAAATACTTTACTTAATAGTCATGAGGGCGCCACTGTACATCCGGCGTACGCTCGGCGCAGTCTTAAGGGATATCTAATTTTAGCCTCTTAATTACTATCCTTGAAATGATGCAACTCATCTAAGTTCAAATAATCACCATAATCTAACTGTTGAAGTAGGCCTTGTCCCTCCAAACACCCGTCGAACGTCTAACCAGCAAATTATCAACAATTTTAAAATGGCCGCCGCGGATTGCTGTTGGGAAACCAGAGACAATGGTCTATGGGACAGAGTTACGACACGACTCGCGATTTGCTTAGTAATGTCTCTTGGAAAACAATATGATTAGTGTCCAAATTATTCATTATACAGGGTGGCACATTTAGATCGGTCAGTATGGGCAATTCTGTAACTATAAGATGTACAGTCGATATGTTTACACTTTAGTACTTTGTCATTTTAATCGGTGTAACAATTTCATATGACAGTTTAAACATGACGTTAAATAGACAAGGTACTAAAGTGTAAACATATTTATGGCGTCGCGTGTACAAAGATCCGTTCTCAGGATCCATGTTATAGATTTTAGTCACAAGAAAAACTGCATACGTAGATTAAAAAAAAAACCTTGTACTTAGTTTGGGAATCGAACCCGGTCATATCTATACTAATATTAAAAGCTGAAGAGTTTGTTTGTTTGTTTGCTTGAACGCGCTAATCTTAGGAACGGATGGTCCGATTTGAAAAATTGTTTCAGTGTTAGACAACCCATTTATCGAAGAAGCGAAGCGCGGGCGGGTTGCTAGTTGAAAAATAAAACTATCATTATTTTTATTTGAGTATCGATGGTGTAGGTCAGCGGTCGGCAACAGGCGGCCCGAGATCCTTCCTGGATATTTTGTATGTAATCGGAATTTGTACGCATTTTTAATAATCACAAACAACTTTTCTTAAATAGTGGAAAAGTAAAAAGGGTTCATTGCATAAAAATGTATATTAGAAATCGTCCTTATTGACTACCGACAATCCGGTACCTTTTCTCTGTAAAGTCAAAAATTATTAACACGTGCGGCCCGCGTCAATTTCGTTAGATACTATGTGGGCCTTGGTTGCTAAAAGGTTGCCGACCCCTGGTGTAGGTCATAAGCAGTTACTATGAATCATAATATCTAAAATGAATAAAATACATTAATTTCATATTCCTTACTTTAATTATAGGTAGGTCTTCGAAATGACACCGATTTTTATCATACCCTGTGTTCGATCCCCAATCATAGTACCAGTTTTATTTTAAATGTATGTATACAGTTTTTGCTGTCACTAAAGTCGAAGACGTAACCTATGAACAGATCTTAGTATGTCTTATAGTTACAGACTTGTCCATACTGACCAATCTAAATGTGCCACCCTGTATAACAGTAGGTACTTGGAAGACAGAGCGTCTCGCTCGGATTGAAAACGAAATTTCCCAAAGATAACAAGGTGACAGATGGATTTTTTGCCGCTGTGAACCCCTGTGTTGTAAACATCGAAATCTTTAAGACCCTGTTGTTTGATCAGTAGTTAAACTAACTAATTGTTAAAATTCGAAAAAGGTATTGAAAGTTTGACACATTTCTTTGAGATTCCTTCAAATTTTCGATTATTTTTTCAAATTATAACAATTAGTTAGTTTAACTACTGGGGGGTTATTATGACATAGTTATGCAATTCTGTTTACGCTGAGAGAAAAGGACAGAGCTATATAACTGCCATAGCTCTGTCCCTTACACTCACCGCAAAATGAACTGCATAGTTATGTCATAATAACCCCCCTGATCAAACAACAGGCCCTAACTGTTTTCGGGGACATTACAATCTATACTAATATTACTAATATTATAAAGCTTTGTTTCTTTGTTTGTTTGCCTAAACGCGCTAATCTCAGGAACTACTGGTCCGATTTGAAAAATTGTTACAGTGTTAGATAGCCTATTTATCGAGGAAGGCTATAGGCTATATATCATGCTCACAAAAACCGAAGCGAAAGCGAGGGCGGGTCGCCGGTTATATATAAATACTAGCTGTCCGCGCCCGGCACCGCCCGTGTATGTTTTTTTTTTCATACAAACCTTATGAAATATATTTTACGAAAACAAAATAACAATATAACTAAAAACTTTTACGAAAATAATTGAGAGCAAAAATAATATTTCATTTTCTATACTTAACTGACGGTGCACTAAACGGTGTCGGAACGCAAGCGCGTCGTATGCAGATGCACTTTCCTTTTCGCGCATGCGCCAACGAGCCGCGTTATGGCTATTAGCGGAATGAGATCTAGATCCGACGCTTACGTTAAATAACTATGATTATCTAAGTATAAGTGTGATTGTTTTATATGATGATTAAATTTGATATAGTTTTAGTAAAAAATGTTATGGTCAGGAAAAAGGATAATGTATAATAATATACTAAACAAACTAATGCAATTAATTATTAAACAATTTTTAAAGCTAGTGAATGTTTCACAGTTAAAGTATGTTAAGAAATAAAGCTAATTTCCTAAATAAACTCGATTATGTAAATTGGAGTATTATTAATTTTTATAATTATAGTAGGGGAGCGGGGTGCTAGTTGTAACATATTTCAGTTAAAGGTGTATTGTACTAAATGTATTCATATTTCGTCGGCTGTAACAGCTTTAATCGATAGCCTAACTATCCTTGCCTTCAATTCAAATGGAAAATCGCATAAATTATTATCAACAAATTAATTATTCGCATTTTTTTATTAAAATCCGCTTGTTACAATTTGCCCCATGGTCGGGGCTAATAGTAACACCTGAGGGGTAGGTAGTAACAATAATAAAATAATGTGTTTAGTTATTCATTTTAACATTTATTGTAACCAAAATTATTATTCAGAAAGGTCTTAACCAAAATAATTATATAACTGAATAAAAATTAAAAAATATACAACAGGTTCCTCTTTTAACTGAATAAACTCGCGTTACAATGAAAATCACAATACTAAATGTGTTCTAAATTTAACATTTTAATATTTATAGTCACTCTAAATCCACAGCCAGTGATCTTAGAACACACCCTTTGTTCCTTCATTTTAATAATCAGTTTTTTCACATTATTTATACTTAATAATTTTATAAATTGTAATCAGTCTTCATCAGAATTAATGAATCTCCCGTTACACATTGACATGAAAATAACTCATACATAAGCAGCTAACTCATACACTTCTTGGCTTTGAGTTCCTCTTTTTGTTTTTCTTTTGTAGACCCTCATGCTAAAAAAAAATAATCAACCACTTAAAATATGAAATAAAATCCATCCTTAAGGGGCACGTTGTAACATGGTACAACTAGCCCCAGGAAAGTGTTACAAAATGCCCCATGTCGCGATTTTCTAAATAAATTGAGATTAACAAAAAAACACTTGACTTTTAAAGAAGACTCATAAAGAATATTAAAATTAAATATATTCTCTATGATCTTATACAAAAACAAATTCACGAAAGTAACGTTTAATCATCAAAAATCAATATATACGTATTATTATTTTTTACGATACCTTGCAAAAATAACGCTCGTACACACAGCCGCTCTCTTAGTTGTCCGGCGGGGCACTGCCTGTGCTTAGGTAGTGCGGGGGGACACGACGATTAGATGTATGCATAAAAGTAATGCAATAGTGTTGAAATTCATGGTTAAATTTGCGTGTTACTATTTACCCCTGTTACAACTAGCACCCCGCTCCCCTACATACATACATACATACATAAACTCACGCCTTTATTCCCAGAGTGGGGTAGGCAGAGCTACAGAATTACCAACAACCCTAAAAACTTGTTAATAATTCTGTAACCACATTTTGCACTTTTAGGCTAAGATGTTTACCAGTGTATTAGTGACAGCTTGCAAGCCCATCGCCTAACAGTACTGTACGCCTTTATTCCCTTAGCCGTCTCTTACGACATCCACGGGAAGATATGGAGTGGCACTATTCTAACCCGGCAACCACACGGGCAATTATAATTATAGTATTCAGGAAAAAATGGTTCTCCGCCTTTTGGCAGAAATATTTTTGGCCGAATGTATCGTTTCCCAACCGTTTGATTTGCCAACCCAATTTTATTTCTGTAACCTTAAATATTTTAAGATTAATATAAAAACTAACCTAACCTATAGGGTTCTACACGGTGGTATCTAATGAAATAAATGCTGAAATATTTACATTTACAGAATAAAAGTGGGTCGGTAAATAAAACTGTTGGGAAACTATACATTCGGCCAAAAGACAGAATACCAACAAAAACCTCGAAAGTCGTTTTAGGTACTTACAAGACTGTCAGTAACATAAATTAGACACATGAAAATATTTTAGTACTTTAGACATCAACGCGCTCTTAGTAAAGATTTTCTTCACTTCAATAATTATAATTTAATGAACAAAATTAATTTAACATTGTTGACAACCCTAAAAAGTCAAATAATTCAGAAGGGTATCAGGATAAACCAGCAAATACTGACCAACGATAAATTCAATCTGCTGGCACAGCGAACTAAATTTTATTGCGTTTATAAAACATAGCGACCCGCCCTCGCTTCACTTGAATTTTATATAACACCCGTACACGTTACCAGAATTTATTACCCATTAAAACCTTTCGAGATAAATTATCTAACTGATGATGAAAACCGCATGAAAATCTGTTCAGTAGTTTTTGAGATTATCGCAAACATAATGAATGGAACATCTTAGCCTAAAAGTGCAAAATGTGGTTCCTTACAGAATTATTAACAAATTTTAAGAGTTGTTGGTAATTCTGTAGCTCTGCCTACCCCACTCTGGGAATAAAGGCGTGAGTTTATGTATGTGTAATGAATGGTTTTTTAATACATATCATTTTTGCACCATAATTTAAAGAATTAAAGCAGCCATTTTCATATTTTTAAACATTGCTTTGTGGCATTCGCGATACTAAGACAAACCTAACGATACGATTTTATGGCGGTTGTCATCAATAGATAGTGATTTAAGACGAAGGTTTTTATGTATAACATCTCTGGTTTCTGTCAAATTAGTATATAAAAGTCACATAAACCGAAGCGAAGCACAATACTTACTACCTAGTAAGCTGTCTGGTACAAGATATAAACTACAAGTTCTAAGCATCGCGTGCAAGCAATCACGATAAGATATCCAAATTGACTCGGAGCCTGTGCTTAATGTGTTTATGTATGTATGTAAACTCTTTATTGCTATAGAAAATAAGAAAAGTAAAACCGGACACAAGCCGGACCATACTCCGGGTAGAGTTGCGAACCGTACCTAAAAAAGTTCTTAAAAAACAATAAGTATTTACTTATAATTCGCTCATTGAATATAAAACGGAAACATTCCAAAATAATTTCCTCTTGCATTAAAAATCTTCTACGAATAGCTTCTAATTTTTAAATGCAACACTGACTCATTTTGGAATGTGTCCGTTTGGTATTGAATGGACGAATGTAGGTACTAATTTTCTATTTTAGATAAGGTTTAGTAGGTACGGTCACGAGCGTACCTATAAACACTTTGGCTGCCTGTATTTCAGGAACTAATCAGGTCTACATAGTAGTCATAGTTTCGGGGAAGGGGGTAGAGTCGTCATAGTTTGATAATTCTGTAACCACATTTTGCACAATTAGGCTAAGATGTTCACCAGTGTATAAGTGACAGGTTGCAAGCCCATCGCCTAACAATACTACAAGCCTATATACCCTTAGTCGCCTCTTACGACATCCACGGGAAGACATGTAGCGGCACTATCCTAACCCAGCAACCACACAGTGAAACCACTTTAACCAAATGTATTTTCATTAAAGTTACTATAGACTCACATTAGGGTCGAGATACATACTCAGATTCAGATTCTTTATTAGGTATATGGTTGATTCTAGACGCCTTAGGGCAGATTCGACAAAAGGTCTTATATCAAAAAGTTTGGCGATCACGTTAAAAACTATATGAAAAAAGGAAATGAAGGAAAAAACATTTGGCACATAAAAAAACAGTTTACGGGCAGTTAATTTTTCACGGGCAATATGGTTTTTCCGTGTAGAATACTCCTTCAAATAACATAAAATATAAACTTCAACTTCTAAACATCGCGTGCCAGCAATCATGATATCCAAATTGACACGGAGGCTGTGCTTAATGCAGTTATCTGAGATAGTCGGAATGATCCGCGTTCTCCTTCATTGCATAACAAGACAATTTGTACGTCATTCTGTACTCCAGTTATAATTGAGTCATTATTGTGAGTTAATAAGAGCTGTGTTATTATCAGGTTATTACGAGATTGTGTAAGAAAAGGTAGTGCGGGTGGGTGGTAGGACCTTGTGCAGGGTCCGTCCGGATCGCTACCACCATCTTATCCATTAACCTACCGCCAAACAGCAGTGTTCGCACTGTTGTGTTCCGGTTTGGGCATAAGACAGCCGGTGAAATTACTAGCATAGAGGCATTCCATCTTAGTCCTTAGGGTTGGCAACGCATTTGCAGTCTTAGGATTGGATTGCAGTCTTGTGAATGCGAATGTCTATGGGTCACAGTTTCCACTTACCTTTAGGTGGCCTGTGTGCTCGTTTGTCTTCTCTATGCCATAAAAAAAAAAGTAAATTTGAATATGATTAAAGATATCTGTTAAAGGATGATATAGGGTAATGTCACCTGTGGTCAGCCAAAGAGCTGTAGTCGGCCTCTGCCTATACTTTGTATGAGAGGGAAGAGTACAAAAGATATATTTCCCTCCCTTCGCACTCATTTAATACTCAAGTATGGTCGACTACTGGTCTCTGGCTAACCATACATACATACACACATTAAATCACGCCTGTTTCCCAGAGGGGTAGGCAGAGACCACTTCTTTCCACTTGCTACGATCTTCACAAATTTCTTTCGCATCTTCCACATTCATACATCGAGTCATGCACGCACGCATTTCGGGTACTTAAGATAACCACCACCTATCCTATGACTCAGTTAACAGATCTTTGTGTCATGATGTGTGTCAAAAGTAGTCATGTAAAATCATTGTCCTATTAACGTCCAATCGTTATCGAATTTGCAACTAAAGTAGGTATTTTTCGTTAGCAAAATGATGAGGAGAATTACTTAGTTGACTTTAAGCTTATAAGCAGGTTTAGAAGCCCTAGCCAAGAGGTAAACGCTATCTTAACGTTTTTCTTCTCTATCGTTCAAAATGTATGGGATGACATTCCAGTGCGTTACGATAAACCACGTGGTCAACTGGATAAAAGTTTCTGTCAAAAAAATCACTTAGGACAAGCTTTTACTGCCGACTGTACTTTGTTTTGGCACAGTCATCATCTAATTGTCAAGACGATTCTAACAAGCTGACGACGGGTTTATCATGTGTAATTTAGGAGTTCCTATGGCCATCCTCGGTCTCCATCATCAGACCAGCTTGATGGTACTATATTATTGTATTGTCAAAAAACCGGGAAGTGGGTCAAATTTAACTTGCAAGATTTGATCCTTACATACAGTCAACCAATTTGATTCCTAGGCCACCATGGACTTTGTCAACGTGACGTTGTAAACCAAATCAAAGGGAGTCTCTTACGTTTTGGTTGACAACGTCACTTTAAAATAGTCCAAAGTGGCCTAGAAATCAAATTGGTTGACTGTACATTATATAGCAAGTTAAATAAAAAAATTAGTAGCGTTTGCATCGTGGCTAGGGCCTCAAATAAAAAACGCCATGGTTTTTAACGTCTAGAATCTCAGCCCAGTCGATGTTATAGCTTCCTAATACAAAATGCATGTTATTTGCACTCTCTGACGAACCTACTTGAACTCAAATGAGCTTTTGAGTATCGCTGAACTGGGTTTTTTTTTCTTATGTATCACTTTAACTTGATATAATAGTCATAATACCTGAAAATACCTGAAATAGGTGAACAGTGTGAACACCAGGGTTCAGCTGGAAACCTTCGTTGTGGCTCCTGCTGCAGCACATGCTGAGCTGAGTCCTATTTGACTTCACACTACAGTGCACCGATTCTATCTCTGCTCTAATCTTGCTTCTACGTTTTTCACCATCAGGTTTTTTTTTTTTTTTTTGTTGGCGTCGAGTAGACAAACGAGCACACAGGCCACCTGATGGTAAGTGGAAACTGTGACCCATAGACATTCGCATTCACAAGACTGCAATGCAGTCCTAAGACTGCAAATGCGTTGCCAACCCTGAGGCTAAGATGGAATACCTCTATGCTAGTCATTTCACCGGCTGTCTTATCCCCAAACCGGAACACAACAATGTGAACACTGCTGTTTGGTGGTAGGTTAATGGATAAGACGGTGGTAGCGATCCGGACGGACCCTGCACAAGGTCCTACCACCCGCACCCAGCACCGCACCGCACGCACGCAGCTCTGTTGTGTTGTAGTGTGTTTTATTGTCAAATATGTTTCGAATTTGAATGTGAAAATATTTTTGAAGTTACAAACGAAAACGACAGTAAAGTATTGCGTAGAATAATCCATGATCGTCCTGGATTGAACCGCAATCAGAGCGATTGCAAGTCGCGTACCAATTACCGGCAAGACGTTACAAAACATGACGGAACCCAGCCCAGCTATGATTACCGTTTAACCCCTGACCGGTTCACGTGGTTAGTACCAGGGTCCCAACATTGTTTAGGCGTAATCGGTTTCTAAAGAGGTATATTTTAGACGTAATTTGCCAAGTAAAGTTTGTTAGCCGACTACGCGAAGCCAAAGTATGCATGTATGTATGTATGTATGTAAACACTTTATTGTACAAAAAACAGAATAAATAATTAGAATATACAAAGACGAACTAATCCCTTTAAGGGATCTCTTCCAGCTAACCTTTGGGCGATTGAGGAAAACAAAAAAAAAATAGAATGTGGAAGACATTAGTACAAGACGTAGTTTACAGAGAGTAATAGTAATAGTAATAAGGTATAATAGAACCCTCTTATTCATAAACACGAGATACCTAAAGTGCGCTTGAAATATGCTCTGTCTTAATCTGTCATTATGGCATTTGAATTTGACAGAAAGGGACAAACTGTGACGTCAATTAAATTGAATGCTTGTTTAGTAACGTTTTGTCTTTATTATATTGCTTAAGCAGAGAAAGTGACAGCAGCGCCTTTAATCAAGCATTTAATTTAATTGATGTCTCTGCGGGAGAAAAACAGTCAAGTGTAAAAAAAAAAGAGAATGCTACATCTCAAAACTATGTTCCAATTCACCTTATGCCAGTGCAATAAGAACTTGAATCTTCTAACAAATAAAATTCTTTAAACTGACAGAAACGCGTAAGCGGCTGAACTTACACATACATAAATTAAATCACGCCTGTTTCCCAGAGGGGTAGGCAGAGACCACTTCTTTCCACTTGCTACGATCTTGACAAATTTCTTTCGCTTCTTCCACATTCATACATCGAGTCATGCACGCACGTCGGTTTCGGGTACTTAAGGTTCGGCCCTTTTCCACTATTTACTTAACTTAGGAACTAGAACTTAGGCTGAACTTAGGAATTTACAATTTAGCAGGAAGATTTATATTCCAGAGGGCACAGACAAGATGCACTACGCTAGCTAGCGTTTCTCTTCATTTAGTTTTTAAACCAATCGCGTCACTGGTAGATGACATGTTACGAAAAGTCACGTGATGTGCCAGTGACGCGATTGGTTTAAAAACTAAACGAATAGAAACGATAGCGTAATGCGTCTTGTCTGGGCTCAGGGCGGCTTACTCTAACCACTACAGTATTACACATGGTGTTTGGGATTTTAAATTAAATATGTACAGTCAACCAATTTGATTTCTAGGCCACTTTGGACTATGTTAAAGTGACGTTGTCAACCAAAACGTAAGAGACTCCCTATGATTTGGTTTACAACGTCACGTTGACAAAGTCCATAGTGGCCTGGCCTAGGAATCAAATTGGTTGACTGTACATTAACATTTGTATTATTTTCATGTGTAATTTAATTCCGGCCTAATTTAATTATCAATTGTGACTATTATTAATAGAATCATTGTTTATTACACTAGCTTGATAGTCTTATGTCACAACTCACACCGGAACACTACAACGCGAACACTGCCCCTAGATGGGTCCATATTGACTCACATAAAATTCTTATTCCTATTTTTTGTTTTCCTACCGATTTGTATTCATAATAATAACTCTTCATAATTTTTTTCCTCATACTTTTTTGTTCATACTTTTTAAGTCATAATTATCGCAATTCATAATGCATTTTATTTAAAGAAACTATTACTTTGAGATTTTTTATAAATCTAACCTAACCTAACCTAACCTTATTACACGTAAGATATTTAAGAAATTGGAAAAGTGTACGGCTTCATTAATATTGGCGTTATGAATTCAGATGATTATGAGTTCCGATGGTTAGTACTAAAAAAAAATATGAAGAGTATGAAGAGTGATCATTATGATGTAAAATGGTATGAGAAACATTTTCGGACTTCCGATAATAGGACTTAAAAAGTTATGTGAGTAGATACGCACCCCCCCTAGATAGTTTAACGCATAAGATGGTGGTAACGCTCCATACAACAATTTAACTTGGATTAATTTTATTCGACCTTTATCATTAAGTAAACATCTAAAACTAAATAATATTTCAAAACGACTTCCTCCTCAACTGAAGGAAACACGGCCTAGCGTAACCTTAGCGTTAATTCCCATAAATCCTATAAGACAATGGCGTCAGCAGTAATGGGCCTTGGTGTAGGCAGTACCATTGTGGAGACATATAATAGAGATATACAAGGTTGTAGGTTTGTATCGCAGAACATGAGTTGTAGGAGTGCGCGTAATATATCAATTCAGAATTAAGGTGTTAAGGTTGCTTCCTCTATCTTATTTATGTTATCCTAGTACTATTGCACTTCGACTTATCTATCTACACACACATGTTTGTTTGTTTGATTGTCCTGACGCCCTAATATGGATGCGTTATCGCGTGACAAAGTTTTTGTAAGGCATCCGTCACCTTCGGACACGTAAATAAGTACGAGAGTGACGGATGCTTTATCCACATTGGACACGCGATATAGACGAAGCCAAAGCCATGTCATCTGTTAAAATCATTCATGAGTTGACCAAACAAGTTACACATATCTTTGAAATATCATAAGGTACCAGGAGCCCATAAAATGGAAAGGCTTAATTGAAAAAACGTCCTCAACGCGTGTTAAGGCGTGAGAAGTATGCTAAATGCCCGTATCTTTCCCTTTCAGCGGCAGAACAATGACATTCCCTAGCCTCTATCATTAGGCGATCAGAAACACGCATGTTCACCCTAATGCAACGTGTTAATGCCGCTGCTGAACCTAAATTTACACTAATCTGTACCATATTCGTGTGAGTTAAGGGTGTAGGATGATTTATTGAAGGGTGTTTTATTCATTTGGGTGACAATGTTTGTTTTTGCGTTCATTTGTTTTATGTTTAACTGATTTTATTCTTTGTTTTGTGTGTAATAGTGAATAGAGTTGGGTTTCTAAGTAGTGTTAGTAAGCTTGTACTGGAGTCTTGCACGTTGAGGTCCTCAGTTCTTCTAAAACACAGTTTTTTTGGTATAGTTTTTAAAATAAAAAGTTAATTCGAGCTTTGCACTTGCAATAGGTATATAACAACAAGGTTTGATTTTAATAAAAATCTAATAAGCGTGTAAAGTTTGGATAAGGCATCCGTCACCTTCGGACACGTAAATAAGTACGAGAGTGACGGATGCTTTATCCACATTTGATACCCGTAACCCGATATATAGACGCAGCCATACTATGCCCGCGGAAGAGGACTTAAATAAACGTCAATTACCTGAATATAAGGGAACAGAAAACAGATTTCATCCTAATTCACAAGTTAGAAAAATAAACAAGTTACCAATTTTAGTATCATCATCAATATCAACTGAATGATGTCCACGGCTGGTCATAGGCCTACCCCAAGAATCTTTGCGTCAGTCGGTTATGTGCTACTCGCATCCAACGGTTTCCAGCGATCTTAAACAAGGTTACACCGTCTCCAATTTTTTTCAACATAGCCATATTTAAGAAAATCAACACCCTGTGTATGTTTTCCAGAACAATCGAATATACAAAGTTCGACGACGCGCTGGCCTAGTGGGCAGTGACCCTGCCTACGAAGCTAGTGGTCCTTGGGTTCGAATCCCGGCAAGGGCAGATATTTGTGTGATGAGCGCGAATATTTGTTCCTGAGTCATGGATGTTTTCTATGTATTTAAGTATATATTTCTCTATTTGAGTATTTATATCGTTGTCTAGTACCCATAGTACAAGCCTAGAGCTTAGTTTGGGACTAGATCAATAGGTGTGAGATTGTCCCCTAAAAAAAAACATTCCGAGTTATTTATCGTAACATCGTCACACCCTATAGATTAGATTAGATTAGATTTATTTATTTCATTTTGAAAATTTACATGTCATTTCTAAATTAAAATACCATGAATTCACAAAAAGATCGTCAAAGTGTATAAGAATAACAATAAAAAATAAATAATAGTCAAATCAAAATACAATGCGAAATTAAAATAAAGAAATATTAAGGAACAATTTCAAATAATATTACACTGCTGCAATGTCAACGGAGTACAATAGGTATGTTTAAAAATGTCAAATAATTTATAAAAGCTAGGGTATCCTAGATATACTTACGTTGTGAAAAAGTCAAAATATAATATAATATACAATATTTATCTTAAGGTATAAATGTAATTATAATGTTTTTTCGTTGTATTCCTTTACAGAATACAACGGGTTTGACAGTAATAGTTCCTTTAGTCGGCGTTCAAATGTGTCGTTTGAAGTTTCATTTTTAATAGTGGCGGGTAGGCGCTCGTACATCGAGGGGCCTATCACGCGCGGGCTCTTGTCGAGCAGCGCGAGTCGCCGCGAAACAGGCAATAGTCGCCCCGTCTGACGGGTGATTTTGCCGGTAACATTCGCTCGCTTAAATAAGTGAATGTTTCGACGCGTGAACACAATTACCTCAAATACATACAGTGAATAATGAGTCATCATCTTGTACTGTTTGAAGAGTTCTCTACACGAGTGCCTCGGATTTACCCCTGCCAATACACGTAGGGCTCGTTTCTGCAATTTGAATACTCTGTCAGAGTTCGCTGAGTTCCCGTACAAGAGAATACCGTACGACATTACCGAAAAGAAGTATGCGTAATAAATCTGAAGTAGTGCGTCACATGAGACAATTGGCTTTAGTTTACGCAGTGCAAATACAGCACTGCCCAACCTTTCACACAAATTGTCTACGTGTTGTTTCCACTTCAGACTGGCGTCTATAGTAAATCCGAGGAACCTGCAAGAGTCACAGCGCGGTATCGGACCCTGTACTAGTGGGATGTGTGTAGTGTTTCCGGCTGCAAACAACATGACGTTGGACTTTGACACATTTAGAATGAGGCCGTTCGCTGAGAACCACTCGTGAAGTTGGGTACACGTTTTTGCTATCTTTTGCTCGAGTTGTGAGTACGTGTGAGCGGTTTCTACAACGGTGGTGTCATCAGCAAACAACACCATAGTACCTTCGGCTACAGAGGAAGGGAGATCATTGACAAATATTAAAAACAGGGTATTTCCAAGCGATGAACCCTGTGGAATGCCATGCCTGAGCACACCCGCCTCAGATTTAAAACTTTTGCCCTCCATTTTGACTTCAACCGTCTGCCGCCTATTTTTTAGAAACGATGTGAGTAATCTTTGAGTGTTTTCATTTATTCCGTAATGCCCTATCTTTTCTAATAATAGCTCATGATTTATCACATCGAACGCTTTCGACAAGTCGCAGAATACCCCCGCAGCCTTATGTTTCGCATCCAACGCCGTTGTTACGCAATCGTATATCTGATATGCAGCTGTTGTTGTGCATCTATTTTTCCTATAGGCAAACTGTCTGTCCGTAAGTAAGTTGTTTGTCTCAAGATGGTGCATTAAGGAGTTTGACACAATAGATTCGATAATCTTAGAGATATTTGGCACGATAGTGATTGGCCTATAATTGTCAACAGAACTTTTTTCACCCTTGCCCTTATATACTGGACACACTCGAGTGCTTTTTAGTACGTCGGGATACACACCGCAAGCGAACATGGTGTTTATGAGTTCCACGAGTAGTCCAGCGACGACCGGCCACACACACTCAAGTATGTTCAGTGATATATCATAAATGTCGAGGGTCCCGCGTGTTTTTTTCATTGAACTTAACGTACGATTGAGGTCCGTGAGTGTAACTGTGGGCAGAGCATGTTGAGGTATGTCAGTGTTGTGTAAGTGATGTGTGAGATACTGTAAAGAGTCCGATTTGTTTATATTTGGTGTATATGTTGAAGCTACTGTGATAAAGTGGTTTAAGTGTTCAGGCACTTTGTGAGGAGGTATGCTCTTACCACTTTCATCCTTAAGTGAGATAGTATGCATCAACGGTTTGTTGGACACTTCGTCATTGACAACGCGCCACATCTCTTTAGATGGATTTTTACTGTTGACGATCCGGTTTGCATTGTACTCGCGGCGGGCAGTCAATGATTCCGATTTAATGCGATCTGCGTGACAACTAATGCTCTGCGCGAGAGCATCGAGTTTAGGATATTGACGTTTCATTACAGTTAAATCATTATAGTCCATAATAAGCTTTGAGAGGTTTTCTGTTAGCCATGGTACTGGTGTCTTTTTTTTAACTAATATATTTTTCGTCGGAAAATGAACTTCAATATAATATCTTAAAACATTAAATAATTTGTCAAACTTATCATCAATAGAAATCATGTCATCAAATATAAAATTCCAATTATAATTTTCAATGTCAATATAGAATAAAAATAATGATTGATCTGTGTATAGTCTTTTTTGAATAAAAGTGTTAGGCTTGTGTTTTTGTGTCGGTTAGCGGGTAAAGTGAATATCTGTGCGTTGTGGTCACTTACGGGGGTGTCGAGCGGCGCGGCCGCGACATTATAAGCGTTATAAGGGTGCATTTTGAGTTTAAAAAGCAATAAAAAGAACAGGGACAGCTTCTTCAGCTCTGTTTCTTTCACCGAATAAAAGCTGGCACCTATATCCAAGAAATTGAAAGTCTACTAGATTGATAGATAACAAAACTTCTATAAACATAAACATTGTTGATTAAATCCACTGTTTACAACAGCTCTTACATACATCAATCGCAGCCAACACATTTACGCGTGTATGGAATAACATTTATTGGTTTTGACAGGGTTGTCACAACTTTTTTTTTATGTTGACGACGCGCTTGGGTTCAAATCCCTGTAAGGGCAGATATTAGTGCGATGACCACGAATGTTTGTTCCTGAGTCATGGATGTTTTCTATATATTTAAGAATGTATTTCTCTATATAAGTAATTATATCGTTGTTTAGTACCCATAATAAAAGCCTTGAGCTTAGTTTGGGACAGGTCAATTGGTGTGACATTGTCCCCTGATATTTATATTTTATTTTATATTTTTATGTGGAGGAAATTGTATTACTACACCGACAAGAACCTTGCTCTTAAATAAGGAGAAGAATGCACACGAAAACAGAACAACTGAATGTAAGTCTAAGGGGGATCTCCTCAGAGGCCGCACTAGTGGACAGTGAAGAGCTGAAAATTATTTACAAACGCTCTTATTCTCTTGATAATAAGATCGTGTGTGGATCGTGTATGGTGGACCTGGGGGGTTATTATGACATGGCTAAGCAGTTCATTTTACGTATTTTGTAAGAAGCGTTAACACACAAATATTTTAAAATCACTCTCTTTAACTAAATACAAATAATAATAATACCAGTACACCAGCCCTGTCTTTAGATGATTCATCGAACACAATCGATTGTTTTGCTCGAGCATGGAACAATCGATCGTTGACATCAATCTGTCATCGGTACAATCCTGGTGTGAACAATGTTGGGGTTAAAACAAAAATCTCACACGAACACTGTTTATTTCTTTATTATACGTCCTTTGACTATTACTAGTCGAAACTATTTTATGGTATGGAGAAGGCGAACGAGTCTCAAGTCTGCAATCTTAAGGCCCGTATTTATAAACTCATCTTGGCTGAGATGCGCGTCACAAGATACGTCAAAGTAAACGTCAAACCATAGAACACTGTCATTTTTGACACATCTCAAGACGAGCATTAGAGTTGAGATTAGTTTATAAATACGGGCCTTAGACTGCAATCCAATGACCGCAAATGCGTTGCCAACCCTGAGTACTAAGATAGAATGCCTGTATGCTAGGTAGGTTAGGTTAGGTGTTATACATAAAAAGTTGACATACATACATAAACTCACGCCTTTATTCCCAGAGTGGGGTAGGCAGAGCTACAGAATTTCCAACAACTATAAAAACTTTTTGATAATTCTGTAACCACATTTTGCACACTTAGGCTAAGATGTTTACCAGTGTATTAGTGACAGGTTGCAAGCCCATCGCCTAGCAGTTGATTATAGCCTATTTGAATATTTAGAATATGAATTAAGTTTCTACACTAGGTTTATGTTTTATTATTCATTATACTACATTGGTTTGAGTATTTTATGTAAATAAAATGTAGAATTTTATATACTCTATACGTGAAAACACGAACTTTTTCGATTAAGGGCTGATTTTTCAATCTCCAGACAACACTAGGTATTTGTCAGGTAAATTACAGCACTGACCTTTTTTCTGTCATAAGACAGATAACTACAGAGCTAAAATCTGGAGATTGAAAAATCAGCCCTAAAACCATGTATCATATTGTTTTAAATTCGGACACCATTACCGTCCGAAAATAAGAGCTATCATAACATTGACAATACGATAACCAGGCAAAAGCAATATGGTCTTACAGAGTAGGATAGAGCCTCTTCATGCACCGAAAGAGAAAACGAGCGCACATAATACGATATGTCATAGCGACAGGATCCTACAGTACGCGAACAATTTTCCTTGACTATACACAAAAGTTATTACGTAGTAAAATTTAAACGCGACACCACGTGTCGTTGTCAAGAAACAAATTATTTCGAACATAAACGCAAATGGCTGCTATTCACGTTACGAATATCACCAACGTTATTTGGCGACGAAATGGTTCACTTGAAAATCTCGTTCGACTTTCAAATTACGTTTTGATGTTCGCCAACTTTCTTGTAGAAATCTGAACGGTTATTATTATGTTATGTTATTCCTGGGATGTTTGATGACGGTTAGTTTTTTTTAAAATAAAGATTCAGGAGAAACTTTTGGGTAATATAAAGAGTTTTTATATGTTAATATCAACACAATACAATGTATGTGTGTAGATTCTTTATAACACAAATAAAAGTTTAACGAATTAAGGCTGAGGTTTTGTAAATAAAGCTTATCTCTGATAAATACGGAAAAATCACGAGGGTGGGCTTTTGTTTGTAACCTGTGTTTAGGGTTCCGTAACCAAAGGGTAAAAACGGGACCCTATCACTAAGACTCCGCTGTCCGTCCCTCGGTCTGTCTGTCATCGGGCTGTATCTCATGAACGGTGATAGCTAGACAGTTGATATTTTCACAGAAGATTTGATTTTTGTTGCCGCTCTAACACCAAATATTTAAAACATACATACATACATACATTAAATCACGCCTGTTTCCCAGAGGGGTAGGCAGAGACCACTTCTTTCCATTTGCTACGATCTTGACAAATTTCTTTCGGTTCTTCCACATTCATACATCGAGTCATGAACGCACGTCGGTTTCGGGTACTTAATAAGATTCCGCCCTTTTCCAGTATTTCTCCGATTTGACTCGAAAAAGTACGCCTAGGGCGGCCCCTTCCGACCCGTCCACTCACTTTCGATGTGTATATCTCTTTCAAACATAATAAAATAAATATTTAAGGGGGCCTTAAATCCCATACAACAAACGTGTTTCTTTTTGCCGTTTTTTGCTATTGTTGTATAGATAATGGCAAGGATCCCTTCGTGCGCGAATTCAACTCGTACTTGGCCACTACTTTATTACCAAATAACTTCATTATCTAATCTTGTCTTACTATGATTCCTATTACAGTCAACCAATTTGATTTCTAGGCCACTTTGGACTATGTTAAAGTGACGTTGTCAACCAAAACGTAAGAGACTCCCTATGATTTGGATTACAACGTCACGTTGACAAAGTCCATAGTGGCCTAGGTTTTTTTTTTTTTTATGGCATAGAGAAGACAAACGAGCACACAGGCCGCCTGATGGTAAGTGGAAACTGTGACCCATAGACATTCGCATTCACAAGACTGCAGAGCAATCCTAAGACTGCAAATGGCGTTGCCAACCCTGAGGACTAAGATGGAATGCCTCTATGCTAGTCATTTCATCGGCTGTCTTATCCCCAAACCGGAACACAACAATGCGAACACTGCTGTTTGGCGGTAGGTTAATGGATAAGACGGTGGTAGCGATCCGGACGGACCCTGCACAAGGTCCTACCACCGCCGTTCTAACACCAAATATTTTAAACAGAATAAAATAAATACTTAAGGGGACCTTAAGTCCCATACAACAAACGTGTTCTTTTGCCGTTTTTGGCTAATGTTGTATAGATAATGCTACTTGCATACAAGGCCACTATTTTATTACCAAATAACTTCATTATCTAAATCTTGTCTTACTATGATTCCTAGTACACCGAAGAAAAAACCCGCACAATGTAAACATCACAATGATGTAATAATAAACTGCGGTTTATCTAATCCATAAATACGTAGAAACAATAGTAAACGGAATTCACTTAGCAATATTGCCGAGAATAACAAAGACGCTGCCTGGGAACGAACCCGCGACCGTTAGCCGTCGGGCCAGGCATTTCAACTTAATATTGGGTTCAGGGGTCGTTGGGAATACTTTAGCTGATATAAAAGCTATTGGTTGCATTGCATATTTCTTATCACTACATAGTATAAAACAAAGTCGCTTCCCGCTGTCTGTCCCTATGTATGCTTAGATCTTTAAAACTACGCAACGGATTTTGATGAGGTTTTTTTTAGTAGATAGAGTGATTCAAGAGGAAGGTTTATGTGTATAATTGTTTTATGTACGTGTGTTATAGAAAACTCAAATAAACCGAAGCGAAGCGAGGGCGGGTCGCTAGTTAAATATAATATTATAAAAACTAATTTTCCCGTTAAGCTGACTAGTTAAAGGGTAATTGTTATTAAAGTTTGTTACGTATCCCATGTGTATTTACTTGCGCTACAAAAACGTATCGTTTGATTGCAAGTAAATTCTTTAGTTAATTAGAAAACACAATAATAGTATTGAGGGCGCCACTGGACGCTCGACGTTTGCTCGGCGCAGTCTTAAGTTTTGAGCATGTTTATTATATCACAAACATAATATAGAGTCAGCACGTGACGTACTCGGGCCGTGGAAGGTAATGGGCCGGGTCTCCCACGCCTCAAGGCGACGGGATTATTACAAGCGAGGCTCTGGGCAGGCAGAGGGTCAACTGACGGAGTTAAACCGACTTGGTTGATAATTACATTAATTGTGTAGCCTTTCCATGTATGTATATGACAGAAAACGGTAACGTATACTTTGACTTAACAATAGCGATAGATTTAATAGATGAATTTCTCAAGGTTGTTATTTCTTTATTCTCTTGACCCCAAATGATTTCAGTCGTGTTTTTCTTCTATGGCGGATTCTTCTGTGTCGCTTTTTTCCCAGTTCCAGAAATGCTCCTATTTCTGATACTTTGGCCCGATAACTCAAACCAACGTACATAATTCAACCTAACTATATTATACGTGAGAAAAAAGTCCACTAAGAGAAATCCGAATCGGAAAATATGCAACTGGTATAAGTTAAGATCGGGAAAAAAGTTGGGTCCATATATTGGCTCATACGAGTATAAAATTGGTCTTTCGAATTTTTATTCAAATATTGATTTGTGACTATAATCATCATTACTCCGAAAAATTTAGCTCATACTTTTTTGTTCATACTTTTTTAAGTCATAATCATCGCGACTCATAATACATTTTTTCAAAAAACTGTTACTTTTTTTAGATTTTTATAAATCTAACCTAACCTAATTTTATCTACACGTAAGATATTTAAGAAATTCTGAAAAGTGTACGGTTCCATGAATATTGACGGTATAAGTTCAGATGATTACAAGTTCCGATCGTTAGTATTCAAAAAAATTATGAAGAGTATGAAGAGATCATTAGGTTGTAAAATTATATGATACATTTTCGGAGTTCCAATAATCTAATTTGCAATTTTATATGAACTTTGGCGCACCCGAAAAAGTTGAATAGAAAATTCGTGTCAGAGAAGAAACTATTATAGAAAAAATAATCTACCAAGCCCGTCTCATGCTCTGGGTGGTCACTTGGCACAGGTTAAGCTGTTCCTCAGTCATGCACTTAGGAAGCGCAATCGGAATGCGCGCGCGCCGGTGGCCGGGGGTCGCGAACTCGCCCCCGGTAAAACTTAGCTCATTCGTATCATAGAATATAAAAGTACAAATACAGAAGGCGCTCTTTCTACAAAGCGTGAAGCGTGAATTAGACTGACAATTAAAATTGCAGAAGTTGATCGTTGTCTTACCTACTTTAACTCTAGGAGCAAAAAGCACAACTTTTCTGTCTTTTTCAACTTCTGTTTTTCTAACCGACTTCAAAAAAAAAAGGAGGAGGTTCTCAATTTGTCAGTTTTTTTTTTAATGTTTACGTTGTTTTAGAACTTTTGACTGGGTGAACCGATTTAGATGATTTTTTTTTTTATTTGAAAGCTGATGTTTCCAGTTTGGTCCCATTCTTATCAAAATGAAGATCTGATGATGGAATCTTTGAGAAATCGACGGAACTCTTCAAAATGTATAGGCACACCTATAGCGATTTTTTATTGCTAGTCTTAACCTCATTTCAAGATTGATCGAACGTGGCTACTCTGTGTTTCTCTTTCGCATAATTCGTATCCATTCGCACGAGAGTTGGGTAACTCACACAAAAGTCGTTCCGGCTCTTTAGGAGTTTCTGTTATCTATTGCCGCTCGGGCGCTAGGGTTGCGTCGATGCGCGTCGCTCGTAAAAAAACGCGGTGACGACGCGCCCTCGACTAAGCCGGCTAAACCGCGCGATATACATTTGAAGACATGATTTATTTTTGAAGACGAATAGGACTAAGGCAATTTGTACTAGATTCACTACTTAAGTGTAGAACCCACCTTAAGACTACGCCATCGACAAGTGTCAGAAAATTGAATTGATGGATTGATTGATCTTTTTGGAATCTTGGGATTCAAAATGTCTTTTGATGTCGGACGGACCCCACTAACCATTAGGTGATCTATTTTTCATGAAAATGTTTGGCCGATTAGTGTAGTTTTAGAAATTAAATTTTTCGTCATGATGTCATGAGGCAAAATGATCCTGCACACATGTTTTAAGTCCCTAAACATACCTACCAATTGCATATTTGGTAACATTCAACAACTTTAGTGGGAAGTAAATTGTATTTGATTAACGCATGCAATGCGAACAGCTCCATGTAAGATCAAATCCGTTTAGAAGTTAAAATAAAACGTAATTTAAAATTTCAATAGGTACCATTTACGGCACTTTCGTTTTGTTACGCAACATGCAATTAGAGAAAAAGGGCCATAGGCGCGTTTAGTTGACATTTCCATTTAGCTAGCTAGGACTTCGCCATCGTTTGGAATGCTTACACACATCATGGCCTAAAGTAAACCCACCACAAAGCATGTTCCCATTTTAGTATTGCGATGTGGGGATAACACCACCGAGGCTATGGCTCCGGTTGCAGCATATGATGAGCTAAGTCCTCTTTGACTTCACAACGTCTCTAAATATCTCGAAATATTGGTTTTCCAGAATTCCGATTCTGAAATCATTATTATTCCGAATTTTAGTGTCACGAAGCATCACAATCACGTTTATATAAGTTCCGAATATTCACATTTCCGACTTAATAATCTCAAAAAAATAAAACCGAACCTCCTCTTCTATCCTTTTACTAGTTTAAGTATATTAAATTTGATTCGGTTCGATTATATTTGTTGTGTTGCAAAGTGTTTTTGTCAAATATATGTTGTGAGTTTGAGTTTGAAAGGGTTATTTTTTACCACTGGTAACAGCTGGGTTTTTTTTATACCACCTGTTACCACGAAACTAATGAACTTTTTTCCCCAATCACCAAATATTTTAGTGGTAACAAATGGGAAGAATATTCCCACTTGTTACCACCGAGTACTTTAGTGGTAACAGGTGGGAAAAAAATTCCCACCTGTTACCAGTGGTAACAAATTGGTGGTAACAGGTGGGAATAACCTGTTTGAAATTACTAGCATAGAGGTATTGGGCTGCGTTTCTGAAGGATTATGGGCATAAAAGAAACTAATACAACGGATTAAGTAAGATTTTATTGGTATAAACGAGCAACCGGTACAGTTTGTTTGGTGGCAGAAAAGCGAGAGAGAGAGTTTGACAAGTGCGTTTACGAAGCTACTTAATGTATTGCGTTTAGAAAGCAACCTATATTTTCTAACACTGGCCCTTAAACCAATAACATTAGATTTGAACTACACAATCACGAACAATAACATTGGTTCAATTTAAACTTACTAGTGTACACATCATGAGACAAGTTAATAAAAATAACACTATAAACTAATGCTTAAAAATATACACACAGTCTCAATGCATGAGTTTTAACTCCCTTAATTTGTCTCATATCATAACATAAGACATCCAAGAACCAAAAAAAAAAAAAAGAGATCAACAACAATAGACTCTAAAGTAGTATAGACTTGTTGTTTACACATTACAGCAACATCAGCTGTGTTACAAACTTATTGTGACTATCTTTGCTCAGTGGTTTTGTTAATATGTCAGCCAACATGTCTTTAGTACATAAATACTTTATAATAATAATCTTATTATTTACGAATTGTCTGATAAAGTGATGCCTAACATCAATGTGTTTTGTTCGAGCATGATGTAAAGAGTTTTTACATAACTTTTGTGCTGACTGATTGTCATTAAAGAGTGTTAATACAATATCCTTTTTAATAATTTCTTTCAGAAAAGTGCGTATAAACAAACCCTCCTTACATGAATCAGACAAGGACATATATTCGGCTTCAGTACTTGACAATGCAACGGTTTTTTGTTTGCGACTTTCCCAAGACACTACTGACTCACCAATTTTGAAGACATATCCTGTGTATGATTTGCGATCCACATCATTGCCTCCCCAATCCGCGTCCGCATACGCAGTGACATCCAAGTTGCTCTTTCTGAAGGTTAAACAAAGATCCATGGTACCTTTCAAATACCGTAGGACTCTTTTGGCAGCTTTCCAATGGATCTCTGTGAAAGACTCATTAAATTGACTTAGATAACTAATTGCGTAGGCAATATCAGGTCGAGTGCAGACAGCTATATACATCAGAGATCCTATAAGACCTCTATAATCATAAACATTATCTTTCTGATTGCCTTTAGGCAACTTTAGACCAGTTTCCATGGGAGTATGGGAGCATTTACAATCTTCCATTTTATATTTCTGTAGAAGCATCTTGATGTAATTTGATTGATCAAGTGTAATTTTGTTTATATCTCTGCACAATCTCATGCCTAGCACTTGATGTGCTGGCCCTAAATCTGTGATATCAAATTGTTTCATTAATTTTATTTTTATATCTAGCTTTTCACGCTTATTGCAGTTTGAAAACAAAATTATATCGTCTACATATAATGCAATTATTATAAGTGCCTCTTGATAGTACTTAAAATAAACACACGGTTCTGATGATGACCTTTTGAATTCTAATTTCTCACACAGAACATCATCGATTTTTTCGTACCAGGCTTTTGAGGCTTGTTTCAAGCCATAAATGGCTTTATTCAATTTGTATACTTTGTTTTCTTGGCCTTTAACTGTAAACCCTTCTGGTTGTTCCATAAAAACAGTTTCCTGCAGGTCACCATTAAGAAAGGCTGTTTTTACATCGAGATGTTCGATATCCATACCATATTCCACAGATAGGGCTAACAAAGTACGTATAGTGGAGTATCTGACAACAGGGGAAAACGTTTCTTCGTAGTCAATACCATACTGTTGTGTATAGCCTTTAGCTACCAGACGGGCTTTATACTTTAATAGCTCGCCGTTCAACCCACGTTTGACTTTGAATACCCACTTACATCTGACAGGTTTGTGTGAATCCTGTCGATCAGTCAGAGTCCAACATTTGTTTTGAACAAAAGAGTTGTACTCACTAGACATTGCTTCTTTCCAACGGTCTGCATCAGGTCCCCTCAGCGCTTCTTGTACAGTTTGTGGAGTGTCTGCTTCGGATGTTCCCACCAAAAAGGTGTGGAGTGAGTCTGATGTCTCATCATACTCAGACGTATCCGTTGACTCTTCCTCTGGAATATAAGTTTCATCCGCCGGATTACTGTGCTCACTTGAGCTGTCAGAATCATCTATTGTGATTGTACTATATCTTTGATTGTTTTGTGCTAATATGTTATCATCAGATATATCTCTCACAACAGATGTTTCTGTCTGTACAGAAGTTTGATCAGACTGAGATTCATCACCAATATTTACACTTTCATCAATTTGTGTAAATATGTCCAGACCTGACTCATTATTATCATCATGTGATACATATTTCATTATTTTATTTTCCAAGAATGTTACATCTCTAGCTTTAATACATTTTTTTGTTTGGCACTTGGGATCTATTAATCGATATCCCTTTGTTTCCTCACAGTACCCAACAAATATGTAACTTTTGCATTTTGGATCTAGTTTTGATCTATTTGCATTAAGTGCATATGCAACAGAACCAAAGATTCGTAAGTGATTCAACGATACCTTTTTGCCACTCCATTTTTCTTCCGGAGTGCACCCTAAAACTGCTTTTGTGGGACAACGATTCTTGATGTAGACAGCCGTGTTAACGGCTTCAGCCCAGAACTCCTTCTTCAGGCTTGCATCTTGCAGCATACATCTCGCCGCCTCCATAACAGTCCTGTTGGCACGCTCTGCCACTCCATTCTGCTGCGGGGTGTGCGGGACGGTTGTCTGGTGCCGAATGCCAACAGTCTTTAGGTATTCCTGAAAAACAGAACTCGTATACTCTCCACCATTATCACTTCTTAGGATTTTTATCCTTTTTCCAGTTTGGTTCTCCACTAAAGCCTTAAATTGTTTGAATCTATCAAACACCTCACTTTTTTGCTTAAGAAAATACACATAAGTTTTTCTGGTATAATCATCAATAAAGAGTAAGAAATATCTTGCTCCACTGAAAGATGAACATGGCATTGGGCCACAAAGGTCTGAGTGTATCAATCCTAGCACTTCCTTAGCTCTGCTAAATGATTTCTTAGGAAAAGGTAACCTACTCTTTTTTCCTTCAATGCATGCAGTACATTGTTTAAAATTTGAATTATCATAAGAAATTCCAGAAACCATACCTTGCTTTAGGAGCTCCATACTTCTTCGGTTGAGGTGTCCTAACCGACGGTGCCATACCTGTTCTGTTACCTCAGTGACTGTCTCAGAAGCAGCATCAGCAGTCTCAGCATCAGTGCGATTTGTATCGCACCCAACTGCTGCATTTGCTACTGAATTATTTTGTAAACAGACTTCAGTAATACACTTATCCGACACTAATTCAGTTGTGTCGAGAACATAAGCACCATTTCTTAAAACAGCACTAGCCACAACTACCCCATTGTCTAGTATTTGACAAGTACTGGAGCCGAACACTACCTTATATCCCTTGTTAACCATAGAACTAACTGATAACAAGTTAGCAGTTAAATTTGGTACATAGTGAACATCACTTATTGTTTTTATAACACCATTCCTTAACTTCACTTTGACAGTTCCTCGTCCTGCTGTAAACAACTTTTCCCCGTTGGCTACTGTGACCTGCATAGACTTTTCTTTTACAAAGTCATTCATCATGCGCCTGTCTCGACACATATGGCTGGTAGCACCACTGTCCACATACCACAAATCACTCTGCACATTTACCGATAAAGCCGTAAGTAGCGCCTTCGACGTGTCCATGTTTGTATGATCAGTGTTTTTCTTTTTGTTCAACTTAGGACAGTCTCTCTTGAAATGGCCTATCTTCTTACATCCAAAACACTTGGGTTGCTTCCGTACGGCTGCCAGAGCAGTAACACATTCCTTCTTGTCATCGCGACGCAGTGTTTCCTGCAGTAGCTTGGCTGATACAACTTCACTTGACAATTTGATGTTGGAATTTTCTATTGCCATTATCAGTGGATCATAGTCTTCAGTTAGTCCACTTAGTAAAATAACAGCGATGAAATCATCTTGTAGCCCTGCTTCAATATCAGTCAGTTTTTGTGCGACGTCAGTGATTTTGCTGATGTAGCTCTCCATGTTTTGACACTCGTGTAACTTTGTGCTAAATAACATCCGCAACAGACCTAATCTCCGACATAATCCTTTATCTTCGTATGCCTTCTGAAGATTTGTCCAAGCTTTGTAAGCTTTTGTTACGCTCCTGATGTGTACAAAAGCTGAAGGCTGCACCGACAAAGCGATCCGTGCTAGCGCTTTCTGATCCCTCTTGACATCATCAGGTTTCGTCGAGTCGACTTCCTTTTCAACAAAGTCCCATAGATCTTCATGAATCAAGACCATCTTCATCATAAACTTCCATGAATTGTAGTTTTCAATTCCTTTAAGTTTGTCTGTGATAAAAGACGACGATGTTGTAATTGTCCCCATGGCGTAGTTTTATAGCGCGTGCTCAACAAAGAGGTTAAGTTTCTTTTATCCCGTTGCACATCGGAATTTATAGAAATAATACTTTATTATTAACTAATAACGATACTGGGCCCATAACCTGAAGGATTATGGGCATAAAAGAAACTAATACAACGGATTAAGTAAGATTTTATTGGTATAAACGAGCAACCGGTACAGTTTGTTTGGTGGCAGAAAAGCGAGAGAGAGAGTTTGACAAGTGCGTTTACGAAGCTACTTAATGTATTGCGTTTAGAAAGCAACCTATATTTTCTAACAGTTTCCACTAGAGCTGTGCGAGTCAGCGAAAAATCCACCAATAGGACTATTTTGTTTTACTAGTCTTACTATCCTATTGGTGAATTTTTCCTCGCTTCGCTGCCTCGCACAGCTCAGGTGAAAACGCAGCGTTATACTGTAGTTCTTAGGGTTGGCAACGCATTTGCAGTATTAAAATTGCATTCCCGTGGTCTGTGTGCTCGTTTGCCTTCTCCTTGCCATAAAAACGTCTTAACTTCTTGTCATAACCATTAACAGTTTGAGTTACTGCAAAGTATGTAGATATTTCACATACAACATTATGCAATAAAAATACTCGTTAGGCTGCACCGAACTTAGGTTTATTTTAACATGCAGCGGGCATTTTTACTAACTCTATGCTAATAAATATAAGCCAATGTTTGAATGATGTAAATATTGATAAAATATAGACATGCATATGGCTACCTAGTTTAGAGCCTTGAGGTACACCCTATAGTAAATTCAACAATCATTCACTAAATACTTGAGAGACTAAATACATGGTAATTATTTTAACTGTATGCTTTAGTTAGTGGATTCCACTAAAAATAAAGCTACGATTGTAACGTTATTTTAAATTCGGAGATTTCTAGTTCTAGAAAAAAAAATATGTCCTAAACCATAATGGGACCAATTCGAATCAGTGTTCTCTTCGTCAAACTATTCTGTGTTAGACGAATCAAGTTTGACATTTATAAATTTAGGTATGTTTAAAATTAGAAAGACTAACAACCTATGATCAAAGTCGATAGTTAAGGTTGCTTAACTCATTACCTATGTAATTATATACTTGATGAATCAAGTAAAATGTGTCACGTCATTATCAAATTCGTGTGATTATCTTCTTTACATAGTATAAAATAAAGTCGCATCCGCTGTCTTTACGCTTAGATCTTTTAAACTACTCAACGGATTCTAATGCAGTTTTCAACAATAGACAGACTGATTCCAGAGGAAAGTTTTTATGTATAATAAGTTTTGGATTTTGTACGGGTGTTACAGAAAACTTACACTAACCGAAGCAAAGCGAGGGCAAGTCGCTAGTCAAGTGTCAATAATGTAGGCTGGAAGGTAATTCTTTGTTCGTTATCAATGGCCGACCGCATTTCAAGGGCCGTCTTCAACCGTGACGCAGTCATAACGCACGCAAAACCATAAACAGATGAATATAATATAGTTTTACGACCGAGCGCGTAAAGTGGACTCGCTGGAGTTAAAATATCGTTTTAAGCCAGGGCTTCTATTCGACGTTACCTGTGAAAATACAATTAAATTCAAGCTGAGATTTTGAGGATAATACTAGTTTCCAATAGCTTTTTTTTTCGCTGAGCATAGATCAGATTGTGTTGCATCCTTTATCAATAAGGAGCGTCTTCAAAATTATACAAAACATTTTTTTGCGATGGGAAGGGCAGACAGGCTCACATGAAACCGGATGCTGAGAGCACTCTAAAGCCCAAATGTTGCATGCGTTGCCAACCCAGAAGAACTAAGATGGAATGTTTATTCGTATTTTTGAACACAAATTTCTGCATTCATACTATTGGTAGGATTAAACTAGAGAAACGTACGGTCGCCCAAGTGGTGGACAAATGTTTCTGCGAGATCTAAGTTTGATGTGAGCTAAGGTTGACACAATGTCACCGTCGTAATGTTGTCGCAATGGAAAATCGAACTTGTTGTATCATGACGTACAAGTGAACTTCAACCGTATGGTGGTAGACCATATTATTGGTCCAATGTACAATTAGCTTCCCGCTTCCCGCGCCCCAAGGATATCCAAGAAATGTTTACTCTAATTTTCAAGTCCCTAAGTCCAGCAGCGTTAGGCGATCAGCCAGTCAGTTTCTTAATTTATAGATATACAGTATTAGCACTAAATATTCTTGACCAATACTTGTCCGAAGATGGCCAACTCGATGGCAAGGCAAGTAACACGGCCTTTCAGCCAACCGCAAGGCCGCGCATGAGCATTGTCTTCACGGCTCATTGGACCGATGTTGTTTTGTTTTGATTCTAAATGCTTTGTTAACCCGCTATTAAGCATTCGTTGCGATGTTTATAGTCGTATCGATCTGTAGAAGCGTTCTATAGATGGTAATGGATGAGTTCAGAAAAGATGTGAGGGTTTCACGTTATCGTACGTCTAACCTACGAGTATTTAAATGTAAATACATTACCGTATATGGAAAATAACAATATATTATATTCTATTTGAACTAATCTTAAGTGACCTGTCAGTTTGAAGATTCGTCAAATGAATTATCAAGTCATAGAGCTGCCATCTCTGATGCGTTTTGAAACGGGCATCTAACTCGAACGGCTCTAAGTTTCAGATTTCAATCTTAGTACTAAAATCTCTAGGTTTTTATGAAATAAAATGGGACATGCAAGTGCTATTAGTATAGACAGTCTTTGTGTATTCCTGAAACCCTCAACTTACTAAATTAAAATTCTACCTTGAAATTAAGTACAGGAATTAGAAATCAAAAAACTCACCATCATAAGAGTCCGGTATGAACAGCGGCTTCCCCACCAACTTCCCCTTCTTTCCCGCCAGTGGCACCGCCTCCACCCTCCTATGCGCCTCTAGTACTCTGTACAACAACACAGGCTTTTCCTCCCCCTCAAACCTCACAACCCTGGGCAGAGAGAACTTATCCACAAACTCCTTCAATGTCATCACTTCACTACAGTCTTCTTCAGGTTCCACTGACCTTCGTCCAAGTAAAAAATTATCTGACCATTCCGCGTTAGGTCTTCTCTCTAAATAGTCCGGTCTTCTTTCACTGCTTCTTGGTTTATATCTAGGAGGACGGTCTCTTCTGACTAACGCCTCATTCGCTTCTGCTAACCATCTAGTTACTAGTCTTTCTCTTTCTACGTCTAGGTATCTAGGTTTGGAAGCATCGCAAGCGAAGCGAGCGGCGTCGAAGCAGTATTGGGGAGGGGGTGGTCGGATTCGAGGGGGGAAGAAGCGGGGAGGCACGTAGGGGGGGTGAGGGGCGTAGGCAGGGGGCGTCCGCGGCGCGGAGCCTTCCACTGACGCCGTTCGGAACATGCTGGCAGCATCAGGCCATTGATGCGGCACCTAAAACAAAAACAGATCGTAGTTAGATATTTTTGAAAAGTGTTACACAAAGGTATATCAGGTGATTTGAAGATGATGATAGTTTTAGAACTACCACTACAGGAAAAAAATATGAAAAGGTAAGAAGAAATAGCTATCTATTAATTAATACAGATACCGTAGACGCTATACACGCAACGCAACAGTAAAACGAAATAAACGAGTTGTATAACTAGTAGCGTGTCTATGTTACCCTAGTACCTAAAAAAATTTATGCATAGCATAAAGTTTCATAACAACAACAAAACCTTGTTTTACCGTACTTGGAAGTTCCCCATCTAATTATTATTAAGCACTTACTCCTAGTACAATAGTGCTTACATACATAAATACTTTATTATACCAATCAAGACGTAAATCACAGCATACTGTTTAATTACAAGATTCCCACTATTGGCCGGGACAGGGCGATGTTCTCACGCCGATACGAAGTGTCGACACTGTACTTGACACAAGTAATTTAGTGGCTTGCTTAGAATAGGCCCTCCCGTGATACTAGAGAATGCAAATGTTCGCCAACAGGCTAGTATCACTCATCAATCTCACCTTGATAAGAACCTGTAGAGTAGGTTCAGGGTACAAATCAGTCAGGGTTGTCGCACTTGAAATTTACATACACAATTAATAGCTGCTACTAGAATGAAATTCAACAGTGAACACTGAAACAGAATGTGAATAATATTCCAATCCGTACATGTCAAAAAAAACCTTATAACGACGCAAAATGAAAGTATTTTTTTAAATCTCCTCCATAATTGTATGCGTACAAAGTAGCGGGCAATCTCAAGTCGTAGAACATAAACTTAATTTATTTATGTAGGTAGCATAATTATGTACGTACAAATATTAAAGTGATATCTAAGCGGCCTTACTGTCAGGTTTTATCGATAACAAAAAACATATTATAAGAATCAAAGCAAAAACTCAGAGACGTTTATAAACCATTTGTCAAATCAATGAGAAGGGTTCCGTCACAGCTGACCTCAAACTAAAACTTATTAGTTGCTTGATTTCTTATTATAACTAGAATGAACCTGTTTTTTTCCGTTTTTTTTCGTTCGCAGAACGTCACTACGAGTACAAGTGAAGTAGCGGTACTAGATTTTTTTTAGTTTTTCTGCCAATTCTTAACCGATTGCACTCGCAATTGCAATCGACTTGAAAGTAGAACAATTGTTTTCATTTCGTATGCAGACAAGACCTCGATTTTCAAAATGAAAACGTTTGCGATTGCGAGTGCGTTAGACAACAGCCCCTCTGGTCATGGGATCCCTGAAAAGTCAAAGAAACTTCTTCATTAGGTATCTTAAGTCGGTTTATTGTTTTTGGAACATTTACGCTATTTTAGTTAAGTAATAAGTTGTCCCTTTCTGTCAAATGGAAATGTCATAATGGATGATAAGGACCAACCGTATTTGAAGCATAGTGTAGTTATTGTGCGTTTATGAATAAGACCCTTCCATTCAAAAAATGAATGATGAAAACAGCATCTAAACCCGTTCAGTTGTTTTTGAGGTTATCGTGAAGACAGGGGCGGGGGACTTTGTTTTATAATATCGTTGTTATATTTATATCGTCATGGTCTTATCGATTCGTACTCTACAAATGGTTTTTATTGGGATAAAAAAAACTAATACTCACGCATAACAGCCAATTTAAATGAGGTCTTCGAACAGAGTGAGTCACTGCGTTTTTTTTAATGTAAATAGTTCGAACGTGCTGCTTTGTATGTTTTAGGTGGCTATCGAGTTTGAAGGTCGATGACTAGGAGCGCATGGATTGCATGAAGATTACATAACATAATATTTACTAAGTGACTTAGTTGACAAGTTGAATTACTGTTATTAGTAACCTTCTTTAGAATTACGGTCGCTAAAGATTTAAATCCATCGGCATAACCATAATCCTATAAAAAGCAAGAAAAGATTACAGTAGAGTTTGGTACGTATTGCAAATACCATACACCACCATAACCATAGGTAGGTCTGACTCTAGAGGTGCTTAAGTAAAACTCCGACTGAAGTATTAGACGAGTTATTTAATCGCCAGGACACATGTCCACTGATTGGCGGGCGGGACGCCACTGTGCAAGTGTTCAACTCCGGTCTGCGTAGTGATTCTCTGTACAACGACGGTCGGACAGACGGACGAATGAATCTCCAAGCGGCGAGTTTAAGTAGTCCCGGCAGTGCGAACAAAACATATTTTAGCGCGTGCATTTTTAGCAGCATGGTTTCTGCCGATGGATCGAACGTACAAGGCTGCTTATTTAAAAATGCACGCGCAAAAATGTGTTTTGTTCGCTCTAACGGGACTACCTAAACTCACCGCTTGGACATTCATTCGTCCATAATCCAGAACATATTATTTATAAAGCCTTGAAAAAATTACTTTATCTATTGATGAAAAGCGTATTAAAATCCGTTGCGTAGTTTGAAAGATCTAAGTGTACATACAGAAAGACAGACGATATGAAGCGACTGTTTTACACCATGTCAAAGAAGACTAAAGAGTTGCCAGATCGAAAACATAATAAAAAAAAACATAGCCTTTGAAAATAGTTTTTTGCTTATCCCTGTATTAAGTTAACTTTTGTTCACAACCATAAACTATAGATAAGCTTACACAATAGGTCTACGAGTCTTATCATATTGTCCATAGACATAACACAGACAAAGGTTTTTATCACGCACGTGCAAGGTTCTTTTATGTGCAATATATTTAAGTCACCGTATTGAGTTTCCCGTTTATAATGAATGGATTATAGGGCGAGTTCATGCATGACCCTATTGGAATTATACATTTTATGAATCTAAGATATTCAAAGCCAGGGATCCTTATTAACATACGAATGCCGTTGTGGGCATTGTGTGTCAAGAAAATGCATCTTTGACATGCCCTTTCAACCGTGGCTTAAGAATAACTATTGGATCTATAAAAAGCTGAGCTTCGTCGCTATTGCCTAACGCACTCGCAATCTCAATTGGCTTCGAAGCGGAACAATTGTTTTCATTTTGTATGCAGACAAGCCTTCGATTTTCAAAATGAAAACAAATGAAAAAGTCTGGTCTTTTAAACAGTATCCTGCCTTTTGACCAAATCATTATTTGACAAACTACTTATATCATTAAAAAAAAAACATGTCGCAAAAAAGTGTTTGTGCTCAAACCATTAAATATTACATAGGTTACATGGGCTTGTTAAATAAGTTAGGTTAGGCAAGACTTTTGAACACATTTTTTTTTTAATAATGCGGCCATATCTTTTCGTGATGAAACAGTAACATATGCTTCATTTTAGGTCTTACGGTACCTACCTTATGCGTGTACATTATTTTTTGCCTGGTAGATTAGACCTCCTTACTTTGATGAAATTAAGTTTAAACTGTGAAGACATCTCCTAAAACAATGTGTTTTCCTACGATACATGTAGGTACAGATGTAGTGAGTAATCCTTTTCCATCGTTTTTTGTCGGACTAGTTCGTATTTATCTAGCTTTTGCAATAAGCTTATGTACCCATCAATAAGCCAACTGAGTAAGCAAGATAAATACGAAGTTATCCTACCAAAAACGATGGGAAAGGATTATTCACTAAATCTGTATCAGTTTTGCATAGAAAACGTATGTATGACAATATTTTAATATTAAAGTTGTTTACAAATAAAACGTAACCTTAGCAGGTTTAAACGCACTCATTTGATTCGACCGAGAGACAAAGACCTGCCAACTCCTACGCAGCTTAAAACGCTTTGGAATTGTTCCGCGAAGGACGCCGTGCTTCCTGGCAGCTACAAGGCAATTGAGATGTTAAAGCTCATTCGTTATTGCATATCTAATGTGTAATTATATTTAAAATAAGCATATCGGACACTGACTGATACGCTATAAACAGTTCAAAAAAATACCTTACGTGGGTCACTAGGAAAGTTTTGAGATACTCAAAATTTATAAAAAGAACGCAACAAGATTGAACCTTTTTTAAAAGATAAATTATTTGTAATTCGAACATAGAAAACCATTTGATCAAATATTTAAAAATAAAAAAATTACGGTTGTTTTTTGTTTCAATTCCGCGGGCTTTTATCGTCAACTATGGATTTTAAGCGAGAGCATTTTCGTGCGATGATTTTGTACGATTATAAATTTGGATTAAATGAATGTGAGTGCAGAGAGCGATTAGTTTCGGCGTTTGAGGACTATGCACCATCGCGTGCAACAGTTTTCAGATGGTTTGCTCAATTTAAACGAGGGATTTTTTCCTTAAATGATGATGAAAGAAATGGCCGACCCGCGACTTCAGTTACAGAAGAAAACGTCCTAGCTGTGAAAAATTTTATTAAGGAAGACCCAAAAGTGACTTACAAATAAATAGAAGAGGTCGTGAAGATTTCATCGCCAGCTATTAATGAAATTTTGCACAACCGGCTTGGAGTCAGGAAATTATGTTCACGATGGGTGCCTCACTCGCTGACTGCAGAACAAAAAGAAGCTCGCGTGACATGGTGCAAAGATATGCTTAGAAAATTTGATCAGGGAGAAGGACGGTAAATTTTTAACATTATTACTGGAGATGAGAGTTGGATTTACCAATATGATCCACCGACTAAACGGCAATCGACAATTTGGGTGTTTCCCGATGATGAACCTCCAACGAAGGTGAAACGCGGGCGAAGTGTTGGGAAAAAAATGGTGGCCACATTTTTTTCTGCAAGTGGTCATGTGGCCACAATTTCCTTAGACGACCAAAAAACTGTGAATGCTAAGTGGTATATTGAAGTGTGTTTACCTACTGTATTTAATAATTTAAAACAAAAACGACCTAAAACTGGTTTGAGGGGGCTCTTTTTGCATCATGACAATGCCTCGCCGCACAAGGCCATTGTCACCAAGGATTTTTTGAAGAGTACAGAGATTAAAGAATTGTGTCATCCTCCGTATAGCCCCGATTTAGCTCCTTGCGATTTCTTCCTCTTTCCGAAAATCAACCTCGGACTTCGTGACACGCGATTTAACAGTCCTGAGGACGCACGGAATGCCTAATTGCAGGCCGTAGAAGACCTCCCTAAAGAAGAGTACCGGGAATGCTATAAATCATGGTTTAGGCGGATGAATCGATGCATAGAAGCTATTGGAGAGTACTTTGAGAAACTGTAATAAAAAAATATTGAATAACTTTTATACTTTTTTTGTATCTCAAAACTTTCGTAGTGACCTAAGGTACCTATTAGTTAGCTGAAAATTGACGGAAATAATCGTCCCTTTACTTTCTACTTTTAGTTAGATAGGAAAACACTCATGTGTTCGTGAAAAAATAAAGTCTACTCTCCTGTCTTACTATTCGATCAGATGCGAGGTTTTGAAAGTAATGGGACGAAATGATGTTTGTTTATGCGATAGGGCCCATGGGCACACAAAACACCAGATTCTAAGTGAAATCTGAGACCCGTAGACATACCAAATCTTAAAAGAATTTAAATCCTAAGACTGCAAATACGTTGACGTCCCTGAGGATAAAATGGAATGTCTCTATGTTAGTCATTTGACGGGTTGTGTTATCCCCACACCGCAACGGAATATACCTAACAAAGTGAATACTAAAGTTTGGTGGTAGGTTAAATATTGGGTAAAATGGAGGTGGCGATCCGTATCCTGCATAAGGTTTTACCACCAACATAAGGTTGATGCTAATTTTGTTATTCCAATAGCACGATTGGTAAAATTATCGTATTTTTTAAGTTAACTTTGTCGAATGCGGCGTCTCCTATCTTTACCGATACTCATTCCATAGAACGTATATTTTTACCGAATTACACTTCATCGAATATATTTTCTGCTAAACCTGTGTTGTTTTTAGGATATCTGAATCTCGCTTCGCTTCGGTTTATGACAGTATGATATACAGCCTATAAGCATTAGGTTAATTTTAAAATTACATGTGAGGTTCAGTTAGACCTGAACTCCGTTACGTTATGCCTAGGCGGTCTGTCGACGATATGAAAATTCTGTGAAGCGATACTTTCTATAAAATTAGTGTCGTAAAAACTAGGGTTAAACCCTCGGTCGGATACACTTTTACCTTATATAGGGTTTTACTCAGTAATACCCTTAAACCCTCAAGTAAATGTTCAGGTTTGTGACGGCGTGTTTTAAAATGAGTCAGTGTTGCATTTTAAAATTAGAAGCTGTTCGTAAGTGAATTTCAATACAAGAGCAAATTATTTTGAAATGTGTCCGTTTTGTATTCACTGAGCGATAAGTAAGTTCGACTCTATCTGGTTTTTGAAGGGTCTTTGATAACACTCACTTAATACAAGTCTAACAAAAAGCAAGCTTTAAGGCCCGCCATAAATGGTCTGCTTAGAGCAGTCAAGACCGACAGCTCCGTGGTCGCTATTGGGCGATCTGCAATTTTAATGCTCTAGTTTCGTATTGAAACTGCAGATTGACCAATAGCGACCACGGAGCTGTCGCTCCTGACTGCTCTAAGCAGACCGTCTATGGCAGCCCTAAAACCCGCCAGTTGCTAACCAACTTTAAATTGGTATCCTATTATGATCTCTTTCTTGTCATAGTTCATCGACTTATCTTTAATGACACTCACAAGATGACAAATCGATTGACATTAAGAATCATCAAAATAGGTGCACGCGTTTAGTTTCTAGAGCGCCACAAAAGAATAAACATACATACATACATATTATAGGCAAACAAACTCATTACCCTCCACCTTCGGCAGTCGGATAAAAACCAATTCGCTTCAGGTTTCCTCTGTATACACAATCCATGATCGGACAGTTCCTTATTAGGTCCAACGATTTGACGCAAACCGCTGTAAATTGTATTTGTTCGTTGTTATCGCCAAAACCGAGTCGTTTGAGCAGCGCCTGCGTGGGCGCCGGTATGTCTGACAGGTACTCTGCCCTGCTAAGGCAAATGGCAGTATCTCAGACAAAACTCCTGTAGCAAATGCAACCTTTTCAATAACGAGAGAGAATTGAATCTGCTTTGGCTATTGGATGTAAGATACTGAATATTGGCTTATGAGGACAGTATTGTATTGAACTCCTTTTAGGGTGTTATTCTTAATTATTTCAGCGCTCGTTTGGTCGGTGATTTGGCTACTGGTTTGGCATTTTAACTAGTGAGCACCAAGCAATTGGAATTAAATTTAGCTTTGTTTTTTGCGTAAGTATATTGGTTTAAAATCTATCTATGTATAGTTTCCTCTGACTCGAGGTGTTACATTTTCTAATATAAATTAACTCTATTTAGAAAAAAACATTTGTAATTTTAGCAATGCTTGCATTGGAACGTACTCGGTGGTCGCAGAACTGACAAGATCAAAAACACCGAAATGCGCTCCAAAACTGGTATTGCGGATGTGGGTGCCAAGACCACTAAGCTTAAGTGGGACTGGGCTGGACACGTCTACCGAATCTATCAGGAACGATGGGCCAAGGTTGCCACCGAATGGATCCCGCAAGATGGCTACCGAAGCAGAGGCAGACCAAAAAGGAGATGGCGGGATGACTTAGGCCCGTATTAATAAACTAATCTCAGCTCTAATGCTCGTCTCGAGATGTGTCAAAAATGACAGTGTTCTATGGTTTGACCTTTACTTTGACGTATCTTGTGACGCGCATCTCAGCCAAGATGAAATTATTAATACGGGCCTTAGACGCATTTCAAAGCATGCACTCAATCGGGACGAATGGCGGAGGGGAGGACTTTGCCCAGCAGTGGGATACCCTAAAAGGCTACTTTTATTTTTTATTTTTTTAGTCAATATTAATAATAGTTGTGAAGCGTATTACATTTCATAACGTAACTTAAAACGTTAATCCTCTCGTAAAACAATTATATTCTTACTACATAAGATTAATTTTGCTGTAGAATAAGTGATTGCTGCGAGAAACAAATGAATTAATCACATTTCGACCGTGTAATATGTTTATTAGATACATACGAAAGCTACCTGTAGCTTCGTCGCGACGACCAAGATATTAACACTCTTTGTTATCAAAATAGAGTTGGTATTAGAATGTATAAAGTTTTATCGCCAAGTTAAGATGTAAGAAGCAAAAAACGTAGGTAGTATATAATACTACAATCATAGTTCAGAATATTTTGAAATCAAATTGAACCATATGGCTCATGAAATATGATTGATATAAAGTATGCGATCACTGAAGGTTGATTACTTTGATTAGTAAGGGCAACGACATTAATGACAAAAAAATGCCGCTTTATTTCAGAAATCACGAGTGCTCTATTAAAGCTGAGGTTTTTGCAACATCGGGCAATGAACTGACCGGATATTGAAGATAATTATCTAGAAATACATTATTTTAAGTCTTCCTGATAAGTTATCAGTATTCAAGTATACGTACGTAATTCAAAACATGTACTTAAACTACGACTATAATTACGTACAATTAAAGCACAAACAACCTGCTTTTTACAGTCTGAATACAAAACGGACACATTCCAAAATAATTTGCTCTTGCATTAAAAATCTTATACGAACAGCTTCTAATTTTAAAATGCAACACTGACACATTTTAGAATTGCGTCCGTTTTGTAATCAATGAACGACATGTCATGATCATAAGCGCGTTTTCGAAGAAAACTGACACAACTTTATCTCGGTAGTGTCTCAGTGCGTCCCATTCATTGTGTATTAGTTAGAGAAAGACATGATGCGGTAAAACCGTCGGTAAGTCGTGTTAAGTGAGCAGGCGCAGCATCTTAGCCACGCCAAGGTGATGCTTTTTGCTAAGCATGATTTAAATTAAAACATTGGGTGCCCAGGACCTTGATAACGTGTCAAGTTTTAATGGGAATTCAAGATGGCGGGCATCAAAAGGGTTACTTTGAGGTTAAGTGTTTTTGTGCATTTTTTTTACCATATTTAAAATCCGATTAATAATCCTGGTCCGCAACCGAGCGTTGCTGGAAGTAAAAACTAATTGGCTTTATGACGAGACGTCGATTTTAATATATTTTATTGTTTATTAATTACTAGCGACCCGCCCTCGCTTCGCTTCGGTTTATGTGAGTTTACTGTAACACCCGTACATAAAACAGAATTTATTATACATAAAAACCTTTCTCTTGAATCACTCTATCTATTAAAACCCGCATCAAAATCCGTCGCGTACTTATAAAGATCTAGGCATACATAGGGACAGACAGACGGCGGGAAGCGACTTAGTTTTATACTATGTAGTGATTTCATCTCATTGAAGTTGTCTGTTGATTGTATATTAACGGTAAAAAAGGTTCGTCACTTTTCGACTCTATTACAACGCTCTTAAGGTCCAAAAGTGACAAAGGGGGAACAATCTATGCTTATAAGTTACTAGCGACCCGCCCTCGCTTCGCTTCGGTTTATGTGAGTTTTCGGTAACACCCGTACATAAAACAAAGTTTATTATACATGAAAATCTTCCTCTTGAATCACTCTATCTATTAAAAAAAAACGCATCAAAATCCGTTGCGTAGTTTTAAAGATCTAAGCATACATAGGGACAGACAGCGGGAAGCGACTTTGTTTTATAATATGTAGTGATAAGAAGCCGAGTACTCGTAACACTGGTACTGGTGGGTGGTTTATTAAGTAGAACCTTAAATAACTGATCACCGTATAATGTGTTATACTCGTACACTCAACCATTTTGATTCCTATGCCACTATGGACTTTGTCAACGTGACGTTGTAAACCAAATCATAGGGAGTCTCTTACGTTTTGGTTGACAACGTCACTTTAACATAGTCCAAAGTGGCCTAGAAATCAAATTGGTTGACTGTACACTCGGCCAAAAGTATGGAATACCACCATACGGTTGAAATTCACTTGCACGTCATGATACAACAAGTTTTTTTTCCCTTTCAATAATAATTATGACAGTGACAAGTTTCGATTAGCGATAATTAGATATCACAGAAACTTGAATCAAAACTGGTCGACTACTTTCTTGGCCGACCATACATTATCTAAATAGGGTAAATGGGTAAGGCCACGGGGCGTTCGAACCGCCCTGTCTCGTGTGTTACCAAAATAGACAAAGATTTATGTCTGTGGCATTTATTTTTAATTACAATAGGTAGTTATGATTAGGTTCTTACATAATACCTGGAAAATAAATGCTTTTTGTAATGTTACATGTATTGTTTTGGTAACACTCTCGCGGGGGCGGTTCGAACGCTCCGTGGCCTTACCCAAATAGGGTCTACTAGAACACTATCCCCCTTACTTATAAACGTGGAATAAGCTTGGAATAGTTTTTGCCATGCTTTCTCACTTTCTGTCAGATGCAAATGTCACAATTACAGATAAGAACAAAGCATGGCATAAACTATTCTAAGCTTATTCCACGTTTATAAGTAGGGGGGTATAAGTATAGTAAGTGTACAATAACACCTAGACAAATACTTGCCACGATAATCTATGCCATAAAACTGATTAGTATTCAGAATGCAGAGTGGCTTAATGTGAATTCTGCCTTATATACAGATCAGGTGTCATCGTTATCCGAAAAGGGAGGCAAAGGCCGCCGAGTACCCTGGGCTAAGGCATGGGCGGGAGCGAGAGCGGGAGCGGGCACGACAAATAAGGGCGAAGATAAGGGCTTACTCTTTTGGATAGAAATTACGTAAATTATAGCTAAATGTAGGTACAAAATCATCATTATTTGTATGGTGTGTTTTACGCAGAGCACAGCAAGGTGATTTTGGTTTGATGTTCTATAGAATATAAAATATAGATTTGGAATCTTTATATAATATAAAACAAAGTCGCTTCCCGCCGTCTATCGCTCTGTATGTAAGCTTAGATTTATCAATCATCAATAGATAGAGTGATTCAAAAGGGAGTTTTATGTACGGGTGTAACAGAAAACTCGCATAAACAGAAACGAAGCGGGTGCGGGTCGCGATAATAAACAAGAAGGTTACCTACTTCATTTATTAATTAAAACGTTTCTCAGAAAACAATGTCATCTTTTTGAAATTATTTTGAGCTTGCAAACTGAACCAGGGTGTGTGTATACAATCCTTCTCCAGAAAAACTTTAGACAATTTCACTCTATGACCAACTGCGGCGATCATTCGTAGTCTAAAATAACTCAATCGCTCTCAGCTCATGGCTTGGACGGCCTTAGGGCTGAGGTCGACAAGGTAGATTCCACGACAAGTTTGAGCATCAAGCGTCATATAAGGTGACGTTTAATCATGGTTGGCTAAATTTGAGAACCATAGGCCACAAATGGATCGTTCACAAGTATACTCATATGAGCATACTGAGTATTATTTCTCAGTAAAAATTGTTGTGTTCCGGTGTGGATAACACAACCGGTGAAATTAATAGCATAGAGGCATTCACACTTAGTCCTCCAGGAAAGTAACGCATATGAGATCTTAGGATTGAAGTTTTAAGATTTTTTGACTTGAGAATACAAATGTATATATGCGGCTGAGATGCCCGTCTCTATAAACCTCAAAATGAAGTAAACTTTTCGGTTAAGAAACATAAAAAAAAATCAGAACAAAAACAACAAGTACAAAAAGAAACAAAAAAGAAGGATACAAAAAAAAGGAAAAAAAAGAGACAGAAACAAAGAAAGAAAGGGAGAAAGAGAGGAAGAAAGGGAAAAGTTACAACAAGTACAGTACAGTACAGTACCAAGTAGTATTAGATTATTGAGCGCATCAGTCACCAACAAACTGACACACAGTTTGGCGACATTTATATTATGGTACTAAGTAAAAATAAACATAATAATATTTACAATAAATAAAAAATAAGTACCTTGAAACCCACTAGTCTAAATATTAAGATGGTGGTAACAAATAGTCGGGTTGTAAAAGCTGTGATTTACTCAGCAAATTGATTTAAGCCGGCACTGAAAGGGCGACCGCAGGGTCATGCCAAATCAAAAATTCTCACAAGTCATCATGTAGGGTCACGCTTCCGATTACGCAACTATATAAACAGTAGCGAAACAACACAACAATATACAATTAAAACTAACGCGCGTTCCCACACGCAACGGGTATAATTGTACGAAAGTCCTTGGATTTTAGTTTTTACGCCATTGATACCGATCTAAAGGTTGCGTAGCTTGAGTATTACATGTGGAGGTGAGAAGGGCAGATCAGAGATGATGGTTGTATGGGCGCACGATTATTTGCTATTATAGCTAATTCATTGTGTAAGGTTTTTTTTTTGTTATAGAGAAGACAAACGAGCACACAGGCCACCTGATGGTAAGTGGAAACTGTGACCCATAGACAATCGCATTCACAAGACTGCAAATGCGTTGCCAACCCTGAGGATATCCTATACTAGTCATTTTACAGTCGTGTCAAGCCAAAGGTAAGAAACCAACATGTAAGTGTATACCAACACGAATATTTCTTTCGGACAATTTTCCAAGAACTATCCTTTACCTTTTTCCTACAAACCCAAATACAGACAGCACTTAAGGTGGCATTTCCTTGGCGCGTTCGGCGAAGCGTTTGACGATTACGTCCGCATGCGCAGGCGCACGTGGCGCACGCGCCGAGGAATTCCAGCCTTAGTCATTCAGAAACGATTTAGAATCGATCAGGTAGCTTAGGTAAACTATGACGGTGAGTAAACATCAACGGACGTGAGACGTGTAGATATAAGTATCGGTATCCTTACCGTGAGTTACGATCACCGTACTCGAGTCGAATGCTCTGTCCCTCGCACTCTATAAGAATACTGCGATGTTCGCGAGGGACAGAGCATTCGACTCGCTAGGGAGTACGGTAATTGTAACTCATGGTAAGGGTGCTGTCCCTCGTACTCTATAAGAATACTGCGAGGTTCGCGAGAGACAGAGCATTCGACTCGCTAGCGAGTAGTACGGTAATTGTAACTCATGGTAAGGGTGCTGTCCCTCGTACTCTATAAGAATACTGTGAGGTCTGCGAGGGCCAGAGCATTCGACTCGCTAGCGAGTAGGGTAATTGTAACTCATGGTAAGGGTGCTGTCCCTCGTACTCTATAAGAATACTGTGAGGTCTGCGAGGGCCAGAGCATTCGACTCGCTAGCGAGTAGGGTAATTGTAACTCATGGTATGGGTGCGGTCCCTCGTACTCTATAAGAATACTGTGAGGTCTGCGAGGGTCAGAGCATTCGACTCGCTAGCGAGTAGGGTAATTGTAACTCATGGTATGGGTGCGGTCCCTCGTACTCTATAAGAATACTGTGAGGTCTGCGAGGGCCAGAGCATTCGACTCGCTAGCGAGTAGGGTAATTGTAAATCATGGTAAGGGTGCTGTCCCTCGTACTCTATAAGAATACTGTGAGGTCTGCGAGGGCCAGAGCCTTCGACTCGCTAGCGAGTAGGGTAATTGTAAATCATGGTAAGGGTGCTGTCCCTCGTACTCTATAATAATACTGCGATGTTCGCGAGGGACAGAGGATTCGACTCGCTAGCGAGTAGGGTAATTGTAACTCATGGTAATGGTACAGAACGAGAGTTGAAGTGAATAAATATGGCTACATCATAGTATTACTAGAAAAGTAATTCATCTCCGGACGTTTACAAGTTACTGTTACTTATTAGCGCTCCGGGTCGATATGTGTTGCTCGATATTAAATGTGCACGCAACCTAACGCGTGGACGGCGTGACCCGCCTAAACCGGCTTGGTCCGTCTTGTTGAGTTTGCTTGTGGTGGCTCGTGGCGCGTACGTTCAAGGCACGCACACATGCGCCGCGCGTTATACCTTTATTTGAAGACGAACTACTGTTTATACTATGGTAATATAAAGTACCCACTCATGGCAAAAACGTAGTGAATGGTAGTAGTAACGAAAGAATATGTAAAATTTTAGTATACGACAGTTTTGTTTCATCTACCAATAACTTGGACAGGTATGAACTACTGGCAGATTTGTATGTACATACCAACTAAATAAGATTGTTTGCCTCTGAAAATGTACCTAGTAAATCACAAAATGCTTCAGTTAGGTATCGGAAAAAAAGAACTATATTTAAATATATTAATTAAGTGTTTCTACTCTCATCATGATATGTGAGGTTTTCCACTGCCAATATTTTCGTCACACATTTCCATATTTTACTCATTTAAGTATTTTACCTATATACTACCGTCATGTTATCACAGGATAGCAACAAAAAATATCTAGCATGCCTATAAGTCCTAACACCAACAACATACAAAAACAACAATGGCGTATCAAACCATATCAGTATACATCATAACATTTGCGCTAAAAAACCGCGTTTCCATGTTCCACTTCGCACTGAAGACGGCACTGACGTAACTCCTCCGCTCCCACGGTTCATTGTTCATAACCTAATTTAGGGTTTTTGCTGTGAAAACGAAAGTCTCTAGTCTTCTATGTCTTCCTGGTACCTTGTCCCCTAGTTTTTAGTTGTATTCAAATAAAAAAGAGAAAATTGCAATTTTAGGTTGTCTTATCTCTAGTCCCGTGTGGTTGCCAGCTTAGAATAGTGCCACTTCATGTCTATCCGTGAATATCGTAAGAGGCGACTAATGGCCGGTTCCTATATTCAAACCGCGGATAGATAAGTCTTACTTCGGGTAAAAAATTGACGTTTGACGTTTGCTATCTGTCCGTGGTTTGAACATAGGAACCGGCCATAAGGGAATAAAGGCTTATAGTGTTGTAAGGCGATGGGCTTGCAACCTGTCACTAATACACTGGTAAAAAAACCTAATTACGTAAAAAGTGGTTACCGAATCAACAATTTTTTAGAGTTGTTGGTAAGTCTGTAGTCCTGCCTCACTCTGTCAATTTTAGATAAGGCATCCGTCACCTTCTAACACGTAAATTAGTACACGTGCCAAAAAGTGACGGATGCTTTATCCACAGTTGACACGCGATATAGACGCAGCCATACTAGGCCAGCTGAGAATGAAGGCATGATTTTTTGAAGTTTCTCTTATTTCTTGGGTATGGCAACATTGTCAATGGGAAACTTTAAGATGAAAAAGCCCATTTTGGTAAATGAGCACGGTAGTGATTCTCTCAACAACGAGGGTCGGACGGACGAACGAGTGAATGTCCAAGCGTCGAGTTTATCTAGTCCCGTTAGTGCGAAAAAAACATATTTAAGCGCGTGCATTTTCAATTTAGCAGCATGGTTTCTGCCGATGGATCGGCTATTAATTGAACATGCACGGGCTACAATGCGTTTTGTTCGCACTGACGGGACTACTTAATCTCGCCGCTTGGTTTCACTCGACAGTCCGCACGACCGGCGTTGTTTACAGAATCACTACCCAGTACTACAAGCCTAGTCTATGTTCCCTACCACCGACGATATCCTTTACCAAGTGAAATAAATCCTTGTAAGTGTACATTTACGTAAATGCCGCATAAAATAATAAATTACATTCACTAATAATAGAGTTCTCAGGACTCCAACCAGGATGCAGGATGGACAGCCATCATCGGGTACGTGGTTATCATTTTATTGTTTCCTCAGTAACAGGTTTCGATATAGACTTGCCCGTTATTGCGATAAGCCACCGACTTTTATGGTTGCCTTTAACGGCTACTATACATCCTTCCTTCTAAGAACTTGCAAGATCTGTTAAGGTTCAGGGAATAACCAGGATATACTAATACATTATGATAGCTCGTATCCAGTTTTAACTGGTTTTTGAGGCCGGACTGCGTGGAATTGGATTCTCTATTTATTTAAGTAACTTATTTTTAAGGTTCTGTACCCAAAGGGTTTTTACCCTTTATGGGATCCTTTTACTAAGACTCCACTGTTCGTCCGTCTGTCTGTCACCAGGTTGTATCTCATGAACCGTGATAGCAAGACAGTTGAAATCTCACAGATGATGTGTATGTATGTACTCGTATGTGAAGTATTTCTGTTGCCGCTATAACGACAAATACTAAAAACAGACTAACATGAATATTTAAGGGGGGCTTCGATACAATATACGTGATTTGACAAGTAGTAAACTCACTTTAAAAATTAATATAATTAAATTGGAAAAAATATTTTTAAGGAAGGATAGATACAAACGTGTTTTTTTCTTGATATTAATAACGGCAACAGGTAGATGCTTGCAATTGACAGAATATTAAATACTTAATTAATTTGAAATAATAATATATTTAAGAGGGGTTTTTTTACGTGGGTCTTTGTGCGTCCGATTGATTTTCTATTTTATGTCTTATAGAAGGAAAACAAGCACACAGCTCACCTGATGATAAGTGGAATCTGACACCTATAGACATTTGCATAACTAAATGTTATCCAAAAACCGGACAAGCGCGAGTTAAATTCCGTATGTTTTGAGTTTCCTATGTTATTTTAAACACTTCTTATAGATTTTCCTAAAGATTACGAGTATAGGTAAAGAAGTTGTTTCGGAGATAGGGGAGGTACATTTTCGCCTATTTTCTAAATAACTTCAAAACTATATAGCGCTTAATCAACCAATCGCGAGTTAATCAGCAATCCCGCGCACGTGACAGTTTCCACGCATGCGCAACAATGGGTTACGCTGGCTCCGAGAATCGATGTAATACCAGATACTAGAATTGCTATTAAACAACTCAATTCTATGTATTAAAAAAGGAAGGCCTGTTGAAACTGCTGGATGTGAGCAGTACAACCGATCGTGCGGTAGACCGTCACGACAGGCAGACTTAAGACTTGAAGGAAGAACCGTAAGTAAACGTCAAGTCATAGACAACTGACATTTTACACGCGTCTTGAGAAGAGCATTACACTCGTGAACAGTTCATTGATACAGCCCTGTTATTTTTAGGCTTCAGTCAACAAGGAACGGTCATGACGACGTCAGGAACTATTTACCTTTAGCACAAAACTGTAATTTGGCGTAGTTAATTTTAATAAATTAGGTACGTCGATGAAATAATATAAAAGGTAATTAATTTTTTTCTGATTTGCCTACTGGTTGACTGGTAGAGAATACCATCGGGCATTAAGTCCGCCATTTGTACTTTATTGTATTTTGTGCAAAGAAGTTTAAATAAATAATAAATCAATCAATAAATAGCTTTTTAAAAAAGGTGGGGTGTGATTGAGCATAAAGGGCAGAGCTATAGCAGTTACATAGCTCTGTTCTTTTCTCTCAGCGTAATCAGAACTGCATTGCTATGTCACAATTCATAATAACCCCCAGACCTTCTACTCAGGCTAAACCTATTTTCTTTTCACATGTTATCGTATCTTCAACGGATAGCTCTTATTAACTTGACAGTAATGGTGTCTAAGTTATAAACATTTCGATAACATGACAAAAACCCCTGATCGTTTCAGCCTTAAAAAAACTATTTAGTTAACAAAAACGAAGTTGCGATGCAGAAGCGATTGCAAACATTTTGCAAGCGGTTACCTAAACCACTCGTGGTTATACATCGGCGTAGGTGTCAGGACGCTAAAAACTTTTTAAATCAACTATAACTCGGTCCCGCCTACCTTTTGTGCTAATTTATGGTAACAATTAAAGTTAATGCTTTTTCAACTGGTCAGTGGCAGGACATAAAAACGTCAAGTGTGTTGATGTTTTTAAACTAGCTGCCTGCGCTCGGCGCCGCCTGCGTTTTCTTTTAATACAAACCTTATGAAATATACTTTACGATCTATTCTTATACCTACCAAATATATAAATATATAAAAATCGGTCGAGCCATTTCAGAGGAATTCGACCAAAAACGCCGTGAAACGAGAATTTTATTATTTATATCGAAGTGTTTGTTTTTGGGCTTTTATTTGATGAAGAGATCCCTTAAATCCCTTACTTTTTTTTTGTGTAATTTTCATAATAGTGTTGGGACTGGGCCGGACACATCTGCCGAATGCATACGGAATGATGGGCCAAGTTTGCCACCGAATGGACCCCGCAAGATGGCCACCGGAGCAGAGGCAGACCAAAAAGGAGATGGCGGGATGACTTAGACGCGTTTCAAAGCGAATGGCGGGAGCATGCACTCAATCGGGACGAATGGCGGAAAAGGTGGGAGGCCTTTGCACAGCAGTGGGACATAGGTTAATAAAAAAAGTGCAATAATAATTTGTATAATATTGCAATCAATCATTTGTGTTCATTATGTTCACTGCCAAGAAAAGAAAAGGAAGAATAACAGTTGTGAGATAGGTGCAAAGAACCGCGCGCCTCACAGCAGGAAACGCCACAAGGGTTTTTATTATAATAAATACATTAGAGTTTACAAGTTTAGGTCTGGCGCTGCCACTCTTTTAAAGACTATGATAACTCTTTCCTGTGGGATTGGTCTTTGATCTTTACTAAGTTATTATTAAAAACATCTCGAATGAGATCTTTAAGATAGTGAGATTTGAAATCACACGTGAGATATGCATCACCTTTCAGCCGAATAAAAGATGTCCGCTCCAGGACATAGTTCTCTGAGATTTGAATGATCATGTTACAATTACATTTAAATTCCGTCTCTTATTAAATCTTATTTCTTGTATTGTCTAGATAAACGGTCTTTTAAGAAGCGCTTCAACACGTTGTTTACTAAATAGATTCCACTGTTTGATAAGTAGGCCCGTATGTACAGTCACGAGATTCAATTTGGTACCCACCTTAGGGTCAAAGTCAATCGATTTTACAACAATACGGTTTAGTTTCCTAATAGTTACAAATGCCTTGACATCTCTAATGACATTGACGACTTCAAGCATATTTTCTTGAAATGGGTTCCAAATTAAAGCTCGTAACCGTAAGGGCGAAATTAGCGGATGCTTTATAAACTCGACCATAATATAGGTCCAGGTGGGTTCCCATAACATACCTACTAAAGCAGTTCAGTTAAGGTCGTGAGAAAGGGACAAAGCTACTTTAGTTATACAGCTATGTCGCTTTCTCTCAACCTTAACTAAACTACTTTAATATGTCATGGTAACATTAGTAGTGCCAAAAAACAATCAAATTGTCCGAAATCGATTCCACTAATGTGTTATTTATATTAACTATAATATAACGCTATGGTTACAATGGTTACATAATAAACGAGATGTAACAACTAAACTATATAATTTCGCAAGTGACCGCATCGCATTGTCTCGAAAAAGCCTCATTACAGCACGACCGCATTTGCTCGCAGATATTTGTAAACAAGTGCATTAAAATGACTTTTTTTTACTGTTTAACACTGAACCAATTCAACTTTGGCTATGATGTTATGCAGTAGATAAAATAAGTTAAGTAGTAGTAATATATTTGACATTTTAGAATTCCTTACCCAATACCATTACCATCGCTGTTTGTCCATCCGTCCGTCTGTCTGTCAGTGGGCTGTATCTCATGTATCGTAATTTAATTTTTACGTGTATTTGTATAGCCACTATACCAAAAAAAAAAATGAAACTAAAAAAAACACATTTCTCGTATGAGAATAGTTATAAATATATAATAGTAAAAAAATAAAGGGCCGCGTATCTTATTTGTCCATTCAGACGGTTCTTAATGAACATATAAGATACGTAGCTCTTTTAAATTATATTATTTGAACTTGTACCATAGCGTCCGCTGATACATAGGGATAAGTTCGCCTTTGTACATACTTACCTTTTTTGTTTCTGTTTGTTTTTGATTTGTATATTTTCTGTTTGTACAATAAAGAGTTTACATACATACATACATACTCGTACATAACAAATCCATAATTCTAAAAAAGCTATTAAAGAAAGCGTATTTATTAAGCACATAACGTGATAAAAATCCATGGATACGCGACAAATTCACATAAGAATAATCTAATACGTATTTTCCACACTTCCGAAACGTATTTAATTAAGTGGTCAATTTATTTATCATCAGCTAATCAGATAAATACCTAACTCATTATGCAAATTAATTGATTTTATTCAATTAGATGTTACTGATGATTTGTTATAACTTGTAGCGGTAAATTTAAAATGGCTAAAAGGAAATGGATAATGGATATAACAGTAGCCGCGTTAACGGGTGTGTTACCTAGTTTTTTGTTGAATTACCCAATTTAAATTCGTTCCGTTGTAATGATTTCATTAATTTCGCGAGACGGTATGTTTAATCATTGTAATGCGATTTTAAACTACTTTCATACTATCCTGTCCTTCTTATATAATTAATTTCTTGTATTTTTTTAATTAATGCTAGGTTAAGTATAATCATATTAATCATTGTCATAAGTAATATTGAAAAAAATGTCTAACTGTTTTAAATCTCTTGTTGTGGGACCAAAAAGTTGTCCACGCTAACTCATTCAATTAAATTTTCTATGAAACTTTTCCGTTGTGACACGAAAATTAGCCATACAATTTTGTAGGAATACTTTTCGTCGCACAACGGAACTTTTTTCGTCTTCGTTGTTTGTATGGTTAACTGCGCTTAACTGTGGTCCTCACCCGTGTTTCTTCTCATCAGTGTAAAATTAGTGCAACGCAACGGCCGCCTAACTGAAGTCTTTTATCGTCTTTTTTTATCTTAATGGCACTCAAAAAACATTAATATTTTACAAGAATACTGAGGTCAAACGGCCTCTATTCTAAGACGTTTAACAATATTGTTTTTGACTTGTTAAGGTACTGTTTCTAACTCTGTCGCTAGTACTGTCAAGTAAATAAGAGCTATCATAACGTTTAAAATGCAATAACAGGTCAAAAGCGATATAGTTTGTCGTCTGGATCGCTACCAAAATTTTAATCTTTAATCTAACGTCCAAGCAGTTACAACCATAGAGGCAATCCATTTTAGTTCTATGTAGAGCATTAGTGTGTTTTTTTTTATTTAACGTATCTTAAGTGTTTCTGGCAATGCAAAGCTAGATCTTAATAATAATGAGTATATGAGTCTATCGCAACTTTAGTAAATTATGAAATTATATAAAAAAGCAAATCTAAAACCAGATCCACATGCGCAGACGTAACTATATGTTAAAGGGAGATGTATTTTTCATCTCAGTATAGTGGCGTCCTGCGGGCCTGGTATGGCTGCGTCTATATTGCGAGTCAAATGTAGATAAAGCATCCGTCACTCTCGTACTTATTTACGTGTCAGAAGGTGACGGATGCCTTATCCAAACTTTGTCACGCGATAAACTCAGCCATATTGGGCCCCTGCAGTGTTTGTGACAAACATCAAGCATGAGGGAATGTTATATCGGGTGAACCGTTTAGCCCCGTGGCCCACTCGCTCTAATAATGCGTAAGGTAAAATACATCATAGCGGGTCTTCTAACTTGAAGTGCTTAGTTAACGATAATAACTCTCAGTTAAACTGAAACAGCTAAAACAATAGACAATACATTCTTACCTGTCTATTGCGAACGTAAACTGTCACTCTGCCCAACGGTGACCAGTTATAATTTTAATTTTAGAATTAGTGGAAACTGCCGACTAACGTACCGGTGCGTTTGGTTTAAAACTACCGTAACATAGCGTGCTCGTGTTAGTTTGTATGTTTGTGTGAAGAGTTGATGAGTGTTTGACAGACCGCATAGTTAAGCGTTATTTCTGCTTTACTGCCGCTAGTAGCATCTAGGGAAATAAATTATTAAATAATAAAAGATGATCGATGCTCGACACGTAAGCATAATTATGTTTAATAGTGATCGTAAAAATGTTACTTACGAGCAGTGCTGCAGGTGCCATTTTGAATTCAGTTAAATTTTATGTGATACTAGCTTCTGCCCGCGACTTCGTCCGCGTAGATTTCGATTATCGTTATTCCCTCGGGAACTTTTAAATTTTCCGGGATAAAAAGTAGTGTGTTTACACAGTGTAACGTGTGTTTTTTTATGGCATAGAGAAAACAAACGAGCACATATGGGTCACAGTTTCCACTTACCATCAGGTGGCCTGCACCTGATGGTAAGTGGAAACTGTGACCCATAGACATTCGCATTCACAAGACTGCAATGCAATCCTAAGACTGCAAGTGCGTTGCCAACCCTGAGGAATAGTCTTATTCCCAAACCGGAACACAACAATGCGAACACTGCTGTTTGGCGGTAGGTTAATGGATAAGATGGTGGTAGCGATCCGGATGGACCCTGCACTAGGTCCTACCCGTGACTTGAAGAACATACGAGTGCCTGGCCGATAACAGTATATTCTGACACGTATCTATCCAGTATTTTTTTTTCTTTATTATAAGCATTCACTCCTTGTTCAACTAATACACCCTGTATTTCACCAATGACAAGTTTTATTTACTATAGACTAAAAAACACAAGCACATGGTGTTATCTCAACGCGCTTTTGTCAAGTCTCCAGCAAAAATTATGCCCTCAAACCTAACAATAGGGTTTTTTGATAATGGCTTTCACTCCTTGTTTTAATGCCAATGTTGAGTTATAGACAATCACCATGAACTTATTAAAGAAATAAGTCCATGGATTAAAAATCTGAAGTACATGATAGCACCACGCGCTTCTGTCAAGTCTCACATGCAAATTATAACCTCAAACCCAAGAATGGGTTATAATTGTACTGCGATGACAGCTGTCAGGATTGACCAAGCCTAAGCCTAAGCCTTCTACAAACTGATTTCGGCTGAGAAACCCTTTTCAAGATCAAAAACCTCAAATAATAGAAAACTGTAATTTTTAACGTGACTGTTATTTGTGCATTTCTCAAGGTTGAAAACGTCTTGCCAACCCTGAGGAGTAACAAATAAACGCCATTCATAAATTCTACCCAAGGTCGAAGCCAAAAAAGATGTAAAGTTCAATATCAACCAGTTATTTTACAGGCAAGTTAAGTAATATCACGTGTACTCTTAAATTACAGTTCAAAATACGTTTTTTTTCTTTTATCCATACAATAAAAACTTTATTGTGAAATCGGTTGCATAACCCAATCGACATTAAGCGTATTTTTACGCAATTTAAAAAACCAAGGTGTCAACTGCTCGTGAATGGACGAAAGGAGTCATTCATAGCGGTGCTAAGTGGAGCCAATTGAAAAGAAATACAAAGAAGAAATACGTTTAGACCCGGTCCACACTAACGGTTCTGCTTTTTTCTTAAATGCCGTCGGAATTGTGGCCAGTGTTAAATAACTTAGAGCATTAAATTTTTAATAAATGCTGGCTGATTAACTGGCATACATGACATAGATTGATTCGAAATTTGAAAGAGGAGTTGGAGCATTGAGTCCGAATAAGCGTTATTGATATGATATTGATTTCAAATATTTCGCTACCCGATGTAAAGTGGTTATTCACATGCCTTCAATAGGGAATATTCTTTTTTTTTATTTGACTTAAGGCCCAATGACTTTTTAACATGCCCCAAAATTAAGGATAAGCCGGTCGTCAGCGGTTTCTGGCGCCGGAAGCAGCAGTGGAGGCTTTTAAAATGGCCATTTTGTCGACCCCTGTTTCAGATTTCAATAAGTCCTTTAACGACGGGTTGAACGCATGGAAAATTGCATAAAATATAAAGGAAATACTTTCAAAAACAATAAAAATACTTATATGAAATTTAACTCCATATTTTTTTCGATTCCCGAAACTTTCAGTTTGATCCTCGTAACCCCGCAATAGGATGTACGTAATCAAGGCAATTTAATTTGAACTATGTTGCAATGAGAATAAGGTTGATTTCCCTATTTTCTTATAGTAAAAATGGCATTATCGAACAAACGTAATTGAATTTTATTGCCTTGACGGTAGATTCAAAGACCTTCTCTAAAAAAACTCCCTGTTTGTGGTATAGTGTGCCTTACGATGTTAGAAGGGGCTTCGGGTTTGTACTTGCCTCTCACTCGCTCTCATACGCTCTTATTAAAAGGGAGAAAGAGAGAAGAACAAACCCGAAGCGCCTTCTAAGCGCTCACAGACTATGTTTATAAAAAACTTAAGTTTCAAAACAAATTGCTTAAGACTTGACAACAATCATCTTCTTAAAACTGGTTAATAATTAAAATCCTATCACGTGTGAATAACCAAAGCGCATTGATCTGACACTTGCATTACCAACATAATAATGCCGTCATTTAGCCATCACCACCAACAATACAACTCTTATCACTATAACAATAAAAGCAAATTTCGACAGCACACGCTAACATCAACAGTATATTCCAACTTGTCCAACTCGGTCCGTGGCCGTGCAAGTTGTATCTTAAGGCTAGGTCTTTTTTAGATCCAAGTGGTTTTTTTTGAGTTCATTGAACCGTGGCTTGTAAGTAAGTAGTGCTAGTCCAGTACGGATGCAGCAGTGAAAAAAAAATAGCGACAGGTTACCGTGCCTCCGGTGTTGGGTAATTCCAAACAGTTAAACCTTATTATCTCGTCCGACCAAATAAAAGGCACCTTATAGCTTATGGCGTTTACGCTGTTTTGATTATTAAAGCTATGTTATTTGTATGATAGGAAAGCTGAGAGAAACTTAACCGCCAGAAGCTATTAAGGTGTTTTTTTAGTAGGGTTGGAATGGCAGTTGTTAGGTTTCGCAATTTCAATCAACAACTTATAGAGACATTAAAAAATTGCAATTTGTTAAGAACATTACCGACAGAAGGTAATTAAAGAAAAATGCTTTTTCTGATGCTTTTGATGCAATCATTGAAAGTACTAGATTAACAAATAATATGCCTTTCTAAAATAATTAAGCTTTCGAATTATAACAACATTCAGAAAACATGGAATACCTTTCTAACACTCATTAAAACGATTTCACATTATTATGCGCGTGAGTGCGAAGTGGTGCGAAGTATTGGATCATTACATTAGCGTCTCATTACATAAGTTAAAGCACACATTATTGCATGGGTGGATAATGTATCACTTTAAGGGCCTATATTCTACTGGGAAAAACAATATTGCTTACCATGCTCTCTTCACGACTTAATCCCTTTGGAATTTCCTCGTCCTATAAATATGAAAACCTTATTAACTCTTGTAAATAGTCCTCTCATTAAACATTTAATTAGTTTCATTCATCAATATAGAATTAAGTTATAAACATGTATTTGTTGTAAATATATGAAACCAAAACATTCTTTGTACCTATTTTATTGCCCTATTCAAAATTGTTCTCCGTTAACACGGTTTGTTAGACAAATTTCGCGAACGCATAATTTACACGTAGCAATTTTTCGCGTCTCGGTTTTCCTCCATCGCAAATTTTACGATCGACTTATTAATCGATAGTTTTTTTATTAGTCGCCAACTTTACTAGTCGCATTTTTCCGCGATTTGCTCAATTCGGGTGGTAGGACCTTGTGCAGGGTCCGTTCGGATCGCTACCACCATCTTATCCATTAACCTACCGCCAAACAGCAGTGTTCGCATTGTTGTGTTCCGGTTTGGGGATAAGACAGCCGGTGAAATGACTAGCATAGAGGCATTCCATCTTAGCCTCAGGGTTGGCAACGCATTTGCAGTCTTAGGATTGCATTGCAGTCTTGTGATAGCGAATGTCTATGGGTCACAGTTTCCATTTACCATCAGGTGGCCTGTGTGCTCGTTTGTCTACTCTATACCATAAAAAAAATGTACTCGATACGACTTCTTTTGCTACGATCGAACCCCAAGATGTCATGAACAGAAAGTTACCTTTTACAATCAACTTAAAAATAAATCCATATCCCGAGACGAGTCCGTTGTTCCAAATTCTTTAAGTATAATGCTTACTGACATACATACAGTCGTCGTCAGATTTTTTAAATAATTCACTTCATAACATAAAACTTCGACATCTGTGAAAAATATTTTATTGAATTAGATTATAATTAAGCGCCTGATTCACAATCGACAAATAAAGCATATTTGACAGAAAAAATTATCCGTTTCCCTTTCATACCCTTGAAAATAGACAAGAAGAGAGGCAACTTTAGATGGTAAATACATTTAATCGTTGATTGTGAAACAGGCGCTAAGATTCATGAAAAAATAATCACCGTATTTCGAAAATAGTAGACTATAGAGGTAGGTGTATTTCATTACAAGACCTATTATGAGCTGTGAAAACCTGTCAAGTTTTTAAGAAGTGATCGGGACATATGATTTCTATAGTTTTACCTCTTTTACTCAATAGAACAGCTTACAAAGCCCATAATTTGTCCTCTGGCATAAAAACAACCTTTTCTTTACGCTAGTGTTTACCTCTTGCTCAACGTTTCAGCAAGCCCTAACAGTACCAAAATGAAGCAAAAACCTGCGCCTGACCCTCGGCGAACTCACGCGCACCTCGACAAAGGCCCAGCGATGGGACAATACGCAGAGGAATGTAATCTTTATAGTTTTGAGGAAAGAATTGCAATGGCTTGAGGTTAGATTGAGTAATGTTTGGGTGCGAGGTTCCGTACGTATATAAGTAAATAAAATGAGTTACAATTACCGTACTCACTAGCCAGTCGAGTGCTCTGTCCCTCGCACACTACAAGAATACTGCGAGGTCTGCGAGAGACAGAACATTCGACTCGCTACGAGTACGTCCATTGTAACTCATGGTAATGTTACATCGTTCATTGAGTACAAAACGGACACAATCCGAAATGAGTCAGTGTTGCATTTTAAATTTAGAAGCAGTTGGAATACGATTTTTAATGGAAAAGCAAATTATTTTGGAATGGGTCCGTTTTGTATTCAATGAGCGACATATACAGGGGATAATCTCACACAAATTGACCTACCTATTCCAAATCTTAGCTCTAGGCATGCAGTACCGATTTATACTTTTATTTCAACACGTCCAAAGACGATAATGCTTTGGCAGTGATAAAGTCTCTGCGCTCCGCTTTACAGTATGTGCACCGATCCTTATAGTCGTATTTATCGATGTGTATAAAAGTGGAGAGTGATAAATGCTTTATTCACCGTAATAAAGTTGACCATAACACGGGAGCAGATATGGTATTTTCCTTGAAATTTATCGTCAATCGATTCAAAATATTTACACTTCACACACACATGCACATTAGGCCTCTTTTACTTTGATTGATTGAGCGAACTCATGACAGTTAAACTACCTAATAAAGAATGCACGCCTAACCTGTAGTTTGTACGCTCTAAAGCGACAATTTAAACTCGCCGGTATACAAATCCTCAGTAAAGTAAAAAGTTCCTTGTGAGAATAACATCACAGGACATGTATACCTCTCTTTTACACACCACTGGTTAGAACCGGACAGATGCTTTACGTCATCTATTTCCGTAGCCACCATTAATCTATCTTGTATCATCTCGTTGTATTAATCACCCTCATCTGGTTTATATATTAATAGCTCTTCTTTTCTTCAAGTCAGTAACCAGACCCATCCAGTGGCAAAATCAATTTATTTCTAAACAAAATTAATTACTAATTGTGCGTCTCGTTAAAATTTGACAAATATTTTACGTAGCAAATGTCAAATTTTAAAGAGACGTCATAACTCTATTCACAGTTTTGAATATAGAAATGCAAATGCATCTGCTGATTAAGGCCCTGTTGTTTGATCAGTAGTTAAACTAACTAATTGTTAAAATTTGAAAAAGGAATCGAAAATTTCGCGGTGGCCAGTAAGATCACCTGGTAGGATCCCCCGCATACAAAATTAATAGGTAGGGGATCCTCCCAGGTGATCTTACTGGACATAGCGGAAAATTTGAAGTAATCTCAAGGAAATGTGTCAAATTTTCAATTCCTTTTTCAAAATTTAATTATTAGTTAGTTTAACTACTGATCAAACAACAGGGTCCAGCGGTTCTTTGCCTTTTGGCAGAAATATGCTTTCATTTGCCAACCCGCTTTTTTTTGTGTAGCTGTAAATATTACAGAATATTTATAACGTCTACACGAAGGTGCTGAAATAGATCCTGAAATTAAATGTTTCTATGCGTATTTATTGACAGCTAAAAACGATGTCAAAACATCTTTAGAATATAACTTTAGATTTGAATTTACATCATCATCGTCGTATTCTACACGTTAAATCAAGATTGATTCTTATAATTAATACCAAAACATATCAAAAGCAGTATCATTTAACCATGTAGAATAGAGGTCCATGATTAATGGAATTCCGGTTAGATAAATATTATCATAAGCCATAAGCTATTGAAGACGCATCCACATTATGTTTCGACTCGTTTGCTTCTTCTAGAGAATGATCTATTTTAGTTATATATCTTTGTTGTTTCTGTCTCCTGTGTAGTTTATGGCTGTATTAATGATTCTTACATATATACATACATACATAAACTCACGCCTTTATTCCCAGAGTGGGGTAGGCAGAGCTACAGAATTTCCAACAACTATAAAAACTTTTTGATAATTCTGTAACCACATTTTGCACACTTAGGCGAAGATGTTTACCAGTGTATTAGTGTTCTTTCTTTCATTCTATTTATCACGTAGTTTATCTTCCGCATATCCGATCTCAAGTAGCAATGTACAAGTTGCAGAATATTCTCAGAAGTTAAGAAATCTTCTCAAGAAATTACCGTGAATATTATCGGAAACATTTGAGAGCATTGAGAATGTTCTCTTCCCATACAAAGTTTAAGAATAATCTTGGAAATTTCCGAGAATTTCTCATAAGAAACTTTCACATTTTGAGAAGTTACTTCTCGGTACAATGCTAATCTCAAGGGACCAACCGGAGCAACACCCGCGAAAACGAGGGACCCTAAAAAGAGTTGATTGAGCCATCAAGCAGTTTGCTCTGCACGTGCGGCGTTGCTCCACAACGGTAAAAAATGCCTTTTGTTGAACAAAGTACCTATAGTCAAAATCGTTGTTTGTTTGTCGAACTTTAGCGGCGTTTATTTTGTGTAATATCATGAGTAGAACCTCGCGAGTCCTCGCGCACTTAAAATATAAATTGCCTAAAATAAAATCATAGTATAAATTATAACAGTAGTTCATCCTCAGACAAAGAAGCCGCATGCCGTATGTAAATGTCGTATATTGACAAAGGTCAACCGTCTACTTTGAAAATCGAAGTTTGAAGTTAGGTTAGCTCTATCCCTTTCTCTCGAATTAGTGTCGAATAATGAGTGACTAGCGGGGCTTTGAGCGGTAATAGGTAGCAGAAACTCCTAAAGGGCCGGAGATGACTTACTTTTTATTTATTTTTTAAATAATCTAATATAGTTTTCCGAAATAAAACTTATATTTTAGGATGAAAGGACAATGCGCAACGTTTTATGAAATCTGCGGGCCCAGAACTAATTAAGTTATCTCCTCACTGAATGTCTGTGAATCTATTTTCTATTCTATTATACGCACCATGTTTAATATGATTGATGAAAAAATGTATTTGCATTAGAAAATGGGTTTTTCTGATGGTGCAACCCTTTATAAGGTAACGGCGCCTATTACCGTGGTACTTAAGGAAGTTTTCAAAAGAGTCCAAAAAATTAAGGTTATCAAAGCTCCTAAGCGACCAAAAAAATTTTTTTTATTTAAGAGTGTTTATTGAACTTTTAGCGTCGTAACTTTTTGGACTCATTTTACTTTATTATATATTGTAAAATAATTATTGAAACCAAAATACCCAAGTATTCTATTACCGTGGTAATACACGGGTTGTGATTCTATTACCGCGAATTCAGCTTCCATTACCGAGGGTATAAAAAGCAGCAATTTTCTACCATCGGTAATAGGCGCCAGACTCACCATTTGGAACATAATACCGTGGGTTAAAAAATAAATAATGGCTTGGTTCCGTATATTATTTTGTACATCACATTTTTAAGGAAGACTAAATAAAACGGTAAAAATATGATTGTACTTAGGATTTGTATTGCGTTTTTAAAAGTTGTTACAATTGTATATAGATACTTGGACCTTTTATTTTTTAGGGATTTAAAATCTTACTGCAGACGCGTCCATACAAAATTTTACGACTTTGTATGAACGGCAAAACATTTTTTTCTCAAATCCTTATAAAATGAAAGATTCATTTTTAACATTGATAAATTGTACATACATTTTAAACCTTTGTTTATTAGTTAACGATAGTTTAAATATTCAGATCTTTTTGATTGGTTGTCAAAATTGAAAAGTTATATTTATAGGGCATTAATAAACGAATATAAACTAGTATAATTTATAATTAAATACATAAATAAATATAATATACCTAAATATGAAAAAGAAATGATTTATGATCACTACATATGCAGTAAACACGGAAATTTCTTACTGATGAGTAAATTTCTCAACTTTATCAAAGAAATCTGTACTTACGGTACCCCAAATGTGATAAATTTAATAGAAGACTAAAATGTCACTCGGTAATAGACACTTCTTTAGGAACCTATTACCGACCCAAACAAATATTGAATGGGTCGGTAATAGACTCCCATACATTCTATTACCGAGGGTTATCTGATCATACCATCGGTAATAGACTCAATGTGGAGTGTTTGAAAAATCTAATTCCGACCCATAAAAACAAACGGATACAGTTTTATTTTCATTACAAATCAAAAGTATATAATACAACCTTGGTATAAAACCAAAGTTACATAACTGGTATGTAAATACACGATTTTATCTCAATATTAAACCACTTGACAATTTAAGGTTCCCATACAAACTACAAATTCAGTACTGAAGTTTTCGTTAAAAAATAAGGGTTTGTTGAATACTTTCCATACCACGGAAATAGTTCTTTGAAAGCGTGAATAGATCAAGATTGCAATAACCGTAAGAGAGTATGTATAACCGATCGCATTTACCAAAAATAAAGTATAAATAACCCAAATCAAAAAAATCTATTACCGGGGTATACCACGGTATTAGTATCCACAGCAAAAAATGGCGTCTATTACCGCTGTATTTTATTTTTCATTTTAAACATATTTCCAGGCCAAAAAAATTAAAAAAAACACTTGCAAGTCGTGCAGAAAACAATAAACAACCATTTAAATACCATAACATTAGTTCAATTGTCATAAATATTACGTAAAACACTAAATAAGATTCGAGTTCACTTATGTGTGGCGTCACGCGTTAGTATGGCACGACCTCTTTCTGCGCTGCCGTCGCGGAAACTGACGAATTGCAAGCACTTTGTTTTACTTACACACACTAGCGCTATCAGGTCCGTAAGTCAACTAAATAAGCTTCGTTCGTGTAAAATTTGTTTTTTAGAAAATCGATCAGTTTGTTTATAAAAAGCGTATTTAAAAATACCGCGGTGATGGACGCCGATTTTGATACCCCCGGTAATAGGCGCCGTTACCTTAACATGAAATATGTTTCTGTAATAGAATTCGGGTTGGTAGATAATGAAGTGTGTACAGACAGTATGACATATTATTCAGCTTTGTTGCTTCTGAACCCATTTTGTTCCATAAATCCCCCTTACCTTAACAACGGCAACACTAAATAGGCGCGAGTGCTTGATTAAAAAAACGTTTTCACCTTGTCAGCGTGTATCATAACCATATGGGTACACAGCTGATAGCACGCTGCAACCGAACACATCTGCTGACCCATTAAAGGTCGGAGCAGATGTCAGAAAGGCCTCTATGCGATAGAAATAACCTACAATTGTCATCTGCAGCTTCACTACAATGTACACCTTATTGCGGCCGTACCACATTTCAAAATGGCTGACAGCAAACTTTGACGGTTCAAATTCAAAGTTCGAACCTTTCGAATTAAAATGCGATTGTCTATTGTTTGGAATCAATATCCGATATCGGGTCGTTGTATTTTAAACGCTATGTCAATGTGAAGGAGATTACTTTTGGTGTTTCGGAATTTTGTATTGTTCGTCGAGCAGATGTGGAGAAGAAGCCTTTATATAGCACGTGCTATATGGAAAAAAAGCGCCGGCAAATTTGGTTACGTTGTTGACACTTTGGTTGAGTTTTTTTCTGTCTGTAGGTACGTGCTCTATTTCGGGTTTTTTTTTAAATATTGTGATGTGTAAAGTCATAAATGCAATGAGACAGCGCGTAACAGCGCAGGGGTGTGATTCTCTCAAAATCGCTGTCGGACGAACGAATGAGTGAATATTGCAGCGACGAGTTTAAGTACTCCCGTCAGAGCGAACAAAACTCTTTTTTACGCGTGAAATTTCAATTTGGCAGCATGGCTTCTGTCGATGAGATCGAACGTACATATGTATAAGGTCATTTAATTCAGAATGCACGCACTAAAATGTGTTTTGTTCGCTCTGACGGGACTACTTCAACGTCGTTCGTTCAACCGACCACGTTTAAAAGAGAGTCACATCAAAAACAGACATCCAATACAGTGATGGTGGCGTTTTTGAAATGGAAACCCAACATAACGCGCCGCTTCCGCTCTTAGTGATTTTTTTAAGCTTAAAACTTAACGTAATTTGTTCGGATTAATGCCTCACAAATCAAATGATTATGTCTTCTCTCTCAACTGCAATACCTGAAACAAAATAAATGCTATTATTACCGATTGTAACTACAAGCTATAAGACTGTAGGTTCAAACATGAAACCATAAGTCACTACATATATATATATATATATATATATATATATATTATAAAACAAAGTCGCTTTCCGCTGTCTGTCCCTATGTATGCTTAGATCTTTAAAACTACGCAACGGATTTTGATGCGGTTTTTTTTAATAGATAGAGGGATTCAAAAGGAAGGTTTACATGTATAATAAATGATTTTTTTATGAACGGGTGTTACAGAAAACTCATATAAACCGAAGCGAAGCGAGGGCGGGTCCATAGTAAATAATAAAGCCAGGCTGGCTGGCTGTCATTCTGAAGACATCTGTCCAATTATTTAATTTTTTGTATATTATTTTAACGTTGATTTTGGTTCGCAAATCCAGGTCAGTTTTGTGGGACAACTTGTAACATTGATGAAGAACTTGCATTGAATGAAATAACAGTGAAAAGATAGTTCCAAATGAGTTAGCGGTCAAGATCACACCAAGCCATTGAAGTGGATGCCCGCCATCTTCAAGGGTCATAAGCATAACGACTATGACTGGAAGACTTCGGGGATAGGATTCACCTTACAACGTTGCTTATAAACGGTGGGGCTTGTAACTAGAGCAAAAATTAAAAATGTACATTCTTCTCCTCAAACTTTGAAAAAAAATAATTGCGGTTTGAATTTTATTACATTTTAAAGTTAATTCGAACACGCAATGTACTATGAAATTGATTATGTCTGTAGAGTGACTAGACTGTCAGGCGATGTCAATTAGACGGAGTTTTAAGTACATTGAAAATACTATTTACTTTGTTTGAAAAAATAACAATCTAAAAACCTTATGACTTTAAAAAGTTGCTAAACAAAAATCGTCTAGTTTTGAGGAGTAGAATCTACGTTTGAATTTTTTGCTTTAGTTACAGGCCCCACCCTGTATACTTGACATTGGCCAAATTATGTTATTATGAAGACGCCATTAAATAAATAAATAATAATAATAATAATAAAGCCAGGCTTCCTTATTTCCATACAAAAAATGCATTCAATCCGAGTAACAATTGGATAATAACGATAATCACTTAAGTAATCCACTATAATTATTGTTCGCAGGATATCCGATTCTAAATTGTTGAAATAAACATCTTGATTACACTCAAAAGCAATGAAATCGGGTAACTGTAAGTACAAATTTACATACATCACGATCCGTTTTCATTGCTCTTGACTGTAGATTTCTGTTTTTAATTGCTACGCATTCAGTACTGAGCTTAATAATTTCCATACAAAACTGACACCGTTTTGTACTCTAGTATTCATTGTGTATTGTGTTAAATTCCAAAGGATCCATATCGTGTCAATTTTGTACTAAACTAGATAGGTGGGCATCGGATGTTATAATTGGCTAAGGTCGTACAACGACCTTTAAGGCAGGACGTAATCTTTTAATTAGCTAACTGTACTTAGTAACTGTTGGCTTTATATCAGAACCGTTTTACTAATACGGTTTTTATTGATATATTTTTATAGTAGAGTGCATTGTGATCGAGTTGATAATCATTATTATAGAACTGTTATTACCATGGAAACGCTCATTATATAATTGTTTTCACGCTTCGGTTACGCTATTAATGTTATTCTGATACCGTTAACGATAGCAATATAGCAATTTATAGTACGCGAGAAAAAAAAATGTACTTTCAGTACTCATTTTATAATTGTATTGTAATATAACGAGGAGATTAGACTAATTAGTTATATGTATTTAAGTGTTTATTTCTCTATATATGTACTTAAGTACGTTTCTCGTGGTTTAGTACCATAGTACAAGCCTAGACCTTAATTTGGGACTCTAGGTCAATTTCTGTGAGATTGTCCCCTGATATTTATTTTATTTATTTTTCTGAATCAAAAGGATCATGGGCACTTTTGTATGGAAATTGCGTGTGCCCACAATTTTTAGACCGCAAATGCTTTGCCAGCCCTGGGTAGTGATTCTCTCAACAACGACGGTCGGACGGACGAACGAGTGAATGTCCAAGCGGCGAGTTTAAGTAGACCCGTCAGAGCGAACAAAACACATTTTCAATTTAGCAGCATGGTTTCTACCGATGATGGATCGAACGTATAAGGCTGCCTAATTGTGAATGCACGCGCTAAAATATGTTTTGTTCGCTCTGACGGGACTACTTCAACTCGCCGCTGCGATTTCGCTCGTTCGTCCGACCGTCCGTTGTTTTTGAGAGAATAACACCCCTGATGACTATGATGGAATGCCTCAATCTTTATTTGCTCTAAAATTTGACAGTTATGCTACGTAAGGATAATTAACTGACATTTAACATCAAGATTAACCGTTTTGCTACAAACTATTGTTTTAATTTTATTACCTCAGTTCACTCGGAACAAAACCAAATAAAATAAGCTAACGAGTGCACTTTAATGCTTCCTGCATTTTTTACCGTTGCAGTGCAATTTTTAATTACGTAACTTGATATCTGAGACTCGGCGAGATTGCACTCGATTTGTTTGATAAGGACGTGTTTAAAAGTAACCACTTTCATCAGTATTACGGTAACAGCTGGTAATCGGTTAATGCCAGGTTTTATTTTATGCAAGGTGGAAAAAACAAACACCACACGGCAAGTGCTTTAAATCACTACATAGTATAAATAAAGCCGCTTCCCGCTGTCTGTCCCTATGTATGCTTAGATCTTTAAAACTACGCAACGGATTTTGATGTGGATTTTTTTAATAGATAGAGTGATTCAAAAGATATGTAATATATTTTTATTAATGGTAAATTCTGTTTTATGAACGGGTGTTACAGAAAACTCTCATAAACCGAAGCGAAGCGAGGGCACGTCGCTAGTATTAGATATAGCAAATTCTACCCAAAGATTTACTTTTATTTTAGAAAACTATAAATACAGCATACCTAAACCAGCGTGACACAATGTGGATAAAGCATGCGTCACTCTCGTACTTAGGTATATACGTGTCAAAAAGTGACGGATGTTTTATCGACATTTCGTCACGCGAATAACGCAGCCATGTTAGGCCCCCAGGCTTCAGTCTCAACGAATATGACAAAACCATTAAGTCGTGTTTTATGATTTATGATACAAATCAATGGATAGTGATAATTTATATCTACGTACACATTTAAACGAAATAAAGGATGTAAGAAAAAGCAAAATCAAAAAAATAAATTGTTTTGTGTTGTATTGATAAGAGAGAGTGGTCTATTTCTTTACCTTACGGGTGGTAGGACCCTGTGCCGGATCCGTCCGGATTGCAACCACCATCTTATCCATTAACCTACCGCCAAACAGCAGTGTTCGCATTGTTGTGTTCCGGTTTGGGGATAAGAGAGCCGGTGAAATGACTAGCATAGAGGCATTCCATCCTAGTCCTCAGGGTTGGCAACGCATTTGCAGTCTTAGGATTGCATTGCAGTCTTGTGAATGCGAATGTCTATGGGTCACAGTTTCCACTTACCATCAGGTGGCCTGTGTGCTCGATTGTCATCTCTATGCCAAAAAAAAAAACCTGCTAAGCTAATCTAGGACCTCAGTGCTTCTTTTTTTTTAAGTGTGAAGAGGTACTTCTAATAACTCGTAATTGTTGTGGTATATCGTGCGTGACACCGTGTTATGTGAGGTGACCGGTTGGGAGCTTAATAGTGCTCAACGGTAAGTTGTAATTTTATATTGTTTCCTGAATCTAGCCAAATAAATCTATACTTTCGCTGAATATAATATAATCATTAAGGAAAACAACGGTTATATGAGCAGGAAATAATTAATATATGACAATTTAACAATACTTCTATTGCAGGGTAGTGATTCTCTCAACAACGACGGTCGAACGGACGAACGAGCGAATGTCCAAGCGGCGAGTTTAGTGCATTTTAAATTTAGCAGTATGGTTTCTACCGATGGATCGGACGTATAAGGCTGCCTAATTGAAAATGCACGCGCGAAAATGAGTCTTGTTCGCTCTGACGGGAGTACTTAAACTCGCCGCTGCGATTTCACTCGTTACTCCGACCGTCCTTTGTTTTTGAGAAAATAACACCCCAGAAATCGGAATGAAAGAAATGTTTTTTGAGAATTTAATTGCAGTTAAAGCGGCGTTTGGATTCTACCTTGAGATCTTTAAACTGCCAAAAAGCAAAATACAAGCACTGTCATAAAGTGCTTACATGCTCGAGTTTTGTTCAGTGAAGTGTATTTATTCATCAATGTAATATTAATATTACAATTTAGATTGCATTGTCAATAAATAAGAATTACATTGAGATCGTCAACTTAAGTACTGGGTGGTTATTATGACATAGCTTAGCTATGCAGTTCTGTTTACGCTGAGAGAACAGGATAGAGCTATATAACTTCTATAGCTCTGTCCTTTACGCTCACCGTAAAATGAAATGCAAAGCCATGTCATAATAACCCCCCAGATAGTAAAATAATACAAAAATCACACTCAAATAATTAAAACAACATTATTAACAACTAATAAATGGTCACATGACAATTCTACTATGATTTTACTATGACAACTAACCCATAGTACAAGCCTAGAACTTATTTTGGGGCTAGGTTACGACCTAGTATAATTAAAAACGTTATGTATGATAGTATGCTTGGGACTAGGTTACGACCTAATATAATTAAAAATGTTATGTACGATACTATGTTTGGGACTAGGTTACGACCTAATATAATTAAAAATGTTATGTACGATACTATGTTTGGGACTAGGTTACGACCTAATATAATTAAAAATGTTATGTAAGATACTATGTTTGGGACTAGGTTACGACCTAATATAATTAAAAATGTTATGTACGATACTATGTTTGGGACTAGGTTACGACCTAATATAATTAAAAATGTTATGTACGATACTATGTTTGGGACTAGGTTACGACCTAGTATAATTAAAAACAGTATGTATGATAGTATGTTGGTGCGCACTTTTTAAATTGATTAACAGATACTTTTCTTCTTCATTGTTTTTTTGTTAACGACTGTCAATCGCAGTTTCAGTGCTAGTGCAGCAAAATTTATTACAAATTATGTTTATCTGGGAGCTTTCTAGAAAATAAGTGCATGTTAGTTTCCTATTCCATTTGGTAAAATTTTGTATATTTGTACGATTATTTCTGTTTGTTCTCCAATAAATAGAATAGAATAGAATAGAATCCTTTATTTCAGGCCGAAAGACCCATAACATTTGTTAGTAACAGAGGTACTTAGACTATGTTAATACTACTACCTACTACATTTATTTATTTTATATATGTAAAAATAGGTTTGACTTGTCCTACCCAGTTAATAAAAATCGGACAATCAAACCTGCCAGCTATCATTTTCAGGATACTGTTGGGGCTTTTCCTGACGCGATCCATGTGTGATGCGATTTTCTTAAATAAATAAATAGGTCAATTAGTGTAACATTTACCCCTGATATTAAGAGATGCATGATATTTAAGAGATTAATGGGCATTGGGTAAATTTGTTTGAAGAATATTGTCATTTTTTTTCAGCGGCCATGGGTGATTTTTACATAGTTATTTAGAGGATCTCGAAATAGATATAGATTTATATAATAATATCGGAGCCGAGATATTTAAGATTTCAGTGGTGTCATTAAATATCTCGGCTCTAATGCACTTAAGAGTATTACATTACATAACAAAACATGTTTAGTTTGAATTTTTCTATCATAATTTACCACTTCTACTAATGGCCGCTCACCTTGAAAATGTATGACTTTTACAAATGACAACACTTTTACCCAAACCCCTTTAAAATACTCATGCTATTCTATTAAGTTAGCCGCCATATTTGGTATCTCAGCAGTCTCTCGGTTCCCGCGGGTATCTCACAAGCTGCATAATTAATTGACGAACATAAATAAACTGTTTACACACGGAACAATTAGCTGCGTCCGCGCACGACTTTCACTGCTCTCGCTTGTGACAAATTGTACCTTTCTTTTGTATCGTTTCCTTGTCTCGCGACTTTAAAGGCTTGAGTATTCAGTGATTACTTAAATAATTGGTTAATAATTTAAAACATACTCATTTGATAAATACACATAAATAAAAGTGTAAAGTAGGTATTATTTTGCAAATGTGTGCTTTGCTTTGCTTTCGGTCTGTATTTTTCTGTGCGCCATTTTTGTTAGTTTCAGTGTGATTATGGGTTGACTGGCGCTGGTCCGGCATTTGTGTTTTTTTTGTGCAATAAATATTTATTAAATAAATGAAAATAGCATAAATAATAGAAATCAACATCCCTGCTTTTTTTAACTTGTCTTGAAACCCAAACTGCTATCGTTGTAGAGCCTGTGTACCCTTCAATTTAATGTACAGTCACCACCCGCGAATGTTACGCCACTTGCCACTCTTCTTAATTTAGCCGTGTACTACACACGGGTAATATGTCAAGTCGGCTGTCAACCCAAAATGCATTACACGGTTAAATTAAGATGAGTGGCAAGTGGCGTAACATTCGCGGGTGGTGACTGTACTACTACGTATTAGGTAGTTACTGTAAAATTAGTTTTATTCGAAATAAATATCTATAACATATTCATTAAAATAAAAAAGGGTTCAGGGATCAATCAGAGAGTAAAACCACCACTTTTCCGTTAAAATGGTGTAAAATCGAGCCTCAGACTATCAAAGGGTTGGCTATGGGCGTAACCTTAAAGTTGTAAATGCATAGGGACTAGATTAAAAGCCTTTTAAAAAACCATAAATGTAGCGTACTAGACGTGTCTGTTCGATGGCATTATCTGATCGAATAGTTAGATAGAAATTAGTATTTATACTATAGAAAGTAGGAGTGCTTTTCCTATCTAACTATTCGACCAGATACGAGGTTGAGAAAGTAAAGTGACGATTTAACACTACCACAGTTTTTTCACCGAATATCCAAAAAGGATATTGTAATTGCTTTGAAAAAGCTCGTATCTCAAATTTACGTTTAATTTAATTACGTATGCACGGACAGGCTAATACTAAAGGTGTATATTAATGACAGGTTTCAAGCCCATCGTTTAACAATACTAGAAGCCTTTATTCCCTTAGTTGCCTCTTACGACGTCCACGGGAAGACATGGAGTGCCATTATTCTAACCTGGCAACCACACGGCCTGGCTTTTTCTTATTTCTATACTAGCGACCCGCCCTCGCTTCGCTTCGGTTTATGTGAGTTTTCTGTAACACCCGTACATGAAACAGGATTTATTATACATATAAACCTTCCTCTTGAAACACTCTATCTATTAATAAAAACCGCATCAAAATCCGTTGCGTAGTTTTAAAGATATAAGCATACATAGGGGCAGACAGCGGAAAGCGACTTTGTTTTATACTATGTAGTGAAATCTCAACTTTGTTTGTATTAGATGGTGTTTTAAAATTAAATTACGTATAAAATGAGTCTTTTTTCGTTAATCTAACTTTTAGTACTCATTGAATTCCTATAAAAAGCTGTATAAAAGAGCCTATAAAAAGCTATATAAAGTACAATAAAACCCTTCGGCACCGAAAGCCCTAGATTAAAGCCGGTTAATGTATCCTTATCCCTTTATAATAGTTATTTGATGCATTTTTAATAACCAATGGACCATTAACTAGAGATAAGACTTGTGTTTTACCTGTGGGTTAATATTAAGTGTTATTGACTGTATTTCTTGCAGTAGGGTCTATTTTAGGCCTAAAACGGTCGTAAAGTCTTCTATATCACTTTCTGTCAACATAACAATAATAGTACCTACATTCTCTTATCGACCGACCTAAACCACAGATTAAATAAGAATTATTACGCTGTAACCCCTGACTCAAACAGCCTGTGTTTTATATAAGCTGGGGTTCTAGTGAAAAAGGCTACAAGTGGACTTAAATCGTAATAAAAAAGGGTATATACATGAACGAAGTATACTAGACTTAAGCCCTTTTTCACTTGATCTCTTGCTTTTCTCTTGATTTTTGCGGGTGGTAGGACCTTGTGCAGAGTCCGTCTTGATCACTACCACCATCTTATCCATTAACCTACCGCCAAACAGCAGTGTTCGCAATGTTGTGTTCCGTTTTGGGGATAAGACAGCCGGTGAAATGACTAGCATAGAGGCATTCCATCTTAGCCTCAGGGTTGGCAACGCATTTGCAGTCTTAGGATTGCATTGCAGTCTTGTGAACGCGAATGTCTATGGGTCACAGTTTCCACTTACCATCAGGTGGCCTGTGTGCTCGTTTGTCTTCTCTATGCCACAAAAAAAAAACAGAAGACTCGTACCCTTTTTCACTAGGTATTTCCCCAGTATTTACGTTTTTCGCGAGTATCTGTGTATCGTAGCTTCCGATAGACGTAACCAAAGTACGAGTAGGAACCCTAATATTAGTTTCAACCTGTCCGGATTAGTCCGGCTATGACCGACTCATTATTTATTTTTTAACTAGAGGGAATATGACTAATAAAACTACATATTAAATGCCTACAATACCACTGTAAATAAGTGAGTAATGTTTTCATTTTTAACTAAAAAGGGCGGACTTTTATCGAAATGTAAGGCTTTTTGTCAGGAATTTCAAATTCCTTAATGGTAACCCTAGCCGTGTCCGTCCGTCCCCAGCTTCCCTAAGGGACTCTTTGTTCTAGAAACGTCACTGGACCTGGAAAATTGAAATTTGAAGAAAGTATTCCTAATAGGTACCTACGGTAAGGGTGCACTTATTTTGTATTTCAGAAAATCAACCCCCAACGGGAAGAAATAGGTAAGTCGTGGGCGTCCTCTAGTTACCTATAATTAAGTAATTCGAATGGCACAATATCTTAAAATTGAAAACCAGTTTGGTCTAGTTTAATCTAATTCTGCCACCGACCCGAGAGACCACATCATCAATAATGTGGCGGACAAACTGGTTAGCTTGGACTAATTTATGGGTATCAACATTTTGACCATTAGGATGTGAAGTGCACTCGTAATTCTGTAGTCTACGGTTTATTACTTAAGTCTGGCTGTTTACCGGTTTTAAACAAAGAGTTATTTAACTGTATAATGACATCTTTTGTTTTTTTTAAGAAGTCTTAATAGGGATTATCCTCGTAAGCTCCACCATGTTTGTACAGGGATATTTTGGCGAGTAGGAATTGGAATCTATTTGCAAGTTAATAAAGTTCAAAATCCTTTGCTCGTAGATATTTTTTTTTATTTTGAAACATTTTTATTTTACTGTGAGTTATAATATAGTTAAACTAAATTGTCCTGATTGTGTACCTCCAGCACATCAAATCTCACGAGTTTATACCCAATACAAGGGGGTTAGACAAGATTCATTCTGTGAATTATAATTTATGTTTTATTTATTCGTATGCGAAATACATTTTTTGTATCATTTAAAAAAATGTTCAGTGGCCCTAGACAAAATTTCAACGAAAACAAGTTTCAAAAACTGTAAAAATGTATAGAATTGACATAACTAAGTCCTCGAGGTAACCTCTGTCAGTCAAAAAACAAGACGCTTTGTTATCGCTATCGAAAATGTATAGTATTGACGTATATACGTGCGTCTACAGTTTTGAGAATTTATAACCGTGCTGACGGATGCCGGACACTGAGTACTGATCACTGCAAGATCCGGAAGTCATATTTCAGACATTCCGTGAATTGCCGGACCTAATGACTCAGGTTATTGCACCCATTGGTTATAGACACGTCATTTACATGGCAATTAAGTGTTGAGCCTTAAAACAGAGCCACAAGCCAATTCAACAGGGTAGTGATTCTGTAAACAACGCCGGTCGTGCGGACTGTGGAGTGAAACAAAACACATTTTAGCGCAAGCATTTTCAATTAAGCAGCCTTATACGTTTGATCCATCGGCAGAAACCATGCCACAAAATTGAAGATGCACGCGCAATACATGTTTTGTTCGCACTGACGGGGCTACTTAAACTCGCCGCTTGGACATTCACTCGTTCATCTGTTAGACCGTCGTTGTGAAGAGAATCACTACCCTGTTTAAATGCTGTATACAAAAAGATAAGAACTTACCTAAAAATAGCAACCTAAAAAGTATCGATTTCAATTTGCTAATGGCGCCAGTCACGCGTCAACCCGTTAACTCACCCCGTTAGACGTTTTCAAAAGTTAATTGATTTTTTTGCAAACGAACTACTTTTCAATCAGCGAGTCTAATTTTATTTGGCGTTGACATAATTGAAATAAATCGATGCAGCCTTTCGTTGACGCGTGTGTACAAATAGATGAGTACTTATCGTAACTGTCGTTCCATCTCAACCGTGACATATGTGTGCGTCAATAACCTGACTACCAGGCCAAGTGTGGTTGCTTTAACGCGTGACATAATGTGGATAAAGCATCCGTCACTCTCGTATACGTGTCAGAAAGTGACAGATGTTTTATCCACATTTTGTCACGCGATAAACGCTGCCCTGTTAGGGCCCCAGCGGGCCAAGTGTGGTTGCGTTTATCGCATGACAAAATGTGGATAAAGCATCCGTCACTCTCGTAATCGTATCAGAAAGTGACGGATGTTTTATCCACATTTTGTCACGCGATAGACGCTGCCCTATTAGGGCCCCAGCGGGCCAAGTGTGGTTGCAATTATCGCGTGACAAAATGTGGATAAAGCATCCGTCACTCTCGTATACGTGTCAGAAAGTGACGGATGTTTTATCCACATTTTGTCACGCGATAAACGCAGCCATATTAGGTACTCCAACTGCTCATATTTTGAGCTGTATGATTTCTTTATGACAACGAGAAAACAACACGCGTCCGTGCCATCTGATGTTCAGTGTGATATGAGACCCATAGACATTGGCATTTTGAAAACTACTTTTATACTTTAGTTTTTGCGATTATTATTCTTAAATCAATCTGCATTCATTGCGTTTATTGTTTAAAAATAACCTCGCTCAGTTTATGTACTTTAAATTAAAAACCATTCATTTAAATTTGACACCATTAGGTTTCAAATGAGTGGTCACAAATGGGAATGATTTCTTCCCAGTGGTGTTATTTTCTCAAAAACAACGGACGGGCGGACGAACGAGCGACATCGCAGCGGCGACGAGTTTAAGTAGTCCCGTCAGAGCGAACTCACGGCGTCAAGACAAAACCTTCATTTCATGTCTTATTTCAGAAGTTTTTTAGATGTATCTCACATTTTTAGAATCATTACGAAGAATTTATAATGCGAAACTAAGCCCTAGGCTTGCACTATGAGTACAGACAACAGTAAACTTACTTATATAGAGAAATACATACTTAAATAAATAGAAAGTAAATCATAGCACACCATGGTTGAGGTCACGCGTGATTCTCGTTGCTATTGAAAGAGAGTTGTAATACTTGTAATACACTCAAGAGCAATGAACGGGTCACTTTCTGTAAAAAATCTATACAAAGTGACCCGTTTTCATTGCTCTTGACTATCATAACGCAAATTAGACCCAATAACAGTTATCGTAGAGTTATACTTATTGGCATTTAATAGGGTAATTTAATTAATAAGTTACAGCTTAATCGACTTAGATAACAAACCTACGGAAAACATAAATGTAAAAAACAGGTCAAGTTCTAAAAAAAAAATTATGATACGTAATTAAAAAGGGGCTAAGTCTGGCACTAGATTGTTGACAGAAAAAACAATTAATTGCCTGTAAATTCATTCTAAGCCCTAGCTTGGCAGTTTTCTATACAGAATGTTACAATATCATGTAATCTATTACAGAGATCACAACAGGTTATTCACGTAAATAATGTCCTGAAACATGTCGAGAAATTTTCGACATTATTTAGTCGTATGTGTCGGGTCAGACCAAGGCGACATACACACATACATACATACATACATACATAAACTCACAGACTTCCCAGAGTGGGGTAAAAGATAAAAAAAGATAAAATACATTTATTCAGTAAGTCAGGTCAGCGCTTCCCAAGAGGAGACCACTGCTAAGAAGAAACGCCGCAAGAAACTGAGCAGTCAGTAATTTTTTTAAACATGTTTCATATTACAATGGTACTTCTTAGTCTAGCATTATATGAAGCTAGAAATATTTAATTAAATATCAAATAATTATTGAATGATTTATATCCTAAATATAAATCATAAATACCGCAAGCAATTACAACAACAAGACAATTTAACAAACAAAAGAATTGCCAAGGGAAAATATGACTAAAATTAAATGGGATACAGCTGTTTTCTTTCAGCTTGAATAATTTATTCAAATTCATCTTTACGAACAAGAGAATTGTCCGTTATGCCTTATCTTAAACAATCGTGTTCCGACTACTTTAACCATTAAAGGTATTATTTGCCACTGCATTTTCAAGTCTACTGGCATTCATTAAAATATCTTTTGTTTCAGCAGAAATTTGGCTGTTAAGCTGTTAACCGAATGGTATAATTAACATCACTAAACTCGTCCATCAACTAAAATTAGCCCTTACTTGTCATTGCGTTCACGATAAATTATGTCTTGAAATATTTACTAGTTATAATTATGTATTCCTATAATTTACTTGTTATAATTATGCTAAGTGCTGCGTCGTGCTAAGCTAACGGCATCGGTTTATGTTCAAGTAATATATGCTCAGATAATTATTATAATGACTTTAGGTACACGAGGCTTTAACTATTTGCAAAATGTTTTTTTTTCGGACTAAGGACCCAAACTCGCGTCGCTTCGGTTTATGTGAACTTTCTGTGACACAAGCACATAAACCAGGGCCTCTTTTCCCAGTGTTATAAACCATATTTTTTTTATGGCATTGTGAAAACAAACGATCACACATGCCACCTGATGGTAAGTGGAAACTGTGAACCATAGACATTCGCATTCGCAAGACTGCAATGCAATCCTAAGACTGCAAACGCGTTGCCAACCCTGAGGACCAAGATGGAATGCCTCTATGGTAGTCATTTCACCGGCTGTCTTATCCCCAAACCGGAACACAACAATGCAAACACTGCTGTTTGGCGGTAGGTTAATGGATAAGATGGTGGTAGCGATCCGGACGGACCCTGCACAAGGTCCTACCATCCACAATTACTATATTGGTAGATAAATTTATTTTATTTTTACTAGATACCTATTGTTCATTGACGTAATATCTGTCAAATTTCCCGCCAAAGCGATGGCACTTGACGTATCTACTTCACTTCAATAATTAATGTAGGATGTCCATGTATCCAGTAGTGATTAGTTTTAACAATATCGTTAACTTTAATAAATTAAACAGTGAGTTAATTGTTTGAGACATCAACCATTAAATTCAATTTTTGTTGCTTATTAATAATTTTCAACTCCTGATCACCGATAAAAAATCACCGTGTATATCATAGATATCATCCAAGGCTCAGGAACAAATACATATACTAACTCTCATCATATCAATATATTATACTAATATCTGCTCTTTCCGGGAATCGAATCTACGAAGAGAATTGTCGTTTAGAAATCGAATAAAATAAAATGAGTTAAAAATACAGATAAATCTAACAACTTAATGCTCCGAGCAATAATTGGAACAATAAAAGCTTTTCCAATTAAACCGTGAAGATCGTATCGATATGGTTCGAAAATAATCCATTCAGTTTTGGACCTTTTCATGTGGCAATAGAGTTTACGTTAAAAAAGGGTTGTATAGGACTTACGTCTGTATGATTAAGGGGTTGAGCTTGCGCTCACGCATCTGTTTGGGTGCGTCGCGCTTCTGTTCGTGTAATAAATGTATCTCTTGTAGTACGTATATGACACAAAGACTAAGTAGGTACTTTATAATATTAGGTATTATAGCGACCCGCCCTCGCTTCACTTCGGTTTATGCGAGTTTTCTATACGCAAATCACGTACGTAAACTAGAATTTATTGTAAGTACACATTCGTAACAACATACCATAAAAAAAAAATACTGATCGACAAAAACCGCGTCAAAATTCGTTGAGAGGTTTTGGAGAAGTTAGCGGATATACAGATAAACAGACAGACCTGGGTCTCTCCTGTGGCCAATAGTTAAGGGCTTTTGTGCATATAAGTTATGTTGTTATTTGATAGGACTAAAGTAGACGTGACGCCGTTTATGCGGATGTGGGTTCGGCCAGAAAATTAGGCCTTAAACACGTTAACTTTGAGTACGAGTATGTCCACAGGACAGACGGTACCCTAAATCTGTGTATGACCCACCTACACGGAAAGTGACTTTGATATAACGTTATAACGTTCCGACGACGCAACTCACGGGCAATGCATGGCATCAGTGGCGTAAACTGTTTAGTTTTATCAATATTTAAAAAATACACAGCTATTTTATCGTAAACAATCATCACTAGGTACATAGTATAAAACAAAGTCGCTTCCCGCTGTCTGTCCCTATGTATGCTTAGATCTTTAAAACTACGCAAGGGATTTTGATGCGGTTTTTTTTAATAGATAGAGTGATTCAAGAGGAAGGTTTTTATGTATAATAAATTTTGTTTTATGTACGTGTGTTATAGAAAACTCAAATAAACCGAAGCGAAGCGAGGGCGGGTCGCTAGTAATTAACAAGGTACGAGTATCATCGGCTAGTTAGCTAGCTAGTGCAACAAGACGTTTGCTAATCAGGATTTGGGGGCCTCGGGGCCTAGCCCTTCGATAGCTACGCCACTGCTCGTACGATCAGTTTTTTTAAGTGTGTTTTAATCGTCATGACTTTTGGCCAAATTATCAATTCTCACCGTCCACTTCGCCGCCGACTGTACTCCCGTATTAACACGTTTCACGTCGCCTAAGCAGAACAAAAAGCGTCGCTGGTCGCCGCCCGCGCATCTGCATAATGCGCGCGCCAGGAATGCCGCCGCGCGCGCACTCGAGGGGACACCGGGGTGCATACTGGGGTACATACATACATAAACTCACGCCTTTATTCCCAGAGTGGGGTAGGCAGAGCTACAGAATTACCAACAACTCTAAAAACTTGTTAATAATTCTGTAACCACATTTTGCACTTTTAGGCTAAGATGATTACCAGTGTATTAGTGACAGGTTGCAAGCCCATCGCCTAACAGTACTGTACGCCTTTATTCCCTTAGCCGTATCTTACGACATCCACGGGAAGATATGGAGTGGCACTATTCTAATCCGGCAACCACACGGGTTAATACTGGGGTGTATGCGCTTACAACTTCGGTAACTAACGTAACTAACGGTACTATAGTAGCCCTCAAACGAAGAGATGACTGAGGCCATAAAGTCCAGGCGTGAACACAATAGATAACTGATAACGCGAGCTCAAGGGTTTTATGGCCTCGGTCGTCACTTTGGTTGAGGGCTACTACAGCGAGGTTTTTGAAGTACATATTTAATTAGTAAAAAAGACCTTTCTTTAACAGTTTTTAGTGAATGAGAGGGCCAAATATCTACATGATAAAAGTTTTTCCCAATGTCTAAGCTCTAGAATAAGTCTTTGATGCTACAGTCACGAGATTAAATTGGTTATCCATCTTAGGTCCAAAGTCAATATGACATTCTACAACAATAACGTTGAATTTTCTAAAAGTTACAAATGAGACATCTCTAATGACATTGACGACTTCAAGCATATTTTTCTAGAAACGGGTTCCAAATTAACGCTCGTGACCGTACTATTGATAACTAGACTACTAATTCATATAGATTAGATAGCTAATTAAATATATTGTACCTAAACATACAAGTCCCGAAATTTAATTCCTAGTCCACTTTGGACTATGTCAAATTAACTCTGTAAATAAAATCATAAGATGTCTCTTACGTTTTGATTGAATACGTCACTTTGACATAGTCCAAAGTGGACTAGGAATTAAATTCTTTGACTGTACATAACATTTGGTAAGCCGGGAATCAAACATTTTAACAGAAAATAAGTGTACAGTTTCTAATACTTTATTATTTCTTAGCCATCACTAACAACACAGTTTTAATCATATCTTTATAATTCCAAAGACCGACAACATAATAGCTAATAGCAACCCATAACCCTCTTCCTCCCGACCCACTGGCTAGTTCAGCGCCCATCATCGCAATTTGTATAGACTGACGACGCTCATGTGCGTCACAGGCTACGTGTGAAACAACAGTTTCTTTATTGCTTATATAAAATGTATTAAAGCCGTTAGGAGCCCGTAACATATTATTTTCGCAGCTTCCGTTAATAAGCACCGGACATAGATCAAATAAAACATGGGAACTCGGTAGCTTGGTGTGTCAAGCTATTAACTCAGGGCTATTTAAAAGAAACTCGTTCGTGGTGTAACAAAAGGCAGTGTGTGTAATGCGGTTCACTGTTGTAGCAGCTGTCAATAGTGTAATGTTTGACGCTTATGTTAAGTGGCCGAATAATGTGCAGGAGGTAGTACAGAAATTTCATATGTTGAAACGAATGCCGTTGGTTTGTGGCTGTCTAGATTTTTATTAGGGATGACGTCAACGGAGACGAGTGGAACGACTCGGACGACGAAAATAGTCCTGATTCTGATGATGTAATTGAAGGGAACTCCGAAGATGTTAGGGGACGGAGCAGTCTCGAAAGACAAGTAGGTAAGCAATACTTAGAAACAATTACAACAAAAACTTAAATATTATCTATTAACTCAAATCAATCCTATGAGTACCTATTAAACTAAAACCGTTTGAGTTCCATCTTCATTAAAAAATATGTTGTCGTTAGAAATTAATAAAATTTGGTTTGAGTATCCTGATGTTTTATTTTATTTTCTGGATTTGGTTTTATTTCTTTGGTCATAATCGAAGGCTCGACGCCTAGTTTTTGTTCCATTTCTAATATCTCAAGCTTTAATTTATAATTGTTTAATTCAAGATATTCTAACTGCAGATCGAGTTTTCTTTTTTTCTTTGACTCTTCTTCGACAACTTCGTAATGTGCTTTCGATCCTTTGTGAACTATTTTAGTTTTTTGTTCTAAAAATCAAAAAGGCGAAAAAATATAATCACATTCTTTATGATTTTAGAAGTTTATAAATGTATGTATGTTTGTATTTACTCGTACGTATTTTCCCTTAGGGCCTGATTAAATTCTTATATAGAGAAATAAATGTAATGCAAATAAAATATGGGTTAAGAATATTTATTCGTATTATCGTTGTTTTATTTTAGTTTAAATGTTGATAAAGAACAAGGACACTCTTTATTCCACAAAATAGGAAAGTTTAGTCGGGGGCAGAAGCTAGTTAAGTATCTTTAAAACATACCTTTTAAATTCAAATTAGTAGAGTCCTTTTTTCTTTTTTGTCGCAAATTAATTGTAGAACTGTTATTTTACGATCACTACCCGTGTATCCTTTTCAAATATGGTTAAAATATGATTGAATCAATTCAAAAATGGCGGGAATACTGCTTCGCTCTTTTTTTTTGAATTTTCTCGTTCAGAGTAGGCAAAGATAAAGCCATGCGTTTAAGTAGAACATAAAGAGATAACGGCATTAAAAAAAATGGCGGCATTAAATTTTGGTTTCAAAACTTACAAGTATGAATCTACAAGTGATCAAGTTTACAAGTCCTGTTGTTTTTTTTTGATAAACGTAATTTACACGAACTTGTAGAAACTTTCTTGTGGAGTATAACTTGTGAACTTGTAGACTTGTAAGTTTTGATAAACAGGGCACAGATTATATTGAAGAGTGCAAAACGATTTCCTATTAAAGGCACAACTTGAATAGAGAGAGACGCCCTTTACATCACCCCAATCTGTGCAACCTAAATATGGAATATGTCTAGATTGTAATCAAATAGATGAATTTGAGTTGTTTATGTATTTTTCCGTGAATATACGTTGGGCATACTGTAAGTTTCTGGAACTGGCCACTAACAATGAAAAAAAGAAAGCAATTACGATATTCGAAAATGGAACTCTCTGGGAACATGTTATTTTTCAAAATCCAGAAACTTACAGTATGACCTAAGTACAGATGTAGTGAATAATCCTTTCCCATCGTTTTTGGTCGGATAACTTCGTATTTATCTTGCTTTCTCAGTTGGCATATTGATGAGTACTGAAGCTAATTGAGAAAGCTAGATAAATACGAACATATCCGACAGAAAACGATGGGAAAGGATTATTCACTACATCTGTACCTCCATACTTTACTTAAGTAATACTCCTTTGGATCAACCTTCTACTACATTGTAGAGATAATTATTAAGTACTTAAAAATAACCGTAGCGGTTAACCTATTTAGTAAAAAATAACCACACACGCTTTTTCCTCGCTAGGTAATGAAGGTTGACGGTGAAGTAATAATACGTATCATGTCTAAAGCATGACTAGGATCGCATACCGACGAACGAGTGTCGTCGACATCGTGCTTCGATTCAGTCCTGTACCTTAGGTCACTACGAAAGTTTTGAGATACAAAAAAAGTATAAAAGTTATTCAATATTTTTTTATTACAGTTTCTCAAAGTACTCTCCATTAGCTTCTATGCATCGATTCATCCGCCTAAACCATGATTTATAGCATTCCCGGTACTCTTCTTTAGGGAGGTCTTCTACGGCCTGCAAGTAGGCATTCCGTGCGTCCTCAGGACTGTTAAATCGCGTGTCACGAAGTCCGAGGTTGATTTTCGGAAAGAGGAAGAAATCGCAAGGAGCTAAATCGGGGCTATACGGAGGATGACACAATTCTTTAATCTCTGTACTCTTCAAAAAATCCTTGGTGACAATGGCCTTGTGCGGCGAGGCATTGTCATGATGCAAAAAGAGCCCCCTCAAACCAGTTTTAGGTCGTTTTTGTTTTAAATGATTAAATACAGTAGGTAAACACACTTCAATATACCACTTAGCATTCACAGTTTTTTGGTCGTCTAAGGAAATTGTGGCCACATGACCACTTGCAGAAAAAAATGTGGCCACCATTTTTTTCCCAACACTTCGCCCGCGTTTCACCTTCGTTGGAGGTTCATCATCGGGAAACACCCAAATTGTCGATTGCCGTTTAGTCGGTGGATCATATTGGTAAATCCAACTCTCGTCTCCAGTAATAATGTTAAAAATTTACCGTCCTTCTCCCTGATCAAATTTTCTGAGCATATCATTGCACCATGTCACGCGAGCTTCTTTTTGTTCTGCAGTCAGCGAGTGAGGCACCCATCGTGAACATAATTTCCTGACTCCAAGCCGGTTGTGCAAAATTTCATTAATAGCTGGCGATGAAATCTTCACGACCTCTTCTATTTATTTGTAAGTCACTTTTGGGTCTTCCTTAATAAAAATTTTCACAGCTAGGACGTTTTCTTCTGTAACTGAAGTCGCGGGTCGGCCATTTCTTTCATCATCATTTAAGGAAAAAATCCCTCGTTTAAATTGAGCAAACCATCTGAAAACTGTTGCACGCGATGGTGCATAGTCCTCAAACGCCGAAACTAATCGCTCTCTGCACTCACATTCATTTAATCCAAATTTATAATCGTACAAAATCATCGCACTAAAATGCTCTCGCTTAAAATCCATAGTTGACGATAAAAGCCCGCGGAATTGAAACAAAAAACAACCGTAATTTTTTTATTTTTAAATATTTGATCAAATGGTTTTCTATGTTCGAATTACAAATAATTTATCTTTTAAAAAAGGTTCAATCTTGTTGCGTTCTTTTTATAAATTTTGAGTATCTCAAAACTTTCCTAGTGACCCACGTATTCTGTGAAACTATATTGCATTTGACATGTTGTCATATTGTTAACGTTAGGTCTTATTTACTTGAAATTAATGAATGAAGGTCGAGTTAAAAGCAATACGACAACATGTCAATAATATTAATGAGGGCGCCACTGGACGCTCCGAGTTTGCTCGGCGCAGTCTTAAGACGCACACATTACCTATATAATAAAATATATTTATTTGGAATGGGTCTATCATAATTTACCACTTTTACAAATGGCCGCTTACCGTAAAAAGGTCACGGCCCACCTAGTATGAAAACCATACCCAGGATGTACAGAAATGCAATAGGGCGGGAATTAAAGATAAATATTTTTACTTTATAATGGTATATGTCGCATTAGTAATTATAAAAGAAGAAACAATAAAGACGTAACACAGATCGGTTACACGCTACACAACTAGGTACTAAGTCTTTCCATATCAAAAAAATCCAAATCCAAAAGCAAAATCTCCAGTAAACACGCCAAAATAATCAATCGAACACACAGAACACAACGAAAACCTACGAAGACTGAACTACCCTCATTAAGTAGGGATTTAATATAACTACCTAATCAAAGATATATTAATAGCCAATCTTCTTAGCACTGTTACATAATACCTCCATGGTTTTTTTTTTAACTATTTACTTAAAATAAAGTGTGGGTTAGAACTGCATAATTTACAACCAATTTGGTTCATGTACGCAAACATTTTTTGACCGGGTAGGATTATGGGCCATGACCTTTATGACTTTTACAAACGACACTTTTACCCAAACCCCTTTAAGATCGTACTTATTACAAAAAAAAAAAACATTACTCAAGAATACGATTACGTAACAATGGCATAAATTCCGCTTTTATTATCGTATTGTCAACGTTACGATAGCTCTTATTTACTCGACAGTAATGGCGGCCGAATTGAAAACAAAATGACAACAATAGATGTAAACACAATAGTATAGAGTAAGATACGTACTATTTAACATTTCTATGAGTTCATATGCGATTGTTTTAGAAAGTTACAAATAGACTATAAGAAAAATGCGAGCACCAGGAATACATAGACATTGACATGTCTCATAAAAACGGCCAGCGTTACTTCAACAGATTGTCCTAAAACATAGAGAATTGACCTGCGAACCTAGTGGTCCCCGGTTTGATTCCCGATTAGGGCAAATATTTGTTTCAGAGTCCTGGCAGATCTATGTATTTTTAGAAGTATTTATTATAATGATAATGACACTTGAACTATAGCCACCCTCGCTCAGCTCGCGTGGCTAAACTACTCGTGCCGTTGCGGCTTGTTTTAGTCCCTTGTTGAACAATCACACAAGTCCACCTTATTAATCGCCATTGATATTGCCCGCAGCCTCTTCTTAACCGCTTTAAACGCAATGCAATAAGCAGTATATTTTATTTATTACAATTCTATAAAATAAAACAACAATAGAAAACTCAGTTAAAATACGAGCTATAAATATTGTCGGGCTAAATATTTACAGGGACCGACCACGCCGCATGGAAAAAAGAAGGCAACCAACCTATTTGCATTATACACTAAACGTTGGCGGGAGAATGAAATAAAAAAATTGAAGCTATAATATTGTCGTAACTACACGACTCGCGGACGAATAAATTATAATGCGTTTTGATCATTTATTGCTATAAATATTGCGTTCAACATGAATTGATACTTAGAGGGAGGTTACACGTTCAGTATTTCACCAGTTCAGTCTATCAGTTTGATCGGAATGACCGGAGAATGATCGTCTAACCCAGGGGTCGGCAACCTTTTAGCAACCAAGGGCCACATAGTATCTAACGAAATTGACGCGGGCCGCACGTGTTAATAATTTTTGACTTTACAGAGAAAAGGTACCGGATTGTCGGTAGTCAATAAGGACGATTTCTAATATACATTTTTATGCAATGAACCCTTTTTACTTTTCCACTATTTAAGAAAAGTTGTTTGTGATTGTTAGAAATGCGTACAAATTCCGATTACATACAAAATATCCAGGAAGGCTCGCGGGCCGCCTGTTGCTGACCGCTGGTCTAACCCATAGACGGACGGAATGATGAAAATCAAATATTAAAAATAATTTGCTTCAATCCTTTGTGAATGATGGAATACTGATGGAAAACTCATCGTGTAACTCACTCATGTCATTCTTGTGTCAGAAACCGTCCACGACGAAATGGAGCCAGACATATCACGCGACAATTTTTGTTCATTTTCATTTGTCTAGTCAATTAGCCCTCAGTTTGTGGGTTAGACGATCATTCTCCAGTCCTAGTCGTTCTGACGAAGCGGGTGGACTCAACAAAACAAATACTAGGCGTATAAACTCCCTCTAAACGGCGACTGGTGTAGGCTTTATCAGTGCTGAGGGGTTATTATGACATAACTATGCATGACAGTTTATGCTGAGAGAAAAGGACAAAGCTATTTAACGGCTATAGAACTCTCCTTTACGCTCACCGTAAAATAAACTTCATAGCTATGTCATATTAACCCCTCTGATTGTTTTAGATTGATCGTGTAACCGTTCAAACCATTCATTATTCTGGTGTGTGACAAAGTTTCAACAGACTGATGGACTGAACTACTGAGCGTGTAACCACCCCTTTAGAGTGACCAAGACAATTTATTCTTAATGATTTTAGAAGACTAAGGTAAGAAGGTTCAGGTGGTTTTATGGGATACAAATTCCTATCCTTAAAAAAGTCAACAAGACTAGTTTAAGACTGCGCCGAGCGTACGATGGATGTACAGTGGCGCCCTCATTAGTATTATTATTTTCTAATCAACTAAAGTATTGTCTTGATAGTATTTTGGGTCCTCTATTATTTTTATTATATATTAATGACTTACCACGACATAGTAAACACGATTGCATAATGTTTGCCGATGACACTACATTAATAATCAGATCAAACAATAAAGATAATTATAATAATGAGATAAATAACACTCTTAAAGGTATAATTGATTGGCTAAATAACAATAATCTGAAAATAAATATAAATAAAACTAATATTATGCAGTTTGGGACACACAAAAATACTGACATTGCACTTAATGTAAAATGTAATGATAATGAAATAAAACAAGTGGAAACCACTAAATTTCTTGGAATTCACATTGATAGATTTTGTAATTGGAAATTTCATATTGCCAATGTCTGTGAAAGGCTGGATAAGTTTGTATTTGCATTAAGAAGACTAAGCAGAACCTCGTCTAGAGACTTAGCACTAACAGCTTACCACGGCTATGTATCCTCTTTACTTAGTTACGGTTTGATTATTTGGGGCAACTCTGTTGATGTAAATAGAGCATTTTTGCTACAAAAAAAATGTATAAGAGCTGTGTGTAACACCCACTACTTAGAACCATGCGGGCCTTTATTCAAAACAATTAAAGTATTACCACTACCATGCTTATACATTAAACAGATGTGCATGTTTGTGAGAGAACATCCTGAATTTTTTGAAAAACAGATCGTCAATTACCCGAGATCAACTAGGTATAGGAACAAATTGTTCTTACCACGCTCTAGAGTCAAGCTTCACAAAAATAACTGTTACTGTATGGCTATCCAAATTTACAACCAGCTGCCTAAGTTTATTGTGGAATGTCCTGTGAGACTATTCAAGAAAATACTTACGAAATGGCTTCTAGACAACTGTTTTTACTCTGTCAAGGACTATTTTGCCAACAAGCCAAATATCTAGTTTCTCTTCAATTTAATTTAAGATTGTATTAATTTATTTTGAATCGAATGTTATAATTAATTAATATTTTGACAATTATAATAATATGATTAATACAATAAAAAAAATAATTAATTTATATAATAAGATTATAATACCTAATATGATAATAGTAACATTTATTTCTAATGTAGTTTAAGACTTTTGCATGCCAAACTGTGGCAGAACATATCCATGTACCTACTACTACTGACATGTATATTTATAAGATCCGAGTATGTACTTGCAAATAAATCAATTTGAATTTGAATTTGAATTTGAAATTGGTCGGTAGGTTTTTGTACTACAAATAAAAACACAACTTATAGGGTATATCACATAGTTTAATAACAATTCACCTTCGAGTTATCAACTTAACGGTAAAAAGTTGCCACCTTTTCCCGTTAAGCTGACTACTCAAAGGGTAATTATTATTAAAGTTTGTGACCTATCCCATAAGTTGTGCTTTTACTTGCGCTGCGCTACAAAAACGTATCGTCTGATTGCAAGGAAATTATTTAGTTCATTAGAAAACACAATAAAAGTAATGAGGGCGCCACTGGACGCTCGACGTTTGCTGCACCGAGCAAACGTCGAGCGTCCAGTCTTAACCGTAGCTCATTATCACTTTATTGAACACCGTATAAAAGAATAACGGTCAAAAAAACGTTATTAAAAACCCTGAAAAATTACCTATTGAAAATGACCCTATAAACCAAAAGGTTCGAACCACCATAAAAAGTATAATTACCTTAAAACCATTACAGCACGGTATCACGAATAAGATACAGTTACGTAAAGCCATTAAGTTAAGGCAAACATTAAAAAAAACTCGTCGCCATAATCAATGAATTAAAAAACGCAACAAAAAATCGTTAAAATTTAAACAACTTGTCACACCGCGGGTTGAACGGACCCAGAACCGGACTTTTACGATATTTATTGTCAATAGTCACAATGTATTTTATGACGTCTAAATAAAGTCATATACTCATATAATATGCAGCGGTAACATGCTGTATGAAAGTATCTTTGTTTGAGGCGTTTTACGCTTGTCGGTTCACACCTCTACTTGCTACTTTTTTTATAAGTAGGTACCTACTATGGTAAAATAAAAAAGTTAAGGAAAGTAACACTCATTTTACAAATAACTATAACATTCTACAAATAACTATAACTATAACTATAGCCCATTCCAAATATATTATACATTACTACAACACTTTGATGCGGGTGGTAGGACCTTGTGCAGGGTCCGTCCGGATCGCTACCACCATCTTATCCATTAACCTACCGCCAAACAGCAGTGTTCGCATTGATTTGTTCCGGTTTGGTCCTCATTCCATCTTAGTCCTCAGGGTTGGCAACGCATTTGCAGTCCTAGGATTGCATTGCAGTATAATATTGTGAATGCGAATGTCTATTGGTCACATTATGTATGTCATAAAAAAACTGTTGATTTTTTATTGTAGTCGGATTTAGCAAAAGGTTTTAAAATAAAATAGGACACTTCGGAGTGAAATTGGCCAGCTGGCCAATTTTTATCTAAAAACTACCGCTTGTTGCCACTTTAAAGTAGCTCTCTTGTCATTCCGTCTAATTCTGTTTTGCTAAGCAATACCTTATGTGTAAAGTTTATAACAACTTATCATTAAAGTAGACCCTACATGCACGGACTGTCCCAGACCATAAATGTAGGAATACATAGATCCCGTGTAGCCAAATGTCAAGCGAACCACCATTTTCTTCTGTGTACAATACAACTTGTTAGTCAATATCACTACATAGTATAAAACAAAGTCGCTTCCCGCTGTCTGTCCCTATGTATGCTTAGATCTTTAAAACTACGCAACGGATTTTGATGCGGTTTTTTTTAAAAGATAGAAGAATTCATGAGGAAGGTTTATATGTATATATTTTTTTTATTTTATGTACTGGTGTTACAGAAAACTCTTATAAACCGAAGCGAAGCGAGGGCGGGTCGCTAGTGTATAATATATTTGTAATGGGCTATTTAATAAAAATGTACGGGTGTTACAGAAAACTGGCAAACCGAAGCGAAGCGAGGGCGGGTCGCTAGTTATTGATAAACCGCACATCACTGACTGCAAACTTACGCACACTAGTACACACTGACACACCTAAAAAGTGATACACTTTGGAAATTCAATCGAAAGCGATCATATACAGACGACTCTATTTAACGAAGGGCATTTGTAACCGGTGCGAAGAGTACTATTATATTAGCCATTTTTATACTCGCTCTATGCTTTCCTAGCTCCCAGACCTAACCGGGGGCTGTGTCCGCGTTCAAAGATTACCATCGTCCATAACGCTATAAAAAAATAATTAAAAATGAATTCCCATAGTCAACATATTAAAAACGCATTAAATTAACTTTGCAAATGACTTTAACATCAAGATAGCTAAATTAATTGCGATTATTAAACATTTTCCCAGACTTGATGGTCAGTCGTCTGGCAACACTCGTCCGTTGGCAATTTTTGATTGGATTAGGAAACACGTAATTGGTGAATTGACAGTCCTCGTGGGAACCGCAATAAAGTATCAGTCTATGCTGTAAGTGTTTAATTTACATGTTTATTTATTTATTTATTTATGGTTTATTGGAAAATCAACAGCGATCAACATGGATTTGTACAACCAAAAAAGTGATCTACAAGATGCATTACGCTAACTTTCGTTTCTGTTCGTTTAGTTTTTAAGCCAATGGCGTCCCTGGCACATCACGTGACTTTTCTTACCACGTCATATTCCAGTGGCGATTGGTTTAAAAACTAAACGAAGAGAAACACTAGCTAGCGTAGTGCATCTTGTCTGGGCCCTCTGTTTTGACAAAAGGTTCTGTGAGATATAATCATCGCTAAGGTTGACACGTGTCACTGTCACAATATTATTGCAAGGGAAAATCGAACTTGATGTATCATGTGCAAATGAACTGGGTGGTAGACCACATTTTTGTCCGTTTTCTGGCCGGAAGTTAAGGGATGCTAGTTTTAGTCTTAACTGAAAAAAACTTGATTATTTTACATTGTTTATTGGTATTTATTAATGACTAGCGGTTCCCGTGACCACTCCGTTGGGCACCAAACATTTTTTTTGGGTTAATATATAGCCTCCGTGTGTCATCCTCGCAATTAACGTGGTTTTCTATTGGTAAAAGAATTTTCGAAATCGGTTCAGTAGATCCAACCCACAACGTCAACAAACTACCTCTTTATAATATTAGTATAGATGTGGTATGAAAAGCATTTTTATTGGAACTTTATTGATTGTGTTTTTACTACACTCAAAATAAGTATATACAAGAAACCGACTCGCGACAAAATACAAATAAAAAACACGGTCAGATTTCCCTTTGTTTTTGCGTAGCCACATAACTTTAAAACCCAGTCATACATCCATGTAAATATTTATTAATATAATATACGGTTATCTATCCTAATCGTTTACCAAACTAATATAATAAATGCTAACAACCACTTTGTTCAACACCTTCACTGATCGATTTGAACTTAAGTGGTTTTCGTTTTATTTTACTTAAAATCTAGTGCGGGGAAGAAGTTGTTTTTAAACCAATCGCGTCACTGGTAGATCACGTGACTCTTCGTATAGGTCATCTACCAGTGAGCGTAATACACCTTGGCTAGAGACCCTGTTGTTCTACTAACTATTTGATAACATCATTACCTCCAAAATTACACATCATTATTTTATTATAACTGTTACGTGATCTAAAAAGGTCACAAGTAGACGGCCTCATAATAGTAATTAGTTGCTTTCGTTCTTGATGGAATAACGTTACGTTGGTTATTGCGCTTTTCCTGCGCGCACGCATAATTAGACCTTTGGCACATCCTGCGCAGACTGTAGGTCAACAAGATATAAGTTAGTTTACTTCATCGATAACTTAGTAATTTTTAAAAGTCAAATATCTGTAGGTATTTTTAAGTAAACTATATCACTTATAAAAATCTAGATATATGTACTTACTTACCTGTAATTTTTGGATTTTAACACACTGGGCTAATGTGTAGGTACGAGACTTACTAAAAAAGGTAAATCCAAAAATAAAATGATTTATATACATACACATACATAAGCGCAGAGTGGGGTAGGCAGACCTACAGAATTACCAACAACTCTAAAAACTTGTTGATAATTCTGTAACCACATTTTGCACAAAGATATTTACCAGTGCAGTGACAGGTAATTATTTACATTTAAATTATTAGTTTCTTTAATGTTAAGAAAGATAAAGATATTTTTTTAAATATAACCTTTAAACGAATACGCAATAATTGTTTCAATCCATAAATGGGTCAATATTAGAAAACACGCCGCTTTCATATCCGTATAACACATAACTATGTAAAAGAGCTCACTGATTAAACAATAACAATATCTGATGATGACGGATGACTCCTGGCCAACGGTGCCATCAATTTGAAAGAATAAGCACATCACGTGACATCAATAAAGAAGCAACAGATATCTATCTAAATATGTAAAAGGAGAAACTGACTAACTGACTGACTGACATATCAACGCACAGCCTAAACGGCTAAACGTAGACACTTGAAATTTGGAAGGGACGTAGCTTAGGTACCGTAGAGGTGCACTAAGAAAGGAATTCCCGAAATTCCCACGGGAACGGGAGTTAGCGGGAAAATCCTTTTGTATGAAAAACCTAAACCAAAGCGAAGCGAGGGCGGGTCGCTAGTTTTCTATAATAATGAAAATGAATTATTAAATGTGTTGCTAAGCGCAAACTCGAGAATGGCTGAACCGATTTGGCTGATTTCTTTTTTATTGTGTTCGTTATTGTCAGGATCAGGTTTATATGTAAGAAAAAAAATTAAAAATCCAAAGGGTAGGTCGGAAATTTGCAGCGGGGCGAAGCTGGCGGGCAGCTACATACATACATACATAAACTCACGTCTTTATTCCCGGAGTGGGGTAGGCAGAGCAACAGAAATACCAACAACTCTAAAAACTTGTTGATAATTCTGTAACCACATTTTGCACACTTAGGCTAAGATGTTTACCAGTGTATTAGTGACAGGTTGCAAGCCCATCGCCTAACAGTACTATACGCCTATACTCCCTTAGCCGTCCTTACGACATCCACGGGAAGACATGGAGTGGCACTATTCTAACCCGGCAACCACGCGGCAAGCGGGCAGCTAGTATTCAATAAACCTCTCGTCTTTTACGTAACAGTTTCATTTGCACTGCAATAAATAATTAGAAGACCATTTAGAATCCTCGACTAATTACATTCAGGGCCTAGAGCTCTACAGTGTCTAAATTATATGAAGTTTTGAGAAGCCGGCGCTCAAAGTGGCGCCCACGTATAACCTATAACATAATTAACGTAATGAACATAAAGTTGGTGTAATTTGGGCAATAAAGGCTGAGTTATTTTCTAATTGGTCCTTATGTGGATTTACTGAAATGAAGATTTTATATGACAAACTATTAGCAAATGATAGTAGAACCTCGATTTGTTTTATGATGGAGAAGGCCAACAATTACTTTATCAGTGGGCTCCAATCCTTCCAAGGCACCGCATTTGGTTGCTTATTTCAATGGTCCAACCCCCAATAATAACACAACAGCATAAAAGCTATAGAGACAAACGAAATGAAACATTTGAATTACAGCCAGGCTTTTATACAAGGCACTAAGTACTCGCACATATAATAACAACGCTTAAGAATCAAACGATAACAAAAACAAAGAAGTACTTCGACGTTGCTCAACGTGATGTATATCAAATCGCTGCCAATAAGGAAATCATCCAAGCAAATGGTAGCCCCGGCCGCCAAAATATCACGCAACAAAAAAAACGGACTTAATAGGACAGTTTTTATATTAAGATAATTGAACAATGTCATAAATTGTGTCCGTGTATTTACACATGGGTATGGTTAAGTTTGATTTCGTCATCATCATCAGTGTTATTGACAGCGCTTTAATTCTTTTTGACGGTCAGTCGGTGTTTTGACAGTCGAATAGTGACTTATCTTTGACATCTCTGAAGCAATAGTATATCAGACGGATACTGGTTTTAAAACTGTAAGCTCAAATTCAAATATTCATAAAACAAGCCGACTCTGGGTAGTGATTCTCTGAACAACGACGGTCGGACGGACGGACGATTCAATGTCTAAGCGGCGAGTTTAAGTAGTCCCGTCAGTGCGAACAAAACATATTTTAGCGCGTGCATTTTCAATTAAGCAGCCTTATACGTTCGATCCAACGGCACGGGAGAAACCATGCTGCTAAATTGAAAATGCACGCGCTAAAATGTTTCGTTCGCACTGATGGGACTACTTAAACTCGCCGCTTGGACATTCACTCGTTCGTCCGTCCGACCGTCGTTGTTCGCGAAGAATCACTACCCTGATCTAGATGGATAATCCAGATATAAGAGTTCCACTGGAACCGCGCGTTTTAAAGTACCTACTACATATTCCGTGAAAGACTAAAGATATTATTCGAATGATTGCTATATAGGTTCAAAATCAGGATCAGAATTGGAATCAGGAGTAATTTATTGTTCATTTTAGGAAGCTATAGGGTTGTTAGCTATATTCTGCCATTTCGGTGTATAGGTAATATCGATGTCTTCAAAAATAACTTTAATATTACTTTCAAGACCAAAATCATTATTTAAAGAATCATTTACATTGTAGAATGTGTCATTCAGTAATAGTGTAAATACGTTTCGTTTGAACAGGTCAAGTTTAATTATGATATACCTACGATATGTGCAGTCATTACATAGATATTTAAGTCATGATATTACTAATTACCATAACTTTCACAAATTTCTTCTCTATGCTCATTTTTACATCTTTATTATCTATACTGGTACACTAATCTAATCTGTGCTCTATTTTATTTCCATAGATCATCAATGTTTTTTTTTTCATTGTCTACTTTATCGCGCTTTGAGCATTGGTCACGGTCTTGCCAACCGTGTGTCGAATGTCTGTCGGTCAGGGAGAATCACCAGTGACCGTGTATATTGGAATTTAACATAAAATTACAAAGCATGTCTAGTTTTTGTAATGATTTTTATACCTATTATAAAATTTAAAATGTTTACGGAACGTGAGGCATCATAAAATCCAAGAACCAACAGAATTGAGTGATATTAATATGTTATTAATTAGGTATTGAATTGATTAACTAACGATGGTAAACTATAATAGGTATTATTGTCATTTTGTGACTTAACTACTTTCTTCTTGTACGTATTTCTCTGTTCTATGTCGATGTTTGTCACGAAATGATTTTCTTTCTCTTTTTCTTTTAAGAATAGAGTAGCTTTTGACATTGATACAGTTACAAAATAGCAATCCGAAAAACCGTTAAACTGATTTCGGGAAATTAAAGTCAGTTATAACTGGTTTTCAAATTTGACCCCTTGCATTCCCTAGTTACAATCTTTCTAAAAGCAAGTCTTCCTTCAATTAATTCTTGTTGATCCTCATTCACGCCAACGTCCTCAACTGTCACTAAAGAGTCTAAATAAACTTTGCAAACACGAGCATTTAGAGCATTACCATCTTAATCACTTGATCTAACACACAATGACTCCAGGGTAGTGATTCAATAACAACGGAGGAACGAGCGAAAATTGCAGCGGCAAATTTAAGTAGTCCCGTTAAAATTAACCAAACACATTTTAGCGCGCGCATTTTCAATTAAGCAGCTTTATACGTTCGATCCATCAGCAGAAACCATGCTGCTAAATTGAAAATGCATGCGCTAAATGTGTTTTGTTAGCACTGACGGGACTACTTGAACTCGCCGCTGCGATTTCGCTCGTCCGTCCGACCGTCCGTTGTTTTTGAGAGAATAACACCCTAGGCGTTGCGTGTCGGAAGGACGTTCATCCTCGCCTACTTGCATCGAAACCACGTAATGCGTTTGTTCGACAGCCTGATTACTCATTGATTGATTAACGAGGCCCCTATTTCCGCTCCCACTTTTGCTTTCGACCTTCGACGCCAACAAGCTTCGATGATTATGATGAACACGTTATTGATGCATCCTTTTTATATCTCTCATTGGCATTATCTTTTCCAAAATTCAAATTATAGGTTACTAGAGGACGCCCGCGACTTTGTACGCATAGAATTCGTTTCCAGCTACTCCCTCTATCATAACTCCTTAGGGGATGAATTTCCAAAAATCCCTTCTTAGTGCACCCTTAGGATATCCAAGGAATATTCCCTTCAAGTCCCTAGGGCCAGCGGTTTCGGCTGTGCATTGTTGGATTAGTCAGCCATTGACGAAGTGATTACTGTCTTTCTTTGCATGCTCAAATGCTCATTTTGAAGTAGAGTATTTGTAAAATAAAAGAAACAGTAATTTACTTTTCTTTCTGCATATCCAGAAAAACAGTTGGAAAAAAGTTACAGTATAATTATTTGAGCATGTTTGAATCTTGTCATCATAAACTAAATGAGAATATCATTGTATGTTTTGTGAATAGTTAATTACGACTGAGAGACGTACTTTTTTTTGTCTTAATGGCAAGAGCGAAGAAGTCTTTCAGTTTCCCTTAATGTAACATCTTTGAGAATATTAGAAGACAAAGTATTTTTGTTATAAACCTCGGTTGTTATTTTATAGCCTTCTTCACTGGCACCATTTGGGCTGAAGTACGTAAATTCACACGTATTTGGGTGCTAGTCCATAAACGCCGCCTAAGTGCAAGTCACCTTTATTTTCCGCTTGCCACGGTTCGGTACAGTTATGCTAAGGTGTCTGCATACTGGAGCAGCTGACTGTATCCGAATCTGAGCCAGTTAGGGGAAAGCCATCTATAATTTCCCGTTCAACTTCAAAAACCGGTTTTGTTGGCTTGAAAACTCCAGCCCAGGCATAGGTTTTCCTGTTACACTCAACGAAAACGACTGACCGTTCTTAGAACTCTGGGGAATTTTCAAACAAATAGCACCTTATTCACTTTTTCTTCAGATTTTGGAAAAAAATATTGGCTCCCTTAGACGTGACAACAAGGAACAAAATACATCGTTGTTCAGTGCCCATTATAAGACCCGTATGTAATGTTTTCATCGTAACAGATTATTGAACTTGCGTTCAGTGCATTCTTTATTTAAATTTGAAAAAGTGTTAAGATTTCAATAATTTATATACCCCAACCTTATCTATCGCCTAGACATGCTTGGGTTCAAATAAATGGTTTTAGTAAGTTTACATACTGTATATCGGAAAAAATAAATCAGATGCTATTTTTTTTAAACTCCTCAATTACATCACACTATGTCTAGAAGAGTAGTATTTTAAAGGGACACTTTTAGTCACTTTTTCTTTATCGTCTTTCGGTTGAATATTAGCCTCCTAAGGCCCACCATACAACGAAATTTGTCAAATATGAATCTATTATCAATGAATTATAGTCAATTTTCTAATTTGATCGTTAGTCATAAAAACACATTAAATTGCGCTTTACTTCCTTGGCACTAGATCTTTATTTCATTGGCCGTATTATGTACTACCATTAGTACAAGGAACCTCAGGTAAGAATAAAAGTCATAATAACTTGATTACGCGTAGGTATTATTCAATTCAGAACCATGAATATAAGGTCATTTATTTTCCTTTTTCGGTAACATAATCATCTTTCTCTTTATATGTTTGTTTGTTTTTGTGATGCTGTGATTGCCATCTCAACCCGGTCACCTTTGTGACAGGATTTAATCATTCGGCCGGGTAGCTTAGAGGTAAGATATTTATTTTTTCCTCAAAGAAAAACCACCAAGCATTGATCACCTTATTAGTTACTCATGTGAAGTACTAAATTCATATAAGCTCACTTACATTAAAAACGAGACGTTTGTCTACAATAGTTTTGACTAGCAATGTACAAGTTGCAGAACATTCTTATTCAGAAGTTAAGAAATCTTCTTAAGAAATTACTGAGAATATTATTGGAAACATTTGAGAGCATTCAGAATGATCTCTTTCCATAGAAAATTTAAGAATATTCTTGGAATTTTCCGAGAATTTCTCATAAGAAACTTTCACAATTTGAGAAGTTACATTTCGGTTCAATGCTAGTTTTGACCGTAACCCTTAAAAACATGAGGAAAGACTATTGAATATCTCATAACAATGGCAGCCAAATGTAACAAATTCCTATAAACTCTTAAATCAGTAATTTTAATGACACTAAGCATTAACAAAACATGCATGTCAGGTGGAGTAATTATATCTCTTCGACGGATGTCAGAGGTGTTATTCTCTCAAAAACAACGGACGGTTGGACGGCCGAGCGAAATCGCAGCGGCGAGTTTAAGTAGTCCCGTCAGAGCGAACAAAACACATGTTAGCCCGTGCATTTTCAATTAAGCAGCCTTATACGTTCGATCCATCGACAGAAACCATGGTGATAGGTACAGTCAACCAATTTGATTCCTAGGCCACTATGGACTTTGTCAACGTGACGTTGTAAACCAAATCATAGGGAGTCTCTTACGTTTTGGTTGACAACGTCACTTTAACATAGTCCAAAGTGGCCTAGAAATCAAATTGGTTGTCTGTACATTGAAAATGCACGCGCTAAAATATGTTTTTTTCGCACTGACGGGAGTTGAGAGAATCACTACCCAGGACGTCCTTCTAGCCATTCCCCTTTTCAAGTTGTAACCTTTCAAAAGGATAACATTATATTTTATGCATCGTGTTCAGGGTATCTAACTCGTCAGTTGATCGGCTTATGCCGTAAAGTAAGGTATTTGCATCAACTGAGTCGTTAGGACTGTCGGCAGGATCGCCATAACTCTGCATTTAACACTCGAAAGATGTGGTAGAAATGGAAAGCCTAGTAAAAAGTGGTGTTCGAAGATTATGACTGTTGAGTGAAACTAGAAGCATATGCTTCCTGCCTCCTACAAAAGACTTTACTCCTATTATACGGAATACGGGAATCCAACTCTTATTTTCCCCCAGGATGGAGCTAACAATGTTATTTTTTGCACGAAGATCTTCAAATTCCAACCCGAACAAAAAACCTTATGAATCTTTAAACAAATTCTTCATCTTGGACAGATTCGTAGATTAATTAGGTAGTGTGCAACTCTTGATACCTGGGTTTTTCTGTGAACTAGGAGCAGCTCCGTTGGTACAAAAAATTACCTATCTAGCGCGAGCGGTCAGAGGAAACTCACCGAAACCAAGGTTCGTTGGCGGCAAATCTAAATGACATTAGCCTATTTCGTAATGCAAAAACTACGATTAATGTTACCAACTGAGCAGAAAATAAAGTCATCATTTCGGTACTTTATTCTGACAAAAACGTCATCGGTTTCCCATGACTGCGGAATAACATGAACCTAATGCATTTCCTCCTAAAAGAGGTAAAATCTCAATTCCAATAAGAGTTTGAGTCATCTTATTGGTATTTTGCGATAATATTTTAAGGATACCGAGATAAAGTTAACAATTTCGCTATAGTTTGTGTAATCTACTCGGAGCTGTCAGAGTTGGTTAGAAACCAGTTTGTGGTGTGACCAAGGCAATGTATTGTTGGCTTATTAGAATGTTGACTGCACCAACTGCAATTATCTAGAAGATAGGCCAGTTTTCATAGTGCATGTTTATACGGTGAATGAAAAGATGCTTTTTATTTGATGCGTCGTGGTTTTCTTTCAACGAATCGAATTCTTGCTCCAGTTGAGAAATCCAGAAGGCTGAGCTAGTTCAGTAACTTTAGGTACCTATCCGCGGCGGCTCACCTTTTCTTCGGCACATTCCATTCCCTGACCAAGGCCGGAGAGATTGACTTATTGAATTAAAACAAACCAGCCAAATTAGAACTTACAAAACCTCTCGTAACAAATGCGTATTAAAATTAAATTGCATTTCGCAATTTGTTGACAAACGGATTGCAAAAGTCCCCCTACGGAGCCAAGCGAGCTTCGCAAGCTTACCTTTATCGAGTGTTTATCCGATATAAATCAAAGCACTGTTTTGTCAGTCGAACTCTTTATTCACGTGTGTTTTTGAAGCACAATAGCACTGTTTCCGAGCGCGCGTTGTGTTTTTGTCGAGAGAGCGACGCACGTCCGCGGGCCGCGGCGGTCCGCGCTGAACTGAGCCGGAGCGCGGCACGGCGCAGGCGCGGCTGCGCGGGAGCGGAACCCGCCCGGCAAGTCGCGCGCGCACCCAACGGATGGTCCGGTTTGTTTCGTTATATTGTTTTGTCAAACGTATAAATCGGTTTCGCCTTTTACGCTAAATTATGTAATAACATTACTCCGTTTTTATATACGTTATAGGTTGAGAACAATATGAAACACTTTTCATCCGGATGGGGCAACTGACATCAGTTTCATTGTGTTTGGGATAATGCTATTGAAATTTATGAAATGATGCCTTAACGAATAAACAGCGGTAACAGTCCGTTCGACGAAGCTAGGTGTCTCGTAACTAAAATCGATTTTCCAATAGAAGTGGCCATTTCGTTCGGTTTTTATATTGCCTTAGATCGACGAACAGGGGGCATCAGGAAACTTTATACTAAATACCTAGTTAATATTTAAAAAAAAACCTTTATTTTTTTAAAAGGTTTAAAGGGAACGTTTCTCTTTAATATGTAGATACAATAACATAGGTACAGTTTATTGAAGAAGGCAGCGCTCAAACGGTTATTAATAGTAAGGTCTAAAGAACACTATTTCTTTAAAAAACGGTTTTATTATCTATGCAATAAGGTCCATATTGACTAGCCTAAGTTTGAATACAGATTTTCAAAGTTTTTTCTTTTCCTCAAAATCTGTAAATAATGAACACTCCATTGCATTTCTCCTATAAAGAACTTCGGTGATAAGGAGGACGGTAATTTTTTGTACATTTTTGGCTATAAATCATAAAGTTCGTTACAGTACCTAAATTAAAACTTTTTTTTTTATATTTGCAGATATTTTCATATAATCAAACCACTTTCACTGTTCAACTTCCGATTCTATTATTTATAGTTTTTTTTCAATTATTTATAGTTTTTTTTCATAATCCCTACTCACTCCGTTTTAATGTAATTTAGTTTTAAGAGGATTGAAGCTCATTTAAGGACGTCGCTAGATTGACAGAATCATAAGAGTTGTTTAGAGTAAAAGATATCAACGGGCGCATCGTTACCAAATACATACATACATTAAATCACGCCTGTTTCCCAGAGGGGTAGGCAGAGACCACTTCTTTCCACTTGCTACGATCTTGACAATTTTCTTTCGCTTCTTCCACATTCATACATCGAGTCAAATCGGAGAAATGCTGGAAAAGGCCCGAATCTTAAGTACCCGAAACCGACGTGCGTGCATGACTCGATGTATGGTTACCAAATACTTACTAAGAAAACGAAAATTAAAGTAATCTTAAGGAAAATGCAAGGAATAAACGGTTTTTTAAAGGTAAGTAGATAGAAAAGGTGTATTGAAGTCCCTTTGATCCAACAAACCACAACAGACCACGGCGCCAGCAAATAATGTAAAATAATAGCATAATAGAAAAGTGTTTTTTTTACGTGAACGAAATAGAGCTATAGGGAACATTCATGGTTTTTTTTCACGGCTTCAATAGCTTCAGCCAAGCTAATTTATGTAGCAAACAGATAAGAATATATATTTTTGATTAGCTATAAAAATAACCAAGATATAAGCCAACAAAGATGTGTTCTTATATCTTTCTAGCAAAACAGAGTTTTACGTCGACCTGTACACCTGACCTGTTACAATGACGTCATTGTGCACTTCGGATCTCTGTCTAATTAGCAGTTTAAAATGCTTGTATCATCCAAATTTCTTTTGACCGATTTATATTTTAAATTCACTTTCGTTGATCTCTTTTACGGTATTTTCATATTTTGTTGGAAAATGTGGATAAAGCATACGTCACTCTTCACTACATAGGGTAAATCGTCAGTAACTGGCCACCCCCCGGTAACTGGCCACTTTGCAATAAAATGAGTTAAGAAAGATATTTGCTCACATTTTTGCGATTAAACTAGAATACCTAGATCCTGAGTTATTACCCGGAGTACTATTCAAATATCTTTTCTAACAGCGTCAGTAAGAAATTTGGTGGCTAGTAACTAAATGACACTTTCTAAAGTGGCCAGTTACTGACGATTTACCCTAGTATAAAACAAAGTCGCTTCCCGCTGCCTGTCTGTCCCTATGTATGCTTAGATCTTTAAAACTAATCGACGGAATTTGATGCGGTTTTTTTAATAGATAGAGAGTGTCAAGAGGGAGGTTTTTATGTATAATAAATTCTGTTTTACGTACGGGTGTTACAGAAAACTCACACAAACCGAAGCGAAGCGAGGGCGAACCGCTAGTGTACTTAATACTTGTACATATACGTATCAGAAAGTGATGGGTGTTTTATCTATATTTTATCACGACATTAAACGCAGCCAAACTAGGCCTCTAGGGGTGTTATTCTCTCAAAAACAACGGATGGTCGGACGGACGAACGAAATCGCAGCGGCGTGTTAGAGTAGTCCCGTCAGAGCGAACAAAACACATTTAAGCGCGTGTTCACAATTAAGCAGCCTAATACGTTCGATCCATCAGCAGAAACCATGCTGATTAATTGATTGCTTTAATATGTTTTGTTCGCACTGACGGGACTACTTAAACTCGCCGCTTGGACATTCACTCGTTCGTCCGTCCGACCGTCGTTGTTGAGAGAATCACTACCCTGGATGTTGTCAGTACAGCATAATAGATAGATAGATAAAACGTTTATTTGCGTACTACAAAACACACATACAAATGACAAAAATATAAAAAATAAAAATAAGCAGAGTGACACTAACATTACACACAAATTGCCAAAAGAATGCGTGCGCTGCAGCAGGGCAAAAGGGTGGCTCAGCGTATAACTTTGCTCATTATGAGCAAAACACTGGTATTCTGCCACAACCCCGAGGAACGACAGAGCAACAACAAGCAAAAAAAAAATACTGCCTCCGTACCTACTGCGTAATAAATACGTAAGTAAACAAAACACATTACGTAAATTTCGCGCAACGGGCCTGGAGAAACGATAATTCAAACACTTTTTGCTAAATTGCTAATTAGTAAAAGAAATAAGGCGTATGTTGCACAATCGGCGCGAGCGCAGGCAATAGTTAAAAACGTCGCAAATGCTTTTTAACACTTAAAGGAATCGCTACCTTCTACACATATAATTACGATGGATTTTGTTACAAAAATTCTTAAATAGTTAAGAGGTTTCTAACTTTATGTTTCTGTAAGACGTAACTTAGGGAAGCATTAGATTTGATGAAATAGTGATATAATAAATATAGGAAGGTAATTATGATTACGAAATGTATGAATGGGTGGATGGTTTGTTTTTATATGCGCATGATACGGCATTAAATATTTCCTGACTTGCAAACAGACAGACAGATTGACGGATACACAAACTAATTTACTCATTATATCTACATAGTATAAAACAAAGTCGCCTCTCGCCCTCTGTCCTTTTGTATGTACGCTTAGGTATTTCAAACTATGCAACGGATTTTAATGCAATTTTATCGATAAATAAAGTACAATGATTTAAGAGAAAGATTTTCATGTATAATAATATTAATAATATAAAATTGTGGTTTATGTACCTACGGGTGTTCCAGAAACTCACATAAAATAATTGATATCAGGAGACACCACACACACACATACATTCAGGGATAAGTTCGCCATTGTACACGCTATCTTAAGTTTATGTACGAACTTACTTGTACAGTCAAGGAATTTAATTCCTAGTCCACATCGGACTATGTCAAAGTGACGTAATCAATCAAAACGTAAGAGACATCTTATGATTTTATTTACAGTGTCAATTTGACACAGTCCAAAGTGGACTAGGAATTAATTTCCGTGACTGTAATTAGTTTTATGTGCAATAAAGAGTTTACATACATACATACAATCTTACACAAATCGACCTTAGTCCCAACCCTAAGCTCTATTAGGCTCGTACTATGGGGTTGGGTACTACACAACGATAAAATTATTCTCTTATAAAGAAATGATTTATATACACTTAAAGTATATGATAAGTTTCTCGAAAACTAATCTCACGTTGCGGATGACTCGGCTTGTTGATGAGATGCGCGTGCGATGCTTTCCGGCTCATTTACCGGCGCTGGCGCATGCGTACGTTTCACTTTTAACACGTGTGCCCAGATTAATTCACATTCAAACTGAACACCTGAGTGTTTCAATAAACCGTTACAACTTAATTGGTACTGATATTATTGGTAAGTACCGGGAAGCCATTTAAAAAAAAATTGCTCACGTATTTTCTGTAAACTTTGTTTTGTACTAATACCACATTCTAGTTTCTTATTTTCCTCAATCACCCAAAGGTTAGCTGGAAAAGATCACTTAAAGGGATAAGTTCGCCTTTGTTTGCAATTCTGTAAATATTTTATTTGAATTTTTATGTTTTGTACAATAAAGTGTTTACATACGTACTTACATACAAATATAATTTTATATTATGCGTAGGAATATTGCACGTGTAAAAGCAAAAGTATGTTGTTTGTTTGTTTGTTCCAAGTTAAGGTCAAGCGGCTTAACAGATTTGCATAATAATTACAGTATGTGTGTACAGTCAAGGAAATTGATTCCTAGTCCACTTTGGACTACTTCAAAGTGACACTGTAAAATAAAATTATAAGAAATCACTTATAATTTGATTGATTACGTCACTATGACATAGTCCAAAATGATCTAGGATTCAATTTCCTTTACTGTACATAGAGTCGGGCATATAGGATTATTTTTATCTATACCTTATACTATGTTTTTTGTTTCAAACTCTCGGGTGTTTGTTTACTTTGGGCAGATTTCCAATACAAGTCATACCTTATCATCACTTAGGTAGATAGATAAATAGATAGATAGATGATAGATAAAACGTTTATTTGCGTACTACAAAACACACAACAAGCAAAAAAGAACAAGAGGATATTAAATTATGTTTATACATACTGTCATGCGTTTGGGGGCTTGTGCGTGGATTTAGGTATGATATGTGTTTGTGTGCATGCGTGTGTGTGTGTTACTTTGCAAAACCGTGTGAGTATATACGTACATAATTATGTCTGGTGAGTGTGATAAGCCGTAAAGAGCATTAAACAGCAAAATCCGATACCAAGTAACCGCTGGTAGGTACACTACGAAACAGAAATAAATTGATGTGTGGGTTTTTTTTGGTAAAGATTATCGGTTAGTAACAATGTTTATTATATGCAATTTCATTTTTTCCTAAATGTGGCATTGGTTCCTATTGATCATCTTGTATTAGAAATGCTACTCGACAACAGATGGCGCTTTTAATTATCGCTGCATAATCAAAAATTGCTATTGTTCTTGTGTCGTAAATTGTCGTAGTTTTGTATTTAAAGATAATCCACATTTGGCCTAGGAACTACCGTTTAAAAAAACCAACCTTAAAGATATGGTATAAATGAGAAGGTTAGAGATCCTGGGTCGATTGTTATAATACATTGATAGAATGTTCATGGTAGTCATGGTAAACAGATGCCGAAACCTAACTCTTGCATCATAAGAAGAACGCTGCCGATCGTGCCAGCACCATAAAAGGGACTGACTTTACTTATCAACAGACAGCTTTTTCGTGTAGCTCTGTCTCGTTCTGGAGGTAAAATTATTAGATTGCATGTTCGGCGGACGCTGACGATGGCCGAACGATTGTGAGGCTGTCATACCAAATGCAGTAAAGTTTGTATATTTGAGATAACAATTATAAAATAGACAAAAATATAAAAGAGGTATACTAAGGCGAACTTATCCCTTTAAGGGATCTCTTCCAGTTAATCTTTGAGCTTTTTAGTTTTGTCTAACCTAGTTCGTTTTTTTTTTTAATAAATTGTAAATTATTAAAATTAGGTCTGTACGTTATACTTTCCAAGAAAAAATAAACAAATTAAAAAAGGGAACATACAAACCAAGTTCCGAACCTAAAGGGTAAAAACCGGGCAAGAGCATGTTGGACCATGCTCAGTGTAGGGTTCCGAAGCCGTAACGACAAACACAAAAAACTATCTCAAAAATCAACATGTATGAAACAATTTTATATTTAAAGTTATTTGGCGCTGTCTTAGATGATTTTTAGTAGGTATAAACCCGTTAATCGCCTGTATCTCAGGAACTAATCATGTCTACTTAGCCGTGATAGTTTTCCTTTAAAATTCGTTATATGCGCTTTCGTTGAAGATTTTTTTCAGATTTTTAGTACTTGTAGTTTTGGCTGTAGGGGTGGGGGGGGGACACTTGACTCTAACAAAAAATAGCGCTTTAAAGCTTAATATTTCATAAACGGATCCCTTAATCGAAAAATTGTTTTCATAAACCCGCAATATTTTTGAAAGACCTATCCAACAACACCCCACACTATGGGGTAGGCAAGAAAAAAAAAAGACATCCCCACGTTACGTGTAGGGGAGGTGCATTAAAAAAAAATATTTTTCAAAATTTTATTTTACCACTTTGTTGGCGTGACTAATATATACATTCATGCCAAATTACAGCTTTCTAGTACTATGAGTCTCTGAGCTAGACTGGGGACGGACGGACGGACGGACATGGCGAAACTATAAGGGTTCCTAGTTTGACTACGGAACCCTAAAAACGGGACACTATTACTAAGACTCCACTGTCCGTCCCTCTGTCTGTCACCAGGCTGTATCTCATGAACCGTGATAGCTAGACAGTTGAAATTTTCACAGATGATGTATTTCTGTTGCCGCTATAACAACAAATACTAAAAACAGAATAAAATAAACATTTAAGGGCTCCAATACACCAAACGTTATTTGCTAATGTTGTATAGATAGTGGTACGGAACACTTCGTACGCGAGTCCGACTTGCACTTGACCGATTTTTTTTTCATAATAACGACAACATATTTTAAAATCGTGGAAATCGGAACGTATCTTTCCGGAGCTTTCGTATGTTTTTTTTCTGTTAAGCGATTGAAGCGTCGCCTTTACAATTCTCTAGCAGATGCAACTTTTAAACTTCAGAAAAGTTGTATTCCTTTATTAAAACATCCATTATTGATTTATTACCCATCGTTGAGGAAACGTAGAAAGGAAAGACCGGATATTATGACGGACCAAGATGTTTAAGAGATTCACACCATTATGAGCCTGTAGGTAAATAAGTTTTTGTCAAATTTTCATTTTTGCGACAAGCTTTTGTAGCCAGTACTTTTTTTTGCACAGTCGTCATCTACTTGTCAAGACGTTTCTAACAAGCCCTAACACGACGGGTTTATCACGTGTAATTTAGGAGTTCTTATGGCCACCCCGAGTCCCCATCATCAGACCAGCTCGATGGTACTATATTATTGTATTGACATCAGAACTTAAAGCGCATGCAAATTTTCAGCTTCATTGGAAACCGGAAGTGTTTCAAATTGAACTTGCAAGATTTGACACTTACAGAAATACATACATTGCAAGTTAAACAAAATCTTGTACCTAACATAATAGATTGCAAGTATCTTCAATTCCAAGCAAAATAAACCCGTTAATGGTGTTCACGGCAAATCGTTCATTGAATACAAAACGGACACAATCCGAAATGAGTCAGTGTTGCATTTTAAAATTAGAACCGATTGGAATACGATTTTTAATGGAAAAGTGAATTATTTTGGAATGTGTCCGTTTTGTATTTAATGAGCGAAATGAAACAAGTAACTATGATTGAGTTCGATACAAAATCAACCAATTACTTGCAACTTTGATTGAATTTAAGCATAGCCGAATAAAAACTTACCTTATCATTATAGTAATAGTGATCTACCAAGGATCTGCTCCACAATTATTGCAGCGTTTGTTAGTCGTATACCTCGAAATCAAAAATTCCTTGTAGCTTTTCACTTATTCGCGTTTCGCCGCGATAGCGTATTTTGTTGTAGCGTGTAATATCGGTGGTATATTTTGTTACTCGCATATATTTTTAATAGATTTTTACAACAGTAGCAAATTTTGATGTAGCATGTATCATCAATAGCCTATTTAGTTAGCCGCAAAAAAAAATGTCTCCTTTGGGTCGCATATTGTTGTAGTGTATTGTATTAATCGTAAAAAAATTGGCTATATCACTGAGATGTACGTAATAAAAATACGGTCGCTTATTGACTGATTTGAAGAATTTGTGGTTTGCAAACTAGCTATAGTGCTTCAAGGAAATATCGCGATATGTAATAACGCATTACACACAAATATCTATCGAGGTGAAAAGCGACTACAGTGAAGAAAGGCAGGAAAGTAAATATACTATGGATTTTATATACCATTGTAATTTGCGACCAGAAATCATACTACAAGAAAAAAATCTGTTTAGAAATTTTGCGATCGCGGCGAAACGCGAATAGGTGAAAAGCTACAAGGAATTTTTGATTTCGAGGTATACGACTAACAAACGTATTGCAGTTATCCAGTAACTAAGATTAGTGAGCACTAGGTATTTAAGAATCGGTAGCAACACGTAACTAATGAGAGGAATCTGGCAGAAAGTGCCATAAATAAAGCAGCTGAAAAACCGGCGGCCAGCCAGCGGAACACGCTGGATTTTTTTGTTTATAAGCTACGTGATTACGTATTTTCGTACATTTTATCAGATCATTAACACGCTTACTTTAACCACTTGTGATGGCTATCTCTTGCTTGTCTCTAACTGTTTCTAATATTCATTCTAACTCTTGTTTTGGGCAAGGAAAACTATTGTCGCTTCACTAAAAAAACAAATGGGTTGATTATACTAAGTTTTATGGTTAAAATAGGACTTACACGTGAGTTTGGTTGAGTTAACCAGGAAAAAGGTTGAAGCAACCTTTTCAATGTGTTGTTTTTACTAAGGTTAGGTGTTACTTCAACGAAACTCATGGGTAGAACCTAAAATTTAGTAAAATCAACCCATTCGGTCGTTCAGTGTTGTTAGATAGCTAAGTTACGTGCTATCACGCAACTACAGCGCAAAACTTCGAGTTCACTTTTTTCTAAACGGAGTTCCAAATCTAAGAATACGCGACTTCGCGCTGGCCTAGTTGATAGTGACCCTGCCTACGAAGCTAGCGGTCCTGGGTTCAAATCCCGGTAGGGGCAGATACGAGTATAAGTGTGATGAGCGCGAATATTTGTTCTTGAGTCATGGATGTTTTCTATATATTTAAGTATATATTTGTCTATATAACTATTTATAAATACCGTTGTGTAGTACCCATAATACAAGCCTTGAGCTTAGTTTAGGACTAGATCAATTGGTGTGACATTGTCCCCTGAGATTTATTTATTTATTTATTTTTATTTAAATGTATAACTACCTGTACATAGGTAGGTATACATAATACCTAATGATTTTTAAGAGCTATCCATCGATATCTTACTCGATGTTGTAATCCATGACGGACAGATGGACATGGCGAAATTAAGGGTTCCTTGTTGACAACGGTACCCTAAAGTCACGAGTGAACCCAGGGGCGGAGTCTAGTTGATGTTATATGTTTAAAAAATAAAAGTGTCTGGGTTTAGAGGTCATAATATAATAACAATGGCAATTTGGGGGGATTTTTTTTTATGGCATCGAGTAGACAAACGATCACACAGGCCACCTGATGGTAAATGGAAAATGTGACCCATAGACATTCGCAATCACAAGACTGCAATGCAATCCTAAGACTGCAAATGCGTTGCCACCCTGAGGACTAAGATAGAATGCCTCCATGCTAGTCATTTCACCGGCTGTCTTATCCCCAAACCGGAACACAACAATGTGAACACTGCTGTTTGGCGGTAGGTTAATGGATAATAATTGCCCCCATAATTGAAACCCGCTGGCTCCGCCCTATATTTGTAACCAAAATACACAATACGCTGATTCTTGCCGCGGAAAGCGAAATGTTAGGTTTCTAGACCATTCTGCGTAAAGGAACCGAGTGAAACCAAGCTGAAGGGTGTGCAGAAAGCGTTCTACCGCAGGCTCTGCCGGTAGATCACTCGGTTCAGCCAGCACCTAGGCCTTCTGGAAGCGGTTCCGTCTCGGTACCGTAAAACGAGGTGAGTAGGGGTGACGGGGTGAGTAGGGGTAACGGGGTGAGTAGGGCTAACGGGGTGAGTAGGGGTAACGGGGTGAGTAGGGGTAACGGGGTGAGTGGGGGTAATGGGGTGAGTAGGGGTAACGGGGAGAGTAGGGGTAGCGGGGTGAGTAGGGGTAACGGGGTGAGTGGGGTTAATGGGGTGAGTGGGGATAACGGGGTGAGTAGGGACACAATCTAAAATAAGTCATAACTTGTTATAAATAAGAACAAATATTAAGTGGACAATAACGTTACGTATATTGAAAATAATTTCAGTCTTATTATTAGTAACATATGCTTCAATTTAGTCCCTACTAACCCCGTTTTGCAGTATATGTATATGTGAATAAGCGGAGTAAATATAGTTTTGCAAGGTGCATTTATTATCGAAAATATTATGTCGACGGCCAAAGGCCCTAAATGTATGAAAAAACATCCGACATTGTTTTTAGCAAGAAGAGTTCATTATATATCTTGCTTTCTCCGCCTTTAGTACTCACCGATAAGCTAATTGAGAAAACAACATAATACGAGCTAAGTAATCCAATGAAATACAATGTCGTATATTGCATCGTAAATACTAACACATTTAATAGTCTGCTTTTATAATACTTCGAGTCGCATTCGATCCATTGCGAGCTCTTACAAAACGACCCAGTACGGAATATGCATGGATTTTTTAAATCACATTTCTTAACAATATATGTAAATACCGTAAAAGCGATCCTTAAAAGTGAAATTATAATTAAAATCGGTCTAGAAATACAGATGATACTAAGCATTTTAAACTGCGAATTAGAATGAGAAATCTGAAGTGGCCAAATAAATTCTAAATTCGGTTTTGCTACAAAGAGATTGGAACCAATCTTTGTTGGCTTATATCTTGGTTATTTTTATAGCTATTAAAAAAAAATGCTATTTGTCGACGAGTTAAAAATTGAAAATGTCTCTTCCATTAATTTTCCTTGTGCGTGCCACTTCATAGAGGGTTTCACTTGCGCTCGCGCGTCGCCGTGTAACATTAGTCCGTTAATAGGAAAATTGCCGCAAAACGTCGGTTATTGTTGCTGTGATTAGCTGTTAGAAAACCTTGTAATCTGATATTAATACTAGGTTATTAGATTATGAATTTAAAGCAGTGTGGAGCGGGAAACGGAGAAAATATGAGGTGTTGAAACTTTCTGTGGTGGTTGTAATTGAGTTTTTAAATCAAATTTTGCGGGTGGTAGGACCTTGTGCAGGGTCCGTCCGGATCGCTACCACCATCTTATCCATTAACCTACCGCCAAACAGCAGTGTTCGCATTGTTGTGTTCCGGTTTGGGGATAAGACAGCCGGTGAAATGACTAGCATAGAGGCATTCCATCTTAGTCCTCAGGGTTGGCAACGCATTTGTAGTCTTAAGATTGCTCTGCAGTCTTGTGAATGCCAATGTCTATGGGTCACAGTTTCCACTTACCATCAGGTGGCCTGTGTGCTCGTTTGTCATCTCTATGCCATAAAAAAAAAAAAAAAAAAAAAAACAATAATTAATAACAGTGTTAGAAATATTTTGATCAAATAATCAACTTGCTTTGAGTATTGATATACACTAGCAAAATTAAGCATTTTTTGCAATATAACGATGACGCAGTAAGCTTAGTTGATTCACCCAGGTGCATTAAGTAGGTAAACTGCAGATAGATTTTGGCAGCCTACGTACGCCGTTCCCGGTACGTAAGGTAAATTTTGTGCGTCTGAGGAAGAATCCTGAGTCTTAGTTGTTTTCTGTTTCTTTCTATACAAGTAGGTATACTTATCTTGGTCCAGCACCCATTATAGATTAGTTTGGGACCTCTAGGTAGATCAATTTGTGTGAGATTACATGGAAAATTAGCAGTTCCCGAAGGAACAACGAATCAAAGAATTATATGCAGTTTGCGAACAAAAGCTAGTAAGGTAACGATAGATATAATTCATCAAAATCCTACAGTAATGCTCACAACTTTTCATTGGCGGGTGGAGGCCAATGGCGGCGAGTAGCAACAACTTTTTGTGCTTAGCAACAACGCCATCTTGTGTGAAATAGAAACAGTAATGCTACGTTCCATTACACACCAACTTAGCACTATAGTACTCATTGTCACATGGTGCTTTAACTTAATTATTATTTATATGCACATTATTGCACTAGTATATTGATTTACTTCACAAATTGCAAAAAGAAATATGTAACACGCAAATTAAACAAAGTTATTTACAAATACGACACGAAAAGTTTTAACTATGAAATGAAACGTGCTCACTTGCTGATTGATTGACAGATTTGACAGTTCTTTTCCCGAATGTTTATTTTTATTTCAAAGTTTATTTTCACAGAAATCAGGAGCGTGAGTGCATGAGCACGATATCTTCAATTTGTTATTGAAAATGTCTGAAAAAGACGGGAAAGATGAAAACAGTGATAACAACACACTAGGTGTCGAAGAAGCCGAACCGGTAGCAACTATAGACGCTGAAGAAATCAAAGTTAATAACATTTTAAAAGATAAATTACGAAAATATATTAAGAAATTAGATGGTAAGAATTGCTTATACTAATTTTAAACGTTGCACTTAGCAGGTACCTAGCTATCTTTGGCGTATTCTATAAAAGTATCCACCTATGTTAGAAGTTGTGCACTATTATTCCTTAGACCAGTAACAGGATGATTGAGGCTTAAATTCCTTCTCCTTCATTCAGGGGTGGGTAGTACCTTCGGGATGGGGAGGGCCTATCTATGTCCCCATATAGTCAACAAAAAAAAAACTATAAAATATAAATATGATGATAATTTTATTCTTCTGCAACATACCTGTGAAACTGCTGCTATTACTGGCCTATAGCTTGGCACAAAAGAGTTTAGCATAGTGCAGATGGAAGTACAATATCCATGTTACGCTTGCTGCAAAAATGTTGTTTGTTGAAATTGGAACATAGGTATCTGTGTTATGAAGTTCAAAAAGAGGTTGACAGGCCTGTTCAAAGGTGTGTGGGGTGTTTTGAGGATGTTCTCAAGTGGCAATCACTTAACCCCTGGAGCATTAGTGATGTTAAACTTTCATATGTTTAGTAAGGAATGTGCAGTTGCCAGCAAAGATGCTTTTGCCACCAACATCTGAGAGGTTAAGCAGTAGTTAAAATTTCCAAAAACTGGATCATGTTGCCATTTTTTATCTAAACAGCACTCGTCAAGCTACATTTTATAAGCAGTGATAGGTACCCTCTGTTTTGTTTATATGCTTCTGTTATTAAATAATTTTTTACTTAATAAATAAATTTCACAAAGCTAAGCAAAGCTCTAAGCTTGAACCACATGAAAATTACAGATACAAACACCAGCATAACTAAAGAAGAGAGCAGAAAGATTGAAATAGAAACGTTCAAACAGTTGTACAAGCCAAAACTCGATGGCAACGAGGAGTCTTACAAGAAAATACCTAAGTTTTACTACAGACTCCCTCGCCCTGATGAAGTGCTAGCCCAGAAGCTGCGAGAGGAGACGAGGGCACAGTTCTTGCAGAAGAAGAGTAAGGAGTTGTTGGATAATAATGAATTGAAGCACTTGTGGAGTCTGCTGGAGAAGTCCAATGGAAGCTACAGCATGGCTAATAATGACGAGTTGACGATAGACTATTTTCAATTTAAGAATATTAGAGATGAAGCCGGGCCAAAGTACAGGTAGGTTTTAGCACCAAGTAAGCAGTTTTCGTTTTCTGCTATCACATGTTTATTACTTTGAAGTGGTAAACATTATTATATCAAGAGACAATGTTACAGAACTTTAATTATGTTTACTAGATACTGGTAAAAGGAAATTAATACTTAGATACTGGAAAACATCTAAGATTTTTTTGGTTATATTAGATATGGCGGAGATCCTGTTGGTCAGATACATCTCTTAGTCACCAAAATGTTGCTTTCCCGTTAGGTTTACTTTTGTATTCCAAATTATGATCACTCTTGTCACTACAAGTGTCTCAAAAGTAACTAACGAATCATGTTAGGAACAACTTGTAAAAATTTGCCCTTAACAGAAATTTCACTTTATATAAAGTGTTAACATGTAAATAAAAGTTTATATTACTGCCCTCCTAAATAAAAAGGACGCATACGTAATTTGAAAGTCAAAGTAAATTTTACCCTCTGTCTTAAGGAATAAGGTCACTAATATATACGCGGTTCTATGAGATAAACACCCTTTTTTCCAAGGAGGGCAGAATACATGACTATAACTCAAGTTTAAATGTACAGGTCTATTTACAAGAGTTGGCACGAATGGATTGAATGAGTGAATGAAAGTATACTAGTGTGTAAAATAGTAACAGGTTTTCGGTTTGAAATTCGAACATTGGTTCAAAGGACTGCACTCACACAATGACAGGTGACATAACTTTCGTTCAATTCATTTGTGCTTTTCGCTGCTACTTTATATGTATCTATTTGGATCTGCCATTGCCTGATCTGGCTTTGTAGAAATAAATCATAATAATGAGTATGATATCCTCCGTTCCACAGACCGTACTTCACGGCGGAGGTGTTCGGGCGGCTGCAGGCCGCGGAGGGCGGCGTGGGGCGCGTGCGCGGCGTCTCGCTGTTCAACTACATCATGAGGCGCGTGTGGCTCCAGCAGACCAGGATAGGGCTGTCGCTCTACGACGTCACCGGCCAGGGATATCTGACTGAACATGTGAGTTGGGCGGTTATTTTGACTTATGATAAGATTGAACTAAGCCCGGATTTTTCGCGGCAAAACAAAAGACTGTCGCAATCATGCTAGTGTTAGTTTTTCACTTCTCATGGTCGTAAAGTCCTTCTTTATGCTGGGTATAGGCTGCAAAAAGTCGCATTTTATGCACTAGTGCATAAATGGTTGTCGTCATCTAGACTAAGACAATTAAGCCCTACAGCCAGACAGACGAGGTGACTGCATTAAATAAACTTGTTATTTGAATAAATTTACTTTTATTTTATTTATATTTGCATCGTAGTATCTAACAAAAAAGAAATTTAAAACTATTAAAAACAAGCATTATTAACAAGAACATAAAAAAATCAACGTAGGTATGAACTTGGCAGTATTGCGTTCGCCCTAAGTCAAAAATCGCAAAAATAAAATAAAAAAAATTAGACAGAAATACAGTGGCGGGAAAGAGGTTTTGGACTATTAATTAGTTATTTTCTCGGCAAAACTTGTTGCGTTATGGAATTTAATTAAAATGTCGTCTAGTGAAGAGAAAATAATGCTCACACCTAACACACTCATGGAAAAAAATGCGAAAGAACTTATTGAACAGACATTGCCGCCTAAATCCATACTGTAAATATGCCCGGAAAAACCATAACATACTCGTATAATATACAGAATTGTTCAAATTTATATTTTAATTGAAGTTCGTAATCGAAGTGAAAAGCAGAGTGTATAACTCGGTCTTAAAACCCATTTTATCCTCGACTTAATTATCCAACCTCGCCTGCCGGCTCGGTTGGATACCATAAGTCTCGGAAAAAATGGCTTGTTTTATGCCCTTGTTGTACAATCTACTATTTTTTTATCGATATCAAGTATTATTATATTTACATTACTTTACAATGATTCGCGACAGTTGGTTTACATGTGTTATTCCATCTAAATTTTAACTCCTACTTTTTCGTATCAAGTAATAAAATAACCCGTCGGGTAACTAAGAGGTAAAACTTTGAATGAAGTAACTACACTACCTCATGGAAAGTAATACTTCAAAAACTGTCTACTCCCGGAGAATGTTAAGAAATTAATGATTATCTACTCCTGTCGCTATCACAAACCAAATAAAATGTCATGTGCTGCTGTGTGTGCTGACGGATTTTGAAGGAGGAATTGCATTTGTTTCAATATAATTTTATACAAAACTCACGTAAAATGTTTTTCATCACACTTGCTCGTAAATAGTGTCCTAACATGCTAGAAAAATCGACCGTAAATCTAAAATAATACCCGCGGGCCTTTTTTTACCATTACGCTTCTAACGTACGTAATAGCTTTTTTTTTAAATATTACACGTGGACTCAAACTATCACAATACGTCAGGACCCCAATTCTTGTGCCATTCGATATGAAGTTTCATTCGAGATGAAATGTCAGTAGCATACAATTTCCTAAAAATCTCGCATATAAACTATTAATCTCGACTGTCACTAGAATCGGACTCCGAACCCGTTTGACATTAGCTGTGGTAAGTCACAGACAATGATATTGTAGTCTGCCGAGACATATCCTATAATCTGTGGTCTGCCGCTAATAAGTTAAAAATATGATCTTTTGTCTGATTTTAATTCATTTCCTCGCAATTGTGATGAAAAACATTGTATGTTACACGGGTGGTAAAATAAATACAAATCTCGAGTCATTAAAGCCCTCAAGCCTTCGGCTTCGGGCTTCTAACAGACTCTCGTTTGTAATTATTTCTTTACCACCCTTAATACACAATGTACTATTATTTAATATTTTTTTATTTCGTAGACCTATTACACAACTATCGATATATCGATGAAAAAAATAATTGCGATAGTTTTTTTGTTTTGCCGCGAAAAATCCCGGCTCTGGTAATGATAAGTAATGATTCTATACATATAAGTATGTCTATCGTTGTTTAGTACCCTCAGTACACACAGCAACACATCTAGCTATACACTTCAGAAATCTGAAATATTGCGTGAAAGAGAGTCGCACTAGAATCGAATGTTGTTGACATAATACACATATATTATATCTCTTTCTTTTTCTCTCTGCTCCGTCTTTAATGGTTAGTTAGGTGTGTTGTTGTGTGTACAAGGCTAGAGCTTAGTTTGGACTAGATCCACTTGTATGAGATTGTCCCCTGATGTTTATTTACCTGTATTCATCCCCCAGGACCTAGAGAGTTACATAGCGGAGCTGGTCCCCTCGCTCGCAGCCCTGGACGGGCTCGACTCCTCGTTCAGCTCCTTCTACGTGTGCACGGCGGCGAGGAAGTTCCTGTTCTTCCTGGACCCGCTCCGCGTGGGCCGCGTCAGGATACGGGACGTACTATCCTGCTCGTTCCTTGATGATTTGCTTGAGGTAAGAAGAAGATATTTTAAGGGACACGGGGGGGGTTTATTTCTTTTGTTGGGCGTATTTGGCTAAAGAGGTAGATGTACGCATGATTGGTAGCCCCCGTGTGGTAGCCGGATTAGAATAGTGCCACTCCGTATCTTTCCGTGGATGTCGTAAAAGCCGACTAAGGTAATAAAGGCGTGTAGTACTGTTAGGCGATGGGCTTGCGACCTGTCACTAATACACTGGTAAACATCTTCGCCTAAGTGTGCAAAATGTGGTTACAGAATTATCAAAGTTTTTATAGTTGTTGGAAATTCTGTAGCTCTGCCTGCTGTGTATGTAATTGTCGCCTATGTCAGTATTACACTATTATTTATGACGACACGTTAGACCTTGCTTACGAAACTAGCCATTTTGGACTCAAATACACGTAAGGCCTGATATGATGTGTGAGGCGAGGGAGAGTTTATTTGTTACTTAAACTTGGATGTTTTCTATGTATTTTAGTAGTTTATGCAATAGTTGTATAAGAGAGGTCAAAATATATGAGTGGCGTGAGTTACGATGTGAGCCGAAGGCGAACATCGTAAAGGAAAGCGCCACGAGTGTTTTTTGACTTAGTTATACACCGTTGCATACAATACTTTTTCTACGACTAGGTTTCAAATGAAATGCAAAATTAAGCGAAAAAACTTACAAACGAACGAACGAAGTAAAGAACAACAAACGAGCGGGAAACAAGAAAATGACAAAATATGTGTCTATGGTTTACTTTGTTTTTAAATTGACGGAATGGAAATATGATTAACAGGCTACACTTAGTAATCTGTGGCGTATCGTTAGGGCGACTTTACGACACCGAGAGCTGTTATGGGGAATAGAGTTATAGACTGTTCTGAAGTCATATTATCTATGTTCTTATAATAGTGTTCGTGACTATGTAAAAGACTAATAAAAGTACAGGAGTAGAAAAAAGTATTTATTTATCTTTGTAAGTTTGTCTTTGTCTAGTATCTATAGTAGTACGTATTCTCTTGACAATAGAGTCGAGTGCAGATTATTTTGACCTCTTCGGTTGCGTAGCTACTCCTGCGCCTATGTCAGCATTACATTATTATTTTTGACATGTTAGACCTTGGTCACTAAGCTAGAGGTTCTGCGTTCAAATCCCGGCAAAGCCAGCCCCCTATTTCACTATCGTGACAATGACAGGTGACAGGTGACATTTCAGTGTACATGACTCAGCTTATATGAAACCCAGTGATGCATCAGCGTGTTGACTTTGCAATGTATACCGAATCGTCACCTGTCACATATCATTGTCAAAATGGTGAAATAGGGGGCAGATATTTGTGTGATGAACGCTAGTATATTTTGTTCCTTAGTCGATGGCTTCTGTGTATTTAAGTATTTATTTATCTATGTAAGTAAGTTTGCCTAGTACAGTCACGGACTTTAATTGATCATCCACTTGCCACTGTTCATATTTTAGCCGTGTAATGCAATTTGGTAACGACCAATAAAAACTGAGTTCAGTTTGGACCAATTGTGACTGTTGTTTAAACGTGGTCATAGCAACCCTATTAAACGACCAATAACGACTGTGTTCAGTAGAATAGCTGCTTGGGCGTTGTATAACCAATAGTAGCTGTTGTTTACGTAGCCATAGCAACTAGACAGACATGCAATTGGTTGCCTTTGGGTGATGTCACTCTGTTGTCTGGTTGGTAGAAGGGTCTCTGGTTAGCCAACCGTTAATTTTGCATGTCATTTTGTTCTTCTATTATCTTCTATTATACGAAGACGTGTGAATTTCCTTATCTCGATATACGAGTAAAACCGACTGAACCCGATTTGCATTACACGGCTAAAATATGAACAGTGGCAAGTGGCTGATCAATTAAAGTCCGTGACTGTACCTATAGTACAGTCGAGGAAATTGATTCCTAAACCACTTAGGACTATGTCAAAGTGGCTTAATCAATCAATAAAGAGAGACTTCTTATGATTTTATTTACAGTGTCACTTTGACCTAGTTCAAATTGGACTATGAATCAATTTCCTCGACTGTTCAAGCATGTGGTCGTTTCCTCGTTCCAGTTGCGAGAGGAAGACCTGCCGATGGAGCTGCAGGAGCAGAACTGGTTCAGCGCCGCGTCCGCGCTGCGCGTGTACGGGCAGTACCTCAACCTGGACCGCGACCACAACGGGATGCTGAGCATCAACGAGCTGGCCGGGTAAGGATAGCTTTAGAACATCTTGATGGCAATGTGGAACGTTCTACTTAGAGATGCAACGGATATCCGGTTGCTATCCGGTATCCGGCCATTATTTTACTATCCGGCCGAATACTGGATAGTTGCGCACTATCCGGTCGGATACCGAATAGTGATTCTGTTTGGTATTTAACTTTGAAAAATGGTTAGTATACAAGAAAACAACAACAAATTATGAATATTCGTTTATAAGTATTACCTTTAACGTACAATTTAAACTTATCAAAAAGCCTCATTTGAAGTTTGTAAGAAATCCTATGATCAGCATTAGTATCCATTCAATTAATCGTAGCGTATTGTAGGCATACGAAATAGTTCCGTACACTGACCTAATAAAACTCGTTTCTTGCCTAGAAAACGGTCCGCGTGAATACGTAACAATACGTAACAGGTTGAAACCTGCACGACGCGCCCACCGCCAAACTAAAATGTAGGTATCGTTTGGCCGGCCGAATATTCGGCTGCCGGATACCGGATATTCGGCCGGTGATCAGGCCGAATTTCCGGTATCCAGTATCCGGCCAAACAACTATCCGTTGCATCTCTAGTTCTACTTCACGTGGATAGCTGTTCCTATTCATTCGGTCACTTATATAAACAAATCAATTTACCATTATTAGTATTATTACTCCATAATCGCGTACTTTTGAAAGTTGCGCATGGTCATATTATTTAGATATTTATTTATGTTAAGGAAATCCAACAGCTATACAATAAGAACAATAGACAGAATAGGATAACGCTATCCAATTACAGGATCTCACTAATAGATATAGAAAAAAATGCTAAATGCGTACAATACACAGACCGACACAAAATTAAATATAAATTAATAAAATTTGACAGCTATGATTCGCAAACACATGCTAGTTTCACTCACGCCAAGCACTTCGCCGACAATTTTTGTCTCACGGATTGAGCCTTGCAGTTAAATAAATCTAGCTCCAGGTTGTTGAAGCTCTTTATACACTTAATAATTGTCTTCATGTTTATATCGAGGTAGTAATCTCCATTGCATTTTTTGATGAAAAGCACTTTCCGTTTTAATACCATGACACTGACTGAAGCCTGTCATATACATTTTATTTTTCGAAATACATTTGACATGAAAATGTTAAGGTTGATAGATTTGATAAACCATTTGATTGATAAGAGAGGTTCTCGTCTCTGTCGCACCCAGCATAATAATACGATGATGATGAGGAATATATATTCAACCTTTTTAATAAACTAATTAGAGGTACAGGTCGATTCACAAGAGTTGGCACGAATGGATTGAACGAATGTAATGTTACCTATCATTGTGTGAGTGCCGTCCTGTGAACCGATGTTCGAATTTCAAACCGAAAACCTGTTACTATTTTACACACTAGTATACTTTCATTCACTCATTCAATCCATTCGTGCCAGCTCTTGTGAATCGACCTGTAACTCTATTCTTATCACTATTTTATCTTCTATCTAAAGACAATTACAGCCAGGTGTACTTGTTATTGTCATTGGCATTCTGAACAGGAACCGACTTTAGGTTAGGTTAGATTTGTTACCATCACAAGTAGTAGGTAGTTAGGACTACTGCTATTAAGAAAACACAGGACTTACGAGGTTAAGGTGATTACCAAAAAAAAAATGATTTCAACACAACAGCTTTCTATGAAACGAAAATTCTGTGGAGTTAAACATTATATGAAATAAGTGTCGGTGTAGGTACAAGGGTAAACCACTCAATAACTATACTGCCCTTTTACGGAAAAGAGGCACATCTACTATATGAATTGTATTGCACTTCCAACCTTACCTCAACCTATGAGAGTTTAATATGCTTCTATGAATGAATTGTACTTGTGCCTTTTCTACGTAGGAGGGCAGCATAGTATAGTAAGCCTAGAGCAGTGATTCCCAAAGTGGTCCAGATGGACCCCTAGGGGTCCACGGGAGACTCGACGGGGGTCTACGTTGGGGGTGACAAAAAAGGGGGTTCATTGTCGTAAGTGGGGGTGCATGAAAATTAATTTGGGTTCGATAGTGAAGAACTAAAATGTTAGCTTGATTCATCCTATCGATATAGATAGGCAAATAATATTTTAGAAGTTCAGCGACTGTTACTTTTAAAAATTTGCATATTCCATATTCAGTACAACACGTAGTCGACTTTATTATTACATAATTAGCCCTATCAAGCAATCAATTCTAACCTTTTTTTTTCGAAAACTGTTAATTCGTCGTTCAAACTCAGCACCAACGCAAGTTTCTATAAATAGATCTAATCTTTACTTATTTTTCAAGATTTAGAAATTGGTTGTAATGTAGATGAAGGGGGTCCACCGGATCCAGCAAAATTTTGAAAGTAGTCTGTGAATCAAAAGATTTTCGGAACCTCTGGCCTAGAGATTAGTGTGGGGCTAGGTCCATTTGTGTTCTCTCCCGTGATATGAATATAGAAGTGTCGCGTCGTGTCCAGGTACGGGTCGGGCACGCTGACGCGCGCGTTCCTGGCGCGCGTGTTCCAGCAGTGCCTGACGTACGACGGGGAGATGGACTACAAGACCTACCTCGAGCTCGTGCTCGCGCTCGAGAACCGGCGCCAGCCCGCCGCGCTCGCCTACCTGTTCCGGCTGCTCGACATCAACTCGCAGGGGTACCTGGACAAGTTCACGCTCAACTACTTCTTTAAGGTGACTACCACGGTTAGTTTGCGGGTGGTAGGACCTTGTGCAGGGTCCGTCCGGATCGCTACCACCATCTTATCCATTAACCTACCGCCAAACAGCAGTGTTCGCATTGTTGTGTTCCGGTTTGGGTAAGAAGTAGTTCGATGCCATAAAAAAAAAGTACGCAAAAACATCCTTGCAAGTGTCAAACCATTTTAGTTCTGACCCTTGTTATGTACTTAACGTAAAACCTTTTCATTTCGATTCCATTCGCATAAACCGGTTTTTAAAGAAAAGTTCTTTCCGAATCAACCGGTTTCGAGCTTAAAAAACTGGTTAATTCAGACGCATACCAGACGTGTCATCACCAATCAAAAAGTTCTCAAAACGTTCGCGTTCCCTAGTAAAGTTAGGTGCAAAACCGAAATAAACCAGTACTTACCGGTTCCGAGCCCTGACTACAATCTTAACCCTGCACCACACTACAATGTTACCCTTGCACTGGTGGTGTTCCCAGGCGATCCAAGAGCAGATGGTAGCACATGGTGCGGAACCGGTCAACTTCGAGGACGTCAAGGACGAGATCTTCGACATGATCCGGCCGGAGCACCCCTCGCGCATCACGCTGCAGGACCTGGTGCGCAGGTTAGTACTGCCTTACAAAAAATACTATAGGAGGATACGATGTGGTTATTTTGGTTTCGGGTGGTGGAGTGACCAGGATCAGTTCAAACGAAGGCCCGTATTAATAAACTCAACTTGGCTGATTGTGATCCCCGTCACAAGATACATCAAAGTAAACGTTAAACCACAGAGCGCTGACATTTTTGACGCATCTCGAGATGAGCATTAAAAGATAAAAGATAAAAGATGTTTATTCAGTAAGTACGCAAGGGCACTTTTACACGTCAAAAATCTACCAGCGCTTCGCAAGAGACCTCTGCTGAGAAGAAACGCCGCAAGAAACTCAACAGTTAGTCGTTTTTTAAATATACAATTATAAAACTTAACCTAGCATTATATAAAACAATGAATCTAACATACGATAAGAAATAAATGTATCCACGCGTAGTTGAGCAGGAAAATGTGTCAAAACTCTGGATTTTCTCCAGAACTAATTAGTAGTAACTAATAGAAAAATAATTATGAAAATTATACCTAATTATGATGGTGTAATACAACCACATAAAAAGTTTCGATACATTCTCCTACAGAAACCGTGTCCCCTAGACAATATACATTAGTGTTGAGATTAGTTTATTAATACGGACCTTAAGAGTGTAAGTGTGATTCCATATGTGACCGTCCGCACGATTTTGCTGGCTTATTACACATGAATTCAAAGTTTAAAGTGGCTGCACAATAACGCTGGCTGGTAACCGGTGTACGGAAATAACTAATCGAGTTGAGTTTTGAGCTGGGGCCACGAAAAAAAACTAGATGGGATGTGTGAGCTCAAATTCAGTTAAGATGTGCTTCACGCCCTTTTCCTATATAATAAGTATACAAAAATTCTAGTACAGTTCGTTCGTTCAAATAGTGTGCATTACCACCCTTTGAAGTCGCTAACAGTGCTGTGTGCGCGCCGCGGCCGCTTCTTTATAGTAATTGGAATTGTTCATATTTTTACAATTACTCCAATTCGAAAACCATTTCGAGATATAGGGTTTTAAATCCGTTCTGCATTATTAAGTTCTTGAAATATTTATTTATTTTGGATATTTTGGCGAAAGTATATTTAACCTTTGTTTGACTTTCGTTTTCGGCTTGAAGCCCTCCTAGGTGTATCTTACGGGTTAGGCGAAAACAGCTTGAAATAGTATGTTTTAATACACTATTATACACACTATACTACATTACAATCACTTGTTTTCATTAGACATCATTTACTTGTTGTAATTTATTAGAAAATGCCATACCAAATTTAAAATAATCATGTCATACATAAAATGTCTGCTAAAGAAATAAAGATATTAAAACAAAACTATTGGGTCAAATACAAAATTAATGAAATTGGTGTCTTAAAAATTTCTATTCTTTCGAATGAGAAAGTAAAAACCGTGAGTTATTTAATGTAATTTTTTTTGGTCAATCCCAATTGTAGAAGCACATGAAAGCGTGCAAACTATTTGAACGAACGAATTATAGTGAAATAAAAAAAAAAAATTGATTTGATTTGTAATTATGACGAATCTATATCAAACTTTAAATTAAATTTACATTTTGCTTCTAAGGCCCTTGTGTTCTTGGGACAATTTTAGTTTTTTATCTCATTTTCTTTACAGCGGCCACGGCCACACAGCAGTTTCCATTCTCCTGGAACTCCACGGTTTCTGGGCGTACGAGAACCGGGAGGCGCTGGCCGCAGCACCGGAGCACTCCTGACCGGGCCCTGACGCCGCTGAGGGGTACTCCTTCAGCGATGACCTGAGGTTCCACATATGACTCCACACGGCCGAAGAGGCGTGTACACTTGCAGCGGGGTTGGGTATACGGGTATCGAAGGGGTGCACCAAAGTTCATATAAAATTGCAAATTAGATTATTGGGACTCCGAAAATGTATCTCATATAATTTTACAACCTAATGATCACTCTTCATATTTTTTTTAATACTAATGATCGAAACTTATAATCATCTGAACTTATAACGCCAATATTCATGGAACCGTATACTTTTCAGAACTTCTTAAATATCTTACGTGTAGATAAAATTAGGTAAGGTTAGATATACACGGTGGGGCCTGTAACTAGAGCAAAAATTAAAAATGTACATCTTCTCCTTAAACTACGCAACGTTTGTTTGACGACTTTGAAAAAAAACTTGCGGTACGAATTTTATTACATTTTAACGTCAATTCGAACACGCAATGTACTATGAAATTGATTATGTCTGTAGAGTGACTAGACTGACAGGCGATGTCAATTAGACGAAGTTTTAAGTACATTGAAAATACTATTTACTTTGTTTGAAAAAATAACAATCTAAAAACTTTATGAATTTAAAAAGTTGCTAAACAAAAGTTGTCTAGTTTGAGGTGTAGAATCTACGTTTTAATTTTTTGCTTTAGTTACAGGCCCCATCCTGTATAAAAATCTAAAAAAAGTAAGTTATTTGAAAAAATGCATTATGAGTTGCGATAATTATGACTTAAAAAAATATGAATAAAAAAGGATGAGCAAAATTTTTCGGAGTAATGATGAATACCTATAGTCACAAACCGTTATTTGAGCAACAATTCAATTTTATATGAGCCAATATGGACCCGTTTCGAAGCGTGCACACCTTCTATGAAGACCTAGAGTATTTTCTATGGTTTTGAAGAAGTCAAGCACGTAGTCACGCCCATATATGGGGTACACTAAGATATAACTGACTACAGCACGGGTAGCACAAGTTGTATTTTCTTACTTGTCGCTCAGTGCACCTCTATCATTACAGACTCTTTTTTTTCTAAGTTGCCGTTTGCAGCTTTGGGCCCCAACCTAGTTACATACATACATACATAAGCTCACGCCTTTATTCCCAGAGTGGGGTAGGCAGAGCTACAGAATTACTAACCACTCTAAAAACTTGTTAATAATTCTGTAACCGCATTTTGCACAATTAGGCTAAGATGTTTACCAGTGTATTAGTGACAGGTTGCAAGCTCATCACCTAACAAAGCCTTTATTCCCTTAGTCGTCTCTTACGACATCCACGGGAAGACATGTAGTGGCACTATTCTAAATATCTCTTGTAAATAAAATATCTTGTACTCCCCGCAACCCCCTAATGCTGCTACTAGATTTACTTAAGACTGCGCCGAGCGTACGCCGGATGTACAGTGGCGCCCTCATTACTTTTATTGTGTTTTCTGATAAACTAAAGTATTTTCTTGAAATTGAACGAAATGTATTTGTACTACAAATGAAAACACAACTTATAGGGTATATCATATAGTTTAATAACAATTCACCTTCGAGTTATTAACTTAACGGAAAAAAGTGGCCACCTTTTCCCGTTAAGCCGACTACTCAAAGGGTAATTATTATTAAAGTTTGTTACGTATCCCATAAATTGTGTTTTTACTTGCGCTACGAACACATTTCGTGTGATTCCAAAGATATTCTTTAGTTAATTAAAAAACACCACAATAGTAATGAGGGCGCCACTGGACGCTCGGCGTTCGCTCGGTGCAGTCTTAAGGAAAGCCGATTATAAAAATGTATCGTCCACACCGAAGCTTGGGACACGCTGACGCACTGTTTACGCAGTGACGCGTCTTCTGCGTCACGTTTACAACGAGTTTTACGCCTCGGTGTGGATCAAAAAAACGTCAGCGTATTTTAAGCCTGAATGTCGTCGATCCTTAAAGGTAAAGGTATCGTGAATATAATTTGAAATGTTTTGTATATTGCTTAAACAAATAACACTAATGTATAAGGCTCAACAATTTATTTAAATTAACAATTGGATAAAAATATCAACGTAAACTTGACATAAAAATATATAAATGTTTTGTAATTGAAAATTAACTTGTACTTACAGCTTACAGCTTATTGTAAATAAAATATTTGTTTAAAAAATTTGGCTTCCATAATTGTACTTCATATTATTATGTAATTAGTGAAATTAAATTAGTATATTATGCTTAAATTGTATAAAAGCTAAATAACTTACAGGTTAATGTACATTATATTATATATATTTGGATCTGACAGATTTTTATACTTATAAATAAACATTGTTAACGCACATGATTTATCTTTTATTGTTGTCTAAATAATGTTCACTTTGTTTTCTGCTCCTCATCTAAATATATAAGGAAAGCTTTAAGCCGCGCTTGGTATTTTTGTTTTTAATTGACACAGATTCAACGGGACGGGACACTATTATACATAGAGCTTTACTTTCAAACTATTTAAGCAAGTTAACTTCATTTAGATTGCTTTAGAATCTCTATACCTAAAGTTTAGATGCCCGAAGGGCAAGCCAAATACAAATAGGAGCCCCGCACAGCGGGGTTGTAACTTATAGTCGAGAGATTTATTTGCATTCCATAATACAAATGAGTGTCCTGTTGCAATTGTGTTTATATACTTAAAACTAAATCTTTGTAAATGCAATAAAAATATTAATTTGACAGTTAAAAGTAAGATTTTACACAGACTCTTGCGCGCTTCGGTACTCATACAAGCTGCCTCGCTCGAGGAACGCTCGCCCGTCCGGCTGTGTGTCGGTCAGCGTGTCTGCCGAATCTGGCGAACCGTAGCCACCGCCGCCAGGCGAGTTCATTATGTATTTATCCTGCGTGTAACAATAAAAATATTTTTAGAAGACTATACTACACTATCAATTTAATAAGGGGGTTAGATTGCAAATGATAAATTTATTTCACGGATCTTGCGATGTAGTACTGCCGTAATTCCAAAGAAGGCAACTAACTACACAAATAATTAATTATAATTGAACTATTCCCAAACTAATATCTAGGCATATGTAGAGAGTATACTTGGATACATAAAAAACATCAAGACTGGAACAAATTCTGGTGCTCCTCACACAAATGTTTCCCCCTTACCGAGGATCTCACACTAGCTTAGTTGGAAGGGTCACTACATGCATCATGAATATCCAGGGATAATAGTATATTATGCAATTAGTGAATAAAAGACGGATTTAATGCGAGGGCCATAGATGACTCTCGAGCAAGTGAAGGATACTAACGACTGAATCACGACCGCAGGGAGTGGTTCAGGATGATTGAATCACGAGCGTAGCGAGTGATTCAAGTGTTAGAATCCTGAGCGACGCGAGTGATCCATGGCCCTCGATATAAATCCGTTTTATTCAAGAGTTGCATACTAAACTTTATACCATGACTACGAGAAAAAGAAAAATTTAAGCGAAAATATATATTTAATGACGAAAAATGGAAGGTAAAATTAATTTAAATGCACATTAAAATTGGAACAAATGTTTTATTTATTAAGAAACACTAAATTTTATGTTCGTACAACTTTCAGTATTCAAAATGGCGCCAATTTATTTTTCCTTGTATTTTTCACAGAGAGAAAGGCAAAAGACATCGATCCATACAGCCTATGGCGCCAATTTACCTACTAATGACAGCAAATAACACAAAACTTTTTTAATGCTAAACTCTTTGTGGTTAATGACGACCAATCAAATCTCGAGGAGGAGTTTGTATCGCGTATTTTATGTTCTAAATTCAAACACCAAAATAGTGAGTAAAAGTGCTTTTTATTCACTGTTTTGAGTGAATAAAATAAGCCTTTAATAGGGGGAATGGTATAAAAAATATTATTGGATTAAAAAATATCTGTTACATTACACGCTGACCTAGTTGGTAGTGTCGTTGTCTACGAAGCTTGTCTCTTGTTTTCTTGAAATCGGACGGTATGTTTTTGTACTACAAATGAAACACAACTTATAGGGTATATCACATAGTTTAATAACAATTCACCTTCGAGTTATCAACTTATTGGAAAAAAGTGGCCACCTTTTCCCGTTAAGCTGACTACTCAAAGGGTAATTGTTATTAAAGTTGGTTACGTATCCCATAAATTGTGTTTTTACTTGCGCTACAAAATCGTATCGTCTGATTGTAAGGAAATTCTTTAGTTAATTAGAAAACACAATAATAGTAATGAGAGCGCCTCTGGTCGCTCGATGTTTGCTCGGTGCAGTCTTATGTATGTTTCTCTATATGCCTAGTACCCATAGTACAAGCCTAGAGCTTAGTTTGGGACTAAGTCAATAGATATTATTTTTATTAAAAAAAAACTTACATTATTTTGATATTTTGCATTGCACTGCGTTGCGATACATTATAAAATAGCAAAAGAAAACCATGGATATTATTTATCCTTTTTTGTGTGCTTTGTATAGAACTTACCCCCGGGTAGGCCTTGACGGAGGCCTTTCCGCCCAGGTTGATGACGCGTCCGTCGGTTCTCTGGAGCAGGTTCAAACCCCGCGCGCCCGGCTCGCCGCCTGCACAAGTCACGTTTTGTAACCATTGGATGAGACCGGTGAGTATGAAATGGTTCATATACCGGTGAACTTTGTTTGTTGATGTAGGGTAAAACCGTGTGTCAGAACATCTTAATGAATAACCTTTTATACGCCATTCACGTAAATCTTGTGTATGAGGACTTTTGTACGGTCACGAGCGTTAATATGGGACGCATTTCAAGAAAAATATGCTTGAAGTCGTCAATGTCATTAGAGATGTCGTCATTTTGTAACTTTTGGGAATGTCGGAATGACTTTGGACCTAAAGTACCCAAGTTAAGAATGCACCGAGCAAACGTCGAGCGTCCAGTGGCGCCCTCATTACTATTAATGTGTTTTCTAATTAATTAAAGAATTTCCTTGCAATCAGACGCTACATTTTTGTAACGCAAGTAAAAACACAATTTATGGGACACGTAACAAACTTTAATAACAATTACCCTTTGAGTAGTCAGCTTAACGGGAAAAGTTGGCCACTTTTTTCCGTTAAGTTGATAACTCGAAGGTTAATTGTTATTAAACTATATGATATACCCTATAAGTTGTGTTTTCATTTGTAGTACAAAAACATTTCGTCCAATTTCAAGAAAATACTTTAGTTGATTAGAAAACACAATAATAGTAATGAGGGCGCCACTGTACATCCGGTGTACGCTCGGCGCAGTGTTAAATCTGGTGACTGTACATGTAACGCCGTTTAAATGGTTATTCTCGTAACATGTAAATAAACACAATGTCATTAAATGTTTTGGTTGAAAAAAAATATGTCATTAATTATTATTTAATCAAAAGTTTATAATGTTTCAAGATAACTATTTAACCCGTCAAGTGATATGTCAAATTTGTTGTACATCAAAATGAAACTCTATGTCAAATTAATAAGTCACGAAATGTCAAAAATCCTACGCACAGCATGTGTGCGTAGGATCTGACGGGTTAAAAGAACTACTTTTATTAATTTATTAAATAAAAGTTATTAGTTTATTGATTTTTAAACCCATTTTCTACGCCTTATATACTTTTTTTTTCTAGTCAATAAACTAAAAGACATTTAAAATACAGCTATTGGAATAAACATACATTGCAAAGGAAATAAAATGGATTTTCCTTTGTTTTTATGACTGACAATGGAATTGAAAAATTTACCATAATATTCACAATAGAATGTGGGCCTGAAGAGACGCCTTGAAATTGTTATTAAAAGACCATTAAATATGATTATCCCTTTCAAACTCCATTATAATTAACTCCAATAGAAATAGAATGAGCCTACCGTGCATTCCGTAGGGCTGGAAAGCCCGTCGCTCCGTCAGTATGGAGAGCTGCACGCCGCGCCGGAACACCAGCTCCCGAGTCACGCCCGCGCCGCCGTTCCAACGACCTGATGGGAAATAAACTCACAGCTATACTGACCTCCTACGGAAAAAAGGCACATCTACTGTATGAATTGTATTGCACTTTCAACCTTATCATAACCTTTAAGAGTGTAAATTCCGTCTATGAATAAATTGCACTTGTGCCTTTTCTCCATAGAAAGGCAGTATATACAGTGTACAGTGCTACCATTTACTTAAAACTGCACCGAGCAAACGTCGAGCGTCCAGTGGCGCCCTCATTACTATTATTGTGTTTCTAATCTAAAGAACTTCCTTGAAATCAGATCACGCGTTTTTGTAGCGCAAGTAAAAACACATTTTATGGGATACGTAGCAAACTTCAATAACAATTACCCTTTGAGTAGTCAGCTTAACGGGAAAAGGTGGCCACTTTTTTCCGTTAAGTTGATAACTCGAAGGTGAATTGTTATTAAACTATGTGATATACCCTATAAGTTGTGTTTTCATTTGTAGTACATAACGACACCGTCCAATTTCAAGAAAATACTTTATTAGAAAACACAATAATAGTAATGAGGGCGCCACTGTACATCCGGCGTACGCTCGGCGCAGTCTTAATAGCGATCGGCAATCTTCGTTTTCTATGACACACGAGTAACAAATATACTGTCAGTTGTGAGTGCAAGCGTGATAGAGATAACCAGCCGAAAGATATTAAGAAGCTGGAAATACTGTACAGCATTATCACTACATAGTATAAAACAAAGTCGCTTTCCGCTGTCTGTCCCTATGTATGCTTAGATCTTTAAAACTACGCAACGGATTTTCATGCGGTTTTTTTTTAGTAGATAGAGTGACTCAAGAGGAGGGTTTTTATGTATAATAAATTTTGTTTTATGTACGTGTGTTATAGAAAACTCACACAAACCGAAGCGAAGCGAGGGCGGGTCGCTAGTTAATCTATAAACAAGGTTTGCAATGAAAAGCAAGGTTTGTACGCACTATGTTAAAAAACGAGCGGCGACCTTGGCTGTATCAGATTTTTTGCTTGGTCCTTTCTGTTCTGCATGCATATGACAGCACTTAAAAAAAAATGGACATGGACTGAAAGATACGTTTATTGTACTCTTAGAATGAGGCAATTCGCGTCTTTCAAAAGAAAGGTCATCCTTTCCGAGCATGTTTGAGAGAAAATACAATGTTCATATACCTAAATGATTAGTTCCCGAAGATGAGTGATATGATGAGATTACCTCTGCCCTGCGAGCCGGCGCGCAGCGAGAACTCGGCCACGAGCATGGGGTAGCGGCGCTCCACGACCTCCACGTCCGTGATGCGCGTGTTGGTCATGTGCGAGTGCACGCCGCCCGCGCCGTGCCAGCCCGGGCCCTGCGCACCACGACAATCAGCGCTCCGCGGCCAGAGCTGCCCTCATAAGCCAAAAGGCGATATCTCAAACTCAATAGCCAAAGCACATACAACCCTCTCCCGTTAGTAACACTGTTGAATTTACTACAGGAGTTTCCTCAGAGATACCGCCATTTGTCTTAACAGGGCAGAGAGGGCAACGCGCAGTCTACTCTACTCTATTGGCAACCACATTCAATCACGGTATTCACAACGAAAGATGAACTCGCATTTGTTAAGGCTATAATTTGAGCTATTTGAGTATGTTTATGCCGGTTTTGGGCCAGTGGGAGAGGACCAACTTATAATGGTATTCCATACCCAATGATGTAAAGCTGCTATAAGTTGACCCTCTCCCACAAAATCAGTCTTATCAGTAGGATTAGTTCTGGAAATGTAGAGGGCGTTGTTAACGTTAGCTAGTGAACGTAATAGTTCTAGAAGACTCTGATAGATGGCGCTGCTGTTGTAATGAATTACCTTATAATGGTCTTCCATACCCAATGATGTCAATGCTGCTATAAGATGACCCTCTCCCACAAAATCAGTGTTATCAGTAGGATTAGTTCCGGAAAATGTAGAGGGCGTTGTTAACGTTAGCTAGTGAACGTAATAGTTCTAGAAAACTCTGTAATACGCTGCTGCTGTTGTAATGAATCGTTTCCCAATGATGCTTTAAGTTGACCCTCCCTCCACAAAATCAGTGGGAGTAGTTCTTGAAATGTAGAGGGTGTTGTTGACGTTAGCTAGTGAACGTAATAGTTCTAGAAAACCTCTAATAGATGGCGCTGCTGTTGTGACGAATCGTCCCCAATGCTGTAGCGCGCGTAGTTCCTCATAGGATATTGAGTTGATAAGTATTGTTATATTATCATCAACAATTAAAGATATCCGCAAGATGCTACAAACAGCAACTCCTCAGATTTTTTAGAAAATATTAAGCCTAATTGAAACAGAGGGCTCCTTAATTGATGATTGTTTTACTGAAAGCATTCCACATCCAAACTAAAGACTGTAATATATCATTATTTAGTATTATGCAAAACAGATACCTGTTGATCTGATCTCTTCACCTCATAGCAGTTCATCTAATAGTAGTTCAACAGGTATCACAGTTTAACCGAAATAATTAAGCAAAACGATCTGGTAAGTGAACTGCAAATAGATACCTGTTGATCTGATCTCTTCACCTTATAGCAGTTGATCAGTTCTGATCACCTCATAGCAGTTCACCTCATAGCAGTTCATCTAATAGTGGTTCAACAGGTATTACAGTTTAACTGATATAATTAAGCAAAACGATTTGGTAAGTGAACTGCAAACAGATACCTGTTGATCCGATCTCTTCACCTCATAGCAGTTGATCAGATCTGATCACCTCATAGCAGTTCAGCTGATAGTAGTTCAACAGGTATCTGTTTACAGTTCACTTAGCAGATCAATTTTGCCTAATCATTCAGGTTAAGCTGTTTTAAATTTAATTTAGAAAAATAAAAGGGGTGGGAAGATTATATACTAAAATAATTACCATATAATATTAAATAATAACTTATCACAGTCTACACATAGTAATTCATCTTCACTAGGCAGCTGCCGAAGTTCTCCATAACAATATGTGAATCTACAGTTCGGATGTGGAATGCTTTCAGTAAAACAATCATCAATTAAGGAGCCCTCTGTTTCAATTTGATTTAATTTTTCTAAAACTTTTCGGATAAGACGTGTTTGCAGTGTCCTTGGAATATCAATCCTCATAATATCTTTAATTGTTAGCGATAATGCAACAACATGTCGCCGCGGTTTATTCATCAACAATTGTTCCACTACTTTCTTCTCACATAATGAGAGTAGATTATCCATATTGCTGATAAATAAGCGCTAATTTAAAATGTAAGTTATTATTATAAGAATAATTTAATAATATATGTATATGTGCAACTCGCTAAAATATGGTGTGGTTCCACTATCACTTTTCACAGCTGGAAAGGAAAATAAATTGATATGTAACTGATATTTTTCACTATAGCAGAGAAAATATGGTTATACAACTTTACACATTTTATACTCACCTAATATGATGCGGTTCACGAAGATTGTTTAATAAGAGTAGTATATGTAATATCACCAGTTGCTATAAAGCAAGCAGAAGCGAATGATAATGTGTAATGAATGTTTCATAAACGTGGAACGGATGTGGCTACAATGATAATAAGTACTCGAAATATTTAACATAAATTATTTTTACCAGTATTGTGATACGGTTAGAGGATACCAGGGTTGTCAGAACGTCTCAAATAGGATAGTTTTCCACCCCTTTTCATACCATACCATCCTTTTGTTATCATTTACAAGCCACCATCCCTTTCAGGACTTGTATGAAAAATTTTAGAATCGCGAGCAAAAGAACTTACTTTCAAGTATAAAAATTTCCAATTTTTTTCTATCCCATTGTATTGAAAACCGTCCTTTTTCAGATTACATACCGTCTGAAATTGGAATGACGCGCTGGTAACACCGGATATCATCATCACTACTAGGGGTTAGTAGGACTTTGCAATCTATCTATCTCTAAAACAACTCTAAACAGCTGCTGCATAAGGTCTACAATCATATTAAAATTAGACTAAAGTAGCTTAACCTGAGCGTAAACATGAATAGGTGGAGATAACATAGAATAGACAACTCTTTTATTCAATCGAATTATCTCTACCTGAGCTAACTGGAGGTTTTCTGTATTAAATGAAACATACCTTTCATCAATTTTCAACCATTTATTATTTCCTCATATTATTATGTAATGATTACATTTACATTAAATATACAGTGATAATGCTTATATATAAAAAGTCTTAAACTATTATATCCTAATGTCAAGTTATTATTACATATTATTATATATTATTATTAATGTTAATACCTAGTGAGGAGATTTTTCCATCATTTATATCTTGAAACTGAACATATATAAAGGTTATATAAATATATATTAAAAAAAAAATTATTCTTGTATAAGTCTATAAATAAAGCATAATATTTTTCTATCTGATTATGTCCTAATGCTAATGTCTGGTGTGGATTATCGGGAATGGTGAATCGTTTATCATCATAATTCTTTAAGGCTATTTTATTAACAGTTTGAGAATATAACTGGTGTGCTTTGCTACGTATTACATTCATATTCCTATACTGAGGTGAAGAGGTGTTCATTATACAGTTGTAATAGTCTTCACCCGAAACAGTTTTCGCTATAACATTTTTCTTTATACCCTTAATTTTTTTTATAACCCCACTCCTCGCTTTCTCTATACAAGGTGTTACAAAAATACCCGTAAAGCCGAAAGGGGGTTAAATGGTGGCTTATAATAAGTCCATTTACAATATTTGAGAACCGTACTAGCACCGTATGACCTACCGGCAAAATAAATAAAACCATAATTGTTTTCATTGATGTGCAAACCCTATTTCAGTAATATTAAAGAGTAAACTAAGCAGAATGTTTATGTACATTTTTACCTAATTCGTGAAACCATCAAGAGACAAACTAACAAAATGTACAGAATTCGATTAGATAGATATTACAAGTCGAGTTTAGGAAGAATCTAAAAGACCTAACCTAACGAAGAAACCTAAACTAACACTTAATTTTTCTTAATGAACGTCAAATTTACAGGAACGGCTCAAAGTGAGCTTCGCCTTGATCAATGCACAACTTCGCTCGGGATATGGCTTTGAAACTATTAAAGTTGACAATTATTAAATTGGTAGGTAGGCCACTCTGTTAAAATAATCTATGCTAACTCCGGTTCCCTGACATGACAGCTTACTAGGGTTGACAATTTTTTTGGCTTTGATAATTTATTATATTTTTTACGGGGTATTTTGTAACACGTTGTATAATAACATTTCGATCTGATTCCTATAAATGTCTTAATTATCTCACCATTCGCTTCATCTTTCATTTTCCCTAATACTTTCTTATTAACTCTGGGTAAACCATAAATATTATGTATATTAAAATCAGATGCATCAAATCTGCTCTCTAAGTCTGGTTTGATATCCGCATAGAAATCATTCGTATTAATATTATAGATAAGAGAGTCAATATCAGTATACAATAGTTGAATATTATTAGCGTATTTAGGCTTCATATAGCTATAGTGAAAGTCATACATTAAGGTTTTAGAGAGCTCTAAAACTGCGAACCCTACATATATAGGCTTATCATACTTGATGCTATTTCGCACCATTTGTATTATTATAACATCCTCGCTAATTACTGCAGAACTATGAAAATTTAATCGGCTTATTAGGGTGCGTGCTCCTAGACGTTTACCTCGACTCTCCCAACTACTTATAACTCTAACATCTAATCGCTTTTCAACGTTCTCCATAGTTTTACCGAAGACTGCGTTATTCATCAACTTATAAAAGTCTTTCTCAAACGTATTCTTGGCTATAGTTCTTTTTTGCGTATTAAGATCAATGTATGGTTTCAACCAAGGACTTTGGGTAAATTCTAGAATACGATGGATTTTTTTAACTACTAACCCATGACTTACAGCCTGCTTGTAAATTTATATAATGTATTATATAATTATTTTTATCCTCCAATGTTGCTAATAATTTACGTGTTTTACCATTTCCAATCGAGGGGATTTTATTCTCGGGACAGAATGGTAGATTATCATGAGACTCATGTAGACTTGGAGGATACTCTAAATCCACCTCTAAGAAATACCCCTTATCATCTGTTGAACATAATTTACTCAATTCAAAATCGATGATTTCTTCTTTAGATAACCAGCGGAAATCTTTGAGAGGTAAGTGCTGAGACATAGCCCATCCGTATAAATTATTAGCATCTAAATAAACTATATAATTAGAAGGTTTATCCGAATCATAACTACTCATATATTTATTATTTGCTTCAGCATATTTTCCACTACATTGACTTAATCCTCCTCGTATCCCACTTGAGATGAACCTTATTATGGAAATATCGGTAAGGAGCTCCATTTCAATCCCAGTATGTTTCAGCATGGCATCCCAGCTCAAACCAGGTGCTGTATAGTAGTGAGCTGGATCTAGTTTATATGTATTAAGACATACCTCTCTAAAATTTTCGAATATATCAGCTAAAAGTAGGACATCAGTTTTTAGATATAAGTCGCTATACTCACCGAGGGTCTTAACTTCAAACTCTTTCCACACCTCTTGTGCATGCTGGTAATCCTCATCAGATATCCCTATGGTATTCAGTTTGTTGAAAAAAGAAGTCTTCGGTGGTAGGGAGGTCTCTTCGAGTCGCTCCCAGCAGCTTATGTAATCATATGGGAATATCCCTTTACGTACTACCAAATCAACTTTATCTGAGGGGAAATGGGTGGTAATGTTGCTGAACTATTAAATAAATTATTAGCTAGTTTATCTAATGAGGATGTCATAAATCTGAATGAATCTATAAATCTAAGATCTAAGTTCAGGGTGGGGCTCTTTATTGTGAATGATATAAAGTTCTCCTTATTTTTAGGTAAAACATTAATATCATCATACTTTCGCAATGATTTAATTAAAAAATGAGAGTCGTAACCGCTGAAATTATGCATTACTATAGGAATTTTATTAGTAATCCTATAATTCAAGTTACAGTTGGAATGCGCCGCCCCCCTAAACACCCCAGTGAGGTGGCAATGATCGCGCACCCTATCATTACCCAACACATCTTCGCAAATATGACAATTTGTAGCAGATTGAAAATCTATCTGGTGCTGTTGTGTGAGGGGGTGCATGGGTACTATCATATTCATTTTTTCAACATATGGTGCTAACTCTACCTCTAATGATTTAATGAATTCTCTAGCACAATCCTCCCCACGGTATGTGACGTATTTAGAGAGTGAATCATCATAATGAGCACTTGATTAAATATCCATAGCTATATGGCTCATGCAACTGATAATCAAGGGTATAAGATGAGGATTGACATGGCGAACAATTAGAAATAGGTCTCAACAAAGCTTCATAATCACAGTACACTACAATCGGTACTCGTAATTGGTTTTGAACATTTTTAAACTTTAAAATATTATTCCACTCATTCGGTATGATGGTTTTGATTCGTGCGCAATCATGTTTTATATGCTCATTAAAATTTATCTCATTAGTAAATGACAGCAGGCATCCATCACAGAGCCACATTTGATGATCATGTGCGGAAACCTGCGCGCTCACCAACCTACTTAAATTTTTAATCCAACAATAATGTGTTTTCTCTCCATCCTCAATGAGTAGTAGGTTGATGTGATGTTTTTGACGGTGTTGTGTATGATATATAGGACCGGTAATTATCTTATCGCTAATTTCGAAGACGTTGATACTAATATTATTTTGCATCTCAAAGCGCTTAATATCGTTTAGCGACATCGGAAAAGATACCCCATCGAGGTTCAACACTTTATCATAATAGGGATATGACGTTATGCGATAGCTGTGTGATGTAGCGGGGTAAAGGGCGCTGATGATAGCCCACGCGAAGCATGCGTTATCATTATTCCTGACATTCACACACGCATGCTTTGCTTGTACCCAGGTAGGGAGAGGTATGTAGCTGGAACCCTTAAGAGGCGTATATTTATTTATATTAACCTCTAGATGAATGATTTCTGCCAGCGCCCAACCACTATCACGCTCCTGGAACTCATCCGCCTTCGTGATAATCTCTTCGATAAAACAGCTATACATCTCACTCATTATATCATTGCTATGTACTGGGATCATCTTATTTTTAGTATTAAAGGATTTAATCTCCTTCAGTTCTTCATCTTTTTCTCCAACATCATCCTTCACCCATTTACAATATAAACCGAAAAGTTCTAAATGAACCTCAACAGCGCTCTTAACCTCAGAGATTTTTTCCTCGATAGGATTAATAACCCTCTGACGTACATCTTCAATAAAATCTCCTGGTGTAAGATGTTTACCACTCGAAAACAGTCTGTATGAGATTATTCTGTTTTTAAAAGATGATGCTATTATTTCAGTTTTACCATCGTACATCCTGCTTAATTTCTGTTTATGAATAGAACTCTTCAAGTGGTTGTGTAAAGATGCGACATCTACATTGCAGGTTTCACATCTCCGTTTTTTTAGAGGAGGTCCTCCGCCGCTGATATGGACACGTTTCTCCCCCGCTTCCTGCAAAAAATAGATAAAAAAAACTTTATTTATTATTAAATAACCATTAGCTAGGCTTAAGTTAATAAAAGAGAATAAAAATAATGTTAATTCTATTTTAATATATTACTCATATTTTATAAAGCCTTACCTGTTTTAAAGTAGACTGGCACCCCGTAACATGTCGATTCATTGCATCCACACGCGAAAACGTCTTGCGAGAGCACTTTGACTTAGGCGGTTGAAAGTCCGCAGGTCGATTCACGCAATAGGTAGTATGACGTTTCATATGCGCCTTCTGAGTGAATTCATGCTTACAATATTCACAAGCAAACATGTTTCCTTTAAAAAAAATATTTTAACAGTAACCAAGAAGTATGTCAACCTGTGTGGAGGCGTTTCAAAGACTGACGAGTTGAGGCTATGATACTCATTTTATAAGTGAAGGTGATCATGAAATATAATAAGCAATGGTTATACTTGATTCCTATTGGTTTGATATAAGATAACAAAAATATTTCTGTAACCTGTATTGGTTAATTTAATTTAACTTAAATGTTTAGGATACTAGAGCGGAAACCGTGATAGTACAGCGTTCTCAAACATTTTCCTTATCAGGATACCACATCCTGATACGTGGGATGGGGTTTGATGATGTAAACGAATAAAACATTGAAAACTGATAAATAAAATAATACATATTTATCTACATAACACCCACAACAGAGATGGTTCACTACGCGATGTCATCATACTGCTATGAGTACTCATAGTTGATAACGACCTTCGACGCAGGTACATATTCAACGATCATGGTATAACGTTATCAATATTATAAAATATGAAAATTATAACTATACTGAACCGAGGGTTCCATACAAAATTGCGTATTTTGATATGAATTTTGAGTTAATACCTCTATACGTTCATGAGGAAAGGGGTAGAAAGTTTAAAATTTTTAAGATTCTGAGTTCATGAGAAGTTAATAAGGTAGAAGATAGGTTTTGATCCCCCCCTTACAAGTGTTGAAAATTTTTTAGAAATTCATGGTATAAACGGTTGTATCTTTTGATTGTATTGGCTTAGAAGTTTGTTTTTTTTTCAATACTCTGAGGGGGGGAAAGTAGACATGAGTATTTTGATATAAATTTCAGTTTGATACCTCTACGCTTTCCTGAGAAAAAAAATGGTCTTGAAAGATGGATGGATGGATGGATGGATGGATGGATGGATGGATGGATAACCAAGTTTCTATAAGGGTTTCGTTTTTTTGTTTTTTTTTTCATTTTTGAGGTATGGAGCCCTAAAACAGGTAATTTACCATTTTAGTCGTGATATATTATGATCTTTACAGTCTCATATCATAAGTCAGACTAATTTATTAATTATGATGATAATTTAATGAGTTTTTCTATCTATATAACCGCACTATGTTATTAATTTCAACATAATAATATGTTAAATACTCAATACTTAAACTACTTACCTCGTTTTTATCATTATCAACTTGGCTAGGTCACTTCCGAGCAGTTGTGCAAGATAAAACAGGGCGTTTTATAAAAATGCTCAGTTTGTGTTTAGTACTCTATCATCAGCTCGCTTGTACTTAAATAGCGGTTTTATAATAACTAGCGACCCGCCCTCGCTTCGCTTCGGTTTATGTGAGTTTTCTGTAACACCCGTTCATGAAACTGGATTTATTATACATATAAACCTTCCTCTTGAAACACTCTATCTATTAATAAAAACCACATCAAAATCCGTTGCGTAGTTTTAAAGATCTAAGCATACATAGGGACAGACAGCGGGAAGCGACTTTGTTTTATAATATGTAGTGATTTGATAATGTCATCTCCATACGACCCTACAACTATGGCGCTACTTTTGAAAAATCATAATAAACGTTGGACCTGGGATGATTGTTATAGAGTGAGGAATGGTATCATTAGCAGTTATCTTCTATCTCTATTGGAAGTGGGTGATTGTGAGCCAATGAATGCGGGGGAGAAGATCCTAGCAGTACTGCGTGCTGAGAAACCGGCTATACATGGAATGATTGGAGACATTTACAACATCTTGGAAGAGTGGCAGCGTCCTTTCCTGTCTATAGCAGGCGGGTTTGCAGCATATGCGTTGGGATATACTAATGCGTATGATGATGTGGATTGCTACGTTCCGGCGAGTAACGTCTTAAGATAGGAATTACGTCGGAATGGTTTCAACACTACTAGCCGCAGATACCCGTTTCATCAACACGGATATGAAGTATGGAAAAATCATAATTTATTGATTGATTTCATACTGCTATCGAGTGATAATGTTAAAAAAGAGTTTGCTGAGGATGAGGTTGTAGGAGTGATTAAAGATAAAGAAATGTCTGGATACGCTGATATTGCCGGGTGTTATATGGTGCAGTATATTATGAATAACTTTGATAGTGTGTTATGTATGAAAGGTGTTTTTTGGAGTATGGGTACAGGATTCGATGCTACTTATGATATAAATTTGCTTATCGGTTGTAAGTCTGCAAGAAGTGTATGCGAACTATGTCCGGAACACCCATTCAAGGGTATAAGACTATTGGGTAGCTGTTTTAGGAGGAAAAAATATATTCAACGATGGAAGGGGAAATGTCGGAGAAATGTTCCTAAACTAGAAATGTTAGTTCTCTTATTCTTATACAAAAGAATAGTATATATACATGGGGCGGATATAATTATTATTCGAAATTCATAGGTTAAGGCTTACGGTGTGGTATATCTCCTAACTGAGCGGTTAAAATTATTATTATTATTATTATTATTATTATTTTTTACATTTTGTTAAAGCGTTATTTTAGACCTACATTAAATATTTTTATTGCAACTGTAAATACAATTTGAGTGAAATGAATTTAAAGGAGTTACTACCATATAAACAGTGATACCATTTACCTTTATTATAGTAAATTTGTTTAGCTAACCACCGAGGTAGGTGTAATCTACATATGCATATCAGGAAGCTAACTGAACGCTAACCAACTCCATCATAAGTTGGTCTTTTCTCCTCAATTCCAACCAATCAGAACGCTAGCTGAGTATGATGACATAGATCCTTCAACCAATCACAGCGCTTCAACATCATCATCATCAGCCTGTGCTACTATAAGGGGGGAAAAAAAAAAGATTATGGTGATGGGGGGAGAGATTTAGAGGTGGGGAGGTGATAGATCTTGAGGCGTATCTGGCGCGGGCGGCGGCTACGGCGCCAGATTTTGAGGTGTATCTGGCGCGGGCGGCGGCTACGGCAATAGATCTTGAGACGGAGGGGAAGGGGCCGTTGATGGGGGGGGGAACAGTGATCGTCGTCGTATGCGATGCGTTTTTTTGCTGTGACATAATCTGTAGGAACTAGTATGATGGGCGTATTCTCAGTGCGTAGTATAGCGGATTTCTGTAGAACTAAAAATAACTTTAACGGTGTCGTGGGGGGAGGGGGGATGTTGGAGGGGGGAGGGGTGTTATCGACGTCCGTTGAGTTTGTATCAAGCGCGAATCACTAGCGACATATTTCCAAACTACTCTCTCATACTCCGATGATGGATTTCCAAGGAACTAATCGATACCACCAACTCCACCCTCACCCCACCGCGGATAGTTTTGGAACTTTTACGACTCGTAACTAACTCGCAACACTAGCGGTGACATCGATCATGGTGCTAGCTCGAACCACTAGCGCCCTCCAACTATCGTACTCTGACGATGATGGATTTATGAGGAACTACGCGCGCTACAGCATTGGGGACGATTCGTCACAACAGCAGCGCCATCTATTAGAGGTTTTCTAGAACTATTACGTTCACTAGCTAACGTCAACAACACCCTCTACATTTCAAGAACTACTCCCACTGATAACACTGATTTTGTGGGTCAACTTAAAGCATCATTGGGAAACGATTCATTACAACAGCAGCAGCGTATTACAGAGTTTTCTAGAACTATTACGTTCACTAGCTAACGTTAACAACGCCCTCTACATTTTCCGGAACTAATCCTACTGATAACACTGATTTTGTGGGAGAGGGTCATCTTATAGCAGCATTGACATCATTGGGTATGGAAGACCATTATAAGGTAATTCATTACAACAGCAGCGCCATCTATCAGAGTCTTCTAGAACTATTACGTTCACTAGCTAACGTTAACAACGCCCTCTACATTTCCAGAACTAATCCTACTGATAAGACTGATTTTGTGGGAGAGGGTCAACTTATAGCAGCTTTACATCATTGGGTATGGAATACCATTATAAGTTGGTCCTCTCCCACTGGCCCAAAACCGGCATAAACATACTACTATAATGACTTAATGAGTTATTAAACGAACACAAATTATTGTTGTAATAAAACGCTCATTGAATACAATACGGACACATTCCAAAATAATTTGCTGTTCAATTAAAAATCGTACCTATTCCAACCGCTTCTAATTTTAAAATGCAATACATTTCGGATTGTGTCCGTTTTTAACCGACTTCATAAAAGGAGGAGGTTATACGTTCCACTGTATGTTTTTTTTTTTTTATGTATGTTCACCGATCACTCCGTCAATTGTGGACCGATTTTAAAAAATCTTTTTTGGTTTGATAGAGTATGCTTTCGAGGTGGTCCCATTGTCATCAAATCTGAATCTGATGAGGGGATCAGTAAGGAATTGAGGGAACTCCTCAAATATTGTAGGCACACATATAGACTTCAAATGGTGTTGTTTTAACTTAAAACTATATTTGACAAAAAATAGGTATAAAAACGTAGTTTATAAGGTTATTTGTACATATAAGTAATTGTTGATTTTAAAGTATTTACCTACCTAGCAATAGTTTTATTTTATTTTAGGTAGGTACGTGTAAGAATTCTGGAAATATTTAATGCTCCAACTTCAATCAAACAGATCAGTAGGTACACATTATAATAATTTTGTATTTTAATTAATAGGTAATTAGGTTAAAACAATAAGCGTCACATTGTAATTTTGTAAATAAATCATTATAATTTGTAAATACATATAAATAACTAGATTGGTAAGTAAAATAATGTTGTATATAGGTTAATTTTGAGTATTATTAAGAATAGGTAGGTAGGAAGTTTAATAAGTAAAGTGTTTGATGTAAATAATTTAAAAAAGTTGCGCCGTTTTGGCCTTTGAATTAAATAATTAGTTAATTCAGTTTATGTTTCGCTTTTTAGTGGTTTTAGTTAGGGAGTTTTAGTTTAATGTTTTTTTTGAAGTCGGTTTTTTTTTTTAAAGTTTGTTTATATATTCAATGAACGAAAGACAACATTGTTTTTTATAAATTGTTAATGTTTAGTCACCGCGCCGCTGCCGCCGGCCACGGTCTCGTAGTAGCCCCAGCTGTCTTCTCCGAGGGTCAGGTTGTTCATGCAGCCCTGGGACGCCGCGCACACCTGACACACAACAATTAATATAGAGTCGGTATCAACTTTAATGGGCAAAGACGTAAAAGATAAGATAAAATAAAAGATATTTATTCAGTAAGTAGGCCGCACGGGCACTTTTACACGTCAAGAATCTACCAGCGCTTCCCAAGAGAAGACCACTGCTGAGAAGAAACGCCGCAAGAAACTCAGCAGTCAGTCGTTTTTTAACCATATTTAATACTACAATGATACTACTTAGTCTAGCATTATATAAAGCTATAAATATTAAATTAGATATAATATCAAATAGCATGCGTAGTTCAGCAGGAAAACATGTCAAAAATATTACGAGAGAGACAAAGGGAGAAAAATAAAAAAGAGGAGAAAAAAGCACAGGACAACCAAATAAAAGATTGCTTTCCTACATCAACGGTGTCCCCTAGACAACCAACTTTGCAATTTTACAAATTATTAATGACTAAGTTTCGGGTTTAGGCCAAACATTTTTATCTGTTAGATAGTCCTCGACCCTATAGTACGCTTTAGATATTAACGACTTTTTAAAGTAATTTTTAAGTGCGTAAACAAACTATAGTCGGACCCATTGACCAAAAAAATTCAGAACTTCAGTTTTTTTTGCAGTCAGAGCGAATGGAATACTATCAGCCCAATGGAACCCTGACCCACCATAGAACGGTGTCACAGTGACATTATAAAACAATTTGTTTGACACTTCTTATGACTTGAATCATAACGTCTCTGTGACACAGTTCTATGGTGGGTCAAGGTGCCAATGGTCTGATAGTACATGACACAACAATAAAGTGTACCTGGAAAGCCTTCAGCACGACGTCCACGATCCGCTGCGAGGTCAGCACGTTCCCGCCCACCACGGCCGCGCCCTCCGACGGGTCCAGGATCGACCCCGCCGGGATTATCACCTGCACCGGGTTCAGGCAACCCTGGTACAATAGCACAGCATCTCTCAATAAATCGAAAAGATATAAACACAGAAAAAATAATCTGCAATGAGAGGTTATTAAAATTGGGTGGGTAATGATTTATTAGTTAGTAGGCAATTATAGTGCAAGAGGTGTTAAAAAAGGAATTTCGATTTCGGCTAAAGTCGGTTAGTTAGCATAAGAACATTTTGAGAGCGAGTGAGAGAGAAATACGAACTAATAATCTAAATATATAAAAGGAGAAACTGACTGACATATCAACGCACAGCCTAAACGGCTAAACGTAGGCACTTGAAATTTGGAAGGGACGTAGCTTAGGTACCGTAGAGGTGGACTATGAAAGGAATTCCCGAGAATTCGGAGCGGGAATTAGCGGGAAAATTATTAACTCAAAAAAAAAGTTTTGCCCAACGAAGTGGACACGGGAACAGCCAGTCTAAATATATAAAAGGAGAAACTGACTGACTGACTGACATACGAGAACGCACAGCCTAAACGGCTAAACGTAGGCACATGAAATTTGGAAGAGACGTGGCTTAGGTACCGTATGGGTGCACTAAGAAAGGAATTCCCGAAATTCCCACGGGAACGGGAATTTGCAGGAAAATCCTTTTGTATGAAAAATCTAAACCGAAGCGAAGCGAGGGCGGGTCGCTAGTAATACATATGACGGCATCCGCCATTCGTACCTATTTTGTGTATTTTGCAATAAAGTTTAAGTTTTCGCAGCCGTGTGGTTGCCGGGTTAGAATAGTGCCACTCCGTGTCTTCCCGTGGAAGTCGTAAGAGGCGACTCAGGGAAAGAAGGCTTGTAGAACTGTTAGGCTTGCAACCTGTCACTAATATCACTGGTAAACATCTTAGCCTGTTTTTGCAAAATGTGGTTAAAGAATGAACAACAAGTATTTAGAGTTGTTGGGGAATCTGTAGCTCTGCCAACCCCACTCTGGGAATGAAGGCGCGAAGGTATGTACGTGTCCCGTTTCCTGCGTGGTACTAGGCAGGGTGGTACAGTCAACAGCATAAAATAAGTGATCATTTCTGTACGTTGTCGCTTTCAATCGTTTCACAGTATAACATTTCAAACAGGACGTTAAAGTGACAATTTACCGTAAAACTATGGTCTCAACCTGCAACAGTAGTCCAATTTTACTTTTCATATTATTCTAAAAATATTATAGATTTAGCTATAGCTAGAGTTTAGAGCAGTCAATTTTAGGCCAAACAGTTCATATATCCAGCAATAATAGCAGTAAGGTATCATATTTTAGAATAATGTAATGAGGAATATTGGACTATTGTTGCAGGCTAGGACCATAGTTGAGTAGTTTTACGGTACATAATTGTTCAGTTATGTATGCTGTTGACTGTACAGGACTGTTTGCGGGTGGTAGGACCTTGTGCAGGGTCCGTCCGAATCGCTACCACCATCTTATCCATTAACCTACCGCCAAACAGCAGTGTTCGCATTGTTGTGTTCCGGTTTGGGGATAAGACAGCCGGTGAAATGACTAGCATAGAGGCATTCCATCTTAGTCCTCAGGGTTGGCAACGCATTTGCAGTCTTAGGATTGCATTGCAGTCTTGTGATTGCGAATGTCTATGGGTCACAGTTTCCACTTACCATCAGGTGGCCTGTGTGCTCGTTTGTCTTCTCTATGCCATAAAAAAAAAAACATAATGTTGACAGCAGTAAAATGATGGATGAAAGAAGATTGACGAAAGAGATATACAGAACGAAAGTGAGTGGACGGGTCGCAAGGGGCCGCGCTAGGGCGTACTTTTTCGAGTCAACTCCGAGAAATACTGGAAAAGGGCCAAATCTTAAGTACCCGAAACCGACGTGCGTGCATGACTCGATGTATGAATGTGGAAGAAGCGAAAGAAATTTGTCAAGATCGTAGCAAGTGGAAAGGAGTGGTCTCTGCATACCCCTCTGGGAAACAGGCGTGATTTAATGTATGTATGTAGTAAAACAGTGCTGTTATTACTATTCCTTCTCACGCAACCAATATTGCTGACAACATATCAATGTTCATTATCCATAAATAAAGTTGTCAATAGTTGAAATGTGAGTAAGTCTGTGTGCTCGTTTGTCTTCTCTATGCCATAAAAAAAAAAAAAGCGGCACGGACCTGGTTGAGCGGCACGTCGTGGCCCACCATGCAGCGCAGGCAGTAGATGATGGCCGACAGGGTGATGGCGCGCGGCGCGTTCAGGTTGCCCCACACCTCCACGCCCGACCCGCTGCAATGGGCTCGTATCTTTATCACTTCTTATATTCTACATTCCAAATAACTTTGGACTAGTATTGGTTGAAATCGGGAGTGGATATGAAATAAAATAACTGGGCATTACTAGTAAACTTTTTGTTATCAAGGTGGCATTTAGATATTAGAGTTTTACCGTTATCTCGATTATCACATCATCAATGTTAAGACTGCACCGAGCAAACGTCGAGCGTCCAGTGGCGCCCTCATTACTGTTATTGTGTTTTCTAATTAACTAAATAATTTCCTTGTAATCAGACGATACGTTTTTGTAGCGCAAGTAAAAACACAATTTATAGGATACGTAACAAACATTAATAACAATTACCCTTTGAGTAGTCAGCTTAACGGGAAAAGGAGGCTACCTTTTTTCGTTAAGTTGATAACTCGACGTTGAATTGTTATAAAACGCAACTTATAGGGTATAGGTTATATACCCTATAAGTTTTGTTTTCATTTGTAGTACAAAAACCTACCAACCAATTTCAAGAAAATACTTTAGTTTTATTGTACTGTACTGTACATCCGGCGTACGCTCGGCGCAGTCTTAACGGAAGTCATAAAATTAAATGCTGACAAAAGGTAAAAAAACCTTTCCTATTTATAACGTTGCTCATACGTTAGTTTCGGTGAGTTATTTAACTACATATATTTATACAGAGTGTTTGGCAGTCGGGTGTAGGGGTTTTAAGGAATGATAGTTAGGGTCATTCTGAACATTTTTGACCACATTTACTATTATGCTAAGTTTCACGGTTTCCGAGATATTGATCATTTTAATAGGATTTTTTGTCATTTTTCCTTATGTAGGTCAAAAATGTTCAGAATGACCCTAACTATCATCCCTTAAAACCCCTACACCCGACTGCCAAACACCCTGAAGACATAATTGATTGTTTCGTAGCACGATGTACTATCAGCCCAATGGAATTCTGACCGATACACATTGATATTTTTAAAACAATTTCTTTGACACTTCTTACGACTTCAATCGTAATGTCACTGTGACACAGTTAAATGGTGAGTCAGGGTTCTGGTGGGTTGATAGTACAAACACCGAAAAGGTCTGCCATGCAAACATACAATTTAAATTTTTATATTTTTAATTTATTTGCAATTACCGCATAATGTATTTGTTTTAAAATTCGTTAAAAAATCTATTTTGCGGGTCCGTCCGGATCGCTACCACCATCTTATCCATTAACCTACCGCCAAACAGCAGTGTTCGCATTGTTGTGTTCCGGTTTGGGGATAAGACAGCCGGTGAAATGACTAGTATAGAGGCATTCCATCTTAGTCCTCAGGGTTGGCAACGCATTTGCAGTCTTAGGATTGTATCGCAGTCCTGTGAATGCGAATGTCTATGGGTCACAGTTTCCACTTACCATCAGGTGGCCTGTGTGCTCGTTTGTCTTCTCTATGCCATAAAAAAAAAAAAACATTATTAGGAATTAAATATTTTACGCTAATTATAATTAAAGTACGCCTTTAATACCACCTTACGTCTTTCGACTGCGGCAACTTCCACAAGTAAAGGAAACCCTTACCACGAGTTACTATTACCGTACTCGTTAACGAGTCGAATCTTCTGTTCCTCGCACTCTATAAGAATACCGCGAAGTCTGCGAGCGACAGAGCATTCGACTCGCTAGCGAGTACGTTAATTGTAGGGCTCCTGATATCCGTGTTACACGCGGAACCGTAGCTCCGTGATCTTAGCACCGGCGGTGCTAAGTTCCCGAACTACACGGTCACGCCAAGATACGTATCCGTGTCTGCGTTCGGCTACGTATCTGCGGATCTCGGCTCCGGCTCCGCTCCGCACGGTTATTGAATGAAAGCTTGTCGAACGGAGCCTTATTAGATATGTGATAAGTATGACTGTGTTCTAGTTTATTTTATATTTATATTTATATAATGACTCATTAAACCAATTTTAAATGCAAAAGCAAAGAAACTGAAATCAAAAACACGACTATCGCATTACATTCGGAGGTCTTAAAGACACACATAAAATCTTCATTAAACGTCACGGTCACGGGCGGAACACGGAGCTACGTATCTTAATTACACGTAGCCGAATTTCACGTGTCGAACGGGCCGGATCTCCGTTGCCGTGTTACTCGGTAACGGAGATTCGGCTACGGGTACACGAAACACGGACACGACCAGGAGCCGTAGTTAATTGTACCTTATGGTAAGGGTACAGGCACCGAGCTACAGTGCGAGAGCTATAGTGACTCACGTGAAGTCGCAGACTGCGCTGCCCTGGTCCTTGTCCAGGGTGACGGCTAGTGCGATGGGCGCTCCGTTGTCCATGTACTCTACGGCTGAGAGGACCGTAGACCCTGTGCTTTCGAACGATTTCTTCGCTATTTCCTAAATAAAAAGGTTCTCTTAGTTGATTCAAACACGTGAAACCCACCATAATACAAACGTGGAGTGTTTTTTAGTGGGAATTTGAATCTACTAGCAAAGAAAACAAAGTTCAATCACCTTTGGTTTAAAATACAATTCGCAATTTTGGAGATGAAAAATTGTATGCGATGTATGCGTTAATATCACGAAATGAAGACATGAAATTTCTTGCTTGTGAAAAACCTAAGAAAAACCATTATTGTCCGATGCTCTAACTTTTTAAATTTGCCTACTAGCATTAAGCTGACAAAGGAAAAATTATATAATGCCAACCACCACTAGACTCTGTAACTACACTTGCGAAATTAAAATAAAAACTATGGTACTATATTTATGTGCGGTTAAACATGGTGCTCGAATAGTTTGTTCAAATGGCATGTTTAAACTATTATTTACTTAATTACCTGGTAGTTATTTTAATTTTAATATTTTCTCACATTGCTTAAAAAAACACTACAGATGTAATGCAAAATGATTTTCCTTCGGGAAAACTCGGATCTCAATCGGAATATGATGGCACCCGAACTGTCAATCAATGATTGTATTAAATGAGTGACGTTTTCATGTCCATTAAAATGGAACTTTATTGTTTAGTGTCAAATGACAAATGCTTTGTCACTTTGTCATTTGACACTAAATGAAAACGTCACTCATTTAATACAATCATTGATTGACAGTTCGGGTGCCATCGTATTCCGATTGAGATCCGAGTTTTCCCGAAGGAAAATCATTTTGCACTACATCTGTACACAAGCCTCGGCCCGAACAGGGATTGCAGGACTCGTTTTATCCGGTCTACTCCAAACTCGTCCAGCAATCCCTTACTTCACGACCTCTGCAGTAATGTACGGTCACGAGCGTTAATTTGGGACCCATTTCAAGAAAGATATGCTTGAAGTCGTCAATGTCATTAGAGGTGTCAAGTCACTTGTAACTTTTAGGAAACTCAACCTTACTGTTGTAGAATGTCAGATTGACTTTGGACCTAAGGTGGGTGCCAAATTAAATCTCGTGACTGTACTATGGTTTGAGATTTCTGCTACAATATAGTTTTAATTAAATTAGGTACCGTGATTACGTCTTACGAGGTCCGTTGAACATGTGTTTTTACCAATAAATATCTGAATCTGAATCCAGAACAACCTGTCCGTAAGTACGTAGTTTTGTTCATTGTTCCCAACCTTGAGCATGTCCCGGACAGCGAGCTCTGCGTTCTTCTGTATGTGTCCCATGTAAGCCTGCACAACGTCTAAACCGTAGTAGCTGATTAGTTCCCCCACTAGTTGTATACCCTGCAAACAAACGAGTTTATCTAAACAATAACGTACCCAATTAAAAGTTTTAACCTTTGCTATGCTTCGGCTTCGGTGATGACTTATGGTGCTGAGACGTGGTCGTTTACAATGGGCCTCATAAGAAAGCGCAAGGTCACTCGAACGGAGATGGAGAGTGATAGAATCAGGAATGAGGAAATCTGCAGGAGAAATAGGGACACCCCCTTTCCTTCAAGGGGAGGGTCAGCTCGTTTGTTTTATCTATACTATAAAAAAGGTCATTAAAACATGTATCTAATCAGAATCACCAAGCAACCCTCGCTTCGCTTCGGTTTATGTGAGTTTTTTTCTGTAAAACCCGTACAAATCCAGAATTTATGCTCATATCATATAAAGAGAAAAGTTTTGAGCATAAAACTTTTCTCTTGAATCACTCTATCTATTGATTAAAATCTCATTATAATCCGATGCGTGGTTTGAAAGATCTAAGAGGGACAGGCGGCGGGAAGGGACGTTGTTTTACACTATGTAAAGATTAGCGACAGGAAACTGTGAGGTTCCTTACCCTCTGGTTGGCGGCGACCTGGGCCTTCAGGTCGGACAGGTTGTCAGCGAGGTTCCTGGTGCCGGAGCAGCCTTCTTCTTCTGCTGGCTTCATCAGCTCTAAAACAGTCATACCACAGTTTATTTAGGGCAAAAAACGAAAATATCACCAACTCACAAGCTGAAAGGACTTAAAGGCGCAGCCGCATAGAGCCCGGAGTCAGCGCCATAGACAGTTCAGGCACTTCATGATCACCATTGCTGGACATGGGCCATTTCTAAAGGACTGTTCCTGTATGTAACCAGGGCTGGAACTAAAGAACTCTACCATGACTGGTTTTGTGCTACCCGAATCCAGCCCACCAGCCCAGTCAATAAGCAGTGTCTTAAATTAAATCACCAAAGCAGGTTCAATTCTATGACGTTAATAATAAGGTTGATAGTACTACAGGAGGTTTATCTTAGTTACTGCGTTTTTACTTATAACGCCAGATTTATCTGATCGTCCCTCCATCTTTCAGGAAGCCCTGCTTACATTTAACCTTTCGGTACATGGTCGACTTCATACCCAATATGATCAATTTAGAACTCACCCCGAGTCAGTTCGGTCTCATTGAAGGTGCCCCCGCTGACGAGCAGGAAGGACTTGAAGGCGGCGCCCTCCTGGGCCAGGGCTACGGAGTGCGGCGGCATGGAGCCCGGCGTCAACCCGCCGATGTCGGCGTGGTGCCCGCGCGAAGCCACGAAGAATATCGGCCGGCCCTGCCCGCTGCGTACCAAACGAAATTACGCCTTGTCGTTGCGACGTTTGTTAAAGTGGTCAGTTGCGCGGGGCTTTCGTGGATAACCGGATTAAATAACCGGTTATCTATATATTTTTTAAAGTCGCTCAAAATTTTGTTCTTTTTGTAGCTGAACATTGTGCGGAAATATGGATTTTCGGACTTCGATTAATAAGTGCCCGTGCGGAACTGGTAATTTTCACTCGTCCCGAGTCTTGTCCAGCTTGCATACAGGCACCTAGGAATTCGTGTAAAATGACTTACTTTCTGCACTCATTTATATCTAGGTATGTTCCGTATTTTTATTTAGTTTTTTTAAGGGACCCATAATTTGAAGAGACTACAATTTGGTACTGTTTTACCCTCCCAAAAACGAAGGGCGTATTATGTCCTTAAGTTAGGACCGGGGGTCCCAAAAGGTTCAGAAGGAGGTTAATCGATCAAAATCGGTCCATTCGTTTATTTTCTAGAGCGCCACAAAGGAACATACATACATACGCCTACATAGTCGGTCATACGCAGTCGGGTTAAAAACAAAAGAACCCACAGTCAGTTAAAAGAACATGCTGGTTATTACTTACATACATACATACATAATCTTAGGTGTTCTGATACGTAACCATTTGTCAAGATTGTAGCAAATGGAAAGAAGTGGTCTCTGCCTACCCCTCTGGGAAACAGGCGTGATTTAATGTATGTATGTATGTAAGTAATAACCAGCATGTTCTTTTAACTGACTGTGGGTTCTTTTGTTTTTAACCCGACTGCGTATATGACCGACTATGTAGGCGTATGTATGTATGTTCCTTTGTGGCGCTCTAGAAAATAAACGGTTACGTATCAGAACACCTAAGATTAATAAGCCTAATGTATCATAATCCCTAAAAGTTCATAATACCTAATGGTGTTTTTTATTGAAACCGTACATTTTTCAAGATTGTTATGAAACTAACCTAACCTAACCTAATGAGTTCTATGCAATGGTTTTAAAAAAAATCCTAAATAGTTTTCGGTTTCTGTAAAAAAGTCCCTTAGGTATTATGAACTTTTAGGTATTATGATACATTAGGCTTACAAAGTTTAGGCATTCTGATACCTAACCCTTTCGATCTGTATATCTCTATCGGTGTATCTCGCTGGTTATTAAGTATGAATAAAATGCTTACTTATGGAATACCGGTGTGATCACGGTCAAGTCGGGCAGGTGCGAGCCGCCTGCCTTCGGGTGGTTCGCCAGCAACACGTCGCCGGGCTTCAGGGAATCTCCGCGGACTTTCATCTGCACATTCAGAATATTCTAAATACCAGGAGTATATGTTATCGAGGATTAGTTTAGGGACCATTATATTCGGATGAAGGATATAAGAGGACGCCGGCGACTTCGGAAGCGTAGAATTAATTTCCCGCCATTTGAAACTAGGATGAATTTCCAAAAATCCCTTCTTTGTGCACCCCTACGTTATCCAGTCCAGCGTCCAGCGTTTTCGGCTGTGCGTTGATTTATCCGGTAAACTGTCTTTTGGCCAAATCATCATTTGACACTCTTTCATTTCTCAAGAACATGTTTGTGCTTAAGACTGCGCCGAGCGTACGCCGGATGTACAGTGGCGCCCTCATTACTTTTATTGTGTTTTCTAATAAACTAAAGTATTTTCTTTAATTGGACGAAATGTTTTTGTAGTACAAATGAAAACATAACTTATAGAGTATATCACATAATTTAATAACAATTACCCTTTGAGTTATCAACTTAACGGAAAAAAGTGGCCACCTTTTCCCGTTAAGCTGACTACTCAAAGGGTAATTGTTATTAAAGTTTGTTACGTATCCCATAAATTATGTTTTTACTTGCACTACAAAAACATTTCGTCTGATTCAAAGGAAATTCTTTAGTTAGTTAGAAAACATAATAATAGAATATTTATTTTGAATATTTTGAGGTCGCCACTGGACGCTCGACGTTTGTTCGCGCAGTCTTAAACCATTACATATTACAAAGGTTACATGGGCTTATTAAATAAGTAGGTTAAGTTAGACTTTTGACGTTTTATCTCTTTGCGAAATGAAAGTTTGTAAAATTATATAGTTTGTCAAATGATGATTTGGTCAGACATTAATGAACCGATTTATCCATTAGGCAGTTTCTTCTTATTTATCTATACAAATAGAGATAGATGGAGAAGTCCAACAGTTTTACACATTAACTTGGCTTTATTCTATTCCGTAAAAACGAATTGCTTTTGAAACGTTATCATAACGCCAACGTTACTATAGCTTTTTAATTAACTTGACAATAATTGAGTTGAAAACAATACGATAACGTCAAAAGCAATATGATTTTACCGTGTAGAATAGATACATTGGTACTAGGAGTACTAGGCAAGCATATCCCGCAGGAGCTGACCTGGTACTGCACGGTCTCCTGCATAGCGCCGAGGTGCACGGGGATGTGCGGCGCGTTGGAGACCAGCCCGCCGTCCGGCCCGAACAGCGCGCACGAGAAGTCCAGGCGCTCCTTGATGTTCACCGATATCGAGGTTCTTTGTAATACTCTAGATACAAGTGGAATAAGAAACCAGTGTTAACACTAAAGCAGGCCCCGCCAATCTAGGTATTATAACCAGGGTTCGGAGTTTTCATAGTACGAAAGACTAACGAGAGATATGGAGTCCACATTCATGTTAAAACTCGCGTTATACTAATACTCATTTTCAATTATTTATGTTATGGCATTCCATAATTAAATTATATGAATAATAAAGAAAACAACTCTTTTTTTTTAATGGCATATAGAAGACAAACGAGCACACAGGCCACCTGATGGTAAGTGGAAACTGTGACCCATAGACATTCGCATTCACAAGACTGCAATGCAATCCTAAGACTGCAAATGCGTTGCCAACCCTGAGGACTAAGATGGAATGCCTCTATGCTAGTCATTTCACCGGCTGTCTTATCCCCAAACCGGAACACAACAATGCGAACACTGCTGTTTGGCGGTAGGTTAATGGATAAGATGGTGGTAGCAATCCGGACGGACCCTGCACAAGGTCCTACCACTCGCAACTACTTGTACTACTTACATTGCTTGGTACATGCTTTATGGATATTGGCACTAAGCCTACACATGATCATATTACTATTTAAAAAAAGGGTTTATTTAAATATTTTATTAAAACGACAATGAAATAAAAACACTGAAAACGGTATTTTCTATTAATATAACAAATTAAATTGTAGAATGCAATAAACAATTGAGTAACTACGAGTATGAATATGACACGAGTTTTAATATGAATGTCGACTCCATATCTCGCTTTGGTCTTACCGTGTTATGAAACCTCCGAACTCTGATTATAACTATAAATACACATTTCAAACAATCTTATTTAAACTTTATAAGATAAACGTAGTAAGACTGATATTTCAATATACTGTACATATAGTCACACGTGTGATCTGGGAAGTGCACGGACAAAGTAGGAGTAGAATCATGACCCCGAAACTGTCAACTTCGACGTTACCCCACCTATCTTTTTTGGGAGTGGTGAATGCTGTATATTTATTAGCTTTGTGACCCCCCCCCCCCCCCTCCGCTTATTCTAGACCCCTATTACCTGCCCATCTGCTCGGCGATGGACATGAACCGGTGCGAGAAGATGCTGAGCTGGATGGGCTCGAGCGCGGTGGTGACGCGGCGCGCGCGCCCCGACCCCACGGTGATGCAGATGTCGCCCATCTTGGTTATGCTGGCCCGGCAATCTGGAATAAACCGGTATCTTAAGACTGCGCCGGATGTAAAGTGGCGCCCTCATTACATTTATTGTGTTTTCTAATAAACTAAAGTATTTTCTTGAAATTGGACGAAATGTTTTTGTAGTACAAATGAAAACATAACTTATAGAGTATATCATATAATTTAATAACAATTCACCTTCGAGTTATTAACTTAACGGAAAAAAGTGGCCATCTTTTCCCGTTAAGCTGACTACTCAAAGGGTAATTGTTATTAAAGTTTGTAACGTATCCCATAAATTGTGTTTTTACTTGCACTACAAAAACATTTCGTCTGCTTCCAAGGAAATTATTTAGTTAATTAGAAAACACAATAATGGTAATGAGGGCGCCACAAGACACGGCGTTTGCTCGGCGCAGTCTTAATAGAGATATGTGGCGTTAGATAGCTTGTTATGTTGCGTCCGTCTGTCACTCTCGGAGCTGGCTGAAAATCAGCGCTGCAGGTGTTTAACACCTCAGCATTATGCTGAGCCAGTGTCCGATTCACTGCCGCGAAGACACACTAACTACTTGTTTATTGCTGTTTTCTGTTTTTACTTTTTTCTATGTGTTGTTTGGATCCGTGTCTGCCTAAAACGTAGTCTGACTCATTCGCGTTATGACAAAACTTCATTTGAAATTCGCTATTCGTGTAAGTCGCAATTGACCTATTACTTATATTACCTGTTTCGCAATATGATCCAAACACAGTAAGCCTAAGTAGCTGTTTGTCCATTTCGCGATACGCCTAATTAGCAGTTAGGCTAATACACGTTACCTATAGACAAAAGTATCACAAATATGAGGTAGGTTTAGGTTATGTTAGTTTTGCAGCAGGCCCGGAGGGCCAAAACCACCCAGAAATAGGCTTTTGCGGAGCTCCGTCGACTCTGTTAAATTTAGTTTTGGGGAAGAAGGAGGAATTCGATTTTGGCCAAAATCGCATTAAGTTCAAGTCTCATTCAGCCGAATTCGCTTTTGGACAAAACCGTAATAAGTTCAAATCTCACTCTGCCAAATTCGCTTTTGGACAAAAACGCAAGAGGCCTAAGTCATAATGCGGTTACCTATCGATTGGTCTAGGCATAACGCGAATTAGTCAGAGTACGTTTTAGGCAGACCCGGACAAAAGGGTCTTGTGTCTGTAGTGAATAAATGTTTTTTTTTTAGATTAAATAGAGTGGATGAAATACATGATTTGGGTCATAAAGGATACAAAATCGTAGACAGGATGGCTGAGACTCCGTTATAGGCGCAGCTCATTACCCTCCTCCTTCGCCAGTCGGGTGAAAAAACGTCTCCGTAATCAAGGTAGACTTACTAGGTTCAACCAGCACGGTGGACAGGCTGTCCATGATGATGGCAGGCCCCGGTATCTCCTGCTCCGGCAGCAACTTCTCCAGGAGGTACACCGAAGTGTCCTGGTAACCACCCTCGTAGTACACTTTTACCACCTGAGAATGTACAAAACTCAGGTCAATTCGCTCATTGAATACAAAATAGACACATTCCAAAATAATTTGCTATTGCATTAAAAATTTTGTACGAACAGCTTATAATTTTAAAATGCAACACTGCCTCATTTTGGAATGTGTCCGTTTTGTATTCAATGAACGAATTGTAATTATTTTAACACATAAACAAAACAATATCTACATACAGGGTGCCTCTGAATAAAGTCTAATTGTAAAATTATTGTACACAAACACTCTTATGGTCAAGTCACTCACTAAAGGAAAATGGAGAATTGGATCGCGTACCTATGTACATTGAAAATTACATTTAACTTGTATAATAAAAATAAGTTGGACATATTTTTAACAATTTACAGAACAAAAGAAGTTCAGTTTTAGGAGTAGAAACGAAACATTGTATAGTGATAAAAGAGCTTGTGATAAAACCTTATACGGGAATAAGTTTTTTTTCTCGCCACAGAATAGGCAAACGAGCACACTTGCCACCTGATGGTAAGTGGATCTGTTGTAACCTTGTAACCCATATAAATTTGCATTCTCAAGACTACAATCTTAAGATTGCAGTCCTTAGGTCCGTATTAATAAACTAATCTCAACTCTAATGCTCGTCTCGAGATGCGTCAAAAATGACAGTGTTCTATGGTTTGACGTTTACTTTGACGTATCTTGTGACGGGCCTCTCAGCCAAGATGAGTTTATTAATACGGTCCTTAGAGTGTCAATGTGTTGGCACCCCTAAGATGCAACGACTCTACGCTAGTAACTTTGTGAGACGTAGTTTCTTTACTTTTATATTTTAACAAATTTTTACTCGGCAAAGTTATTTCATCGCAAAATGGAAATCTTAATTGAGATAAGATGTTATGTATATTTCAATTTTGTCTGAAGTACTAAACAATTCTTACGCAAAAGTACTAACCTTTTCAGCCACCGGTTTAATACCCTTACCGCTAGGGGGCGCCGTTTCCTCCATAACCTTACAAAAAACATCAATTACCGTTAATACAATTTATCAGGAATTTAACTTAGTTAGAATAAGACATTCTTCATCCTTCATAATGCGTGTAGTGAATAATCCTTTCCCATCGTTTTTGGTCGGATAATTTCGTATTTATCTTCCTTTCTCAGTTGGCTTATTGATGGGTACTGAAGCTAATTGAGAAAGATAGATACACGAACTTATCCGGCAAAAAACGATGGGAAAGGATTATTCACTACATCTATACTGCATAAGAATGGAATGCGCTTCCGGCATCTGTATTTCCTAACGCATCTTTAGAATTATAGTGACCTAACTAGCAAATTTTGGATTTCGAGTTAGGTCTCTACAGTAATCAATTTATGACTCGAAGTCGAACGCTGAAAATTTTGAATTAGGTCACTATTGGTGTTATTACAAAAGCGTAAACAACCGTTAAACACTTGTTTAGTAAATGTCAGTCCATAGAAAACTGTCACTTTAGACATGTCTAAGGTGTGTCTAAGTTTTTTGTAATAACACCGTATAATTCTAAAGGAGGGACAATCTGAACCTATCTAAAGCTAGGATGGATAAGCATCTTCTGGGTGAACTTGCTTCATCGTCGACAAAATTTTCGACCTCCAAGGGCAGGAGTTAGTCTAGAGCAAACCCACTATTAATAAAAAAAGACGGTGCAGTGGATGTTGGCGGTCAATAAATAAATCACTATTATAAGTATATAAAATCGCTTTAATAGTAATTATGACTCAGAACTTAATAATAAAAGTAAAAAAACTGTGATAATGATAAGTTAGAAAGAAATGTAAGAGCGCGTAAAAACGTAATGCCTATCGGCGTCGATCCGCGAGCGAACTGGGAGCGGGGGGGCGCCACTGACGCGCAAGAGTGGCCCGGATGGATTGAAATTGGCCATTGGCGCGGATTCTAGTGTTATAACGGTTAATTGCGGTATCTCACCTCGCTTAATCCGATTCCTCTCACTCTTATATCGTCCACTATGACGTCTCTGTCCGCTAGTGTGAACCCGAACTCATTCTGATACCTGTAAAACACAGTGCGGTATTTACAACTATAGCCAAGTGTGCGTCGGACGTGTAAACGAAGGGTTCCAAATGGGTTAATTCCGTTTGGGCGAAGTGTTTTTTCCCGAATGCATAATTTTCAATTTTTCAATTTAACAATATTTTTTTGTCGTCGCATTTAGTTATTTTTTCGCATTTGCATTCCGTTCGGTCAAAAGTGTTTCGGTCAAACGCCATGTTCCCATTCCGACCACATTTGTTGAATGGGGAAGCCAGATTAAGAATGAAATAATTAAATGTATTCATTCTTTATTCTTGTTAAAAAAAACTATTTCTTTTTTCTCCGTTACCAAACAATTCCACAATTGTGTTTGTCTGTGACGTCGTAAAGTGCAAACGGATGGACTGATTAGGATGCGGTTTTATTAAAAATAAAGCCAATATAATCAGAAAAAAACAGCTAAAAGTCGGTCGCTATTATACCGACCAGTACTTTACATGATTAAAAAAAGTCGTCAATTCAAACCTCTATCTACAACAAAATATACAAATGTAAATACAAAAGTTATGAGTAGATGTCGCTACCTGTCGACGAAAGCCGAGTAGAAGTCCCCATGGTTGGTGGCGGAGCGACCTCCGGGGCGCGGGGACACCATGAGCGCGCAGTCCGTGCCCGCGTAGCGCAGGTGCAGGTAGGGCTCCGTCTTTATACGGCCGTCGGGGAAGCCCTACGGACAAACATATGTCCTTCACAATTCCAAATTGATCAAAATTCCGAATTTTCATAATTACGAACGCAATTTTTTGATGAAATTATGACTGCGCCGAGCAAAAGCCGAGCATTCAGTGGCGCCCTCATTACTATCGTGTTTTATAACTAACTAAAGTGTTTCCATGGAATCAGACGATGCATTTTTTTAGTGCAAGTAAAAACACAATTTATGGGATACGTATCAAATTTTAATAACAATTACCCTTTGAGTAGTCAGCTTAACGGGAAAAGGTGGCCACTTTTTTTCGTTAAGTTGATAACTCGAAGGTGAATTGTTATTAAAGTTTGTTACGTATCCCATAAATTGTGTTTATACTTGCGCTACAAACACATTTTGTTTGGGTCCAAGGAAATTCTTCAGTTAATTAGAAAACCCAATAAAAGTAATGAGGGCGCCACTGTACATCCGGCGTACGCTCGGCGTAGTCTTAAGTGGTAGTATGGTATAGGGGGCAAACGAGCAGACGGATCGCTTGATGGTAAGCGATCACCATCACCCATAGACACCTGCAGCACCAGAGGAGTCACAGGTGCGTCGCTGGCTTTTCATATGAGAGTATGCTCTTTTCTTCAAGGTTTGAAAGTCGGAACGGTCCGGAAATACCGCAGGCGACAGACCATTCCACAGTTTAATCATAACTCATACATTTTGTCAGTATAAGCGCTTGACTTGACTGACCAGAAGCCTACGTCAATCCTATACACTTTCGATAATGACATGGCCTCCCAACTCGAACAACGTATATGTATTACTTTAATACATATACGTTGTTCGAGACATTTGAATCAGTAATCGTGAAAATTGAATGATTTTTACACCTTAATGAATTCAACGTATCTTAATTATATCAAAAACACCCTTCTCTACATAAAATATGGGTAAATTTTATAAGTTTCATAAATGCAATAAAATGTATATTTGGGTGGATCAACTTTTTGATGTTGTTATTCTGGCCCGTATCTCCTGCACAACAGCGAAAGAGTTTCTTAGAAAAAAAAAACGTAATTATATACTTCTAGCACTCGGAAGAAAGGCCATTAAAGAATGGGTTTGTAATTGCCAATAAAACAAATTTTTAGTGGACTTTGTGCATTGAAATCATAGTTGTAAAGAGTGGTCCAGGAGACGTCACCATGGCCACGAGGTACAAAGAAAAGTTGATTGACCCATTTACTCTATCAATCACATACAATACTTGTGAGCTTTCAAGCTTGCTACGTCTTATTGGGTACTGTCAGTAGATGGCACCATGGAATCAATATTTTTTTTTTTATGGCATCGAGTGGACAAACGAGCACACAGGCCACCTGATGGTAAGTGGAAACTGTGACCCATAGACATTCGCAATCACAAGACTGCAATGCAATCCTAAGACTGCAAATGCGTTGTCAACCCTGAGGCTAAGATGGAATGCCTCTATGCTAGTCATTTCACCGGCTGTCTTATCCCCAAACCGGAACACATCAATGCGAAAACTGCTGTTTGGCGGTAGGTTAATGGATAAGATGGATACGCAACAAACTTTAATAACAATAAAATTCACCTTCGAGTTATTAACTTGACGAAAAAAAGTGGCCACCTTTTCCCGTTAAGCTGACTATTCAAAGGGTAATTGATATTAAAGTTTGTTACGTATCCCATAAATTATGTTTATACTTGCGCTACAAACACATTTTGTTTGGTTCCAAGGAAATTCTTTAGTTAATTAGAAAACCCAATAAAAGTAATGAGGGTGCCACTGGACGCTCGGCGTTTGCTCGGCGCAGTCTTAAGCCAATCGCGTCCCTGGCACATCACGTGACTTTTCGTATCACGTCATCTACCAGTGACGCGATTGGTTTATTAAAACGACTCTAAGGTCCGTATTAATAAACTCATATTGGCTGAGAGACCCGTCTCAAGATACGTCAAAGTAAACGTCAAGCCATAGAACACTGTCATTTTAGACGCATCTCGAGATGAGCATTAGAGTTGAGATTAGTTTATTAATACGGTCCTAAGAGAAACGCTACCTAGCGTAGTGCATCTTGTCTGAGCCCTCAGGCCACTCACCTGGGCCCGCAGCTTGTCGCGACAGACTGATGACAGCACGTCCAGCTGGCGGTCGATGTTCGCGTAGTGGTCGGGTGCGTACACGCAGCCGCTGGGCTGCTGCGCCTCGTGCACCACGTGGGCGAGCGCCATGCCGTACGCGGATAGGATCCCTGTGGCCATTTTGCTGTTTTACTTAACGGTGGTATATCGCAACATCTAATAATCTAAATATATAAAAGGAGAAACTGACTGACTGACTGACATATCAACGCAAAGCCTAAACGGCTAAACGTAGGCACTTGAATATAGGAAGGGACGTAGCTTAGGTACCGTAGAGGTGCACTAAGAAAGGAATTCCCGAAATTCCCACCGGAACGGGTATTAGCGGGAAAATCCTTTTGTATGAAAAATCTAAACCGAAGCGAAGCAAGGGCGGGTCGCTAGTATATGTATGTAACCTAATGTATTGTTGGTTCCCACCTTGGCCAAGACCTAGGTGGTATGTGTAGAATCATATTTCCAGCGTGAAAAAGTTAAGGATACGGTTGTACAGTAAGTTATAATAATACTTAAATAAAACACCAATATTTAGGATAAACAAAAATTCGGACAAACAATGGATTAGGGTAAATGAAAATTAAGGATTCCAATATAGATTTGTATAGTTGTAAGTTTTAACCGCCGTGCATCTAGTGCTGCATGGTTCCACGCCTACCCCATCGGGAGACAGGCGTGATGGTATGTATGTATAGACCAGTGTGTCATAAAAATATGAGATCCAAAATGTTTATTCAGTACCCACATTTTTTTTTTATGGCATCGTGTAGACAAAGATTAACTGGAAGAGATCCCTTATAGGGATAAGTTCGCCTTTGTACATACTTACCTTTTTTGTTTCTGTTTATTTTAGATTTTTTATTTTCTGTTTGTACAATAAAGAGTTTACATACATACATACAAATGAGCACATAGACCACCTGATGGTAAGTGGAAACTGTGACCCATAGACATTCGCAATCACAAGACTGCAATGCAATCCTAAGACTGCAAATGCGTTGCCAACCCTGAGGCTAAGATGCTAGTCATTTCACCGGCTGTCTTATCCCCAAACCGGAACACAACAATGCGAACACTGCTGTTTGGCGGTAGGTTAATGGATAAGATGGTGGTAGCGATCCGGACGGACCTTGCACAAGATCCTACCACCCGCAAATGGGCTCTCTTTGTCAGCAATACTCCTATGGAGTGAATCTACCAGCGCTTCGGACAAGACCATTACTGTGGAAAAGAAGCGCCGCAAGATACTGCGTGTGTGCGTGTCTGTGTGTGTGAGCGACTGACCCGCGTACTTGTGCACCCGCACGGAGCTGACGCCGAGCGTGGCGGCCACGGCGCACGCGTGCTGCGCGCCCGCGCCGCCGAAGCACGCGAGCACGTGGCGCGACGCGTCGTGCCCGCGCGCGCTCGTCAACGCGCTGCAACCATACACCAATAACTCAGTGTTCGGAATTTTCACAGCAAAACAAAAGACTGTCGCAAATTTACTAGGGTAAGAAATAATTTTTCATCGATATCGAGAACTACTATGGAATATTTTATAATTTAAAAAAATATGCAAAAAAAAAACAGTAATTCACAGATTATTCAATGTAAAAGTTATTATTTAAGCATTAACGACATCTTGCTTTTAATTTTTTTTTGACGTCGAGTGAAGTGAAACGATCATTCAGTGTACATAAATGGCTTTATAGTGATAAACGGAACCGTTTACTCCCAGAGAACGTCGAAATATTAATGACTACCTACTCTTATCACTATCAGAAACCAAATAAAATGGCATGTGCTGCTGTGTGTACTGATGTGGATTTTGAAGAAGAAATTGAATCTGTTTCGATATAACTTTACACAAACCTAGTGTATTTAATAATATATTTATATTTATTTGGTGGACCATTATTTATTTTACCATCATCGATATCGATGAAATTTTTTTTCTTACCCTAGTCAATTTGCGACAGTCTTTTGTTTTGCCGTGAAAATTCCGAACACTGCCAATAACGATATTTACTTCTAACAGTGTAATGTGTGTGTGTGTGTGGATGTCGTAAGAGACGGCTAAGGGAATAAAGGCGTATAGTACTGTTAGGCGATGGGCTTGCAACCTGTCACTAATACACTGGTAAACATCTTAGCCTAAGTGTGCAAAATGTGGTTACAGAATTATCAACAAGTTTTTAGAGTTGTTGGTAATTCTGTAACTCTGCCTACCCCACTCTGGGAATAAATGCGTGAGTTTATGTATGTGTATGTATGTAAAGTGTAATTGTGTGGGTAATCTTGTGGGTCAGAACTTTTATGAGGGGGAGTTAGTCGAAGTACCAATTTCACCAAACGATGTAAACCACTTAACAGACGATTAGAGCGTTAACAGCTGTCAAAATGTACGAATTTGACATGATCACCATCATTTCAGCCCAACGACGTTGACTGCAGAACATATGCCTCCCCAAAAGCTCGCCACAACGACCGGTCACGTGCTACCTGCATCCACTTCCCACAACCATCACGAGGTCGTTGGATCATCTCGTGGAAGGTCTACCCATTCGAGAAGCTTATGGCCCCATCGGCCATCAGTTCTATGAGCTATGTGCCCCGCCCACTGCCACAGTTTGACAATTCTTCGGGCTATTTCGGTGACCCTAGTGAAATTTAACATCGTTTGGTGAAATTTGATTCCGCAGCCAACCGCAGACAGCAACTGCAGGCGTAACTAGGTACTGTACGGCAAGCACAAGTTGTATTTTCTTACTATTATTACAGTGTAGAAAGGGAGACCCGAGCGACAAACAAGTCGCGGGCAACTTGTGCTAGGCATGCTTTCAATGTTTCTATGAAGCACCCTACATCACGAGCGTCGGTGACACCCGACTGCCTACCCAGTAATGACGCCGACAGTTAAACATCACAGTTTTTTTTAATACCAAAGGAACAAATCTTACCTTATAGGTCTGCACATCGCCTCGTTGGCAACGTTCAGGAATCCCATAGCGATCTCTTCCATGGTCATCTTTAAATACATCGATTTTAATAAGAACAGTGTAAAATGTTATATTATTTATTAGGTAGGAAGGCGTCAATTAATTACGTAAGGACATATTGGGGATTTTTAATATAAGAGATTAAAAGAATAAGTAAGATACATTACCTCTTTTCCACCGTCAGCTCTCAGGAAGCCGTTGATTTCGTCTCTCATCTTCTGGAAAGCGGTGATGGTCGCTTCTTTGTCCAGGGGCTCGTTTTCATTCGGCCCGAAGATTTTTGGGAAGTATTCGGGAAGCAGGCGACCTTGAAATAAATACGGTAAGCACATAAAAAGCACAATTCCAATTGATACAAATATAATTATTCTCCAAACGTTATCTGGTACCAGGAAATTAGAAATTTTAAGTGTTCCTTACTTAATATCAAGTATTGTAACCATCGGTCACTGTGAGAGCCTTTTTTTCCATAGAAATATAGAGAAGAATAGAAAGGGGCCAGAGGTCCTATTCTGGCTAGATTTATCGCGTGACAAAGATTGCATAAGGCATCCGTCACCTTCTGACACGTAAATAAGTACAAGAGAGACGGAAGCTGTATCCACATTTGACACGCGATATAACGCAGCCATACTAGGCCCGCAGGGTAGGAAGAAAAGCTGACTCCGGGCCGGCGAAAATATACCACCTGATTAGAGATTTATCAAGACATAATCTAACAGCTAACACTAACAGTATGTTTCGAAAAAGCAAGCGCGACTAGGGCGGACGGAGACAAACTCCAGCATCCGAAAGTCGATTCGACCGACTTCAAAATACCGGCTTCGTAAACTTCTGTCAAGTCATGATCTTCTATACACAGTTGGGTCCTATTCAGACTGCCAATGATACGAACAAGTATCAAAGCGAGAACAATCGCGATAGTGAGTGCGTTAGGACATAGCCCGGTTCGGTAGCAGATAGATTGAGGTCTTGTACCAGGAAATTAGAAATATTAAGTGGTCCTTACCTTACCTGCTTGCAAGCGCAGCCAGGGTGGGCAGAAAAGCCACGGTAGAAGCTGTGTGTCAAGGCCAGCAGAAATATACCTACCTGATTAGAGATGTCTGGTACCAGGAAATTAGAAATCTTAACAGAAATCTTAATCCTCCCTTTATAGCAAGCATTAACAGACCAAACCCAGTACCGTAACTTATTAAAGCTGTCTTGTACCAGGAAAGTAGAAATCCCAAGAAGTTCTTACCTAACAGCAAGGTCACAGTGAGCTATGAGAGGGCATCCCTTCCGGGGTAGCAAGCGGGGCCAGGGTGGGCGGACGCCGACTCCGAAGCCTAAAGAGGTATTATTATACTTACCTAGCTGCTTACTTATGTTTACTTCAAGAACTCTGCAGTCCACCTTAACCTTATTCATTATTAATGCTGTCTGGTACCAGGTAATTAGTAATCTCAAGAAGTTATTACCTAACAGCAAGTTCACAGTGAGCTAATGAGAGGGCATCCCTTCCGGTAGTACGCAGGGCCAGGGTGGGCGAACGGCAGCATCAAATAAAACTATCCGATTAGAGCTTTCTGGTACCAGGATATCAGAAACCTTAAGAGGTACTATACTTACCTAGCAGCTTATTTTATTTACGTATTCAGGAACTTCTGCAGTCCACCCTAACCTTATTAGTTATTATGTATGAATACTGCCTTGTACTAGGAAATTATAAATCTCAAGAAGTTCTTACCAAACAGCAAGTTAGCATTGGTGACCGTGAGAGGGCCTCCTTCTAGCACGCGGGGCCAGGGTGGGCGGACGCTGACTCCCGCCTGGAGTCGAATAAACCCATCCGATTAGAGCTTTCTGGTACCAGGAAATCAGAAACCTAAAGAGGTATTATACTTACCTAGCAGCTTATTTTATTTACGTATTCAGGAACTTCTGCAGTCCACCTTAACCTTATTCATTGTTAATGCTGTCTGGTACCAGGAAATCAGAAATCTCAAGAAGTTCTTACCTAGCAGCAAGTTAGCATCGGTGACCGTGAGAGGGCCTCCCTTCCTGTAGCACGCGGGGCCAGGGTGGGCGGACGCTGACTCCGGCCCGGCGGCGAATAGACCGGAGCGGAAGGTCAGCATGGAGCCTCCACCAGCCGCCACAGTGTTTATATCTGGGATTAAATAACTGTTTGAATAGTTATTAAAAATTAAGTACAGTCGCGGAACGAAAAGGTTGACCAGTTTTCAAAAAAAATCATTTACGCGTTGCAAGCACATGTTACCTTTTGAAACTGAGTAACAGACGAGAGAATTAATATTGAACCAATAGTGGCTGTTGTTTATACGTGATTATAGCAACCCTTTTGTAACGACTAATAAAGACTAAGTTCAGTTAACCAATAGTGGCTGTTGTTTATACGTGACCGTAGCAACCCTTTTGTAACGACCAATAAAGACTTGAGTTCAGTTTGAACCAATAGTGGCTGTTGTTTATACGTGACCATGGTAACCATGCATTTGTGGGCCATGTTGTGAAATGACATTAATTATGACGGAATATGTCTTACTCGGTCGATAAGCAGATACTGATACCTTATACTGAGCAAGCAAAAACAGATCTTAAGGTGGTCAACCTTTTCATTCCGCGACTGTACAAAGGTTTGAAACATCCAGCTGATTTTCAAGTATTCGGTAAGATTCGTTGCTGGAGTACAGGTCGATTCACAAGAGTTGGCGCGAATGGATTGAATGACTGAATGAAAGTATACTAGTGTGTAAAATAGTAACAGGTTTTCGGTTTGAAATTCGAACATCGGTTCAAAGGGCGGCACTCACACAATGATAGGTGACATTACTTTCGTTCAATCCATTCGTGCCAACTCTTGTGAATCGACCTGTACAAACTTTCATAAAGATTACCCGAATGAATGAAAGAGTTTTTTAAATCGGTGTGTGTGTGTTACTGATGTCTATGTGTCTGTGTATTTGTGTGTCTTTACATGTGGCATCGAAGCTCCCAAATGAATGGCCCTATATGGATTTAAAAAAAGATTGTTCGTTTGGGATGGTTCTTACCAAGGTTTCATAAAAACCGGTTGTATAAAGACACATCAGCTTTCAAAGACGGGATGTTCATTATATCGTGGATTTTCTTTTAAATTGTTACAAAAATAATAAGTAATTTTGATTTTTGCTCTTATTCATTTGATACTAAGAGCTGTATGTATGTATGTAAGGGTCAAATCTTGCAAGTTAAATTTGACCCACTTCCCGGTTTCCGATGAAGCTGAAAATTTGCATACGCCTTTAGTTCTGATGACAATACAATAATATCATACCATCGAGCTGATCTGATAATGGAGAGGCAGGGTGGCCTTAGGAAGTCCTAAATTACACATCATAAACCCGTCGTGTTAGGGTTTGTTAGAATCGTCTTGAATAGTAGATGACGACTGAGCGAAAAAAAGTACAGTCGGCAACAAAAGCTTGTCCCAAAAATGATTTTTTGACAGAAACTTTTTAGTAATACGATTGATATTACTACAGTAGATATCTAGTTATTGCCAATCGGTTTAGGACAGCAGGATATGCCACCTTCTGCTGGACTCTCACAGCATAGCTCGTGAGTCCAGTATACAATGAGCCCACACTCACCCAGCTGCGGCGCCTGGATGGTGACTCCGGCCGTGGTGGCCTCGTGCACGTGCTCTAAGCTGCCCGCGTATCGAGACACGTCCGTTGACGTGCCACCCATGTCGAACCCTGGGGAAATATCACATGTATTTCGACATTGCTTTGAAAAACCTCGTATCTCATATTTTCAAAGTCATTCATCTCGAAATATAAGATACGAGGTTTTTCCAAAGTAGTAACGATTAGTACTTTTTATCGTATTAAAAAGGCTTTTTTTTTTGTGAATCCATGGAAAACCAACAACTGTATTTATTTTTAAATAATACTAACAACACATCCAATTACAGGTTCTCACACGACATGAGGACACAAGTCACATCCTACAGGTGTACCATTTGGATTTCCGGATGTTATGAAGAATTTAAACTAACCAAGTTCTAAGAATGTGAAAATATTGACACTCTTTTACACCTTTAATATCAGAGGCACTAAGGGGACAACCCAACACAAAATTACCTAGGCCCAAACTAAATTCTAGGCATGTACCTGAATCCTACACAACGATAAAGCTACTTATATTAGGTATAATAATAAATATTAGGGGACAATTTCACACAAATTGACCTAGTCGCAATTTCAGCTCTCGAAACACTTACCTCACAGGTCTCACAAAAAGCAGGCTTTAAAAAACCGAACTGTTGCCAACCAACTTTAAATCATTATAATTCCTAAATGATCATTCATAATGAAAAATGATAAAAGAAACCTAAATGTGTTTTTTAAATACCTATTCAATGATACCTCACTTGTAATAGTTCGTCGACTTTTTTTTTCTTGTTTACAAAAGCGTCTGAGTGCCGCCATATTGAATTTTGATTACTGTCATATCTTTAGTGATACTCGCAAGATTAAGAGAAATCGATTGACATAAGAATCATCGATATCGGGCCACGCGTTTAGTTTCTAGAGCGCCACAAAGGAACAAACCTAAATGCATAAACTGATAAACACATTACCCTCCTCCTTTAGCAGTCTGGTAAAAACACTGCCCTTATCGGGATTTGAACCCAGGACCACTGCCTTCGTAGGCAGGCTCACAACCAACTAGCCCAACGAGTAAACCCTGATCTGCACAAATAAATAAATATGTATAAGTAACAGATAGATAGTGAGTGGACGGGTCTGAAGGGGCCGCCCTAGGCGTACTTTTTCGAGTCAAATCGGAGAAATACTGGAAAAGGGCCGAATCTTAAGTACCCGAAACCGACGTGCGTGCATGACTCGATGTATGAATGTGGAAGAAGCGAAAGTAATTTGTCAAGATCGTAGTAAGTGGAAAGAAGTGGTCTCTGCCTACCCCTCTGGGAAACAGGCGTGATTTAATGTATGTATGTATGTATAAGTAAATGAAAGTAACCTATAACGGGCAAGTCGGTCTCCTTCTGGTATGACGTCATGGCGTATCCCACCACGCCGCCGGCCGGGCCCGACAGGATAGCGCGGGAGCCATTGAACCTGAAGTACAAATATCAAGTCAAAAATGATATCTTGAAATATGTATGGTCCATTCCGATACACATGAATGTTCTAACCTCAAAATGAATCATTTTTGGCTAAAACGGCCGTTTTCTGCGGAATAAATAGAAATAGAAATAGAAATAGAAAATATCTTTATTTGTTTCTGCTTACATAATATCACATCCATGGCTGAAGTCTCCTTTTAAGTAAAACTATACCTGTGCCAGGAGACTGCGCAAATAAAGCTAGAGAGACTACATTTTGCACGCCATTTTCCTGATTTTACATGATGATGTGTGTTTTATATGGATGGTTTTTTTTGTGACGAAATTGTTATTTTATTCGAAAAGGGAGCGTTTTGAGGTTATAACGGTGTTTACTAAATAAGACAAGTCTATTGGAATTGTCTTAATATTGAACTAATCAAAACTAATCGAACAAGTAAAAACTCTACGAATTTAAGTGAAGGTAATTTCATTTTCTAACAATACGATTAAGTACACACCTCAAATGTAAATAAAATCGTAGGCACACACAGTAAGAATATGATTAAAATGTCATCACCACTTTTATCATAAAATCAACAAAGATTACAACAAATTTACAACCTATGTAAATATTACATGTCATTGTGTAACTGTATGCTGTGTGTGTGAAGCAAGCGCAGGATCGGACTGCGAGGCGCAAGAGAGAGAAGGCCTATGCTCTGCAGTGGGTTAATATGAACTGGTAGCCCAAGATAGGATAGGAAACCGTATGGTCCCGTACTATTGTGACAGACATTACCAAAAAATAAGGACGATCGATCGTTTAAGCAAAGTAATATACGGTAGGTAAGGCAGGACACTTGACTCAAAAATTTGCGCTTTAAAGCTTAATATTTCATAAACGAACCCCTGAATCGAAAAGCTGTTTTCGCAAACCCGCAATATTTTACGTATACTTGTCCAACGACACCCCACACTATGGGGTAGACCAGAAAAAAAATACATCCCAACGTTACACGTAGGGGCGGTAAACTAAAAGATGCCAAATTACAGCTTTCTATATAGCTCTAAGGGTCTCTGAGCTAGGCTGCGGACGGACGGACGGACGGACATGGCGTAACTATAAGGGTTCGTAATTTGACTACAGAACCCTTAAAAGGATGCAGGTATATATAAGGTGCTAACAAATTAGTCACGGATATTTTTGCAGCTGATAGTACTCGGTTCTCGGAGTACATTTAAGTATGAAATATCATTAGGTTTTCTTATGTTTTTTTGGATAAAACTAGGAAACAAATTTGCTACGTTAAAACACCCTGTTAATAAGATAATTGAATGAGACCTCTTTAGACATTCTAGAACCTCTTTAAACTATCATTCAAGTGACCTCTAAAAGTTGATAAATAAAATACTTGACATTTACGAAAAACAACTTTGACAAACAGTGTTAAACATCTTGACAGGTACATAATAGGGGTGATTATTTTAAAGATTAATTATAATTTATATTTTTCGTTCGGTAAATTAAAGCAATAAAATGACATACAAAGGTTCCTTTAATCCATTTAAGCATTGTACCCTGTTGCTGATCCTTAAATATATACTACTCACAGGTCCATCGGCGTGAGTCCCCCATCGCTCTGCATGAACAGCACGTTGGTCCCGCGCAGGTGGTCCGTGAACCCCTGCGCGAACCCGCGCAGGTACCGCTGGATGTGCGGCGTGAGGTACGCGTCCGCGGCCGCCGTGTAGCCGCGCGGGGCCAGCCGGACCATCGCTGTCACCGCGTGCGAGAGGGACACTAGGGGGAAGCCTGGGGGACATGGATCAGTGAATAGTATATTATGCAATTAGTGAATAAAAGACGGATTTAATGCGAGGGCCATAGATGACTCTCGAGCAAGTGAAGGATACTAACGACTGAATCACGACCGCAGGGAGTTAGAGTTAGAATCCTGAGCGACGCGAGTGATCCATGGCCCTCGATATAAATCCGTTTTATTCAAGAGTTGCATACTAAACTTTATACCATGACTACGAGAAAAAGAAAAATTTAAGCGAAAATATATATTTAATGACGAAAAATGGAAGGTAAAATTAATTTAAATGCACATTAAAATTGGAACAAATGTTTTATTTATTAAGAAACACTAAATTTTATGTTCGTACAACTTTCAGTATTCAAAATGGCGCCAATTTATTTTTCCTTGTATTTTTCACAGAGAGAAAGGCAAAAGACATCGATCCTATGGCGCCAATTTACCTACTAATGACAGCAAATAACACAAAACTTTTTTAATGCTAAACTCTTTGTGGTTAATGACGACCAATCAAATCTCGAGGAGGAGTTTGTATCGCGTATTTTATGTTCTAAATTCAAACACCAAAATAGTGAGTAAAAGTGCTTTTTATTCACTGTTTTGAGTGAATAAAATAAGCCTTTAATAGGGGGAATGGTATAAATAAAATTGTACTGTTTCATTTCTTTCGTATGCCGAAAACATCTCAAAATCACAGAATATAAGGGTATGACTAAAGTTATAAGGGTATGTCAAAAGGGTGTGCTAATAATTAATAAAGTCTGTTGGGTTATGACGTCATCTGTGTCACGTTACCGAGTGAAGTGATTTGACGTTTGGAGCAAAAAAATACTATCTACGGAAGATTGAATTATTTAGTCTTTTTTTCTGACAAATTAGAACCCTATTGTTAATTTTAAATACCACGATAAAATGCCTTAGTGCAGTCCCATACGGCACACGGCACTCAACAAGGGACAGGGTTTTCATTGAATTATCAAATGATAAGTAAATGTCCCTGTAGGTACGATAAAAGATCTATGATCCAAGGTTGATATTCTTTTCTAAAGGGTACGTGGAAGATTACAATTACATACCAAAAGATAAAAACCGTTATCTTCGACTAGACAAACATCAAAAAGTATCCAATGAAGAGATCGACTAAGGAAACAAGGAACGACACGTCATAGTTATCTATCTCGTTATATTACTAGAAAACATGTGCTCAACAAAGAATTTCGATGCTGGTAGCACTGGTAGTAACGTACAGGTCGATTCACAAGAGTTGGCACGAATGGATTGAACGAAAGTAATGTCACCTATCATTGTGTGAGTGCCGTCCTTTGAACCGATGTTCGAATTTCAAACCGAAAACCTGTTACTATTTTACACACTAGTATACTTTCATTCACTCATTCAATCCATTCGTGCCAGCTCTTGTAAATCGACCTGTAAATAAATTAGTGTAAAAAATTCTAACCCTAAACTCACCAATCTCCTGCGCGATCTTCCCAATCCTGATCTCATGGTCATGATACGTGTAACTATGCGCCAACACCACCGCTACGCTCTCTATCCCCTTCTCCCTCAGCCTCGCCAGGTCCCGCCTCACCGCGTCCTCGTCCAGTTCCCTCATGATGAGCATCTTCTCTCCTGTGATCCCGGTGACTTCCCTCCAGGACTGCTTGAGCTTGCCGAGCTGGCAACGGTCTTCCAAAGCTGGGATGACTCGGCAGTCGACTTCTATCACTTCTGAGTATAGTACCTCGGGGCGTTTGATGTCCTGGTACATTCATTGCCATGGATTAGCAGTTGTATGATATTAGATATAGATATTATCAGTCATATTCTAGCTATTGATTAAGTGTATAAATTAAAAGGATCACTGCATATTCTTTGGAATGAAATGTAAAACAGTGCAAGTATTTGTTATTAGTGCAGATTCAACCTTCTCTCTGTATTGATCAGGTTAAGCATCTGATTAAAGTTTCACAAAATGAAACAAAAATCTGCCAGTTTCTTTGATTTCTTACAAGAGTTAAGTAGTTAGGTTAGCAAGACTTACACACATTTTTTAATGTATAACGTTTTTCTTTTCTAGGTTTAAACAAACAATGGTACAATTTACACTGTAACTTCCTTTTCACGATCAAAAGGAAGCTATATTTAAAAATCATAAAAAAGAAAATGTAATGTAAATATGTTAGTGAGTTAATTGTAACTAGACAGTATGCAGGCAGAAATCGAGAAATTCATGCCTTTGACGACAGCCCATGAAACTTGACGCTATTTTTATCAGATTTCAATAAAAAAAGCAATGATGTTCTCAATTAGTCGCGTTTGTGTTTTAAGGGAGAAAAGCGTTATACAGTTTGTTTATTCAAGTGTGGCATTAAATCAAACAGTTTTAAACCCACGGCCAAAATAGAGGGGTTTATCTCGTTCATTGAATACAAAACCGACACATTCCAAAATGAGTTAGTTTTACATTTTAAAATTAGAAGTTGTTCGCATAATGTTTTCAATGCAAGAGCAAATTATTTTGGAATGTGTCCTTTTTGTATTCAATGAGCGATCTGTGTATGTGTATCCGTGTTTATTGTAGATATAGTCACGGTAAGAAGAGGTTCGTCACTTTTCGAAAAGTGACGATCCTTTTTTTTACCGTGACTATATATATATTTATGAATACGGGGAAACTCTAACTCTTTAAAAGTACAATTTAGTTAAAACCATCTGTGAAGTACTCAGTTGACGAATTTTAACCCTAATTTACTTACCAGCTGAAATATATTAGGCCTGGCCTGGTTTCCAATAAGCAGCAGGTCCTTAAAGCCCTTGTTAATGACCAGCGCCATTTTAGCTCCCTTTCTCTCCAATAGCGCGTTAGTAGCGACCGTGGTGCCCATTCGGATAGACTCTATGAGTGCTGTATTCACCTTGCCATCTTTGTCTAGCGCGTTACCTGTCTCCTAGGAAAGAGAGGAAGGTATCGTAGAAGTACAGATCGATTCACAAGAGTTGGCACGAATGGATTGAATGAGTGAATGAAAGTATACTAGTGTGTAAAATAGTAACAGGTTTTCGGTTTGAAATTCGAACATCGGTTCAAAGGACGGCACTCACACAATGATAGGTGACATTACTTTCGTTCAATCCATTCGTGCCAACTCTTGTGTATCGACCTGTAGTTTAACGCTATTACTTTGCGAACTGTCCAATTTTGCGAGATGAAAAGTAGGCTTTGTGCTATTCCAGAATATAATATATCTCTGTGCCAAATCTTATCAAGAACCGTTCAGCCGTTCGGGCGTGATTGAGTAACAAACATGAAAACTATGACATTTATACGTAACATATGAATAAGAAATAAGATAAAGGTAGTATTAATGCATTAATCAACTCAAAATCATTAATTAATCGTTAGGTACTAATCTATAATTGTAGTTAAAATCGGAAATTAACTAAGGTTGCACTAAAGTAACAATTGAGTTTTCAGCAAAAGGCAATCTCTCCTAATTTACTTACCGGGTATAGAATAAACTTTTCTCTTTAAAAAAAATATACATATTATACACTCACTACCAAGTTATTGGATATTTTTGGAAATCACTAAATGTGACACATTTTCTTTAATTTTATTTATCATATGGCTTAACCCTTTACTAAAAATTTTAACAAAATAGATCTAAGGTATTTAATTTTCTCTAAAAAAAATAAACAATATGTATACTAACCTCTTGCAATATCCTCCTGATCCCTTCCCTAGGTGCATCTTCATAGTTCTGCGGGTCAACTGACAAGAGTTTCATGACTCGGACCTTGCCGCTGGGGCACCGGGCAAACACATCCGTAAAGGTCCCTCCACGGTCAATGGCAAACTGGAATCCCGTTGGCTTGCTCATGGTGTACGATCTATTAAGAACACAGAGAATTTTTTACATAGGTACATATAAGTATTAAACACACACAACATAAATTAAATATAATGTTAAAATGTAAATGTAATTAAACAATCCAGTTGATTTAAAATACAATAAGACATTGTTTGTTCGCCTGACCCAAATGGTTGTAACATTACAAAAATAATAAACCTTAAAATAAATAACATGATATGATATCAACCACAATAACCACAAGTTGTCAATACTGTGTAACTAAAAATGCAATTAAAGTGCAATATTAGATGATTAACATAGTAAAATTGTGAATATTGTACCTTATTGAAATTGTTCTTTACATGTTTTTGCACTATCAACAAAGACACCTAAGAAATGTCAATAGGTATATGGTGTCATAGTCATAGCAATTCTATTATTGTGCCATCCACAATACAGCAACTTGAATACTTCCATAAATTAATCCGCTTAATGCAAGTAGGTATGTGTAATGGACATGGTAACCAAATCTTAAGAGTATTGTGAAGCTAAAAGTGTCCGTTGTCAGATTTTTTAATAAATTATAGATATCATGATGTAAAACTGTTTGTACGTTTTCTTTTCCATGAAAATATTTCTTAGAATAAAACAAATTCCAAAAACTATAAAAATAGAAACATTCAGACCTAGTTATTTATAATAAGTACAACTTATTAAAAAACATGGAAATCAAACTTGATTTAAGGGATAAGATATGATATCGCCCAGAGCTAAATTTGTACGGGACAGCTACGCAATTTTAGCAGAGCCTCATAGCACTTGCACTATTAACATTATAATCTCATCATGGTCGACGAAGAAGTAGTAGGATATGAATGTGTTTATAAAAATATGATGAACAAACAAAAAAAAACTACTTTAAATATTTGAAGTACTTACAGAAAAAAGGGTTTTATATGTCTGTATACTAAAAAATTACAACTACCTACGCTTACAAGTCAGATCTAAATGACTAGTATTTTTTAGAATAAGATAATAACTTGTCTCAAAATAGTTGATATGATAATTGATAAGAGATGAATACTAATATTGTCTGTCTAACTTATCTTCCATCAATGTCCTCCACTACAAAATAGACCTTAACACCATGACAAAAGATTGAAGACAAATTGTGTTTTGCGGTTATTTAAAATGTGTCTTTCCGCTATGCTAATCGAATAAAGGTATTTTGCTTACTTACGTGTTGTTTTCTTCACTTTTTCCTTACAACTACAGAAACAAAAACTGGCAATATATGTACATATAGACACAGATGAATATAGGTGTTTGTTTACTTCCGTATCTTCTGAGGTTTAACTATGGTTGGTTGGTCATTCTGTCTGACTGACAATCAGTAAGTAGCAAAGACTACTATTGTACACTGGATATAGACTGGCAACTCGGCGTTGTTTTCTGTCCGAGAAAAAAAAAAAAAAAAAAGGTTGCTTGTTCTGCCATCTAGTTCATGTTCTTTAAACTAATTTTATGCGTATGTGTGTGTAAGCATGTGCTTATACATAACCACATACGTAAGCTATTCTCCACCCCTTTATTCATACAAAATCACAACAGGTACTTAAAGACCAATGATATTTAAGACACTTGGCACATATTAACTATTATGGCTTTAAACACCGTTATTCATAATGTTGTATGAAAAAGGGGTTAAGTTTGATTTAGAGTAAGTACTGCAAAAAAGAACATATTGGGCGTGATGGCAATGTTTTACATTGAGAACTGATAAACTCGCAAAAACGACGGGCTTTTAATTAGTAAGTAGGGCTACGCCGCGCCGCCGCGCCTGATATACTTTCAAACTCAACGCTATTATCAATTCAAAACACCAAAGAAGCCACAAAAAAATAACACGACACAAAACGACCGGCGACAGCCGCTGCCGACATTTTGTTTGTGGTGCTGCCACATGAAATTTATAGAAGATTTCATTATTTCATTAAGTTTATTTAATAATTGGTCTCTATATTTTTCTGTACTCAATTTTCGTTCATTTAATCTTTGAATCGATTTAACTCTGAATTTGCATGCTTGGACGCACAATTTACTAGATTGGTTCCTAAAGTGCATTTTTTTTAATCCATCAGCAACACTGACATTAGTTTTTTTTCGTATCGCTTACGAAAAAAAACTCGTCATGTCTCGAAGATGGCGCTCAATCATAAGGCGGTCGTTGAAGCGCTTACATCGTTGACCAAGAGTCTATTATTGTTTAATCCACGCGCCATATTAATTATGTCAGAGAAGAATGAAAAGCGAACCATATCAAATGTACTAAGTTGCCATAGCATGGTAAGTAGGTAATGAAAAAGTAAGTTTCCGATAAGAATTTTAAGGAAGCGTTCAATCGGTCTTGTAAAGATGACTATTTATTTAGAAGTCTTTGCGTACCTACACATCCTTCTCTTCTAATCTTTGTATTATTTTTTAGTATCCCGTGTACGTAGTCTGTCTACGTTTGGACCGTTATCGTAATTTTAACGTTATACTAGCTCTTATAATGTGCTATATGATAACATGTCAAGGCCAATATGGTTTTACCGAGTAGAAATTGAGCCCCACCCGTTTGGATAATGTCGATGATCATTGATCAACTAGAGATTCTAATACTTCTACAAAACTGAACGCTTCCAAAAATATAACCTATCTTTTATCTGTCATTTGCACGTCAACAAACGGTGCTTTGTGAATTGTGAATGTTGTATTCGTCTTGTTTTTCGCATAGAACTTTTGCTACACTCGGTTCATACTTGAGAAGAATGGGGAATAGAAAGCGTAACCGTAATGTCAATAAATTCGCTCAGCGAAAACGTGACAAGAAGGAGCAGGTAAACTTTGTGAAATATTTATACGAACATGCCGGATTCAGGGATAACTTACGTTGTTTATTTAATTTTCAGGAGAAAAATCCCCAACCCAAACCTGATGGTGATATACGTAAGCACTACGAGGATATTGTGAGAGAAAATGCAGCATTCGAAGAGTATTACAAGGTACATATCGATTAGTAGATCATTACCTATAGATGTGAGATTAATTAGCTGCTTAAAGTGTATATGCATCTGTAGTTTTATTGCATATAACATATACAGCATATATCTTACTAGATTATCCACATTTCCATCTATAATAATTACCTACTCTTTTAGCATTAGGTATGAAGGGAAAGACTATGCGTAATATAAGTACTAGACTACGATATATAGATGGAGTTAACTGCAATGTTAAATAAATGTGTTTTTCTATTATGACTTTAGTCATGACTGAGGATCCGTAAAACACCCGTCACTTTGAAAACATAACCCTGTTCCTTACAGAAGAGACTTCCTTATGATGTTAATAAAAAAAAAAATGGTATTTTATACATTTTATTATACCATAATTTATAATTTATATGTATTCAGCAATAATTGTATTAATCACACAGGAATGGCTATGAAACAACTCAAACAGTACCTATACCAATGTCAACGATTCAATATGCCCCAATGATGCCCGTAGACTCTGAACAAACTTTTTTGACTCATAAATGGGTCCTAAAATTCACATAGTTACGACGAACTCATAAAAAAATTAATAAAAAAATCAAATCTTGTTTTGAAAGTGTTTTTTCCCATAACCATTCTGGCCCCTATCCCACAAAACTTTACAAGCGTACAATTTGACAAATTTGTACGGATCTCCATACAAAAAGTTGACAAATTTGTTAAATTGTAGGCTTGTAAAGTTTTGTGGTATAGGGCCTGGTGTCATTCATTAATAAAATTGTCGCTGAAGAAATATAAATCATGGTATAATAAATATATGAAATATCTTATAATAAATTTTGTTAACATCATAAGGAGCTCTCAGCCTTACGGAACAGGGTTATGTTTTCAAAATGATGGGCGTTTTTCCGATCCTTGGTCATGACTAAAGTACTATTAAATATGATATTCACTAAGTATTATTTGAAAAGTTAATTGTATATTTGAAGGCAGTCAAGGTTTAAAGACATTTATTCTCATATAAGATATACATGAGTTCCATAAGAACATGGTTATAACACAAAAAACATGTGTTTAACTTAAGTCTATCACTCTACTCCAAATCAATGCTTTACTGCTTTTTTTTAAAACCAAATTACGCTAAATTTAGTAACATTTTCCACTGTTCCTTTTTCAAGATGCAAAAAGTGTGTTCAGAAGAAGAATGGCCTGCATTTATGAAAGCGCTAAAAGATAACCTACCAACCGCTTTCCGCATCACCGGTTCAAAGTGTGAAGCCGACGCATTGATGAACATTGTCAAGAGTGAATACTTCTCCGAATTGCTGAACGTTAAACTGAAGAATGAAGGAGAAGAGGAAGAGGAAATCAAACCTATGAATTTACCTTGGTAATGCTAAAACACTTTTATTAATGCTAAATGCTTATTACACTCTAACGGCATTTGATTGTTGCTAGACTCATTTTAAGATAGCTTTAGATAGCTTAAATCCTAACTGTATATCTGTGGCTTTTAATTTTTAGGGTTCCTGGTCAATAAGGAAACCTTATGTTTAATATACATTGCATCCATTAATAGTAATCAATAAATCCATTCCAGTCATTTTTATAATCCTCTTTTTCCTAGGTATCCAAATGGCTTAGCTTGGCAACTACGTCTATCTCGAACAGACATCCGTCGCAGCGAACCCCTCTACCGGCTTCATAATTTCCTGGTAGCTGAAACAGCCGCGGGTGGCGTGTCGCGCCAAGAAGCCGTGTCGATGATACCACCCGTCGTGTTAAATGTGGAACCACACCATAAGGTAGGCTGCTTGCGAGTTATGCGCGCCGAGTACTTAGTTCATATTGTTAAACCTTTCTGCCAGTAAAATCTGAAAAGAAAATAATGCATTGGAAAGGACATTTTTTTTGAAATCCAATACACGGATGCTTTGTATCTCTAAAGTCCTTGTCAATCTAATTACGATATTCTTTTATTAGGTGTTAGACATGTGTGCAGCTCCGGGATCAAAAACAGCCCAGCTGATTGAGTTCTTACACGCTGAAGAAGAAAAAATGCCTACAGGTGAGAAACATCTCACACAGCACTACCCTTGTTAGACCATCAGAGACTGTATTACGGTCGCCTTTATCGCGGGCGAGCATCCGTCACTTTCGCACTTACATATTGGTCAAAAAGTGACAGATTTACCCATGTTTATCCACATCAATAAACACAACCATAATAGACCTTACATTTAATTACCTAAATGAAAATACATGATTACATTATAATTTACTAGATTTTGAATTGACCAGCTTATTCTTGACCCCCAGGGTTTGTGATTGCCAATGACGTGGACAACAGCCGTTGCTACATGCTGGTGCACCAGGCCAAGCGGCTGAACTCTCCCAACATCCTCATCACCAACCACGATTCCGCTGTCATGCCTGATATGGCGGTCACGGATCCTCAGGTCAGTCATTGTTTATGGTCAAGGACAAACAGGCTACCTGAAGGTAAGTGGGATCTGAGACCCATAGACATTGTATTCTCAAGACCATAAGACTACAAATGCGTTGCCAGCCTTAAGACTGCGCCGAGCTTACGCCGGATGTACAGTGGCGCCCTCATTACTATTATTGTGTTTTCTAATAAACTAAAGTATTTTCTTGAAATTGGTCGGTAGGTTTTTGTACTACAAATGAAAACACAACTTATAGGGTATATCACATAGTTTAATAACAATTCACGTTCGAGTAATCAACTTAACGGAAAAAAGTGGCCACCTTTTCTCGTTAAGCTGGCTACTCAAAGGGTAATTGTTATTAAAGTTTGTTACGTATCCCAAAATTGTGTTTTTACTTGCGCTACAAAAACGGATCGTCTGATTGTAAGGAAATTTTCTAGTCGATTAGAAAACACGATAATAGTAATGAGGGCGCCACTGGGCGCTCGACATTTGCTCGGTGCAGTCTTAAGGCCTATGGAATGCTTCAATGCTATAAAAAAAATAGTAGAGCCGTTATCAACTGTCCCTCGGAGCAATAAATCATTTTTATCATACTCTCTCGCTCGCACTCGGGGGCTTATGGCGAGCGTAAGTGATGCGTGTAGCAGCGTTGTGCTGCTATCGATAAATCTTTGTAAGGAAAAAACCTTAGTATTTATAAAAAATATAGTGTTTATAATTGATGCTATAGTACAACTACGAATAAAAGGGACAAAGAATAATAACAATCAATATTAAAAATTATGAACAATATGGGTCGGAAGGGGCCGCCCTAGGTGTGCTTTTTCGAGTCAAATCGGAGAAATACTGGAATAGGGCCGAATCTTAAGTACCCGAAACCGACGTGCGTGCATGACTCGATGTATGAATGTGGAAGAAGCGAAAGAAATTTGTCAAGATCGTAGCAAGTGGAAAGAAGTGGTCTCTGCCTACCCCTCTGGGAAACAGGCGTGATTCAATGTATGTATGTTACAGGTCGATTCACAAGAGTTGGCACGAATGGATTGAACGAAAGTAATGTCACCTATCATTGTGTGAGTGCCGTCCTTTGAACCGATGTTCGAATTTCAGACCGAAAACCAGTTACTATTTTACACACCACTATACTTTCATTCACTTATTCAATCCATTCGTGCCAACTCTTGTGAATAGACCTGTATGTATGTGACTTATGTGTGTAACTGTCTCACCAGAACCCAGAGTCTACCATCTCGCTCAAGTATGACCGCATCCTCTGCGACGTGCCCTGCTCGGGGGACGCTACCCTCCGCAAGAACCCCGACATCTGGCTCAAGTGGTCCACGGGCAACGGGAACAACTTGCACGGGTGAGTTACGGCCACGACAAACGATCAGGCCAACTGACAGACCGAGAGGAAACGGCTATTTGATAGAATGAAAAAGTTATATACGTCTCACATTCTAACAATGTGCCTTTTCTCGCGCGCGTATAGTACAAATTCTTTTTCGAGAGCGAATCCACTTAGCTTTGTACCTGACAGACAATACGCATTATCTGCATTGTTCAGTGTGGCCAAAACTGCCACTTGAAAATGAAAAGCATCATAAGTGCAAACAACTTTTACACTAAAGTATTCTTTAAGTCAAATGCAATAAGGTTTATTGTTAAACAAAGACGCAAAGATGTCGGTCACTTTGTATTTGTGTGGTCGTCGTTCTAAGCATCGATGCGAACTTCACTGTTCATTTAAATACTTTACTTTCCCTGATATAGGTATCATCGAATAGTTAGGCATTCGTCCCACCGCCGACGATGAGCGGGAAGCGAGTACAGCCAGCGATCAACTAGTAATATTTTTGTCTCATTTATTGACACGGGATCTATAATTTTTGTTTCGACAAACTAGTGGAAAGAGTTCTCGCCGGCAGTGTGAACAGCCAGCGATGAACGATTAGTATACGTGTCTCTTTTACTAACACAGGATCCTTATCTTTTGTTCGTTTCTTGGGCGAGAAAATCGCCGATAGCTGATCGCGTACTCGCTCTTGGTGGGACAAGTGCCTGAGATAGGAAAAGCACTCACGTTCATCATCATCATCATCATCATCAGCCCACACTAGTCCACTGGTGGACATAGGCCTCTCCCATTGCACGCCAACGAGCACGATTCGTGGCCACTCTCATCCAGCTCTTGCCAGCCACTTTGCGAAGATCGTCACTCCACCTAGTCTGAGGGCGTCCTACACTACGTTTGCCGATTCGCTCACGTTCACTCACGTTCTCTAAAGTTTTATTTTTCCTATCTAACTACAGGTTGACTTCTGAGTGGGGAACAAAATGATCACTGTGTTCTACCCAAGAATATGAACAACTCACTATGGGACCAACTCTGAAATCACAAAAAAAAAAAACAGCTGCTTCATACATTTTGGTCGAGTACGTATTGAACTTTTCTATGAAACAGCTGATTTTTTTTTCGTGTTTCAGAGTTGGTCCCATAGTGAAAGTTGTTCATATTCTTGGGTAGAACACAGAGGTGATCATTTTGTTCAACACTCAGAAGTCACCCTGTATTTGAACAGATGGGTCAATCAACTTTTCTTTGTAGCTCGTTGCCATGGTGACGTCTCCTGAGTTACTCTTTAAAACTGTGATTTTAAAGAATATAAGTCCACTAAAAATCAGTTTTATTGGCAATTCCAAACCCATTCTTTTATGGGCTTTCTCCTGAGTGTGCTAGAAGTATATATTATAGTATTTTTTCTAAGAAACTCTAACACTGTTGTCTCCTGGGTTACGGGACAGAATAACATCAACAAAAAGTTGATCCACCCAGATACTAGAGAAAGTAAAGCGTCGATGTAATTTGTGGTATCTCTTCTCAGTATCCAATACCGAATCCTAAAGCGCGGGTGCGAGCTGCTGGCCGTGGGCGGGCGCCTGGTGTACTCCACGTGCTCGTTCAACCCCGTCGAGAACGAGGCCGTGCTGCACCGCGTGCTGCAGGAGGCCGGGGACAGCCTGCGCCTCGCGGACGTGAGGGCCACGCTCACCGGACTCAAGTCACACCCTGGTGAGTCAAGCTAATGTAATCGACCAACTTACCAGTCAGGGCGGTCAATTTGGACGACGCGCTGGCCTAGTAGGTAGTGACCCCCCCTATTAGGCAGAGACCACTTCTTTCCATTTGCTACGATCTTGACAAATTTCATTCGCTTCTTTAACATTCATACATCGAGTCATGCACGCACGTCGCGTCGGTTTCGGGTACTTAAGATTCGGCCCTTTTCCAGTATTTTTCCGATTTAACTCGAAAAAGTACGCCTAGAGCGGCCCCTTCCGACCCGTCCACTCACTTTCGATCTGTATATCTCTTTCGTCAATCTTCTTTCATCCATCCTTTTACTGCTGTCAACATTATCAATATTCAGAAACTTCATGGTTGTGCAATGTCTCAGGATTGACTTTATATCTGCCTAGTAGTTGTGCGGTTTTAGAATGATGAAATAGATCGACTGACGTTATGTTATTTTATTATCCTACTAACATAACAAAGGAAACGTTTACTTACATACATACATACCTTCACGCCTGTTATCCCAGGGGTAGGCAGAGCTACAGATTAACCTTCAACTTTAAAAAAATGTTGATAATTCCACATTTTGCACAGATAGGCTAAGATGTTTACCAGCGTATTAGTGACAGGTTGCAAGCCGATCGCCTAACAGTACTACACGCCTATGTTCCCTTAGTCGCCTCTTTCGATATCCACGGGAAGACATGGAGTGGCGCTATTCTAAACCCGAAACCACTCGGGTTGGCACTATTCTAACCCGAAAACTTTTGCTTTGTTAACATAAATCACCAGTGATCAGAATAGGTAGAGCTAATTTGCCTTAACTTGATGCTTCTCATTCAATAACGTATTCCCATTTCACTCACGCATGAATGAATATGCCTCAAGTTTAGGCAAATTAGCTCTAGGTACCTATTCCGATCACTGTAAATCACACATCTAAGTAGAAATAGTTTTAACCATATGTTCCACCAGGCATGACCCACTGGCGGCCGGCGTCCAAAGACATGGTGTTCTACGACAAGTACGAGGACGTCCCGGAGCGGTGGCAGACGGTGGTGCGTCCGCAGATGTTCCCGCCCAAGCCGGAGGACGTGGACAAGTTCCACCTCGACAGATGGTGAGCTCCTTGTTGAAGCAATAGTTATCATTGTTACAGTAGAACAACTGATATGGCGTGTCGTGAATCTTCGTTCGCGCAGACACGAACAACGATTCCGATGATTTCCGAAAGCACGATTAAAACCCACGATCAGACTTGTACGTAATAGTTATAAGGTGCAAATAAATTGCATCTCATTTTTCCATCTCACTCACGCACGTTTGACAGCTGACTGAAAGACACGCGGGCGCGCGTCAACATGGCGTCACTAATAACCAATAATAGCACAGAATACAACCGCGCAACGCGTGGATCATGCTGATTGGCTCCCGCGCTTCGAAAAATCGTCTTGGGCGCAGGTATATCGGTTAGCCATATCAGTTGTGTTTTAGTGTACTACTATTTTCCGCCATTTTGAAACTTAAATGACTCAAATAGCGACTTTTTGTAAAAAGTCATGCGTTAATTCGCTTATGGTCTCTCATATAAGTAATTTAAAAAACTTTATTCTTATTCCATAGCGTCAAATAGTTTTTTTTTTTCAATATTATATCTTCTATAACACGTTATTGCTGTCTGTAGGTACTTCTATCCGTAATAGTAAACTGACTACCAAAAAAATCAGACAAATAAGTCCAAACTCGACAAACAACACAAAAAAGTATATTATCACTACATATTATAAAACAAAGTCGCTTCCCGCTGTCTGTCCCTATGTATGCTTAGATCTTTAAAACTACGCAACGGATTTTGATGCGGTTTTTTTTAATAGATAGAGTGATTCAAGAGGAAGGTTTTCATCTTTGTTTTATGTACGGGTGTTACCGAAAACTCACATAAACCGAAGCGAAGCGAGGGCGGGTCGCTAGTTAAGGATAAATGCCTGCAATACAGGCTTTGATCTACATAAAACATAATATCCTGTTCCATTTCAGTATAAGAATCTTACCCCACCATCAAGACACCGGCGGCTTCTTCGTAGCCGTCCTAGAAAAAACCTCCCCCCTACCGTGGGAGAAAGAGAAAAAACATCCAGAAGTCCAAGAGAAGAAAGACGACAAACCGCCGGCCAAAAAGAGGAGGATGGGGGGGTATAAGGAGGATCCGTTCGTGTTTTTCAAGGGGGATGACGAAGATGTGTTTCCTTCTATAAAGACGTATTATGATTTGAATGGAGATTTTGATTCGAAGTGTCTGTTAACCAGGTATGTTTTGAGCATTTCTCTTGTGTTTTTGTACTAGGTTTTAGGCCCGTATTAATAAACTCATCTTCGCTGAGACGCGTGTCACAAGATACGTCAAAGTAAACATCAAACCATAGACTGTCATTTTTGAAACACTTATAACCTCGAAACGCTCTTTTTTCGACTAAAATAACAACTTTGTCACAAAAAAAAACCATCCATGATTGAAATCAGGAAAATGGTGTGCAAAAAGTAGTCTTTAGTTGCTTTATTCAGCAGAAAACGGCCGTTTTAACCAAAAATTTTGCATTTTGAAGTTATAAAAGTGTTTACTAAATATGACAAGTCTATTGGAATGGACCATACGTAACTTCAGTTGTATGTTAGTAATGTAAGTATGGGTTAATCATTGCAAGTTCTTGAAGCAGGTCATGTTATTGAAATATATTGAAATTATAGGCATTGATTTATACACTAGATCATTATTTCCATATTAAGGTTAAGGTGAAATAACTATTCATTATACGTTATTTTTAATAAAAACACACTTAGTAAATATTTGAGGTTATGTGTCAAACAGTACTAATTTGTTTACATCGTTCACGAGTTCCATTGACGGTAACTTTAGTCATAATTTTTATATCGATGGAATCCTAAACTTTTCAGTATTTCTTAAATATTACGTGTAGATAAGGCGAGGTTTATGTTAGGTTTGAGTTTGACTTAAATAACCTAAAAAAGTATCCTTATTATTTTATTATTACTTTGAATGAACATGGAACTGTATCCCTTCTGGGTCGTTCCACCGTAACACCCGAAACAGCTTCTTTATATTAATGTTTATTTCGATATTGTAATAAGAAACTAGAAAAATGACTAGTGAATGGTCTTAACACGCATAATGAAAAGTATAAGAGAATAACGAGAGAATCACTAATAAAAAGTAGCTTTTTCGGGTGTTACGGTGGAATGACCCTTCTTCAAGTCACGGAATCATTGCAGATGCCACGTGGGCAAGAAGAAGAACATATACCTGGTGTCGCCGCTGGTCCGCGACGTGGTCCGCCGGAACGAAGACAAGATCAAAATCATTAACACCGGCGTCAAGACCTTCGTGCGGTGCGACAATAAGAACATGGTGTGCGCCTTCAGGTGAGCTTCTATTCGACAGGAATCCAGGACCAAAATTGTACGTCTCATTTGAAAAAAGAAAAAAATATTTAACATGGCGTTGAAAACCCCCCTCAGCTTTGTGCCACAGCGAGCCGCGGCGCTGGTTTTCAGTGGGACCTTAGATAGGGAGTTCCTGTATCCATAAACTCAATTATCGATGCCTTATCCATACACTAGTGATCGTCCCCATTGTATGCATTTTTTTGTAAGTATTGTTCTGAAGTCGAGAACAATACATAATTAAATTTGTTTTTATGTGCATTCTCCACAGAAATTGAAAAGTCATTTATCAGCGTAGACAGAGACGTTTAACGCTAGAAACTTTGGAATTAATTATGATCGTTAATTTTAACAATAGCAGATGAGACAGTACTTAATGAAGAAAATAATTATGACCAGTAAAGTTACAAAAATCGTTTCGAAAAAAAGAATAGGAGAATTAAGAGGAGATTAAGAAAGAAGTGGTTTCTGCCTACCCCTCAGGTGGTCTGCCAACCGACCGCTTCCCTTGTTTTGGCCACCATTCTGAAATTGCCCTTGTGCACTGACGTCTTCCTGTGGCATTACTAGCATAGAGGCATTCCATCATAGTCCTCAGTGTTAGCAACGCATTTGCGGTCTTAGGCCCGTATTAATAAACTCATGCGGGTGGTAGGGTCCGTCCGGATCGCTACCACCGTCTTATCCATTAACCTACCGCCAAACAGCAGTGTTCGCTCTGTTGTGTTCCGGTTTGGGGATAAGACAGCCGGTGAAATCACTAGCATAGAGGCATTCCATCTTAGTCCTCAGGGTTGGCAACGCATTTGCAGTCATAGGATTGCATTGCAGTTTTGTGAATGCGAATGTCTATGGGTCACAGTTTCTACTTACCATCAGGTGGCCTGTGTGCTCGTTTGTCTTCTCTATGCAATTAAAAAAAAAAAAAAAAAAACTCGGCTGAGATGCGCGTCACAAGATACGTCAAAGTAAACGTGAAGCCATAGAAAGCTGTCATTTTTGTCGCATCTCGAGACGAGCATTAGAGTTGAGATTAGTTTATTAATACGGTCCTTAGTTTTGCAGTCTTAAGATTATAGTCTTGAGAATGAAAATGTGTATGGGACACAAATCCCTCTTAACATCAGGTTGCATGCGTGTTTGCCTTCAAACAATAAAAAAAATGATCCAATTGTAGATATATATTCTGTCGTGTCCCAGATTATCCCAGGAGGGCCTCGGCAGCGTGCTCCCGTTCGCGGGCGCGGCGCGGCGCGTGCGCATCGCCAAGGAGGACCTGGTGCTGGTGCTGCAGAACGACAACCCCAGCAAGCCGCCCGAGCTGACGCTGTTCTCCGAGCAGACGCAGGCGCTGGTCAAGGATCTGGGTGAGTGGAGCTTGAGGTATACTGCCGAGTATTCCGGCAAAAAGCTGAAGGGACGGGACGCTGGCGGGACGTCGACGTTGTCACGTCAAGTAAAAAAACTCAGTGAAAGTTTAAATAATCACTACATATTATAAAACAAAGTCGCTTCCCGCTGTCTGTCCCTATGTATGCTTAGATCTTTAAAACTACGCAACGGATTTTGATGCGGTTTTTTTTAATAAATAGAGTGATTCAAGAAGAAGGTTTTTATATATAATAAACTTTGTTTTATGTACGGGTGTTACAGAAAACTCACATAAACCGAAGCGAAGCGAGGGCGGGTCGCTAGTTTATTATAAAGTACTCCGGTAGCGTGAGCAGAAGAGGGTAGAAGGTTCGTAGGGTGTGGTCTGGTTGCGTGAAGTGGATAGCACTTCCCTCGTAGTGCGGGCGGGGTGGTAGGACCTTGTGCAGGGTCCGTCCGGATCGCTACCACCATCTTATCCATTAACCTACCGCCAAACAGCAGTGTTCGCATTGTTGTGTTCCGGTTTGGGGATAAGACAGCCGGTGAAATGACTAGCATAGAGGCATTCCATCTTAGTCCTCAGGGTTGGCACCGCATTTGCAGTCTCAGGATTGCATTGCAGTCTTGTGAATGCGAATGTCTATGGGTCACAGTGTCTTACCATCAGGTGGCCTGTGTGCTCGTTTGTCTTCCCTAAGTCATAAAATAAAAAATAAAAAATGGAGTGACGTGGAGCGGCGGTGTAGGAACCCGTTGGCAGCCCGACGGCGTAAGATGCCTGATAAGATACGATCCTGGTCACCGAAGATAGTTGCCGCGCCGGTCAAGTAGAGGAGTAGAGACGATGTAGAGGATAGTTCTCCTAGCGGAAGTGTACCCTCAGCGGTAAACCCCGATTTGGGGATTTGTACCGATTATAAGAACTTGATAGGTATTTAGTACGTATACGTATGAAAGCACAATTGTTACGAGTGAAGTTGTAGTTGAGGCGGAAAGAGGCCGAATGAAGTGAGCGCGGCCCTTTTATAAACATTTTGCCCGTTTCGGTTAAGACTGCGCTTAGCAAACGCCGAGCGTCCAGTGGCACCCTCATTACTATTATTGGGTTTTGTAATTACCTAAAGAATTTCCTTGGAACCAAACAAAATGTGTTTGTAGCGCAAATATAAACACAATTTATGGGATACGTAACAAACTTTAATAACAATTACCCTTTGAGTAGTCAGCTTAACGGGAAAAGGTGGCCACTTTTTTTCGTTAAGTTAATAACTCGAAGGGGAATTGTTATTAAAGTTTGTTACGTAACCAATAGAGTACCAGTAAATAAAAATCGTGTTATCCCGGAGCAACAGACACGTAACCAGGACATTGACCGAGGTGTTCCCCTCAGCCACGGGCAGCTGCATCCTGGAGTACGCGGACGCGGCGTCGGCGCTGCGGCTGCGGCTGGTGGGCTGGCGCGGCGTGCAGTCGCTGCGCGCGTACACCGCCGCGCCCGACACCGTGCACTACCTGCGGCTCCTGGGCGCCGACTTCGCCAAGTACGGTGCGTACATCTAATAACACTTTTTCGCCTGTTATTGGTTACATACATACACTAGCTGTTCCCGTGTCCAATTCGTTGGGCAAATTTTCCCGCTAATTCCCGGTCCCGTGGGAATTTCGGGAATTCCTTTCTTAGTGCACCTCTACGGTACCTGAGCTACGTCCCTTCCAAATGTCAAGTGCCTACGTTTAGCCGTTTAGGCTGTGCGTTGATATGTCAGTCATTCAGTTTCTCCTTTTATATATAGGGTAGGCAGAGACCACAAATTTCTTTCGCTTCTTCCACATTCATACATCGAGTCATGCACGCACGTCGGTTTCGGGTACTTAAGATTCGGCCCTTTTCCAGTATTTCACTGATTTGACTCGAAAAAGTACGCCTAGGGCGGCCCCTTCCGACCCGTCCACTCACTTTCGATCTGTATATCTCAATAACTTTGATTCAATAAGGTAAACTTCCCAGTGCTCGACATGTCAAAGGAAAATATTTATTTGCGTCGTGATAGTTCATTTATACAATGTACACAAAACATTTTCATGTGATTTGGGGGATGAGGCGTTTACTTTTGTTAAATGGAATTTATTTTTTATGATAACCATATGGATTATTTTGAAAATGTATGAGTAAATGTCAGGTGTTTTGCTGGCAGTCCTTTTATTTATTTAAAAATTGGCGTGTGAAATATCAAAGCCACAAACATTTCTCATCGCTAAAATGAGCACTGAACACAGAAATCAAGGTCCATCTCACATTCTTCCCACGAAAGCACATTTTTTTTCTAGCGATACTGAATTTAACATGGAGTTTATTTGGCCGACGTGTTACATCTAATTAGGAGTAGGATTTCTTGGCCAATTATTTATAATTTCACTTTTGTAATCTCTTTTACGGTATTTTCAAGTTTTGTTGAGAAATGTTATTAAGAACCCTTATTATTTGGGTCAGTCAACTTTTCTTTGTAGCTCGTTGCCATGGTGACGTCTTCTGAGTCACTCTTTAAAACTGATTTTATTGGAAACTACTGAGCCATTCTTTTATGGCCTTTCTCCTGAGTGTGCTAGAAGTTTATACTATAGCGTATTTTCTAAGAAACTCTATCACTGTTGTCTCCTGGCTTAGGGGACAGAATAACAACAACAAAAAGTTGATCCACCCATTTATTATATTTTCAGATGTAAATAAATTTAAAAAGGCCTCGGATGTGCCTGATGCTGAGACGGGAGAGGTGAAAGAGCCGGAAGCGATGGAAGTTGCGCCGGAAGTGACGAAGGAAGTGACGCCGGAAGTGACGCCGGAAGAGACAAAGGTCGCCGATGAGCCTAATGGCTCTCAGAAGTTATAGCATTAAGTGACGTTAATTTAATATGATATAATAAATAACCATTTTAAATTTATGTGTGTTTCTTTAATCCTATGCCATAACTTTATTTTTTTTAACGCCATGTTTTGCCGTCAACTGAAAGTGATGCCACTGATGTCATCGTCGGCTACAGGCACAGTTGAGGATTCATGATCATCGCCTCTGCTCTAAGTGATGCAATTAAAAAGTGAGCTTTGAATTTTGTTAGATATATTTGTCAGTGGACGTCACGTGGGCCGCGCCCCGGCAGTTGTTTTTACTTTAACTAGAAAAATGTGTCATTGTAACATGTTTTTTCTAATCTTTCAATTTGAGCTGAGGCGGTGTTGTCTGATGCCACGGCGTTGTAGTATGCATGCTACTCCATACTAATATTATAAATGCGAAAGTGTGTCTATCTGTCTGTCTGTTGGGTGAATTGCAAAAACATTGTAGGTACATAGTTAAGGGCTTAATTGAGACAACGTTAACTTTCTTCCGTTGTTTTTCCTTTGTGTAACGAAATTTATCCATATGATTATATGACTAATCTTCGTTACACAAAGGAAAAATTAAAGGATTGTTAAGGATTTTTTAATTGAGCCCTTAACTATGTATAATATTTTTGCAATTCACCCTGATACCTTTTTAAGCTTAAACCGCTGAACCGATTTAGGCGAAGTTTGGTTCAAAGATAGTGTGGATCCTGGGAAAGGACGTAGGATAGTTTTTTTCCCGAAATTCATCTCCTAAGCTACGATGTAAAAGAGTTCCACACGGACGGAGTCGCTGGCAGAAGCTAGTGAATTCATAAAAGTAATGACTAGCAGCAAAATTACCATTTCTGAAGTGTATTGCTATTGTCGATTTACTTACCATATTTGTTTTTTTACAAAATTTAGTATCTCATTAGCACTCATTATACAGAGAGACATTGTATAGTCACGGTAAGAAAAGGTTCGACACTTCAACTCTATTTAATTTAATTTATTACCATCTGTTTGATCATAAGGCCAGTCAGTTCGGACCTACTCTTACCCTGACAATACCAGAGATGGGCAAAATTTATTCGAATGACGAATAACGAATAAGAATAACCAAATTGTTCGAAAATAACGAATGAAATTCTCGGATGATTATTCTTATTCGAATAAATTATTCGTCGAATAATTTATTTGCGAATTATTTATTCGTTGAATGAATTGCCACAAATAATTATTACGCATCTACCTGCGTGGAATACCTGCTCCATTAAAAAAAAAATAACTAAACTTAACTGAAAGATGTTGTTTGCACATTATCATGAGCTATTACTATCATTCGCGGATAATTTATTCGCAAATAAATCATTCGCAAATAAATCATTCGACGAATAAATTATCCGCGAATAAAAATATTAGGAATTATTTTTTATTCGAATGATCATTCGAATAAATAATTATTCGAATAATGCCCATCTCTGGACTATACACAGTGCCGGTGTAAGGGTGTGTATCCACCAGAGTTGTGCGGGGTAGCAGAGCGGTGTGCGAGGAAAAAAACCACCAATAGGAGAGCTGCACTGAGCGAGGCTAGGAAAATGAAGTAATCCCATTGGTGGATATTTTCCTCGCGCACCATAGGAGGTCTTTAAAAGTCTCTCCGGTTCGGGTGAAGTCGGTCAAACTCGTGAGAGCAAGTAAGAGAGGACCAAACCCGAAGATACTTTTAACATTCATTAAAACACAGATAATCTTAAGAAACCCTTTATTTCAATCCGTCCGTATCCAAAATCATTCGCTTTTGCGATAACAATCCTTCCTCCCTTTCGTTTATGTTTAAGTGCTACATTCAGAAAACAGTGCTGGACTATTGCAAACAAATTATGTCCTGCTTAAGGTTAAAAGTGCTCTCGTATTTTTTTCTGTGGCAACAAAAGGGAAACGATCACTCAGACCGGTATCCACTCCCATCAACTGTCAAAAAAACGGGTTTTATAAAATGAGTGTAATTTAGGTTATGTCCAGATTGTAAAATCAAAGAAATATAAGAGCACTTCAAACCGACTTAAAATTACAATAAAAAAAACATTTTCAAAGATTTCACGCGACTCCATTTTGTTTCTTTAAAATTATTTGCACTTACAAATAACTTGAGTTTTTTTTTATATTACTGTCAGAAGAAACAACAGATGTTTGAAATCGAAATTTGATGTTGTATTGAGACTAAATTCGCAGCGCGTGAGTTTAATTTTAAATTGACTAAATCGATTTGAACTTGTTATATTAAACTTGACGTATCAGAAAAATAATAATTGAAAAACTAGCTCTGTAGAGTATTTTGTTCCAACAGCATTGGAAAGGGGGATAATATCATAGCAAAAATAAATTCTACGGCTCGTTCGAAACTCTCAGTCCAATTTTAGTTACATTAATACTTTCTTAAATACGAATCAGAATACTGGCCAAAAAGACAACGCCAAAAGAATAAAAAAACAAGTTGGGTTTGGAACGCTTGTTGTACCTGTATTAGCCGTTATTAACAATGTTATAATATATGATTGAATTCGTTACAGCTACTCAATCGCTCATAGGCTCTTTTGTCTTATCAACTATGACGTAAACAATATGCTTCGACAATACTCTGTTTCTATAGTAGGTATTTTAGTAGGACCTCGTTGTGGTCTACGGTATTTCCGACAATTCACGATGATTGCCGAGACACATTATTTACGTAGAGTTAGTAAATTACAAATTTCCGAAATAGGAATGGTAGAAAAAAAAAGTGAGACATGGAACTTATTCCAAAGTATGACGATGGTCTACGCTTTATTCGATTATAAAGCCAATATTCTTAATTCACTGCCATAGTAGCTTTTTCAAAAAGTTTGTTTAGTCATAGAATAAATATATAGCAATATCTATATAGGTATTAAGTTTATTTTTGAGCGAAACATTTTTGGTGCAGCAAAATATTGTAGGTATCAAGAGTTATCTTGTAGAAGACAACGTAACGAAAACTTATCTTACATATTTAAGCCCGATTTGACCAAATTGTAGAAGCGAACATAAGATAATGGCAAAATTGGACTAATCTTGAATTTAACTTTACTTTTAATTGGTCAAATCGGGCCTAAAAAACAACAAATCATAATCAAATACATACTTAATTCTATAAATCACTTTCTTAAACATGTTTATATAATGTGTAATCGACACAGTAAACCCAAACCATATTAAAAGTGTTGCTATTATGTATATCCCTGCTTTTTTTAAGTTATGTAAACGCAACATCGAAAGAGTCAATAGTCAAACGGTTTTTAGTAAACTAAGTATATATAAATACTGAATTCCAAGTAGATATCTTAAATGCAAAGAAACACATGGTTTAATAAATAATAGGAGATATAAAGATTAATTCATTTTGAAGTGAACATAATTGTCACAGAAATATAAATCTTTTACCATTCGTAACAACAGTTTCATGTGCGGTCACGAAAGTAAGAGACCATAGGACCATTTCAAAAAATAAATAATAGCTTGAAGTCGTCAATGTCATTAGCAGTGATCGGAATAGGTAGAGCTAATTTGCCTAAACTTGATGCACCTTCATTCAATAATGTATTCCCATTTCACTCACGCATGAATGAATATGCCTCAAGTTTAGGCAAATTAGCTCTACCTATTCCGATCACTGCATTAGAGATGCCTTATAGGAAAGTAGCTTGAAGTCATCAATGTCAAGATATACCTTATAAGAGGTAACCTATAGGAAACTCAACCTTATTACTGTAGAATGTTAGATTGACTTTGGACTTAAGCTGGGTCACAAATTTAAATCTCTGACTGTGCCTACTCCTTTGTTTACCAGCCAGCATCTTTAGTATCAGTTTCCCCAAACGATATTAAACTTAATCAATGTTAATCGACTGTTAGTTCATACATTTTGACAGCTGTCAACGCTCTAATCGTCCGTTGTGGTTAATACGTATGGTGAAATTGGGACTTAACCTTCGCCACTGTCAGATATATCCGCACGCCGACGTCGGAAGCGTTACGGTTGACAACGTTGCATATACATTCGTATGTATATGTTCGTAAAGTTTAAATTCCGCTACTTTTCAATAGCAGTAAAGAAATTAAGTAGGTAAATTAGCTTATAGATTAATTTTTATACTGGCAGGAGCTAGAATAACTGATGATGGCACGCAGTCTACTCTCTGTGACTACTATCAGACTCGGGTTCATGAAGTGCATGTCGACACGTATCTTTTATTATCTGGCTGTGATATATGTGTTAAAGATATTAACAGTTTGAAAAACCGTCACTTAGGAACGACATGATTATTAAATAACTCTGAGACAGCTACAATAGCCTATTGGTAATACATAGGTTACACACATAATATATAGTATAATAAGAGGTATCCTACCTTTTAACCAAATCATCATTTCACAAACTTCATCATTTTACAAACGTTCATTTCGCCCGTGTTTGTCCTTAATCCATTACATATTACAAAGGTTACGTGGATTTATTGAATAAGTAAGGTTAGGTTAGACTTTTGACCACATGAAATTGTATAATAATGCGGCGGGACGTATCTCTTTGCGAAATGAAAGTTTGAAAAATGATATAGTTTGTCAAATGATGAGTTGGTAAAATATTAGTGAACCATAAATAGGAATGTGACAATAGCTTTTATACGGTATTCCAATGGTTTTGAATTATCAATTAGTTTTAAAATTGAGATTTTATGTAATAACTAGGTAGGTAGGTATCACTCATAGGTTTTCCGCAGAGATTTATTTATTTATTTTAATGTAGTTTCGAGAGACAGGGACGTAATAGTTTTGAATTTAGTGGTTCGTGATGTGATAACCATCCTACCTCTCTACTGTTCTACCAAATTATTCTAATATGTCACGCACGAGATTAGTTATAAAATGTTACAGTGTTACAGCTAATAAAATGCTATCATTATGAAACTATGCCGTTAGTGCGACAGTCCTTAACTATAAACGAGAGAGGTTATGAAATGTTACAGTGGTACAGATAATAAATTGGTAACATTATAAAAATATGTCGTTAGTGCGACAGTCCTTAACTACACATGAATTAGGTTATGAAATGTTACAGTGTTACAGCTAATAATATGGTGGCATTATAAAACTATGTCGTCAGTGCGACAGTCCTTAACTAATCCAGACAACCCGCGACACCTTACAACTAGGTAGTACTAGGTACTTGGGTAACTCAATTAACTGCTAAGTTCTAAGTAATTTGCTGGACTAAATTTAAATAACTCGCTACTTAGAATGAAGTACGAGTAATTAAGAAGGAACCATACCATGAGTTTAAAAGGATCTATTGTAATTTTTTGTAAGTACTGGGTTAGGGTACTAAGGGTTAGTCTTATTGCACATGCTGTTATTGTAACTTTTTAATTCAGTTTTTCGTTAATTAATTTATTAAGATTTCCTTCAAAGTAAAGACCGAATGCTTACAAATTCCTATTTGCATTTGTTGTAATATAAAGGACAAAATATTCTTGATATGCGGTATTTTAGTCTCATTGCAAGATTATAATTTGTGTTTACTGCCCGCCTGAGCGTGAGCGTGCATGGGTAGGTATGCGTAACTTACTTAATTATAGATATAACAAAATATAGACATACGTACCTACATTCTTACTCGTACCTATCTTGTTAGCGAGGTATCCTGCCTATTGTCCAAATCATCATTTGATAAACTATATCATTGTACAAATGTTCATATTACATTACATATTACAAAGGTTACCTACATGGGCTTATTAAGTTAGGTTATGTTAGACTTTTGACCACATGAAGTTGTAAAATGCGGCGGGACGTATCTCTTTACGAAATGAAAGTTTGTAGAATAATATAGTTTGGCAAATGATGATTTGGTAAAATATTAGTGAACCAGTTTGCTAGCTTGCGAGAATATATATTTACTTGCATTGAATGTTTTAACTTTCGTATTATTTACACTTAAATACTAAAGTAGCATTTTACTTTATTTTTAATCAGTAATTTGGTAGTTTCGTTTGGTTGTATACTACTTAAAAACTAACTTCGTACTTTTACTCGCTTCTTGCTTACGTGAAACATTTACAATCTTACACTAGTAGTCAAACCTCGAAGTCGCGGTGGCACGAATAAAATTTTGCTAGGGACTTCTACGCGATATTATTTCATCGATAAATTGGACTTTCTTATGACAATAGTTATGTTATGACTATGAGATGACGTATGTTATTAATATGCAACTTGCAATACCTGTTAAACTGTATCATTTATACAGTACTAGCGACCCGCCCTCGCTTCGCTTCGGTTTATTTGAGTTTTCTATAACACACGTACATAACACAAAATGTATTATAGATAAAAACCTTCCTCTTGAATCACTCTATCTACTAAAAAAACCGCATCAAAATCCGTTGCGTAGTTTTAAAGATCTAAGCATACATAGGGACAGACAGCGGGAAGCGACTTTGTTTTATACTATGTAGTGATGAAGATTGAAGTCCGTAAAGGTCGATTAAGGAAGATAACGGTTTTCATACTTTATGGATGTACTTCTAGGTTTTAGTTTACTTTGCATGGAAATTGATGAAAATAAAAATTTAGTTGTAAAGGTTGACTTTTATTTGAATTTTAAAATTCCTAAAAATGTCCTAAAAACTCCTATATAGGTAACATTGATGGGTAGTATTCATCACATTTTAGTTAATTTTCAATTATTCTGTAGGTAAACTTTACAGCTAATATGAAGTGTCACTTCCAAATAAGCATTCAGTTATCGATAAATTTTATATCGGAAGGAAGTCCCTAGTTAATTGACGTTATTGCCACCGCGACTTCGAGGTTTGCTAGTAGTACAAACCTTGGCTAGTTGGTGATAGTTAGGATTATTGACAATATATTATGTATACATCAAATTATTTTGGAATTATTATTGAGAAAAGAGAATGAATTTAGGTACCAAACCTATTGTATGAATTAGCTAAGCATTTATTTTGGAACATGAAAAACTGGGTAATTCGGTGATATGGTACAGGAGTGCAACTTCTATTTCTGCAGGCAGGACATATGGCTTTCCACGTGTGGACTGAGTTGTGGCTTTGTAGCAGAAGGACCATGATGATGGCGGCAGCCATTAGGCTTTTAAAGTGCTCCAAATAATATTAAAAAAAATTGCACCTTTATAAATAGTAGGTACTTCCATTGTTAATTTCTGTAGGTAACGGCAGATTTCTATGGGATAATAAGGCTTTTCTGTTGAACGATTTTTAAAGGAGTGTAATTTTAACAAAAATAAACATTTCCAAAACAAACAGATGCCTTAGTGTTGGCTATGCTGTAAAATCATACCTAGATACACATACAAAACATCGAAAATCATAAAGAAATAAACCGCCTAAGGATTTAACGAACGAAAATGTGAACTTGACTCTGCTTTAAAAATGTAAATACGTTTAAAAACTCTTACAACAATGGTACCCTTACCATGAGTTACAATTAACGTACGCTAGCTAGTGGAAGCTCTGTCCCTCACAGATCTCGCATGTTCTTATAGAGCGCAACTCGTGTACAGATGTAGTGAATAATCCTTTCCCATCGTTTTTTGTCGGGTAAGCTCGTATTTATCTTGCTTTCTCAAGTAGCTTCAAGACCCGACAATAAGCCAACAGAGAAAGCAAGATAAATACGAACTTATCCGACAAAATACGATGGGAAAGGATTATTCAATACATCTGTAACTCATGGTAGGGGTACGGGTGTTTCTTTTGTTTTCGCCATTACTTTCAGTGGTTTTTCGCAATAAAACTTTACTTACACCTCGCATCTACCCATCTCAGAATATGTCAGTTAATTTACCATTGAAGTTTTGTAAGTTTGTTCGGATTCTCCCACCGCACTATCATAATGAATGCAAGTTCGCTATCTATTGAAAAATCAGACGATAATAAACTTTCACCGAATAACTGCATATCACCGAATAGCCAAGATTTGCCTAATATTTATATTTATACACCTTGAATGTTTTAAACAGTTGCATTATTTACACATAAGTAGGTACATGTGAAGGTTCACTGCTTGCTTGTAGCGTGCTGGCTGCAGCTCAACAATAATCAAACTGATTAATCTCTAGAATATTAGGTAGATTCACTGCATATTACCGACGTGCAAAAGATGTATACGAGTATTTACTGCCCATGTGGCCATTTACAAAAAATATTTTGAATTTGAATTTTGAATGTTTTTGTTTAATAAGAGAGTGATTCCATGTGTCCAATTTACCGAATAAATGTTTTGAATTTTGAATTTGAATTTAGAATGTTTTTGTTTTATAAGAGAGTGAATTCATGTGGCCAATTTACTAAATAAAAAAATAAATTTAGAATTTGAATTTTGAGTGGTTTGGTTTTATAAGAGAATGATTCGAGTGATGTCCGCATAAAGCCCTACTGAAAAAACAAGTGGGTAGGTATTAATCCATGCATTGTTGTTCATATTTATAGAAGCAAGGAGAGCTCCCACAATTGGTGGAGGCGGGGGGTAGCGGGAGCTGAGAGAGGGGAGCGAACCTTCACAGTACTAAACTAGTTAAAAACTAAAAACATTTAAAAATCATCAAAATATTTAGGTACGGTATCTTCAAAAACTACATAGTTATTGAATAGAATATAATAGAAAATATTAATTCAACGTACACAGAAGAAAATGAATAGACAAATATAAAGTAAAGCGAAGACATTACGTTGAATAGGATCCCTCTCAGAATTGTGATTTTCAAAGGGATCCTGACTTAAAACTAACCTAAATTAAACATTATTAATTCACACTTAAAAACCTGAACAAAGACTTATTGACATTTATTGTCACTTTTGCATTATTCACACATAATGTCGCCTGTTTGCGTCCACCGCCCAAATCACATCCAAACACAGAACCACTCTTTAAAAAGGGTGTAAAATAACCATACCTACCAAAAACAAAAGCCATTTCTATGAATACCTAGACGTACACAGACACAAACTAAAGTTCAACAGATTGCGCCCATCGTATGATTGAATTTTGTTAACCAACTATGTTTAGGTGGTTTGTTAAGAAAATAGTTATTTGTTCAACAAGAGAGCAAAGTTGGTTTTTGCTGCGAGTGATGATTTTGAATCCCGAGTAAGCGAAGGATTCTATTATTGAATCACGAGCGTAGCGAGTGATTCTAGGTTAGAATCCTGAGCGTAGCGAGGGATTCAAAGATACGAGACGTCAAAAACTTTGGTCTCGTGTGAGACATACAACTTTTCACCTCAGCAGCGAGAACAACACAGCGTGAAGCTGGTAGGGCCAACGCAGGTCTTCCGTTGTGACCATTTGGTGAATAGTACACGACTAAATAACGACACGATCGCATATGCATCAATCACAAGCATTTTTGCAAAATACTAATAAAATAAAAAGTGGAAAAAATAAACATGAAACAGATAAAACCTGTCACTCAACTTGATAATGCCGTAGTGCAAACACAACTTTATACAGCTTTATGTAGTCTGTGGCTTTAAAAAAAACCTAACTAGGCCTTGTCTATGGCTATTGGCTATGGCGGACAAATTAACAAAAATTACATCGTCATTTACATTACATTACTTTTTTTTTTTTAAGTACAATAATCCCGCTATTTTTGAAATGCGTTCTGAAACTGCCCCCGCGGTTTATGTCACGAAATTAAAGATTGTTAAAACGATAACAAAATTATGTAGATACATAACTTCTTATTTTTCATTAATTTTGTCTTCAAAACATTAAATAAAAAAAATGATTGTACCTACTGTATAAAATAGTTATAATAAACACATTTCAAAGTTTAACAGATAGTTTTATTTGCAATTTTACGGTTATGTGTGCATCCAAACGTGCGTTTCTTTTTGGGCCTACTATGTGTGGAATTTGAAAATCGAACTTCGAATCAAGTTGTTTCTATCTCTCGCTTTTTTCCTATCGAAGTGAAAGTGACAGAACAAAGTGAAGTTCAATTTTTTCGAATGTTGTGAGTAGCCCCAGCACTGCTCACGGCATTTAAAAAAAATAATTAAAAAGCTACTTTGCCTCTCGCTCGCAGCAAAATTGAATTTTGCTCACTGTTTTTAAGCAGCAAAACCTGCTTGTTTGAGCTGCTGAGGTGAAAATTATATTTGTTGTTGATTTTATATTTACAGCTTGAGTTTATTATCACAGTTATAGAAATAAATACGGATATTTAATATCCCAATTTATAACATAATCTTTCCTAGTTTGATCCAAGTATGATTATACTTGGATCAAACTAGGAAAGATTATGATATAAATTGGGATATTTCCACCTGTTACCACCAATTGATTTCCCGTGGTAACACCTGGGATTTTTATCCCACCAATGGTAACTTCCGGGGTACAAAATTACCTGTACTCTGTCGCAGCGACTCCTGTAGGACTTCAAGATCCTATCGTCAGATTGGATGAATTCTGCTGTAGATTAGGCTTTAAAATAAATATGTCCAAAACTGAGGTGATGGCAATGGACTCAATTGACCGGAGTCCACTTCATGTTCAATCTTGAACAGGTGGATCATGATTTCGGAGATCAATGGCACGCGCGGAACTGCCTCGTCTGTGCTTGGTGAACTCCGGGCTAGGGTGTTCCACTCCCATAACATCAAGTTGTGTACCAAAATTATGGTTTATACGGTGGTCCTGCCTAAAATTCTGTACTCAGGTGAGAAAGTCTACAGCAGACACATCCATATACTTGACCGATTCCATCTGAAGTGCCTCGTGAACATTAAAGGAAACGTCAAAATACCGAGGTACTTCGACGCGTAATGTTCCCGAATAAATGACGTACCTGATAAGGCGTCAACCACGAGTGGACATTTACTTTGCGACTAGCACAAGATGCTCGCGACTTGGTTGTCGCTCGGATCTCCTTTTCTATTTAGTCAGTGACGATAGAGACGCACTGAGCGACAAGCGAGGAAATACAACCTGTGCTACCCGCACTTGAAAACTGCACAGAGCAAACGTCGAGCGTCCAGTGGAGCCCTCATTACTTTTATTGTGTTTTCTAATTAACTAACGTAGGAACGTAAGAATTTCCTTGTGGCGCAAGTAAAAACACAATTTATGGGATACGTAACAAACTTTAATATCCCCTTGAGTAGTCAGCTTAATGGGAAAAGGTTGCCGCTTTTTTCCGTTAAGTTGATAACTCGAAGGTGAATTGTTATTAAACTATGTGATATACCCTATAAATACTTTAGTTTATTAGAAGACACAATAATGGTAATTTGAGGGGGCCACTGTACATCCGGCGTACGCTCGACGCAGTCTGAAGCGAGGAAGGCGAAGTGCATTTTCTTCTCTGAACTGGAATATAGGAAGCGGAAACGTGTTGGACACTTCCTTAGATTTATGGTCCGTATGGACGTTCAGAAATGGCACATGAAGAAATGTCAAATCGAGCCATCTCGCTTGGAGGTTGTCTACACCAGCGGCCCTAGTATGGCTGCGTCTATATCGCGTGTCAACTGTGGATAGCATCCGTCACTTTTTGACACGTGTACTTATTTACGTGTCAGATGGTGACGGATGCCTTATCCAAAATTTATCACGCAATCAACGCAGCCATATTAGGCCCCTGGGGGGTTATTATGACAGCTATGCAGTCATTTTACGGTGAGCGTAAAGGAGGAGTTAAGGCAGTTGTTTACATAACTCTGTCATTTTCTCTCAGCGTAAAATGAATGGCACAGATAGGTCATAATAACCCCACAGAACTCTTATGGCCGGTTCCTATATTCAAACCGCGGATAGATAGGCTTACTTCGGATTAAAATTTGACACATTTTGTATGGGCAAATGTCAAATTTTAAACCGAAGTAAGCCTTATCTATCCGCGGTTTGAATATAGGAACCGGACATTAATGGAGTAAGCCGGTCGGCGTTGCCGATATCTGAATTAATTGGAATGATTTAAGATTTGAGATATTTTATTCTCAGTAGTTACCTACTAGTGGTGGGTATACTATATAATGCCAGCTGCTACCAGGGGTAACATATTGGTGATAATAGGTGGGGTACGTCCATATTGCGGGACACGGAGTAGTAGACGGTTAAAATAGATAATAGAACGGCTTGTTAACATTTACAAAAGACAAAATCCAGTTTAAAAAAATACGAGTTGTTATAAATATGCTGTTGAATAGATAGTTAAGACTTAGAAAAATACATTTATGTCCACTTTTTCATACCGGGATGTTGCTTCTACCAAAGGTGGACGCAATCTGGACGCAAAATAGATAAATCCTCTGTTACAGCTATTTGTCGATTAATTAAATAAAAATTGGGATGTTTTTTCCTAAAGTGTGCAATTAACTTAAAAAAACCATATGTCATCCATTACTTTCAAACTTACCAACTCTAATAAGTGGACGCGAACAGGCGACATGACCAGAAACTACCTACACTTCACAATTTCTCCACACCTTGAAACATTTACAACTTAAAAAACAGAGCTACAGAATTAGCAACAACTCTAAAAAGTTGTTGTTAATTCTGTAACCACATTTTGCAGAAACAGGCTAAGATGTTAACCAGTGTATATTAGTGCGAGCGCAATCGCAAAACAACACTAGAAGCCTGTATTCCCTCTTAGTCGCCTCTTACGACTTCCACGGGAAGACATGGAGTGGTTCTATTCTATTCACCGGCAACCACACGGCATATTCATTACATATTTAAAAACTAAACTACTTAGATACTAGGTATAAAAAAATATGCAACAGCTTTTTGTAAAAAAATATGCAACATTTACAACTTGAAAAATTTCACTGTTAATATCACTTTCGTATTATTTAAACATACCTATTATTTGGTAACTACCGACCATAAATACTAAGTTATACTCGATTCATCGCTCTGTGAACTTATGCCCTTGAAATATTACAAACTTAACTACTATATACGCAGTTGTAACTAGCGTAGTTAAATATATTAAAGTTAAGGTTTCGCGACACTTCCTTCCTTCTTAAGGACACTTCCTTCTTCCTTTTTTCCCTTCATTTTTAAAAAGTATAACATTATTTACACTGCACATAAGTAGGTGCTAAACTACTTAAAAACTAATAACTTTAAAAAGTGTAGCAATGCCTTGGAAAATTATGTAGGTACATCTTAAAAAACTGCACCGTTAATGGCACTTTTGCATTATTTACACAAATCTACTAAAGTAGTACACTACTTTGGTAGTTTACTACTTCAAAACTAACTTCCTAATTTTATCCATTTCTGCCCTCCGTGAACTATTAACAACTTATAAAACTATACCGTTAATGTCATACACGCAAGTAGTTTACGACTTTGGTAATAGGTAGGTACGGTCACGAGCGTTAATTTGGGGCCCATTTCGCTGCCTTTATACAATACTGCTACAACTCAAAAAATGATGACGTTGTAAAGAAAACTTTAAATAGAAAGTGTTCTGAATTTAAATTGCAACAGCGACTCATTTTGAGATGCCGCACTCTTGTATAAAGGCAACGATTTCAAGAAAAATATGCTTGAAGCCGTCAATGTCATTAGAGATGTCAAGTCATTAGTAAATTTTAGGATACTCAACCTTATTGTTGTAGAATGTCAAATTGAATCTCGTGACTGTACAGTACCCAAACGAAAATGTTAAGCACTTTACTGCGTTGTTATAGTAAACTTGAAACCGGACATCAAACGACACACATGACAATGACAATGACATTCACAATGATAATTAAGGTTCTAAGTATGCTCACATAACAACTGATAGATGAGTACAGTTTTACGCTCCTGTAATCGCCTTTTACGACACGGGGTAGTGCTATTCTAATCTGCCGGCACCACACGGCTCACTAGCATACTACCAACCTACTACTTTTGACTACGACTTAAAACTAACTACTTATCTAATTTAGCTCATTTAACTTTCATGAAAAATGTACAACTTACAAATACATACTAAAGTAGTATTACAACTTTAGTAGTAGGTACAGTTACCTAACGAAAATGTTAAGCACTTTACTGCGTTGTTATAGTAAACTTCAAACCGGACATCAAACGACACACATGACAATGACAACGACATCCACTATGACAAGATTCTAAGGCCCGTATTAATAAACTAATCTCAACTCTAATGCTCGTCTCGAGATGTGTCAAAAATGACAGTGCTCTATGGTTTGACGTTTACTTTGACGTATCTTGTGACGTGCATCTCAGCCAAGATGACTTTATTAATACGGGCCTTAGTATGCTCAACATTTTTATTAGGTGACTGAACACCACTTAAAAACTGATGGATGAGTACAGTTTTTCGTTCCTGTAATCGCCTTTTACGATACCCACAGGAAGATATGGGGTAGTGCTATTCTAATCTGCCGGCACCACACGGCCCACTAGCATACTACTAGCATACTACTTTGGTATTATACGACTTAAAACTAACTATCTAATTTAGCTCATTTGACTCTCATGAAAATATTTACAACTTACAAATACACAATAAAATAGTATTACAACTTTAGTAGTACGGTCACGAGCGTTAATTTGGGACCCATTTCAAGAAAAATGTGCTTGAAGTCGTCAATGTCATTAGAGATGTCAAGTGATTTGACACTTTTAGGAAACTCAACCTTATTGTTGTGGAATGTCAGATTGACTTTGGACTTAAGGTGGGTACCAAATTAAATCTGGTGACTGTAGGTACAGCACCCTAACAAAAATGTTAAGCACTTTACTGCGTTGTTATAGTAAACTTCAAACCGGACATCAAACGACAGACATGACCATTGTCAACATCATTAATGTTGTCATTACAACGACATCCACAATGACAAGGTTCTAAGTATGCTCAACAATTTTATTAGGTTACTGTACACCACTTAAAAACTGATGGATGAGTACAGTTTTTCGTTCCTTTAACCGCCTTTTACGATACCCACAGGAAGGTATGGGGTAGTGCTATTCTAATCTGCCGGCACCACACGGCCCACTAGCATACTACCAACCTACTACTTTTGACTACGACTTAAAACTAACTACTTATCTAATTTAGCTCATTTAACTTTCATGAAAATATTTACAACTTACAAATACACACTAAAATAGTATTACAACTTTAGTAGTACGGTCACGAGCGTTAATTTGGGACCCATTTCAAGAAAAATGTGCTTGAAGTCGTCAATGTCATTAGAGATGTCAAGCGATTTGTAACTTTTAGGAAACTCAACCTTATTGTTGTAGAATGTCAGATTGACTTTGGACTTAAGGTGGGTACCAAATTAAATCTGGTGACTGTAGGTACAGCACCCTTAAAAAAAATGTTAAGCACTTTACTGCGTTGTTATAGTAAACTTCAAACCGGACATCAAACGACAGACATGACAATGACAACGACATCCACAATAACAAGGTTCTAAGTATGCTCAACATTTTTATTAGGTGTTTGTACACCACTTAAAAACTGATGGATGAGTACAGTTTTTCGTTCCTTTCATCTTTATGTTGATTTCACTTTTGCATTATTTACACAAATCTACTAAAGTAGTACACTACTTTGGTAGTTTACTACTTCAAAACTAACTTCCTAATTTTATCCATTTCTGCCCTCCGTGAACTATTTACAACTTATAAAACTATACCGTTAATGTCATACACGCAAGTAGTAGATACGACTTTGGTAATAGGTAGGTACGGTGACGAACGTTAATTTGGGACCCATTTCAAGAAAAATATGCTAGAAGCCGTCAATGTCATTAGAGATGTCAAGTTATTAGTAACTTTTAGGAAACTCAACCTTATTGTTGTAGAATGTCAAATTGACTTTGGACCTAAGGTGGGTACCAAATTAAATCTCGTGACTGTACAGTACCCAAACGAAAATGTTAACCACTTTACTGCGTTGTTATAGTAAATTTCAAAACGAACATCAAACGACACACATGACAATGACAATGACATTCGCAATGATATGGTTCTAAGTATGCTCAACATTTTTATGTACACCACATAAAAACTGATAGATGAGTACAGTTTTACGCTCCTGTAATCGCCTTTTACGACACGGGGTAGTGCTATTCTAATCTGCCGGCACCACACGGCTCACTAGCATACTACCAAACTACTATTTTTGACTACGACTTAAAACTAACTACTTATCTAATTTAGCTCATTTAACTTTCATGAAAAATGTACAACTTACAAATACATACTAAAGTAGTATTACAACTTTAGTAGTAGGTACAGTTACCTAACGAAAATGTTAAGCACTTTACTGCGTTGTTATAGTAAACTTCAAACCGGACATCAAACGACACACATGACAATGACAACGACATCCACTATGACAAGATTCTAAGGCCCGTATTAATAAACTAATCTCAACTCTAATGCTCGTCTCGAGATGTGTCAAAAATGACAGTGCTCTATGGTTTGACGTTTACTTTGACGTATCTTGTGACAGCCAAGATGACTTTATTAATACGGGCCTTAGTATGCTCAACATTTTTATTAGGTGACTGAACACCACTTAAAAACTGATGGATGAGTACAGTTTTTTGTTCCTGTAATCGCCTTTTACGATACCCACAGGAAGATATGGGGTAGTGCTATTCTAATCTACCGGCACCACACGGCCCACTAGCATACTACTAGCATACTACTTTGGTATTAAAACTAACTATCTAATTTAGCTCATTTGACTCTCATGAAAATATTTACAACTTACAAATACACAATAAAATAGTATTACAACTTTAGTAGTACGGTCACGAGCGTTAATTTGAGACCCATTTCAAGAAAAATGTGCTTGAAGTCGTCAATGTCATTAGAGATGTCAAGTGATTTGTAACTTTTAGGAAACTCAACCTTATTGTTGTGGAATGTCAGATTGACTTTGGACTTAAGGTGGGTACCAAATTAAATCTGGTGACTGTAGGTACAGCACCCTAACAAAAATGTTAAGCACTTTACTGCGTTGTTATAGTAAACTTCAAACCGGACATCAAACGACAGACATGACAATGACAACGTCATCCACAATGACAAGGTTCTAAGTATGCTCAACATTTTCATTAGGTGACTGTACACCACTTAAAAACTGATGGATGAGTACAGTTTTTCGTTCCTTTAACCGCCTTTTACGATGCCCACAGGAAGATATGGGGTAGTGCTATTCTAATCTGCCGGCACCACACGGCCCACTAGCATACGACCATACTACTAAACTTCTTAAAAACTAATAACTTTGAAAAGTCAAGCAATGCCTTGGAAATTAGGTACATCTTAAAAACTACTCCGTTAATGGAACTTTTACATCATTTATACAAATCTAATATAGTAGTATACTACTTTGGTAGTTTACTACTTCACAAAATTTTATCACTTTCTGGCATCCGTCAACTATTTACAACTTATAAAACTACACCGTTAATGTCATTCACCTTTAATAATTTGAATTATCGCTTTATGTACCCATAATTACTTAAATACTTACATAAAAACAGCTTTTAAAAATAATGCAATGGTTTGGAGTTATCATCTTAAAAGCTACACTATTAAATGTCACTAAAACACTAACTTACTGCACTCAGCGCCATTTCTCGCATCAAAATATTTACAACTTAACAACTACGGAGTCAATTAACCTAGTTTAAGATACTAGCTTTCGTTACGTCGATGTTAACGTAGTACTTGTACTTATTCACTTACTACTAATCTTTAATGAAGTCGCTGTTATCAGTGGTCTGAGATGATGAATCTCAGACAATGTACAAACCTTAATTCTAAGAACCGTATAGTTACGAGTGCCGACATCTTTAGATCTCACGGCACATAATATGTACTTGTATGAAGACATGGCGCCAGCATTTCAAATTATAATGAAGAGTAATCAATATTATCAAGTCTGAGGTTTTGACAAGTGTATACAAGAATTAGGAGGCATTTTAAGGGGCATAGAAGAGCGGAATTGATGGGAAAATTGCTCATGAAGTGGCCTAACTGAAAATCAGTAATAGTATTTAGAATTCTAATAATACTTAAATATGAATATAAAATTAATGTGCAACCTCTATTTCTGCAGGGTCAAAATCCTTGTTAGTTTGGTTTCAAGCTCAGAAGTGGTAATTAAGTTGATTTTAGATTACAGTTGTATTTTGAGTTACTACTGTCTTGATCTAGCAGTGCGATATGTAAGATACATATTTTTCAAAAAACTACGTTAGTTCACTAGATTTTTGTATGATGCATGAATCATAAAAAAAAAAGTATTTGCCAGTGAAGAATAAGTTATTAAATCTGTCGAGCGATAATTTTCTAATAACATGGTAAACAAACTTAATTTTGCAGAAATGGCCTTAGACGTTTATTAATGGGCATTTTCGGTTCGGTCATGGAAGGACATGACCTTTTTTACTGCAACTGACCTATGATTATGAGAAACAGAGAACGAGACAGATAGAGAGCAGGACCGGGCAAGATATAGCAATTGTTGGCATTCGTGGCCATACGTTTGACATTATGTATGTATTATTCAAACTGGAACTGGCATAGAGAGGTCTTCAAGTAACTTAGTACATTACGTATTCTAATAATAAACAAGTACTAAATGAAATCTATAATCACCTCAAAACATTTACAACTTAAAAACTGTAGAGACGTATCCTAGTTATATATTGTATGGTTTCGCGGTATTTTCACGTATTGGTAAGTTAAAGTTTAAAAGAAGAAGCACGCATACTAGGTATTTGTACTTGTCCACTAACCCCTAATCTGTTTTATAACCACGCCAGAAAATGATCTGAAACTAAAAATTAGGGATAAAAATCATTTAGCACTGTATTTACTTAAAATATTTTTGAAATGAGCTCTAATTATGCCTGAATGAGAGAAATAGAGAGCAAGACAGGGCAAGATAGAGTGAGGGGGTAGAGGGGGAAATTAAATGGTTGGTGCAATCGTTGGCATTCGCAACTATACGTTTGACATTTTTCATGTATTCCTATTCAGACTAGAGCTAGATTATAGAGATCCGCATGACTTTTTATACTCAACGTATTCTAATAATAAATACTAAATGGAGGAATAGAGGTCCGCAGGTGACTTTACGCATTAAAACGGAGTCCAATAAATACTAAATTGAATCTATAATCGCCTCAAAACATTTACTAGTTACTTAACAACTACGAAGTTGTAACACGTGTACCTAGTGGAATATTTTTAGCTTTCTTATTTTTAAACATATTTTTATGTTAACGATAACGAAGTACTTGTACTTATACACTAACTACTAATTTGCCGTTCAATCGCCGCTACCAACGATCTGAGATGATGAATCTCAGAAAATGTACAAACCTTAATTCTAAGTGTTCTGAGATGATGAATCTCAGAAAATGTACAAACCTTAATTCTAAGTGTTATGAGATGATGAATCTCGGAAAATGTACAAACCTTAATTCTAAGTGTTCTGAGATGATGAATCTCAGAAAATGTACAAACCTTAATTCTAAGTGTTCTGAGATGATGAATCTCAGAAAATGTACAAACCTTAATTCTAAGTGTTCTGAGATGATGAATCTCAGAAAATGTACAAACCTTAATTCTAAGTGTTATGAGATGATGAATCTCAGAAAATGTACAAACCTTAATTCCAAGTGTTCTGAGATGATGAATCTCAGAAAATGTACAAACCTTAATTCTAAGTGTTCTGAGATGATGAATCTCAGAAAATGTACAAACCTTAATTCTAAGTGTTCTGAGATGATGAATCTCAGAAAATGTACAAACCTTAATTCTGAGTGTTCTGAGATGATGAATCTCAGAAAATGTACAAACCTTAATTCTAAGTGTTCTGAGATGATGAATCTCAGAAAATGTACAAACCTTAATTCTAAGTGTTCTGAGATGATGAATCTCAGAAAATGTACAAACCTTAATTCTAAGTGTTCTGAGATAATGAACCATCTAATTTAGCTCATTTAACTCCCATGAAAATATTTACAACTTACAAATACACACTAAAGTAGTATTACAACTTTAGTAGTACGGTCACGAGCATTAATTTGGGACCCATTTCAAGAAAAATGTGCTTGAAGTCGTCAATGTCATTAGAGATGTCAAGTGATTTGTAACTATTAGGAAACTCAACCTTATTGTTTTAGAATGTCAGATTGACTTTGGACTAAAGGTGGGTACCTAATTAAATCTGGTGACTGTAGGTACAGCACCCTAACAAAAAAGTTAAGCACTTTACTGCGTTGTTGTAGTAAACTTCAAACCGAACATCAAACGACAGACATGACAATGACAACGACATCCACTATGACAAGATTCTAAGTACGCTTAACATTTTTATTAGGTGACTGTACACCACTTAAGAACTGATAGATGAGTACAGTTTTACGCTCCTTTAATCGCCTTTTACGATACCCGCAGAAAGTTATGGGGTAGTGCTATTCTAATCTGCCGGCACCACACGGCTCACTAGCATACTACCAACCTACTACTTTGGACTACGACTTAAAACTAACTACTTATCTAATTTAGCTCATTTAACTCTCATGAAAATATTTACAACTTACAAATACACACTAAAGTAGTATTACAACTTTAGTAGTAGGTACAGTACCCTTACGAAAATGTTAACCACTTTACTGCGTTGTTATAGTAAACTTCAAACCGGACATCAAACGATAGACATGACAATGACAACGACATCCACTATGACAATATTCTAAGTATGCTCAACATTTTTATTAGGTTACTGTACACCAATTAAAAACTGATAGATAAGTACAGTTTTACGCTCCTGTAATCGCCTTTTACGATACCCACAGAAAGTTATGGGGTAGTGCTATTCTAATCTGCCGACACCACACGGCCCACTAGCATACTACCAACCTACTACTTTGGTATTATACGACTTAAAACTAACTATCTAATTTAGCTCATTTAACTCTCATGAAAATATTTACAACTTACAAATACACACTAAAGTAGTATTACAACTTTAGTAGTACGGTCACGAGCGTTAATTTGGGACCCATTTCAAGAAAAATGTGCTTGAAGTCGTCAATGTCATTAGAGATGTCAAGCGATTTGTAACTTTTAGGAAACTCAACCTTATTGTTGTAGAATGTCAGATTGACTTTGGACTAAAGGTGAGTACCAATTTAAATCTGGTGACTGTAGGTACAGCACCCTAACAAAAATGTTAAGCACTTTACTGCGTTGTTATAGTAAACTTCAAACCGGACATCAAACGACAGACATGACAATGACAACGGCATCCACTATGACAAGATTCTAAGTATGCTCAACATTTTTACTAGGTGAGTGTACACCACTTAAGAACTGATAGATGAGTACAGTTTTACGCTCCTTTAATCGCCTTTTACGATACCCACAGAAAGTTATGGGGTAGTGCTATTCTAATCTGCCGGCACCACACGGCCCACTAGCATACTACCAACCTACTACTTTACGTTTACGTTTACACTATACGTTTGTCATTTTTCATGTATTCCTATTCAGACTAGAGCTAGATTATAGAGATCCGCATGACTTTTTATACTCAACGTATTCTAATAATAAATACTAAATGGAGGAAAAGAGGTCCGCAGGTGACTTTACACATTAAAACGGAGTTCAATAAATACTAAATTGAATCTATAATCGCCTCAAAACATTTACTACTTAACAACTACGAAGTCGTAACACGTGTACCTAGTGGAATATTTTTAGCTTTCTTATTTTTAAACATATTTTTATGTTAACGATAACGAAGTACTTGTACTTATACACTAACTACTAATTTGCCGTTCAATCGCCGCTACCAACGATCTGAGATGATGAATCTCAGAAAATGTACAAACCTTAATTCTAAGTGTTCTGAGATAATGAATGTCAGAAAATGTACAAACCTTAATTCTAAGTGTTCTGAGATGATGAATCTCAGAAAATGTACAAACCTTAATTCTAAGTGTTTTGAGATGATGAATCTCAGAAAATGTACAAACCTTAATTCTGAGTGTTCTGAGATGATGAATCTCAGAAAATGTACAAACCTTAATTCTGTGTTCTGAGATGATGAATCTCAGAAAATGTACAAACCTTAATTCTAAGTGTTCTGAGATGATGAATCTCAGAAAATGTACAAACCTTAATTCTAAGTGTTCTGAGATGATGAATCTCAGAAAATGTACAAACCTTAACTCTAAGTGTTCTGAGATGATGAATCTCAGAAAATGTACAAACCTTAATTCTAAGTGTTCTGAGATGATGAATCTCAGAAAATGTACAAACCTTAACTCTAAGTGTGCTGAGATGATGAATCTCAGAAAATGTACAAACCTTAATTCTGAGTGTTCTGAGATGATGAATCTCAGAAAATGTACAAACCTTCATTCTAAGTGTTCTGAGATGATGAATCTCAGAAAATGTACAAACCTTAATTCTAAGTGTTCTGAGATGATGAATCTCAGAAAATGTACAAACCTTAATTCTAAGTGTTCTGAGATGATGAATCTCAGAAAATGTACAAACCTTAATTCTAAGTGTTCTGAGATGATGAATCTCAGAAAATGTACAAACCTTAATTCTAAGTGTGCTGAGATGATGAATCTCAGAAAATGTACAAACCTTAATTCTGAGTGTTCTGAGATGATGAATCTCAGAAAATGTACAAACCTTCATTCTAAGTGTTCTGAGATGATGAATCTCAGAAAATGTACAAACCTTAATTCTAAGTGTTCTGAGATGATGAATCTCAGAAAATGTACAAACCTTAATTCTAAGTGTTCTGAGATGATGAATCTCAGAAAATGTACAAACCTTAATTCTAAGTGTTCTGAGATGATGAATCTCAGAAAATGTACAATACAAACCTTAATTCTAAGTGTTCTGAGATAATGAACTATCTAATTTAGCTCATTTAACTCCCATGAAAATATTTACAACTTACAATGACACACTAAAGTAGTATTACAACTTTAGTAGTACGGTCACGCGCGTTAATTTGGGACCCATTTCAAGAAAAATGTGCTTGAAGTCGTCAATGTCATTAGAGATGTCAAGCGATTTGTAAATTTTAGGAAACTCAACCTTATTGTTGTAGAATGTCAGATTGACTTTGGACTTAAGGTGGGTACCAAATTAAATCTTGTGACTGTAGGTACAGCACCCTAACAAAAATGTTAAGCACTTTACTGCGTTGTTATAGTAAACTTCAAACCGGACATCAAACGTCACAGATGACAATGACAACGACATCCACAATGACAAGGTTCTAAGTATGCTCAACATTTTTATTAGGTGACTGTACACCACTTAAGAACTGATAGATGAGTACAGTTTTACGCTCCTTTAATCGCCTTTTACGATACCCACAGGAAGATATGGGGTAGTGCTATTCTAATCTGCCGGCACCACACGGCCCACTAGCATACTACCAACCTACTACTTTGGTAGTATACGACTTAAAACTAACTAGCTAATTTAGCTCATTGCACTGCAATGTAAATATATATACAACTTACAAAACTACCTACACTAGTATTGTTATACACCTTGAAAGTTTTAAACTATATCATGAGTTACACATAAGTACTAAACCACTTAAAAACAAACAGCTTCTTAAAATCATCCTATCCATCTATACGACTTTTGTAAACCTTTACACGTTTACAGCTTAACAACTACTGAGTCGTAACCTACTTGAATACTTTAAGCATTCGCCTTATTTACACATATTTTAATGTTTACTTGTTATATGGCCACCGATTTAAATGATCTAAGATGTTTAATCTCAGATAATGTACAAAACTTAACCTTAACTTTAACCGTCTAGTTACGAACACCGACGTCTTTACACCTCACGGGACATTGATAAAATAAAAGAAATAAGATGTTTATTGTGTACCTGTGTGAAGAGTTTATGAAGACATGGCGCAATTAAAACAAGCATTTAGGATTCAAATGTAATTAATATTTCAAGCCAGACAGCTCGACAAGCGTATAAAAGAACAAGGAAATGATACAGAGGACGTGTAATGCGGTATAATCTTTTTAAGGGGCGATAAAAGAGCGTAATTTTAGCAAAAGTAACTCATAAAGTGCATCTTAAAAGTTAGGGATAAAAATCATTTAGCACTGTATTTACTTAAAATATTTTTGAAATAAGCTCTAATTATGCCTGAATGAGAGAAATAGAGAGCAAGACAGGGCAAGATATAGTGAGGGGGTAGAGGGGGGAAATTAAATGGTTGGTGCAATCGTTGGCATTCGCAACTATACGTTTGACATTTTTCATGTATTCCTATTCAGACTAGAGCTAGATTATAGAGATTCGCATGACTTTTTATACTCAACGTATTCTAATAATAAATACTAAATGGAGGAATAGAGGTCCGCAGGTGACTTTACACATTAAAACGGAGTCCAATAAATACTAAATTGAATCTATAATCGCCTCAAAACATTTACTACTTAACAACTACGAAGTCGTAACACGTACATGTACATGTAAGTGTTCTGAGATGATGAATCTCAGAAAATGTACAAACCCTAATTCTAAGTGTTCTGAGATGATGAATCTCAGAAAATGTACAAACCTTAATTCTGAGTGTTCTGAGATGATGAATCTCAGAAAATGTACAAACCTTCATTCTAAGTGTTCTGAGATGATGAATCTCAGAAAATGTACAAACCTTAATTCTAAGTGTTCTGAGATGATGAATCTCAGAAAATGTACAAACCTTCATTCTAAGTGTTCTGAGATGATGAATCTCAGAAAATGTACAAACCTTAATTCTAAGTGTTCTGAGATGATGAATCTCAGAAAATGTACAAACCTTAATTCTAAGTGTTCTGAGATGATGAATCTCAGAAAATGTACAAACCTTAATTCTAAGTGTTCTGAGATAATGAACTATCTAATTTAGCTCATTTAACTCCCATGAAAATATTTACAACTTACAAATACACACTAAAGTAGTATTACAACTTTAGTAGTAGGTCACGAGCGTTAATTTGGGACCCATTTCAAGAAAAATGTGCTTGAAGTCGTCAATGTCATTAGAGATGTCAAGCGATTTGTAACTTTTAGGAAACTCAACCTTATTGTTGTAGAATGTCAGATTGACTTTGGACTTAAGGTGGGTACCAAATTAAATCTGGTGACTGTATAGGTACAGCACCCTAACAAAAATGTTAAGCACTTTACTGCGTTGTTATAGTAAACTTCAAACCGGACATCAAACGACAGACATGACAATGACAACGACATCCACTATGACAAGATTCTAAGTATGCTCAACATATTTATTAGGTGACTGTACACCACTTAAGAACTGATAGATGAGTACAGTTTTACGCTCCTTTAATCGCCTTTTACGATACCCGCAGAAAGTTATGGGGTAGTGCTATTCTAATCTGCCGGCACCACACGGCCCACTAGCATACTACCAACCTACTACTTTGGTAGTATATGACTTAAAACTAACTAGCTAATTTAGCTCATTGCACTGCAATGTAAATATATATACAACTTACAAAACTACCTACACTAGTATTGTTATACACCTTGAAAGTTTTAAACTATATCATGTGTTACACATAAGTACTAAACCATTTAAAAACAAACAGCTTCTTAAAATCATCCTATCCATCCATCGTTAAATACAGTAGGGTAGAGACCCTACTGTATTTAACGACTTTTGTAAACCTTTACACGTTTACAGCTTAACAACTACTGAGTCGTAACCTACTTGAATACTTTAAGCATTCGCGTTATTTACACATATTTTAATGTTAACTTGTTATATGGCCACCGATTTAAATGATCTAAGATGTTTAATCTCAGATAATGTACAAAACTTAACCTTAACCTTAACCGTCTAGTTACGAACACCGACGTCTTTACACCTCACGGGACATTGATAAAAAAAATGATAAAAGATGTTTACTGTGCACCTGTGTGAAGAGTTTATGAAAACATGGCGCAATCAAAACAAGCATTTAGGATTCAAATGTAATTAATATTAAGCCAGACAGCTTGACAAGCGTTTATAAGAACAAGGAAATGATACAGAGGACGTGTAATGCGGTATAATCTTTTTAAGGGACGATAAAAGAGCGTCATTGTAGCAAAAGTAACTCATGAAGTGCATCTTAAAAATTAGGGATAAAAATCATTTAGCACTGTATTTACTTAAAATATTTTTGAAATGAGCTCTAATTATGCCTGAATGAGAGAAATAGAGAGCAAGACAGGGCAAGATAGAGTGAGGGGGTAGAGGGGGGAAATTAAATGGTTGGTGCAATCGTTGGCATTCGCAACTATACGTTTGACATTTTCCATGTATTCCTATTCAGACTAGAGTTAGATTACAGAGATCCGCATGACTTTTTATACTCAACGTATTCTAATAATAAATACTAAATGGAGGAATAGAGGTCCGCAGGTGACTTTACACATTAAAACGGAGTCCAATAAATACTAAATTGAATCTATAATCGCCTCAAAATATTTACAACTTAACAACTACGGAGTCGTAACACGTGTACCTAGTGGAATATTGTAAGATTTCTTATTAATTATTTAGACGTATATTTATGTTAACGATAACGAAGTACTTGTACTTATACACTTGCTACTAATATGCCGTTCAACCGCCGCTACCAACGATCTGAGATAATGACTCTCAGAAAATGTACAAACCTTAATTCTAAGTGGTCTGAGATGATGAATCTCAGAAAATGTACAAACCTAACAGTGTATAACACTTGGCTACTAATTTGCTGTTCAACTGCCACTACCAACGATCTGAAATAATGAATCTCAGACAATGTACAAACCTTAAGTTGATATTTTTGTGTGACATGTAGGATACATATTTTTCACCAAATTACTTTAGTTCACTAGATTTTGTATGAAGAAGAAGAAGCACGCCATTCCATCCATTTACCATTATTTTGTTTTACAATCACTCCAGGAAATTATCTGAGACAATAATGTACAAAACTAAGTCTAAGAATCGCGCAGTCGCGCGTGACGATATCTGTACTCCTCACGGGACACAACTTAAAATGTAGTTACTTCAAAAGTTATTACATCTCCAATGCTTTATTTACACACCCACTAAAATATCATACAACTTTGGTAGTAGGTATACCACTTAAAAACGAATTAGTACCACTTTACACAATTCATTAATCGCCTTTTACGATACCCATAAAAAGATATGGGGTAGTGCTATTCTAATCCGCCGGCACCACACAGCTCACTAGCATACTACTAGCATACTACTTTGCAAGTACTTAAAAACTAACTAGCTAATTTAGCTCATTGCACTCCAATGTAAATATTACAAAACTACCTACACTAGTATTGTTATACACCTTGAATGTTTTAAACTATATCATTAGTTACACGTAAGTAAAAACAAACAGCTTCTAAAAATCATACAATGGCTTGGAACATTTACAGCTTAAAGAATACACTGTTAAATAACACTTACACCTTAACAACTACTGAGTTGTAACCTAGTAGAATACTTGATAACGTACTACTTGTACTTGTACACTTACTACTATTTTGTTAGATAATCGCCCAAACGGATGATCTGAGATGATGAATCTCAGTTAATGTACAAACCTTAATTCTAAGAACCGTATAGTTACGAGTGCCGACATTCTTTACACGTCACGGGACATGTCGCTTATTGAATACAAAACGGACACATTCCAAAATAATTTGCTCTTCCATTAAAAATCGTATTCCAACCGCTTCTAATTTTAAAATGCAACAGTGACTCATTTTGGATTGTGTCCGTTTTGTATTCAATGAACGATGTGTATGAAGACATGGCGCCAGCCAAAAAAGTATTTATTAATATTCTCAATAAATATTGACAAGCGTATAACACAACAAAGAACCGAAACAGAGCGACCAGTAATGCTACAATCATTTTAAGGGGCCATAGAAGAACGGAATTGCAGGAAATATTGGTCATGAAGTGGCCTAACTAAAAATCGCTAATAACATAAATATTTAGCTTTTAATTTCTTTATTGTTTCTTTTTACTGCAACTGAGTTTTAAGTATACCTCTAAATAGAATGTATGTATGAGGGGAGAAATTAAACGGTTGTTACAGAGGACGTGTAATGCGGTATTATCTTTTTAAGGGGCGATAAAAGAGCGTCATTTTAGCAAAAGTAACTCATGAAGTGCGTCAGTGCAAAAATTAGGGATAAAAATCATTTAGCACTGTATTTACCTAAAATGTTTTTGAAATGAGCTCTAATTATGCCTGAATGAGAGAAATAGAGAGCAAGACAGGGCAAGATAGAGTGAGGGGGCAGAGGGGGGAAATTAAACGGTTGTTGCAATCGTTGGCATTCGCAACTATACGTTTGACATTTTTCATGTATTCTTATTCAGACTAGAGCTACATTATAGAGGGCCGATGGTGACTTTATATATTAAAACGGATTCCAATAACAAATACTAAATTTAATCTCCGTATAACATTTGCAACTTAAAAACTATAGAGTCGTAACCTAAATAAATATATTAAGGCTTCGCGTTATTCACGTAACGTCACGTAATTTCACGTTAACGTTTATAAGAAGATGCACGCATACTAGGTACTTGTGCTTGTCCACTAACAACTAATCTGTTTTACAACCACGCAGGGAAATGATCTGAGATAATTAATCTGAGACAATGTACAAACCTAATTCTAAGAACCGCGTAGTCACTAGTACCGACACCGGCCACCTCACGGGACAATATGTACCTACTATCATACCAATGGAACCCTGACCCACCATAGAACGGTGTCACAGTGACATTATAAAACAATTTGTTTGACACTTCTTATGACTTGAATCATAACGTCTCTGTGACACAGTTCTATGGTGGGTCAAGGTTCCAATGGTCTGATAGTACAGTACTTGTATCAGAAGGTGGTACCAGAAAAACAAGCATTTTAGATAAGTGAAGTGAGAATATGGAGTTTATTTATTTTCCTTTCAACGCGTGATTTTTGAACCGAAAAACGGAAACATTGATTTGCAAGATGCTTGTGCACTTAATAGTAATGAGTTGAACAAAGTCTAGTTGGACCAAGGACGAGATTGCGTAAGTTAATTTGAATGTACCTGTAGCTACTATTGGGATTGTTCATTTCGTTCATCAATTGGGATGTTATTTTTACAATTACTCCAATTCGAAAACCATTTCGAGGAATAGGGTTTTAAAGCCGTTCTGCATTATTAAGTTTTTGAAATATTTATCTATTTTGGATATTTCGACAAAAGTATATTTAACCTTTGCTTGACTTGAAGTTGTCCTATGTGTATCTTATGTGTATACACTATTACAATCACTTTTTTTCATTGGATATCATTTAATTGTGGTAATTTGTTCGAAAATGCCATCTCAAATTTAAAATACTCATGTCATCCATAAAATGTCTGCTAAATAAATAAAGATATTTAAACAAAACTATTGGGTCAAATACAAAATTAATGAAAATGGTGTCTTAAAATTTCCTATTCTTTCGAATTAGAAAGTGAAAACCGTGAGTTATTTTTTTTGGTCAATTCCAATTGTGTTCTTCTTTTGATTACACGTTTATTATATTGTTTATATGCCTTTTAAAATAACCATGTTAATATTCTGATGTTGTAAAAATATTTGGTGCCAAAAATACACGTGATTTTTAGTCTTTAACGTCACCACGTACTTATCAACAGGGGAAGGGGGAAAAAGTAGCTAAAAACATCCCGTAATAAATGAACAAGCCTATGGCAGAGCTCATGACATGACACTTTCAAGACATATTCTGTGCCCTGTTAATTTCCAATCTCTTCTTTCTTTGTATCTTTTAAATAGTTTTCAGATGCATGGCATACAATTGGGTAAGTAAAGTTTTTGGAAGAGATGTAAATTATATTTTTTTTCGATAGTCGTCATCCTGAAGATCATGGAACTGCGGCTCTTTTACTTTTATTTCCTCTAATATTTTAGAAATCTTTTTTTTAGTTATGAAGTTGACATTTGTAAACTTTAATGACCGACAAGCTTGTCGCCTTCGTATTTAATGAAATAGAAAAAAAAACTGTCACTTCTATACAACAGTTCAATTCAAATAAGTAAATTCAAGTAAATCTTTGTAATACTCCATTTCCACAGTCCGTGTGGGATTGCCTGAATTCATTGCGTGGATTGTACAATTCAAAAGTGCTCTCGTGGCTATCAAAAAGTAGGGCAACAGTCGTCGAGAAAGGAAGAAATCGGTGTCCAAGAAGAAGTGCCAAAGGGTTCGAAAATAAATCGTAGACCAAATATCGTGCAAAGGTCTTAGAGCAAAGCGGCAAAACGAAAGTCCGGAGTTCGTTCTGAGATCGTTAAAAATATTTCTAAAAACACTGATCACATGAAACACAAGCAAACAGAAAAGAGCCGTTGTATTGAATCGTTTGTTTACTTTGATTTGATTTGACAATGACAGATATAGAAGTGTTTTTTTTTTCTTTTTCATTAAGTACGAAGGCAACAAGCTAGTCGGTCATTAAAGTGTACAAATGTCAACTTCATAACTAAAAAAAATATTTCTAAAATATTATTAGAGGAAATAAAAATAAAAGAGCCGCAATTTCTTAATTTTTAGGATGACGACTATCGAAAATAAATATAATATACATATCTTCCAAAAACTTTACTTAGCCTATTATAAAAAATATCCTTCGAGTACAATTGTTAACATTCCTTTTCATATATAACTTTCATTCTTTCGTTTCAGTCGCTTCGCTTATCTGTAAATGGCCTGTTTTGGCCACTGTCCGATCCCCCAATTGTTTTTACCTCACATTCTCCGGACGTGGCCGATGTCCACTTTGACGTTATCAAAATAAAAACGAGGTTATCATGTTGTGTTTACTGCCCGCTTGTGAAAAGCTCATCGGCAAGCACAAATTAGTAAGGTAATGTCCTAAATTACAGAAGGTAAAACTTATACGTTAATTTCTAGTTTGCTAGCTTGCTTCAGTTTCTTAAGCAACTTAATTCAAGGTATAGTTGTCATATTATTTACGCAGACCTACTAATATTCCAAGAGCCCATGACTACCAGATAAGACTACCAGATGATATATATACAGTGTGTAACCAGCACCCTAGCTTTATTTAAAGTAGGTTAAAATAACGTATATCTGTAACGTAACTATGACATTAATTTTAATTAATAAACAACTTTTCAGGCTTTGTTAACTTTCTGACAAAATGTTAATTGCCAGCAATGTAAAGCACAGCAATTTGACAAGTATAAATGACAGTCGACGGCTACTTTGATAATTATGATCTGCCCCGTACCACGACATGCCTTGTACCAAGCAACAGCGATACTCATAACGATGAACACGCACCACATGCACTACATTAAAAATGGACAGTATCTAAGAAAATTTATTGTGAAGTTATTTTAATTCTTTTTTAATTGATAATACTTGCAAACAATTGCTAAAGTAATATATTATCGGCAGTTTTAATAAATGCCCGCATGCCGGTAACACACTGTATATTTAGTAAACTCATTATTGGGGGAACACGAAATGGCTGCTATGCGAAGAACCTAGGACGCCATTTTTTTTTTTAGTTATATTATAAGACCGATATACAAATGCAGCAGTGGTTTTTCTGGCATAGAAATTGATCTTTCAGATGAGCTTTAATTTTTTGAGGAGAGCGACCATACTAGACACTTAAGTACAAAGCGTTGCTTATCATGCTGTTGTCACTGATTAGGCCAATCAGGGGGCTTGCAGCCCTGCATTGTCGTATTGTCCTACCCCTCCCCTGTTCCGAACAATAAACGAACCTTCGGAGTCTTATTATTAGGCATCGGAGTTTTTGTCGCACGGTAAGACTATAGCAAGCTATGGAGTCGTCATTTGCCATAAATCTAAACTCTTATTCATATTCATACTCATTTATTTAATTTATCTTAAAATACCTCTATAGCGGTCGGTCGTGTATATTTATCTTAGTCAAGTTTAAAAAAATATCTATTAAATTATAAATTCATAACTTGAAACCTGCGAATAGGTAATTCGCCACTAGTGTGGACTAAAACATTCACTTCTGCCGTGTTTTAATGTAATATTTATTTTCAAATATAACATTAAATAATCGTTTCTAAACTCGTTAACGTTGTTGTCCTTGATTATAAAAAAACCTAAATAATTAAATAAATAAATGAGTATGAATATGAATAAGAGTTTAGATTTATGGCAAATGACGACTCCATAGCTTGCTATTAGTCTTACCGTGCGATTCCGATGCCGACTTATTATCATACTAGACATGGGACTTACATTATAACAAAAAAACTAAACGCTTCTCCAGGTTTTTTGAATTACAGCATTGCCATTTCGTGTTCCACCATTAAAGACGTAATTAATTAAATATATCGCTCATTGAATGCAAAACGGACACATTCGAAAATAATTTGCTCTTGCATTAAAAATTGTATACTAATCGATTCTAATTTTAAAATGCAACACTGACTCATATTGGAATGTGTCCGTTTTGTATTGAATGAACGATATATCGAACTAGGTTTAGTGTCGTGAGCTCCCCTACTACCGCTATAAAGTAACATACTTCATTGGTAGTATACTACTTAAAAACTGATCAAAGGGGTTATTATGACATGGCTATGCCGTTCATTTTACGCTGAGCAAAAAGGACGGAGCTATAGCAGTTAGGTAACTCTGTACTTTTCTCTCAGCGTAAAATGAATTGCATAGATACGTCATAATAACCCTACTGGGGGGTTATTATTACATAGCAACGCAGTTCTGTTTACGCTGAGAGAAAAGGACAGAGCTATATAACTGCTATAGCTCTATCCTTTACGCTCAACGTACAATGAACTGCATAGATACGTCATAATAACCCTACTGGGGGGTTATTATTACATAGCAACGCAGTTCTGTTTACGCTGAGAGAAAAGGACAGAGCTATATAACTGCTATAGCTCTATCCTTTACGCTCAACGTACAATGAACTGCATAGCTACGTCATAATAACCCCTCTGTACTGTTTTTTGCTCCTTTAATCGCCTTTTACGATACCCACGTAGTATAAGACTTAAAACTAACTACTTATCTAATTTAGCTCATTTAACTCTCATGAAAATATTTACAACTTACAAATACACACTAAAGTAGCATTACAACTATGGTAGTAGGTACAGTAACCAAACGAAAATGTTAACCACTTTACTGCGTTGTTATAGTAAACTTTAAACCGGACATCAAACGACACAAGGTTCTAAGTATGCTTAACATTTTTATTAGGTGACTGTCACCACTTAAGAACTGATGGATGAGTACAGTTTTTCGTTCCTTTAATCGCCTTTTACGATACCCACAGGAAGATATGGGGTAGTGCTATTCTAATCTGCCGGCACCACACGGCCCACTTACATCTATTATACTACTTTGTTTTTATATCATTCGCTTGACATGAAACATTTACAACTTACAACACTACACTTGCATTATTATAATACATTAAATTAATTAATTTATAATAAATACCTACTAAAGAAGTACAATTTACTTTGGTAGTTTTACTACTGATAAAGTAACTAGCTACATACATTTCTCGACTCTGTGAAATATTTAGTATGTACATCTTAAAAACTACACTGTAAAAGTCATTTAAGCACAACCCTACAGCACTACGGCTTACATCGCTTCAAAATATTTACGACTTAACAACTACAGAGTCGTAACCCACCGTTCGTGTTATTTTATACGTAATGTTATGGTAAATTTAATGCACTACTTGTACTTATACACTCGCACAACGTACAAGCCTTAATTCTAAGAACCGTATAGTTACGAGTGCCGACATCTTTACACGTCACGAGACATGTGTGTATGAAGACTTGACGCCGCAATACAAGCATTTCAGATTATAAATAATGAAGAGTAATCAATATTCTCGAGCCTGAAGTTTTGACCTTTATACAAGAAGGAAACGATTCAGGACCGGTTACGCGGCAATAGATATATTTTTAAGGTGCCATAGAAAAGTGGGATTGCAGGAAAAATTGCTCATGAAGTGCCTTATCTGAAAATCTACTAACTTAAATCGTAGATTTCTTGCTAAAAAAAAAGTCTAATAATAAAGGAGGGTGGGCTAATTGGCCTAATGACCAATAAGGACAAGCGATATGTCCCCGAATAGGTAATTCTAAGTTGTAAAACTATTACTATGACAGGTGGATCGAAATCTTTGTGTGAAAAAAGTTATTGCAATGCAAAGACCGCGGTTTTTCCAAGTAATTATTCTAACGTCGTCTATGTAGGCGTCCCGATGTTCCAGATTTTTAAATATTTCACACAGCGATTTAAGATTTCCCGCCATACAAAAAGTTGTTGAATATGAAAAAATCTTTCAAAGGACATATGGCTTGTCATTATTGGTTTTTAGGCCAGTGTCCATACAAAACTGACCATCATCCTTTATGTGAACAAAATTTTCAATGATACATGAAACGTAATAATAACTAAGGATATTGTCAGTGAAGAAGTGCAATGTGTATGCGATGTGCAAAATGCCTTGGAAGTTTCTTAAAGGGTATTTTTGGTTAGGTCAGCTCTCCCTCTAAAAGAAATGTATCAGATAGAGAACAGGAGAGAGCCATTGCCGTGATATAACATGAATTACATGATATAAGAATAAACCGAAGCTCTGAACTGATGGAACTGAGATCGAGTAGATACTGCCGAGAATAAATAAATTAAAACAGCCACAGGCGTCATGTAGGAAAAATATTGTAAAAGAAAAATAAAGTGTGCTTGAAATGGGTGCGCCGAAGTTCATATAAAATTGCAAATTAGATTATAGGAACTTCGAAAATGTATCTCATAATTATACAACCTAATGATCACTCTTCATACTCTTCATAATTATTTTTAATACTAATGATCGAAACTTATAATCATCTGAACTTATAACGCCAATATTTATGGAACCGTACACTATTCAGAATTTCTTAAATTTCTTACGTGTAGATAAATTTGGTTAGGTTAGGTTAGATTTATAAAAATCTAAAAAAAGTAACAGTTTTAAAAAAAATGCGTTATGAGATGCGATAATTATGACTTAAAAATGTATGAACAAAAAAATATGAGTAAAAATTTTCGGAGTAATGATGAGTACGAGTATAGTCACAAAGTGTTATTTGTATAAAAAATCGAAAGACCAATTTTATATGAGCCAATATGGACCCGATGGAAATTGCTTTGCCATCAAGAGAGAGAGAAAGTGAAAACGAGAGAGAGAGCCAGACAGGGATAAAGAGAGAGAGAGAGGCAGAGGGGGAAATTAACGCTTGTTGCGATCGTTGACACTCGTGACTAAACGTTTGACATGTCTTATCTAATTTATGGGGGTTTGGTAGACAACGAGAACAATTTACACCTTAAAACTATGTTAACCTTAAAACATTACGCTAACTTCTTAACCTCTTAACTATTGTTAATTTATAGGTATAGAGTCTGGACAGATGCTCCAAAAATGTACAACTTAAATCTAAAATATACCGTACAGTCACAAGTGCAGACATTATACACCATGGTAATTTGAGATGATAATAAAAGTACTTCATGAATACCTAGTCTGTAACCAGACGACGTTTTGACAACTGAAGGCAAAATTATAAAAACCAAATGAGACCCATACCACAAGTTGGCATGTAATACGTAATTGCTTGGAATAAAGAAGAGAAAATTACATGCGGCGTCGTATACCTTCTAAATAAAAAGGACGTATGTCCAATTTTATAGTCAAAGCAAATTGAGCCCCCTATCTTAAGAAGTAAGGTCACTAATACATTCGTGGTTCTGTGAGACATACGCGCTTTTTTCTGATGAGTGCAGTATAGAAAACAAAAACTTAAAGAAAATAAATAATAGAATGCTGAAAATTTATGTCGCTAGAACAATACGTTCAAAATCAGGGTAAAGAAAAAGATAAGGTAAGAGAGAGAAAGAGAGAGAGAAAGAAGGAGAGAGAAGAGGGAGGGAAGGAGAGAGTGAGTGGGACAGAGAGACGGAGGAGGGAGGGAGGGAGGGTAGGAAAAAGATAATTTAAATCGCTTGCACTTGTGAATATACGTTTGAAATTTCCTATCTGTTCCTATTCCCTATGGAACTAGCCTAAAGAGTACCTAACTAAGTACAGTCAAGGGCATAAATATGTATACACCCCAGACCTTACTACTATGGATTTATGTACATATTTTTGCACCGCACTTGCCAAACTTAATCCTATAAATAAACTCATATTTCTTACGCTGAAACAAATTAACTTAAATGTTGATTATGATTGTTTGTTTTCCTCCTAATCGTGAATGAACTGTCAAAATTTTAAATAAAAGTGAAATCAATTTAAAAATGTAGCTAAGTATATGTATTATTTATTCCAAAATATGTAAGAAGAAATACTAATTAATTCAAAACATTATACAGGTAGGTCAAAGGTCAGTATTTAGAACGTGACGTGACGCTTGCACGGGTCAGGAGTCTACAAGTAAGTAATTAAATTAAAAACAAATATATTTGGCATTTATTTTAAGATTCTCTATGAGAAGCTTAATTAAGGTTAGGTTTTATTTATATTTATTTTATGTGTTTCGACGTGTCTTAGATATTAAATGGGAATTTATGAACCGAGTTAGTGCGACGCACTTATATACACAAGTCCTAAACTAATAAGTCAATAGTATAAGTAAGTACCGTAAAACGGGGTGAGTTGGGACACAACCTAAAATGAAGCATATGCTACTATTTATAAGACTGAAATTTCTAATAGACGTAACAGGGTTGGACTCAGAATTTTGCCACTTGTTAGTCACTTCGCCAACACTCAGCATGTTCTTGTCAATATTTTTCAAGAAAACAGAACCTTTAACTTAAAAAAAATACGTTATTGAACTCCAAGAAACTTATTGAAATAAGTATAATAAAAAGATCCTGTGTCTTATTTTAATAATTTATCAGGTAATTTATCAAGTGTAAAATAAGCTTTACATCACTTTTACCTAACTTTTGCGTTATAGTCACGTAAAACCATCTACATTACTTTTATGTTACACACGTGGCAAAATTCTGAGCCTGTCCCAACATTATTGTCCATTTAATACTTGTTCTTATTTATAACAAGTTATGACTTATTTTAGGTTGTGTCCATACTCACCCCGTTTTACGGTAGGTACCTAGATTTCTAGTATGAGGTATTATCTGTTAAAAACTCGGAACGCTAATATTATTCTAGGGTTTACTTACGTTTATATACACCTATACGTCTTTCAGACGCTGGATATTAAATCGAATGTGTTATCATGTGATTCCATTACGAAGGCTAAGAGACCTGCTTGCGCAGATCTGCATAGCAAAAACAAAAGTTCTTATAATTATTAAGAGATAATAATATTTAACTAGCGTTAACTTACGTCTACTTATACACACGTCTATATGACGTTTCTTATCTAATTTCCAGGCAACTTTATCGTGGGCTAAGAGACCTTGCTTGCGCAGATCTACATAGCAGTTAAAAAATCAAGTTCTTATAATTATTAAGAAAAAAACATTCTTACTAGCGTTAACTTACGTCTACTTATACACACGTCTATATGACGTTTCTTATCTAATTTCCAGGCAACTTTATCGTGGGCTAAGAGACCTTGCTTGCGCAGATCTACATAGCAGTTAAAAAATCAAGTTCTTATAATTATTAAGAAAAAAACATTCTTACTAGCGTTAACTTACGTCTACATATACACACGTCTATACGACGTTTCTTATCTAATGTTTGCTGGCTTGGACTCCGTGCGCTAAGAGACCTGCTTGCGCAGATCTGCATAGCAGTAAAATAACCAATTACTTACATATAATTATTAAGAAAAGATTAATTCAAAATATCCCACTAACTAAGATTTTTCTACTTTATAAACCGTCAGTGACGCCGCGCTTATACTAGGTAAGCTATTTATTATTTACTCATTTATGTAATAATGCATTCGAAAGTATTATCGTCATCATGGATATACCATGGAAATGTACAACCTTAGCGCTAAGCCTATTCAAGTATTTACAATCTACACTGCGCGGCGATAACTATTGCTCATCGACCTTTGGAAAGAGAGAATCGGCTAATTTCGGCTCCGTAGACCGTTATCTCCGTCGCACACTACTTTTATAACGTTTGCTAGTCGTGGCATAGAGTATAATGAATAAGTAGGTATACAGTCGTGGTTCAGATGCGATGCAGTGCGGACGCGTCCAGTCCAAAAATATACCTATATGTGAGTATATATATATATATACATATATATATATATAGTTTTTTTTTATGGCATAGAGAGGACAAACGAGCACACAGGCCACCTGATGGTAAGTGGAAACTGTGACCCATAGACATTCGCATTCACAAGACTGCAATGCAATCCTAAGACTGCAAATGCGTTGCCAACCCTAAGGACTAAGATGGAATGCCTCTATGCTAGTAATTTCACCGGCTGTCTTATCCCCAAACCGGAACACAACAGTGCGAACACTGCTGTTTGGCGGTAGGTTAATGGATAAGATGGTGGTAGCGATCCGGACGGACCCTGCACAAGGTCCTACCACCCGCAGTTATTAAAACCTCAAACTTTAAATCACTTAAAAAATTACGACGTCATCTACATATGTACAGGAAGAAAGGGAAATTAACTGCAATGTTGTATAATGAAATGATAATTTAAGTCATTGCCCTCCGGGGGCAAGAGTTAGTCAACAGTAAACCTATTTTGTATAAAAAAAAGTAATTATTTTAAGAAGGTTAAAAGAAAGAGTTTTAAACGCCACTGGAATTTCAAGAAGAACTTTGAACAATATATTGAACGGATCTGTACTGAAAGTCTGGAACACATGTTTTTCGTGTTTCGTCGTCGGATAAATATTTACTTATTTAAGTTGCGTACCTAATTGTCAAACATAAGAACCTCTTTTTCGGAAGTCGATTGTAGAAATATTTTATTTTGTTTAATATTTGTCTTAATTTCGTTAACATAGTTATGAATTTAAATTCTTCTAAATAAAAAATGGAAATTTGCATTCGTTTGTGTTCGGAAATGCGATGATTGCCGATGTGCAATATTTACCGCCGAGCACGTACCTACTTATTGGAAGGACAGTTTGGCAGTCGGTCGAACGAACGAGTGAATGTCGCAGCGGCGAGTTTAAGTAGTCCCGTCACAGCGAACAAACCACATTTAGCGCGTGCATTCTTAATAAGGCAGCCTTATACGTTCGATCTCATCGACAGAAGCCATGCTGCCAAATTGAAAATGCATGCGTTAAAAAGTGTTTTGTTCGCTCTGACTGGACTGGTTAAACTCGCCGCTGCGACTTCCACTCGTTCGTGCGACCGACCGCGTTTTTAATAGAATCACACCCCTGGTCGAAGACTGACCACTAGGCTTTTAACTGAGTATACAGGGACCTCGTATGGTAGCATTCCAAGACCAATGCATGACACATGAAAAAGGTCTCCGCTCGTAGGGGCCTAGAATGCTAACTAAGGAACAAAAGAAGAAACGATACGAGACTGTTATGGCAGATCTTAATAAATATCAAGCTGAATAAAAAAAAACATTGCATCGTTTTGAGACCATTGATGAGCTTTTTGATCCAGAGATGATACGTTCCCGGTTAAAGGAAAAGCTTCGGGGCAACAAACATTTAAATAACAGTGAGGTAATATTCTCTATGGAAGCTTTTTTGGAGAAAGGAGATATTTTTTTACACGAATTAGTGGCATAGTTATATGGACTAAGTGATTCGACTTGTTAGGAGACTATCTAAATAAAAAAAATGCTTTTTAAACACTTGAATAACTTTAATTACCGAAAAACGGGGTGAGTAGGGACACAACCTACAATGAACTAAAACATTTAGGTTCTTATTATAAGACTGAAATTGTATCCAAAAGACGCAACGTTATTGTCCATTTAATATTTGTTCTTATCTGCAACAGGTTATGACTTATTTTTGGTTGTGTCCCTACTCACCCCGTTTTACGGCCTACCCATTATCATTTATTTTAGGTCGCCCGTCGTATACATTCTTAAACTCTTTGAATTGCATTGTGGCGTTAATAGTTCTTGTTATATTTAATAGTTTTAAGCAGTATTATGGTTTTAGTGTAAGAAACTCCATATGTTTTTGTTTTGTAAACACAACGTTGGCAATCAATACAATGGTGATTATTGCTAAACTAGTAAAACGACATGGAAAATAACTCTATTTCGACTCTAACCGTTCCAATTAACTGACAATAATTAAAAATGCCACGCTATCTACATTCTACCGATTTAAGCCTTCGAGTTTATATCAACTACCTACTTATAATATTTTTATAGATGTTCTTTTTGTTTAGTAACTAACTTATATAATAATTTAAGTACTTTCATTAGCATTGGCTTCTTCAACATGGATACACCATGGATATTTACAGCCTTAACGCTAACCCTAAATAACTATTTAGCATCTTAACAATGGCATTACGACGGCTTATAGGTTTAATATGAGTATAAAGGCAATAATACTTCAGAACAATTCAAAAAACATGAATTAACTAACTGAGTAACTTTAAAAAGAATTAAAAAAGCAAACTTTATAGTATTGTACACTATTGAAGAAAAGGTACGTACTATTTTTTTAATTGAAAAAATACTTCTTTTTTGTATAGTTATCTTATTGCATTTTCAACCCGATAATCAATAGGAAAAGTTGAATTGGTTTGGGCAGTTTTGCTGTTGTGGCACTTGTGGCCTTTTGACTTAGGTACTCAAAGAACAAGAAAATTTAGTTTCACTTTGTTTTCGGTTTTCTAAAACTGTGTTAGCTCATTTCAAAGTTAAAGACGGAGATAGAGTTAGGATTAATTAATTACAGCACCGGAAATCCTCGTTTTTATATGAAACACATGTATGTTGACGTATCTTATCACATTTTAAGTGACATTATTCTGACAGCGGACCTGCATAGTGGTTAAATAACCAAGTTCTTATAATTAATAAGAAAAATAAAACTATTAAAAACAACTTACGTCTATATGACGTTTCTAATCTAATTTGTGGTAACTTCATCGTGGGCTAAGAGACCTTGCATGCGCAGATCTACAAAGCAGTTAAAAAATTAGGTTCTTATAACTATTAAGAAAAACTAATTTATTACTATCGGTAACTTACGTCTACTTATACACACGTCTATGTGACGTTTCTAATCTAATTTTTGTCGACTTCATCGTGGGTTTAAGAGACCTTGCTTGCGCAGATCTACATAGCAGTGAAAAAATTAAGTTCTTATAATTATTAAGAAAATAAAATATTCTTCTAGTGTTAACTTACGTTCACATTTACACACGTCTATATTACGTTTCTTATCTTAGTATTCGTAACCCCATCAAAGAAGGCTAAGAGACCTGCTTGCGCAGATCTGCATAGCAGTTAAATAACCAAGTTCTTATAATTTATTTTAAAAAACTAGATTGCTATAGTATTCACTTACGTCTACATATACACAAGACTATATGACGTTTCTTATCTATTTTTTATAACTTCATCGTAGGCTAAGAGACGTGCTTGCGCAGATCTGCATAGCAGTTAAATAACCAAGTACACATAATTATTATTAAAAGATTTTTACAAATATCCGATTAACTAAGAGATTTCTACTTTATAAACCGTCAGTGACGCCGCGCTTATACTAGGTAAGCTATTTTTTTCATTTGTAATCATCGATTTATTATGCACTAATTCATATAAGTACTAATATAATCTGACGCATTATCTCCTTCATGGATAAACCATGGAAATGTACAACCTTAGCGCTAAGCCTATTCAAGTATTTACAATCTACACTGCGCGGCGATAACTATTGCTCATCGACCTTTGGAAATCTAAGAGCATATCGGCTAATTTCGGCTCCGTAGAGCGTTATCTCTATCGCACATTACTTTTATAACGTTTGCTAGTCGTGGCATAGAGTATCATGAATAAGTATAAAGTCATGGTTAAAATGCGATGGCGTGCGGTAGCGTCCAGTCCAAAAATATACCTTATGTATATAGTTTTTAAAACCTCAAACTTTAAATCACTTAAAAATTTACGACGTCATCGACATATGCATAGGAGAAAAGGAAAAACTTTCCGAGGCCAGTAACACGAAATTATCTGCTATATTTTTAATACTTCTTAACCGAAGCCGATTTTTTTTCATGAAATGATTATTTAAGTAAGACATTCAATCGTTCGTGCGACCTTTCGCGTTTTGAAGAGAGACGCACCCCTCCTGGTCGAAGACTGACCACTAGGCTTTTAACTGAGGATACAGGGACCTCGTATGGTAGCATTCCAAGACCAATGCATGACACATGAAAAAGGTCTCCGCTCGTTGGGGCCTAGAATGCTAACTAAGGAACATAAGCAGAAACGATACGAGACTGTTATGGCAGATCTTAATAAATATCAAGCTGAATTTAAAAAAAACATTGCATCATTTTGTGACCATGGATGAGTCTGGCTTCCAGCTTTTTGATCCAGAGACGATACGCGTCCGGTTAAAGGAAAAGCTTCGGGGCAACAAACATTTAAATAACAGTGAGGTAATAGTCTCCATGGAGGCTTTTTTTGGAGAAAGGATATATTTTTTTACAGGAATTAGTGGCAAAGACATAATATGGACTAAGTGTATCAACTTGTTAGGAGACTAAGTAAATAAAAAAAATGCTTTTTAAACACTTGTATAACTTTAATTACCGAAAAACGGGGTGAGTAGGGACACGACCTACAATGAACTAAAACATTTATATGGTTCTTATTATAAGACTGAAATTGTATCCAAAAGACGCAACGTTATTGTCCATTTAATATTTGTTCTTATTTGTAACAGGTTATGACTTATTTTTGGTTGTGTCCCTACTCACCCCGTTTTACGGTACCCATTATCATTTATTTCAGGTCGCCCGTCGTATACATTCTTAAACTCTTTGAAATGCATTGTGGCGTTAATAGTTCTTGTTCTATTTAATAGTTTTAAGCAGTATATGGTTTTAGTGTAAGAAGCCCCATATGTTTTTGGTTTGTAAAACGACATGGAAAATAACTCTATTTCGACGTTAACCGTTCCAATTAACTGGCAATAATGAAAAATGCCACGCTATCTAAATTTTGCCGATTTAAGCCTCCGAGTTTATATTAACTACCTACTTATTATATTTTTTAGTTGTTTTTTTTTGTTTTTTTTTGTTTAGTAACTAACTAATATACTTATATGCGGTCATTAGCATTGCCTTTTACAACATAGATACACCACGGATATTTACAGTCTTAACGCTAAACCTAAATAACTATTTAGCATCTTAACAATGGCATTACGACGGCTTATAAGTTATAATATGAGTATAAAGGCAATTATACTTCACTTCTTACTTCAGAACATTAAAAAAAACATAAACGTTTAAGTTGCTTTAAAAATAATTAAGAAAGAAAACTTTATAATATTTCAACACTATTGAAAAGTACGTACGTACAATTTTTGAAATAAAAATTGATGTCTTTTTGGTATAGTTATCTAATTGAATTTTCGACCCAATAATCAATAGGAAAAGTTGAATTTGGTTTGGGCAGTTTTGCTGTTGTGGCTTCTTGACTTAGGTGGACAAAGAACAAGAAAATTAAGTTACACTTTATGTTTTTGGTTTGCTAATAATGTGTTAGCTGATTTTAAAGACAAAGACGGAGTAAGGAATTAATTAATTACATCACTACCAGTTTCTTAATAGCGACCGGAAATCCTCGTTTTTGTATGAAACACAATGTATGTTGACGTATCTTATCACATTTTAAGTGAAATTATTCTGATAACAGGTTTGCATGGCGGTTAAATAACCAAGTTCTTATAATTAATAAAACAAAAATATTCTAGTAGCAATAACTTACGTCTATATGACGTTTCTAATCTATTTTTTGGTAACTTCATTTCAAGCTAAGAGACCTTGCTTGCGCAGATCTACATAGAAGTTAAAAAATTAAGTTCTTATGATAATTAAGAAAAAATAATATTTTACTACTTATCGTTAACTTACGTCTATTTATACACACGTCTATATGACGATCGTTATCTAATTTTTGGAAACTTCAATTCAAGCTAAGATCCCTTGCTTGCGCAGATCTATATAGCAGTTAAAAAATTAAGTTCTTATAATTATTACGAAAAACTAATATTTTACTATCAGTAACTTACGTCTACTTATACACACGTCTATATGACGTTTCTTATCTCATGTTTTGTGACCTCATCGTGGGCTCAGAGACCTTTGCTTGTGCAGATCTACATAGAAGTTAAAAAATTAAGTTCTTATGATAATTAAGAAAAAATAATATTTTACTACTTATCGTTAACTTACGTCTATTTATACACACGTCTATATGACGATCCTTATCTAATTTTTGGAAACTTCAATTCAAGCTAAGAGACCTTGCTTGCGCAGATCTATATAACAGTTAAAAAATTAAGTTCTTATAATTATTTCGAAAAACTAATATTTTACTATCAGTAACTTACGTCTACTTATACACACGTCTATATGACGTTTCTTATCTCATGTTCGGTGACTTCATCGTGGGCTCAGAGACCTTGCTTGCGCAGATCTACATAGTAGTTAAAAAAATAAAGTTCTTATAATTATTAAAAAAAACTAATATTTAACTATCGGTAACTTACGTCTTCTTATACACACGTCTATATGACGTTTCTTATCTCATTTTTGGTGACTTTATCGTGGGCTCAGAGACCTTGCTTAAGCAGATCTACATAGTAATTAAAAAAATAAGTTCTTATAATTATTGAGATACAATATTATTTTACAAGCGTACGTCTACATATACACACGTCTATATGACGTTTCTTATCTAATTTTGGTAACTTCAAGGAAGGCTAAGAGACCTTGCTTGCGCAGATCTACATAGTAGTTAAAAAAAATAAGATCTTATAATTATTAAAAATCTAAAATTTTAACATCGGTAACTTACGTCTACTTATATTCACGTCTATATGACGTTTCTTATCTTATTTCTGGGCAACTTCATCGTGGGTTAAGATACCTTGCTTGCGCAGATCTACATAGTAGTTAAAAAATCAAGTTCTTATAATTATTAAGAAAAATAATTCTTACTAGCGTTAACTTACGTCTACATATACACACGTCTATACGACGTTTATTATTTAATGTTTGCTGGCTTGAACTCCGTGCGCTAAGAGACCTGCTCGCGCAGATCCGCATAGCAGTAAAATAACCAATTACTTACATATAATTATTAAGAAAAGATTAATTCAAAATATCCCACTAACTAAGATTTTTCTACTTTATAAACCGTCAGTGACGCCGCGCTTATACTAGGTAAGCTATTTATTATTTACTTATTTATGTAATAATGCATTCGAAAGTATTATCGTCATCATGGATATACCATGGAAATGTACAACCTTAGCGCTAAGCCTATTCAAGTATTTACAATCTACACTGCGCGGCGATAACTATTGCTCATCGACCTTTGGAAAGAGAGAATCGGCTAATTGCGGCTACGTAGAGCGTTATCTCTGTCGCAAACTACTGTTATAACGTTTGCTAGTCGTGGCATAGAGTATCATGAATAAGCATAAAGTCGTATATTCATATACATATATTTCATTGTTAAAATTACGACGTCATCTGCATATGTATAGGAAAAAGGGAAATTAACTGCAACGTTTTAGAGAGTTAGTCAACAGTAAACCTATTTTGTATTAAAAAAGTAATAATTTTAAGCAAGTTTAAAGAAAGAGTTGTAAACGCCACTTGAATTTCAAGAAGAACTTTGAACAATATATTGAACGAATCTGTACTGAAACACATGTTTTTCGTGTTTCGTCAGTCGTCGGATAAATATTTACTTATTTAAGTTGAGTACCTAATTGTCAATCATAAAAACCACTTTTTCAAACGTCGATTGTAGAAGTATTTTATTTTGTTTAATATTTGTCTTAATTTCATTGGTATACTATACATGTTGAAAAGAAGTATTTAAAAAGGACGTCGTTTTCAGCTCTATGTGGTTCTGAATTCAAATTCTGATAAATGATACATCTAATAATTGATGGACATAAAATTTGCACTTATTTGTGTTCGGAAATGCGATGATTGCCGATGTGCAATATTTATCGCCGGGCACGTACCTACTTATTAGAAGGACGTAAAAAACAATCACGATTTAACAAAAGAACACACGTTACAAGACTTTAATGAGATTAATTGCTGCATTGAAAAAAAACCGTTTTGTGACCATGAATGAGTCTGGGTTCCAGCAATTTGATCCAGAGACGATACGTTCATTGTTAAAGGAAAATCTTCGAGCCAACAAACATTTAAATTATAGAAAGGTGAGCTCATAGCCTCCATGGAGGCATTTTTGAAGAAAGGAGATATTTTATTACAGGAATTAGTGGCATAGACATAATATAGACTAAGTGTATCGACTTGTAAGGAGACTATGTAAATAAAAAAAATGCTTTTTAACCACTTGAGTAACTTTAATTACCGTAAAACGGGGTGAGTTAGGACACATCGTAAAATTAAGCATATATGGTACTTATTATAAAACTGAAATTGTTTCCAAAAGACGCAACGTTATTGTCAATTTTTTTGGTTGTGTCTCTACTCACCCCGTTTTACGGTACCCATTATCATTTATTTTAGGTCGCCCGTTGTTATACATTCTTAAACTTTTTTAATTGCATTGTGGCGTTAATAGTTCTTTTTCTATTGAATATTTTTAAGCAGTATACGGTTTTAGTGTAAGAGCCCCATATGTTTTTGTTTTGTAAATATAATTGGAAATCAATACATTGGTAATTATTGCTACACTATAAAAATATGGGAACCCATGAGTGCAGACAGTGGTGAACTGAGCCCGCGGGCTGATTTGTCAATTTGTCACTTTAAGCGGGTCAAGTTGCCCGTCAAGAAATCAAAGTCGTCAACTGAGCCCGCGGGCCCGGTGTCCTGCGGGCTCAGTTGACCATGAAGGGGAAAGAAGTAACTCTATTTCAACGCTTACCGTTCCAATTAACTGACAATAATGAAAATGCCCCGTTATCTAAAATCTACCGATTAACGCCTTCGAGTTTATTTTAACTGCCTATCTACTTATTATATTTTTAAGGTTTTTTGTTTTTTTTTGTTTAGTAACTAACTTTTATACTAATAAACGTTCATTCATTAGCATTAACTTCTTCAACATGGATACACCATGGATATTTACAGCCTTAACGCTAACCCTTAATAAGTATTCATCATCTTAACAATGGCATTACGACGGGTTATAAGGTTTTAATATGAATACAAAGGCAATAATACTCCAGAACACTTAACTTTAAAATTAATTAAAAAGGATTCGGCGTCTGCCGTCGTCGGCGTGTTCGTCGCAAAACTACTTATTTACATTAAAGGTATTGATAAAACAAAAGCCTTACTGCTAAATACATAGGTACGTCTTATTGACGTTTCTTATGCTATAATTATTGGGTTCATTGAGATGGGGGACATGAGACCTGCTTGCGCAGATCTGCATGGCACTAATAATAACTTAGTTTTTAATTATTAATCATATACTTATAATTATTAAGCAAAGCATATATTTTACCAATTATAATTTTATTTAAAAACAATCAAACTACGATTTTTTTTAACTGATTTAAGACTGTCCAGGCATTTAAGTGAGGTCAGGTGAGGCGATCGGATCACGTATAGGAGCATTCAAAGAATAATTAACTACGTAAGTACATGACAAATGTCTTCGCTCGTTGGGTGCCTAGAATGTTAACCGAGGAACAAAAGAAGAAAAAATACGAGACCAATGTCAAATCTTGAAAAATATCAGGTTGACCGTGGCTGAGTCTTGGATCCAGCATTTCGATCCAGAGATATTAAGAGATTATTTAAAAAAAAACTTTTTAAGCGCTTGAGTATCTAAGTTTAAACATCGTATACATTTTTAAAAGAGATTGCATTGTGGTGTTTTAATACTTATTGTTGTATTTAATATTTTGAAACTGTACTATGGTTAGTGCAAGAGAACCCGTCCGATTTTGTTTTTTTTAATACAACCCATGCAATCATTACAACGGTAATTATATCTAAACTAGTGAAACAACATAGCAATCATCTTTATTTCAACGCTCACCAATTAACTGACAACAATTTAAAATGCCGCGTTATCTGAAATCTACCGACTGCATTATGTTCTGACGACGCGTTTTTATTAACTACTTACCTACTTATTATATGTTTATAGTTATGTACTTTTTATTATTGTTCAGTACCTTTAATACTAATTTTTGGTAACTCTTGATAGCTTTCTCAACATGGATACACCACAGATATTTACAGCCTTAACGCTAACCCCCCAATAATAACCCTTAATAAGTATTCATCGACAACAATGGCATTACGAAGATTTATGATCTGAGTACAAAGGCAGACCACACAAAACAACACTACTTAGAACAACATTAATATTACTACTTAAGGTAACTTTTTAAATAATAAAAAATAACTTTGTAGTATGTCCAATGTTTTGAAATAAAAACTGTTGTCTATTTGGTATGGTTATCTAATTGTAATACTCGACTCGATAATCAGTAGGAAAAGTTTAATTTGGTTTGGGCAGTTTTGCTGTTGTGGCTTCTTGACTTAGGTGGACAAAGAACAAGAAAATTAAGTTACACTTTATGTTTGCTTTAGGTTTGCTAAAAATGTGTTAGCTGATTTCCAAGACAAAGACGGAGATAGAGTAAAGAATAAATTAATTAAAGCACTACCAGTTTCTTAATAGCGGCCGGCAATATTTGTTTTTCTATGAATCACGTTTCAGTGACGAAACATACTGTCAATCGCGAGAGCAAGTGTGACAGCCTGATAGCGTTAACCGGCCGAGAGCAATTAAGAAGCGGACAGCTGTATGAGAGTAGAAAAAAAGGCATTAGAGAAAGAAGAACCAAAGCAGAGGCAGAACCATACAAAAAAGTTTAAGGCCGCTGTAAATTAGACAAAAAGAACATAAACTTTTTTTGTAAATTAATTACTCCTAGTTTTATTCTAAACGTAAACATAATCTCGATCGTAATTAAGTGTTTTTTTTTACTTTTCAATTTTGTATGAAAAATATATTATTCTTATAGTTATTTCTAAAATCAACACTATTTATCTGTGTGATTGATTTGACATAGAACTTATATATACTATTTTCTATTATGTTTGGCATGTTCGATAACTCTTATTTACGCATATATTTATACATTTTTGTATCGATATAAACAAACAATACTTACTGTTAAAAAAGCTAATAGCGGTTAAATAAGTTCTTAAACTAAATAAATTAAAAAAACTACTAGCAATATTTTACGTCTATATGACGTTTCTTATCTAATTTTTGGTAGCTTGAACTCCGTAGGCTAAGAGACCTACTCACGCAGATCTGCATAGCAGTTAAATAACCAAGTACTTATAATGATTACGGAACGCTAATATTATTCTAGGGTTTACTTAAATCTAGATACACCTATACGTCTATCAGACGTTGGATATTCAATCTATTGGGCACGTACTGGATAACTAAAGCTAAGAGACCTGCTTGACGCAGATCTGCATAGCGGTAAAAAACCAAGTTCTTATAATTAATAAGAAAAATAATATTCTGCTAGCCATAACGCTACTTGTACTAGTGTAGAAGAGAGCCCACTTTACTGACTCGGATGATTTATGCCCGGTTATCTATAATCTACTTTTTTTTTAAATGGAAAACTTCAGCACGCATATTGACAGTCATTTTTTTCTTTTTTTTTCAAGTATGAATAATGGAATATTTGTATTTAACTAAAGGGTGTCCAAGAAGTAAAGAGATAATTTTCATAGACAAAATTGGTAAAAGAGAAGACATCCAAAAAAAGGTTAAACCAACTGTCATGTCGAGAGTTGATGTTAAATCATTCAAATAAGCCGGGAGTCGCGCACTTTTTCGCTTGTTTTCAATAATAAAGAGAGCGGAACAAGAACTAATTGACCAAAGAGGTTTTCAGTACTCTCAATGTCACGGGAAAACGCACACGATACATAATTTTACTGAAGAGGAAGCTAGAAGAACAAGTTATAACAGAAATATAAATAGGTACGTACAGTTTCGACTGTTCATAACATAAATAAGGTAAAAAAACATGTTTGAGCAAGCTCCATTGACATCTGGTAGAGTTACAGCAGTAAAATTAAAGATATCAAGATCTGTTGTGGCCAGGATGAGGGTTAATGATTCAGCCTTTAATTTTTTTTGGTAAATTATCGAAGTAAAAGTATAGAAAAGGGCAGGAGGAGCACGCTTAAACAGATTGTCATAAAGTTTGCGAAAAAACATAGAAAGTTCTCATTGTGCTGCCTTCTGTAGCTACATGTTGCATTCCTGGCAAGGTATATTTTATTGCTTTAAGTTGAAGTAGATAGATATGGTCATTACGTTCAAAAGCAAGTGGACAAACCCAAATCTTTCACTGCATTTAACCGTCTGTGGACTAGATTGGCCAAAACTGTAGCTTTGAGATCTAGAAAAGCTATGATGAGACAGATCGCAAATAACCATCAAAAAATATAATAAGTTGAAGTATGCACCAATTCGATATAGTTATTTGATCTAATATATAAGATCTAGTAATACAAGATGTATGACGAACCAAAAAACCTTGGTTTTATTGCATTCCTTATATTAAATATTTCTAACCTAATTTTGTCTCTTTACTTCTGGGACACCCACCAAATATATGAATAAAATATAAAAAGACAGTAAAAAAATACAATTTAATCAATCAAGCTTTGAATAATTGGGATACATCTGTTTTAACAATGTATGAATCAATCTCTGTGGTTAGATTAAAAAAAACGTTTATGTTAACACCGTATTATTACAATATAAAGAGAACCCGTGTAATTTTGAATTATTTTTATTAGTATATGCATTATTGCTTCAAATGAAATTTATTTGAACTGGTAACCCGATTATGACGAATACCAAAGATTAAAAAAACATATCCTCATTCTTACTTACTTTCAACGCTTACCAATTTCCTGACTCAAATTAAAAATGCGATATCTACAATCTATCTCTTTATTAGTTGTCATCACTGCAACGAATTCAAAAACTTACTTATTATATTTTTTTGTATGCTACCTACTCGCTTTTATGGTTTAATAACTAAGTATTCTACTCATTTTTCCCGTCACGTATCAAAGTTACCATGGTTACCATGGATATTTACAGCCTTACGCTAATACTACATAAGAATATACCTATGGAGGTATGTCATGCCTAGGATTGCCAACCATAATTTTTAACAACGCATCCTACATTATTTTGTTTCATTAATTTAATTAAATAAAAAAAAAGTATCGAAAACATTTTTATCTATCCAAATATCGATGCGTTCAAGAACCGCACATTATGACCACCATAAAAATAGACTGTTTGGTTAGAACAAATTTCTTATTCGTAAAATTTTTATTATTGCTAAATAATAACATCGAGCTATGGAGAGGGCTATGTTGGGAGTTTCTCTGAAGGATCGGATCCGTAATGAGGTGAGTGGTGACCCGACAGAGAACTAAGGTTATCGACGTAGTCCATCGAATTAGCAGCTTGGAGTGGCAGTGGGCCGGCCATTTGTGCCGCAGAACCGATAATCGCTGGAGTTATCGTATTCTTAAGTGGAGACCGCGAATCAACAAACGTAGTGTAGGACGCCCTCAGACTAGGTGGAGTGACGATCTTCGCAAGGTGGCTGGCAAGAGCTGGATGAGAGTGGCCACGAATCGTGCTCGTTGGCGTGCAATGGGAGAGGCCTATGTCCAGCAGTGGACTAATATAGGCTGATGATGATGATGATGATGAATAATATCGATTTTGATGATGTTATTTCATTCAAATTTCGAACTGCGACATGTGCCAGAAAACTTTTGAATCTTTTCATTACCGCCATTACCGGTTAAAATTTGTTTTGTTGATTAAAAATAGTTCGATTTGTGGAATTTAAACCATAAAATGAGCAATCAGGATAATATAGATATTTCTGCGACGTCTCCTGATATCCGTGACAAAGCAACTAACGTCATAAATGACTTATTACCAGCTAAGTCAAGTCAACGTCGCGATGCCGGTCATAATATGCGGCTCCTGAATGCATCATGGAGGCTTATGATATGTCGGTAAATAAAGTAGTGTTTATGTATAATCCACACTCGTTTTTAATGCCCTTTATTATGTACAGTCACATAAAGTACTATATTTCTGACTTATTATTATTTTATTGTTATTTTATAGATCGAAATTGATAACCGGATCGCAGAATTAAATCTTCTGCGAAATTTCATTAGTGTGCTAAGATCACCAAAAAGTATGTTTTCTAAACAAATAAATATATACATTTGAAGATTACTTTTCTATTTGATTTTATTTTTATTTTATACTAGCCAGGTATATACGGACGATCTTCGCAAGGTGGCTGGCAAGAGCTGGATGAGATTGGCCACGAATCGTGCTCGTTGGCGTGCAATGGGAGAGGCCTATGTCCAGCAGTGGACTATTATAGGCTAATGATGATGATGATGATGAGGTATATACGATATTTAAAAAATAATAATCGGCAATCCTAGTCATGCCGTTAAGTACTACGCCCATTTATCCGAGAGGTAATAGACGCAGTTCTGCATAACTATTGATCTATTAACTATGTTTTTTTTTTTGATTTTTGTTTTTTTTTAAGAATAGGATAAATAAAATAAATGTTAAAAATCTAGTAGAATAAATATATCATAATTAAGTAATTAAAGTGCAATTATAGTTACTAAGTATGTTTTGCTGGATTGAATCCGAATGCTTGCGCAGATCTAAATACCACTTAAATAACCAAGTAAGTACATTATTATTATTAAACGCTAATATTATTCTAGGGTTTACTTAAGTTTACTTACAGCTATACGTCTTTTAGACGTTGGATATTAAATTTAATAAGAATGCCCCAATACTAAGGCTAAGAGACCTACTTGCGCAGATCTGCATAGCGGTAAAAAAAAAAATTAATTATTAAGAATAATATATATAATTATTTACATACACCTATACGTCTAGCAGACATTGGATATTAAATCTAATGTGTTCATCTTCATTTCATTACGTAGGCTAAGAGACCTGCTTGCGCAGATCTACATAGCAGTTAAAAAATTAAGTTCTTATAATTATTAAGAAAAACTAATATTTTACTAGCGTTAACTTACGTTTACATATACACACGTCTGTATGACGTTTCTTATCTAATGTTGGCTGCCTTCAACTCCGTGCTCTAAGAGACCTTCCCCCTATTTCACCACCCTGACAATGACAGGTGAAATTTTAGTATAAATGGAATAGCTTATATGAATCCCAGTGTTATGTGAAAACTGGTTAACTCTGCAATATATACCGAATTGTCACCTGTCATTTCAACATTGTGAAATAGGGGGCTGTAAATTTTATTATTAAACAACGCTAAATAAGAAAAAATTAAAATGATCAGTATACCTATCTAATTATAACGATTAAGGAATTTCTCCTTCTTAATTTAATTTCAAGAAACGACTTCTTCATCATGGATATACCATGGAAATTTACAACCTTAGCGCTAATTTAACAGTCGAGTACATAAATATATGTACAATTTAGTACCTGTTAGTAGTCATGTTAATCTGTCATTTTATGAATTTTCAGAGCGATTAAAGAGGTAAGGTACAAAAGTGTAATCATATTTATAAACTCGACTGTATTTAAGTATAAGATTAAGTATATACAGTTTAGTGAATCGAATTAATTATGCCTTTATCTAGAATCTACCTACTTTTTTCGGCCTTTTGTTGTGTATGCAATATTGCAATGGCATTACGAAGATTTATGATCTGAGTACAAAGGCAGACCACACAAAACAACACTACTTAGAACAACATTAATATTACTACTTAAGGTAACTTTTTAAATAATAAAAAATAACTTTGTAGTATGTCCAATGTTTTGAAATAAAAACTGTTGTCTATTTGGTATGGTTATCTAATTGTATACTCGACTCGATAATCGGTAGGAAAAGTTTAATTTGGTTTGGGCAGTTTTGCTGTTGTGGCTTCTTGACTTAGGTGGACAAAGAACAAGAAAATTAAGTTACACTTTATGTTACCGGTTTGCCAAAAATGTGTTAGCTGATTTCCAAGACAAAGACGGAGATAGAGTAAAGAATAAATTAATTAAAGCACTACCAGTTTCTTAATAGCGGCCGGCAATATTTGTTTTTCTATGAATCACGTTTCAGTGACGAAACATACTGTCAATCGCGAGGGCAAATGTGATAGCCTGATAGCGTTAACCGGCCGAGAGCAATTAAGAAGCCGACAGCTGTATGAGAGTAGAAAAAAAGGCATTAGAGAAAGAAGAACCAAAGCAGAGGCAGAACCATACAAAAAAGTTTAAGCCCGCTGTAAATTAGACAAAAAGAACATAAACTTTTTTTGTAAATTAATTACTCCTAGTTTTATTCTAAACGTAAACATAATCTCGATCGTAATTAAGTGTTTTTTTTTACTTTTCAATTTTGTATGAAAAATATATATTCTTATAGTTATTTCTAAAATCAACACTATTTATCTGTGTGATTTGACATAGAACTTATATATACTATTTTCTATTATGTTTGGCATGTTCGATAACTCTTATTTACGCATATATTTATACATTTTTGTATCGATATAAACAAACAATACTTACCTACTGTTAAAAAAGCTAATAGCGGTTAAATAAGTTCTTAAACTAAATAAATTAAAAAAACTACTAGCAATATTTTACGTCTATATGACGTTTCTTATCTAATTTTTGGTAGCTTGAACTCCGTAGGCTAAGATACCTACTCACGCAGATCTGCATAGCAGTTAAATAACCAAGTACCGTAAAATGTTCCTACTTTGCTCACCCATGGGTAACTATGCTCCATGGTTATATTGAGGTAATCTGTATTGTAAATCATTCTATTGCTTTCATTTATTTCGTAGCTGGATGTATACATCGATTCTTTTAAGTAATTTTGTCATCAACCTTGACTTATATGGTAACAAACGAAATAGTCACTATGGAGCATAGTTACCCATGGGGGAGCAAAGTAGGAACATTTTACGGTACTTATAATGATTACGGAACGCTAATATTATTCTAGGGTTTACTTAAATCTAGATACACCTATACGTCTATCAGACGTTGGATATTCAATCTATTGGGCACGTACTGGATAACTAAAGCTAAGAGACCTGCTTGACGCAGATCTGCATAGCGGTAAAAAACCAAGTTCTTATAATTAATAAGAAAAATAATATTCTGCTAGCCATAACGCTACTTGTACTAGTGTAGAAGAGAGCCCACTTTACTGACTCGGATGATTTATGCCCGGTTATCTATAATCTACTTATTTTTTTAAATGGAAAACTTCAGCACGCATATTTGCATTATTAGGTATATCAACCAACCACCATAGATAGGCGCTGCCATAGATAGGATAGGTCATGTGAATGTCCACAGATTGTAGGATATGTCTTGAATGTCGGTTTTCTTTCGAATGTTCATTCAAGTAAGGCTAAGGGACTGTTGCTCTTTCAGCCATCTAAGGACGGGCATGTTTTTTTTTGCGAAACTCAGAGCTTTGTTTTTTGTTTTTTATTTTTCTTCTCGTTTTGTGTTAATTTAATTATGTGTGTGTAACCTTCCGTGGTTTCACCTGATGGTTCCAACGGAAGACCAGCGCTGACTTTAATGCCAGCATTACGCTGAGTTGGGACCATTTCGTGGCTACTTTCTTCTTGTATTTGTTAATCTGTTCTTTGTTATGCATGTCACGAATAAATGATTTTCTTTCTTTCTTTTTCTTTTCTTTCATATTTACAGTCATTTTTTTCTTTTTTTTTTCAAGTATGAATAATGGAATATTTGTATTTAACTAAAGGGTGTCCAAGAAGTAAAGAGATAATTTTCATAGACAAAATTGGTAAAAGAGAAGACATCCAAAAAAAGGTTAAACCAACTGTCATGTCGAGAGTTGATGTTAAATCATTCAAATAAGCCGGGAGTCGCGCACTTTTTCGCTTGTTTTCAATAATAAAGAGAGCGGAACAAGAACTAATTGACTAAAGAGGTTTTCAGTACTCTCAATGTCACGGGAAAACGCACACGATACATAATTTTACTGAAGAGGAAGCTAGAAGAACAAGTTATAACAGAAATATAAATAGGTACGTACAGTTTCGACTGTTCATAACATAAATAAGGTAAAAAAACATGTTTGAGCAAGTTCCATTGACATCTGGTAGAGTTACAGCAGTAAAATTAAAGATATCAAGATCTGTTGTGGCCAGGATGAGGGTTAATGATTCAGCCTTTAATTTTTTTTGGTAAATTATCGAAGTAAAAGTATAGAAAAGGGCAGGAGGAGCACGCTTAAACAGATTGTCATAAAGTTTGCGAAAAAACATAGAAAGTTCTCATTGTGCTGCCTTCTGTAGCTACATGTTGCATTCCTGGCAAGGTATATTTTATTGCTTTAAGTTGAAGTAGATAGATATGGTCATTACGTTCAAAAGCAAGTGGACAAACCCAAATCTTTCACTGCATTTAACCGTCTGTGGACTAGATTGGCCAAAACTGTAGCTTTGAGATCTAGAAAAGCTATGATGAGACAGATCGCAAATAACCATCAAAAAATATAATAAGTTGAAGTATGCACCAATTCGATATAGTTATTTGATCTAATATATAAGATCTAGTAATACAAGATGTATGACGAACCAAAAAACCTTGGTTTTATTGCATTCCTTATATTAAATATTTCTAACCTAATTTTGTCTCTTTACTTCTGGGACACCCACCAAATATATGAATAAAATATAAAAAGACAGTAAAAAAATACAATTTAATCAATCAAGCTTTGAATAATTGGGATACATCTGTTTTAACAATGTATGAATCAATCTCTGTGGTTAGATTAAAAAAAACGTGTATGTTAACACCGTATTATTATAATATAAAGAGAACCTGTGTAATTTTGAATTATTTTTATTAGTATATGCATTATTGCTTCAAATGAAATTTATTTGAACTGGTAACCCGATTATGACGAATACCAAAGATTAAAAAAACATATCCTCATTCTTACTTACTTTCAACGCTTACCAATTTCCTGACTCAAATTAAAAATGCGATATCTACAATCTATCTCTTTATTAGTTGTCATCACTGCAACGAATTCAAAAACTTACTTATTATATTTTTTTGTATGCTACCTACTCGCTTTTATGGTTTAATAACTAAGTATTCTACTCATTTTTCCCGTCACGTATCAAAGTTACCATGGTTACCATGGATATTTACAGCCTTACGCTAATACTACATAAGAATATACCTATTGAGGTATGTCATGCCTAGGATTGCCAACCATAATTTTTAACAACGCATCCTACATTATTTTGTTTCATTAATTTAATTAAATAAAAAAAAAGTATCGAAAACATTTTTATCTATCCAAATATCGATGCGTTCAAGAACCGCACATTATGACCACCATAAAAATAGACTGTTTGGTTAGAACAAATTTCTTATTCGTAAAATTTTTATTATTGCTAAATAATAACATCGAGCTATGGAGAGGGCTATGTTGGGAGTTTCTCTGAAGGATCGGATCCGTAATGAGGTGAGTGGTGACCCGACAGAGAACTAAGGTTATCGACGTAGTCCATCGAATTAGCAGCTTGGAGTGGCAGTGGGCCGGCCATTTGTGCCGCAGAACCGATAATCGCTGGAGTTATCGTATTCTTAAGTGGAGACCGCGAATCAACAAACGTAGTGTAGGACGCCCTCAGACTAGGTGGAGTGACGATCTTCGCAAGGTGGCTGGCAAGAGCTGGATGAGAGTGGCCACGAATCGTGCTCGTTGGCGTGCAATTGGAGAGGCCTATGTCCAGCAGTGGACTAATATAGGCTGATGATGATGATGATGATGAATAATATCGATTTTGATGATATTATTTCATTCAAATTTCGCACTGCGACATGTGCCAGAAAACTTTTGAATCTTTTCATTACCGCCATTACCGGTTAAAATTTGTTTTGTTGATTAAAAATAGTTCGATTTGTGGAATTTAAACCATAAAATGAGCAATCAGGATAATATAGATATTTCTGCGACGTCTCCTGATATCCGTGACAAAGCAACTAACGTCATAAATGACTTATTACCAGCTAAGTCAAGTCAACGTCGCGATGCCGGTCATAATATGCGGCTCCTGAATGCATCATGGAGGCTTATGATATGTCGGTAAATAAAGTAGTGTTTATGTATAATCCACACTCGTTTTTAATGCCCTTTATTATGTACAGTCACATAAAGTACTATATTTCTGACTTATTATTATTTTATTGTTATTTTATAGATCGAAATTGATAACCGGATCGCAGAATTAAATCTTCTGCGAAATTTCATTAGTGTGCTAAGATCACCAAAAAGTATGTTTTCTAAACAAATAAATATATACATTTGAAGATTACTTTTCTATTTGGTTTTATTTTTATTTTATACTAGCCAGGTATATACGGACGATCTTCGCAAGGTGGCTGGCAAGAGCTGGATGAGATTGGCCACGAATCGTGCTCGTTGGCGTGCAATGGGAGAGGCCTATGTCCAGCAGTGGACTAATATAGGCTAATGATGATGATGATGATGAGGTATATACGATATTTAAAAAATAATAATCGGCAATCCTAGTCATGCCGATAAGTACTACGCCCATTTATCCGAGAGGTAATAGACGCAGTTCTGCATAACTATTGATCTATTAACTATGATTTTTTTTTTGATTTTTGTTTTTTTTTAAGAATAGGATAAATATAATAAATGTTAAAAATCTAGTAGAATAAATATATCATAATTAAGTAATTAAAGTGCAATTATAGTTACTAAGTATGTTTTGCTGGATTGAATCCGAATGCTTGCGCAGATCTAAATACCACTTAAATAACCAAGTAAGTACATTATTATTATTAAACGCTAATATTATTCTAGGGTTTACTTAAGTTTACTTACAGCTATACGTCTTTTAGACGTTGGATATTAAATTTAATAAGAATGCCCCAATACTAAGGCTTAGAGACCTACTTGCGCAGATCTGCATAGCGGTAAAAAAAATAATTAATTATTAAGAATAATATATATAATTATTTACATACACCTATACGTCTAGCAGACATTGGATATTAAATCTAATGTGTTCATCTTCATTTCATTACGTAGGCTAAGAGACCTGCTTGCGCAGATCTACATAGCAGTTAAAAAATTAAGTTCTTATAATTATTAAGAAAAACTAATATTTTACTAGCGTTAACTTACGTCTACATATACACACGTCTGTATGACGTTTCTTATCTAATGTTGGCTGCCTTCAACTCCGTGCTCTAAGAGACCTTCCCCCTATTTCACCACCCTGACAATGACAGGTGACATTTTAGTATAAATGGAATAGCTTATATGAATCCCAGTGTTATGTGAAAACTGGTTAACTCTGCAATATATACCGAATTGTCACCTGTCATTTCAACATTGTGAAATAGGGGGCTGTAAATTATTAAACAACGCTAAATAAGAAAAAATTAAAATGATCAGTATACCTATCTAATTATAACGATTAAGGAATTTCTCCTTCTTAATTTAATTTCAAGAAACGACTTCTTCATCATGGATATACCATGGAAATTTACAACCTTAGCGCTAATTTAACAGTCGAGTACATAAATATGTGTACAATTTAGTACCTGTTAGTAGTCATGTTAATCTGTCATATTATGAATTTTCAGAGCGATTAAAGAGGTAAGGTACAAAAGTGTAATCATATTTATAAACTCGACTGTATTTAAGTATAAGTACTTATATACAGTTTAGTGAATCGAATTAATTATGCCTTTATCTAGAATCTACCTACTTTTTTCGGCCTTCTGTTGTGTATGTAATATATGTACCATTGATATTTACAGCTTTAATGTTAATCCTACTTAAGTATGTATATACAATGAACAAAAAAACATTTATTTAATTTGGGGAGCTAAATCAACAACGCGTTTTTTGATTTGCGGAGTAAAAAAACATAGGCCCCCAAACTAAATAGACGAAGCCTGAATCTTGGGAGAGAACGGAATATTTATAGGAAACTATTTGTATGTATTTATGTTTATTAAAAAATTATAAAAGGCCAGTAAAAAATACAAATAATCAATCAAGTTTTAAGTAATTGTGATTCACCTACATATTTTAACAATGTATGAAAACCAATTTGAGGAACAGGCTTTTCGAATCAAACTCGGTAATTAGATTTAAAAAACGTGTATTAATTAATTATATTCAAAATACCGTATAGCTAGCTGAAATCTTTATTTAGAAACTCAGGATTGTATGGAATTTATTCAGAACAGGAAGATACGAGTATTAATGTCTCATCAATAAATTTAATGTAATTATTTTCAGCAAATCTACTCTAGAAACAAGTGTGTTGTAAAAAATGCTGTATTATTTGAAGTCTAAGTAATAAATAAGCAATGGTCGAATGGTAAGTACTAAAGGAATAACCTTACCCTAATAATCTAAAATTATGAATAATATGGCACTGTTCTATTAAGGAAGAACGTTAATAGTGAACTTTGTTGTTTATCGTTTATTTTAATCTAACATCGCATTATTATTTTATTAATAAAGACCACATAAGGTCCTAAGTTATATACACGACTACCTATTTAATTCCTAAGTGACAAAAACAATGTAATAAAGATAAACTAAATCTAATATGTACATAAGGTACGTTCGACCCCTAGACGTCGCCATTAAAAAAAAACTGATTCTTATCTGAGCTCGTCTTGGATGACCCGATATCTGTTAGAACAATATTTAAGTCCGATGATTCCACTCAACCTTAGCATTCTCGTGCAATGTACATAACTTTTTTATCAAATCCTCAGTTTCTGTCAGGCCGCGGAGGAGTCAGCGGGCTGCGAGGCGGCGGCAGCGGCGCGGCGCGATGCAATGCAGAGATTTATATGAAGCCGACCACGAGCGCAGCGGCGCGGGGAGCGGGAGCGATGCGCTCCATTCGAGCCATAGAGGTAGGACAGCATAAAGAGAGTATAAAAACGGGTAATAGAATAGTACTCTTCGCACCTGTTATAATAAATGCCCTTCGTTAAAAACGGTCTTTTATACAGGGTACACGGCTATGCAACACGAACAAATTAAATATTGATTTTTTTTCTTTATGAAGACATTATTTTATTTGATAAAGTGAGTAAGACTGCATTTAAAGATTTTTGAAAAACTGCTTGCCTTACCTGGGAATCGAACAGACCATATATGAAAAAAAAACATTGATGCCAGTCAAAAGGGTAACTGATAATAAATAATTCCTTCCAAGTAACATTGTATCTAAGAATAAAGGAACAATGTGATACATTCAAGTTACTAGAAAATTTATTAGTACGTAAAATATATGCAAAAACTGACGATTGTTTTTTAAATCTTTGATTGCTATATTATTCACTTTTAAAAATAAAATAAAGTTTCTAAATAGCACAGTATCCTACGGACCATATTTAAGGTACTTTCCCTTCATGTGGCATAGTATGTATGTATGTAAACTCTTTATTGTACAAACAGAAAATAACAAATCAAAAATAAACAGAAACAAAAAAGGTAAGTATGTACAAAGGCGAACTTATCCCTATAAGGGATCTCTTCCAGTTAACCTTTGATAGTCGCGGGACACCCGGTATATGACCGCTTTCGATTGAATTTCCAAAGTGTACTTACCACTTTTTAGGTGTGTTAGTGGTGTGACTCTGCGTAAGTTTGCAGTCAGTGACGGGCGGTTTATCAACAATATTGGCTACAAGCTGATTTGCGCACAGAAGAACAAGGTGGTACGCTTGACATTAGGCTACACGGGATGTATGTTTTCCTACATCTATGATTCAATCAAACGCACCCGCGCCGCTACCGCTGCCGCCCCGCAGCCCGCGGACTTCTTTACGCGCCTCAGTCTCACTCACCAGATGTTACACAACGACGAGGTTGAGAATTGTACACGCTTACGTTTATTATAAGTAGGTAAATAGGAAATAAACCACGAATGCTCTAAGTTCTGTTGCAAAGTTGGTCAACTGCGCATTTTTTAGAATATTTTAGAATAACTGTCAGAATACCGTTTATCTACACTTGAAAATTTAATTTAAGGCATGCTTGAACCCTACCTAACATCGGCGACGTCTGTGTAACTTAAATATTAAGTACTTATATCCGCTTATAATACTCCTAAGTTAATTTGCAACATTTCATACTCAAGCTTCGGAAATCGTTTTAAAAATATTTTACCGCTTTTCTTCTTATTCTTCTTGATCTTCTACAACTTAATCTTCTTCTCGATCTTCTACTTCTTGTTCTTTTCCTTTTTTTTACGAACTTGACCTTACACCTTCCACATAAATGGTAACTATCTTTGCCACAAACCCACAACATAAAAAAATTACAAAAAAAGTGTGTCAGAGAAAACTTAATTGCTCTATGGCTCTTACATTTAGTTTTAAATCTAATCCGTCAACGAAGTCCCACTCTTTATACCTGATTTAACGAAACCGCGACCCTATCACAGTGGGTGATGTGGCTAAGTCCTACTTACAGCTATCACTAGTTTAATTTAAATCTATAGTGCCTGTCACGTCAAAATACCGCTGGCGATGACCCTGAACAGTTTCGTATTTAAGGACCAAATTGGTGGTATGAAGGGGGCGGGCGGGGGAACCTTCAGTATGCTACGCGAGCGCGCTTTTCGTTGATGGTGTCCCATGCGCAAGCGCATCCCCTCTGTTGTCGCTCAGCGGCGTTTTTACGTGACGGCATCTGTAAAAACTATAAACTATCTGCGCCATAGATAACTAAATGTACGTGAAAACCATAAAGTTATCTGTAATTGAAAAAGAGGATGCCGTTTTTTGCTCAGGTAAATAGACGCTGAACTGGTAGAAAAATGTTAAGTATGACGTGATGTTGTGATTTTCAAGTAAGCCTGATAGTAGTCACTTTAAAATATAGTAATAATGTAGGTTTTTTGTTTATTTCGGGTGGAATATTAACAATGTATTTATTGTTAAATGTTAAAATAACGGCCTAAGTTTTGAGGAGGTATTAAGTTCCTGTAAAAGCAATAATATATACGACATATTTTTACTAAAAATATCGTTTGACTATTGACCCATTCCTACTCAATAAATAAATCAATATATAAACGAGTTTTAACACTTTTACATAATGTAAAATACGATTCTAATACCGGTGAGGTTATAACTACAGTGTTAGTCGTAGGTATTGACGAAACACTATAATTTGACCTTTGGTTTCTTAGCAATTAAGCTGAAGCAGGGATCAAAGGCGTTGGTTTTCAAAACTGCTTTGCTATATCTTTCAAATAACCAATAATCCACGTAACTAAATAACTTCACCGGTTTCTTCAGTGTTAAAACATGATAAACATATGGTCATACCTATAATAAAAACCTTATTTTAAAAAAAACTCACCTTTTTTTCAGACGGAATCCAAAATGTTGGACGGTAGCAGTGGAGGAAGCTGTGCTTTTGAATTTAAACTAATTTATACATAAAAAAACAATCATACTCACAACTCATAACATATACATCTAGTTCATAAGATCGTAGATTTTATACTTAAATGTGCTTAATTATATAACCCTGAAAGAAATCCATATCCTTCTACGTCGTCATTTTTTTTTCTGTTTTATCTACTTTGAACGAAGTTCTAGGAGAAAAATATTCATCAATCTATTAGTCGTAACTAATCGGCCTAACTGCTTAAAACTTTTTAAATTCATGTTTTTTACAATTTAGAAATGGACTTTATGTATCAGGAGATTAAGTTTAAATTTGGCAGGTTAAACTAGTCGAATCATTTAATGATTTTAGAGGAAATATCTAGTTATAATTAGTTGCTATCTAAAAACTACTGAGATCATGTCCTAATGAGTCTTCTACTTTATAAAATAAAACGGTTTCCTACTTTGCTTAATGTTATTGATACGCTGAACGACTGCACAACCGAAATACAATCGCGTCCATGCGTCATTTATATAATATTCTGCGCTCTTACGGAAAATAGGCACATCTACTATATGAATTGAATTGCACTTCCAACCTTCCAACCTCTGAGAGTTTAATATGCTTCTATTTATTAATTGCATTGTGCCTTTTCTCCGTAAGAGGGCAGTATTTGTTTCTTGCATATCTAAAGGTGGGGTATTCAAACGTTGTAACCCCCGTCATCAATGAACTATTTTATCTACTTTATCTTAAAACCGTACCTTACTAGTAAGATTGTAATGTATGAATAATTTGGAAACATTTTTTGATCTTGCAATGCTAAGTTCGACTCTAACATCTAGTCTCTCAAGACGCTATAAAACTATGTTGATATAAGTTCAGATGTTTCACAGGGATTTAACCTAGGACCAATACTTTAAAGCGTCATTTAAAACCAACTAGTAAGTAATTAGTTGATGATCAGCAATGCATTTTATTTGTTCCCGTCCAAATCCATTTCTAACGTATTTAAAATGACTCCTAATTTGTACGCATCGATGATGAAAGTTACAACTTCAAATATCATCCCAGATACCTTAATGCAAGTCTAATGCCGTATTTCAATCTCTCTGCTAACTATCTTAAAAAACAAGGCGTCCTATGACCTGCTAATAAAAAAAAAGAGTTTGTACTACGTAGCTTTGGTGAGTCGAGGATTCCTGGGGCACTGCATAAGGTGGCGCTGCCACGGCAGATCCCGCGCCAGCACGTTCGTCAGGCAGTACGGGCACTTCCACTCGTCCATGCCTAGCGCTGGGATCAAACATGAGGGTTCAGTATAGCATTAAATAAAATAGTATAAAGCTCTCGGGCTTATAGGTCGTTGTGTAAAGCCGAGTGCTCACTAGCGAACCGTAACTGTAACCGTTGCACGTAAAACCATGATGTGTGTCAATTTTAAAGTTTTTGAACTGAGCTGTTCCACTTACCTGTAGACACAATGGTCATTGTATCTATACAATCTTAGTCGGGCGGTTGTAAAATGCAAAAAAATATTGCTTGCCAATATTCTATTACTGTATTTTGTAGTCTAAAGAAATAGAGACGACGCGCTGGCCTAGCGGGTAGTGACCCTGCCTACGAAGCTAGCGGTCCTGGGGTCGAATCCCGGTAAGGGCGGATATTTGTGTGATGAGCGCGAATATTTGTTCCTGTGTCATGGATGTTTTCTATGTATTTAAGTATATATTTCTCTATATAAGTATTTAAATCGTTGTCTAGTACCCATAGTACAAGCCTAGAGCTTAGTTTGGGACTAGGTCAATTGGTGTGAGATTGTCCTCTTATATTTATTTATTTACTTATATTTAGAGTCGATAATCCATGTTAACCTTTGAAGGCCGTTGTTATCTGCTTTAACCGTGAGCTCGTTTTCCTACTTTGTGGTTAACTACGCAATGGCTTTGTATTCTTAAGTGGGTAAGCTCAGTTGAAAAAGTTTAAACTACACGCGGCTCGCGAGCCTTACCATGAGACCATCCAGCAGACCTCGCAGTATTCTTATAGAGGGACAAAGCATTCGACTTGCTAGCGAGTAAGGGAATTATTATAACTCATGTTAAGGGTACCGGAGGGTAGGCCTCCTATAAGATGGAGTGACGACCTTGTGAAGATCGCGGGAACGCAGTGGATGCGAAAAGCACAAGACCGGTCTGAGTGGAGAGCCTTGGGGGAGGCCTATGTCCAGCAGTGGACGTCTTTCGGCTGACATGATGATGATGATGATGATTAAGGGTACTATTCTCTGCTAGAAACTGGTAACTGTTACTGCTACGGTTACAACTACGGCTCGCTAGTCAGTACCTTGTTTTATAACCAGTTTTTTTTTAAATATTATTTTAGAATGTTTTGGAAATACTTACGAATGCAATTGGCATGACAGTCGCTCTCGTCGGCTGGCAGCGCCGCTCCGCACTTGGCACACGCCTTCCACGAGCCTTCGCACATGGAGCATTCCTCTGCAGACAAAATAGAACATACATATAGGTCTCTCAAAGAGAGTTATCACTCGTGTAAGGTAGCTTGGGGCAAATGATGTTAAGAGCAAAAAATATTTCTATTTGTACGTGTTTTCCATTTTTAAATATTTTAGCAGTTCATCAATGTTAGTTTGTATCCTAGATTACGTACAAATGTACTAGTTCTAACAGTTGTACGTAATCTAGAATACAAACTAACATTGATCACATTTAAAGCACATAAAAAGGTCCCCTGGCGCTTACCATGACATACTAAAGCAGTTTTAGGTTGAGAGAAAGGAACAGAGCTGGTATAACTGCTACAGCTGTCCCTTTCTGTCAACCTAATAAAAATATAAACTGAACTGCTTTATTGTAGAGTCATTAGCATCCGAGCAATAAATCATTTTATTGGACTCGCTTGCACTCGTGAGGCTTATAGCGAGGAGCGTAAGGGATGCGTGAATAGATGAATTAGCGAGAGCGTGGAATTGCAATTGTAGTGGTTGTACGGTTCGCATGAAAAGTAGAATAACGTAAGTATTTCTCTTAATTTAATGAAATTACATACTCTCTCGTATCATATTTCTCTTCTTAACAAGTAAAACAATACTCAGTCTTTTTTTGCTTTCATTCGCTATTATTTAGTTCTTCATCTGAGCTGTCACAAGTATTGATAACAATATTATGATCTGTTATTCGATCCTTCTTGACATCTATATTTATTTTCTTCACTTTCGACATGGTGACAAATATTTTCTCAGTCCTCAGCAGTACTAGTATTAATTATTTCAGTTGCTAAATTCAATACAATAAAAACATCCTAATAATATTTATAATTTCATACTGACATTATTTTTGAATTTTCTTCTTAAATATAATTATTGTTACAAACCTCTTTTTATGCTGATAGTACGGGAAAAGGGAAATTTCAAATATAGAATGCCTATAAACACTCAATACCACTACATATGCAATTCCACGCTCTCCCTAATTCATCTATAGTAGCCGCGTTGTTTTGCATCACTTACCCTCGCTATAAGCCCCAGGAGAGTAAGCGAGAGAGTTCGATAAAATGATTTACTGCCACGATGCTCAGATGTTAGTGGTTCTACAATAGTATACCATGGTAGCCCCTCTGTCATGGCACGTACCCAGTAGATGCGCGTGCAGCACCCTGGCCTCGAGCGCGACGCGGCAGTGCGGGCAGCGCGCCAGCAGCACGCAGCGCCGCCAGTAGTGCGCCTCCAGGCCGTCTGCGCGCACGCGCCTTCCGCACCACGTGCATGTTGTGCTAGGGCAAAAAGTCATTGAGCTGGAAGTCCCTTTTGTGTTCCAGAGTGCCCTCAGTGAAGAACAATCCGTCATAGGATATCATATATTCGCAAATCGTCATAGTACCAAAACATCACATTAGCAAGACTTAACTGTTATTAAGACATGAATTAGATAGTGTCGACGGAGCTCCGCTACTGCGGAGCTCCTATTTCTGTGTAGTTTGGCCCTCCGGGCCTGCTTTAAACCTACCTACGATTTTAAAACAAAACCCGACTATTTGTAAATATCATGTTTTGCGAATATCGTGTATTGCTAGTATGATGTTATGCGTATATGATGTTTTGCTAGTATGATCCTTTTCCTTTGGCGAATGTGATATTCTGTAACTGGTGGTGAAGAAGGCGACAGGCCTAAAGGGCATCTGCTATTGGGGGGCTGCGTTTTGGCGCTAGCGGTCCTGTAGTAGTCTCCTCATAAAGCGATTGGCGCATAGCCCCTGGGATTTTAATCCATGCGAGTCGGATAACTATTGGACACGGCCCCAGTCATAGCATAGGCATATGCCCCGGGTCAAAAAAAACGGCAATATGTTTTCAACTAACGAGTTCTTTGAGGTACTCTAAGGTAGTAACCAAATAATCACATACAATGCAAACGATGAGAAACATTCGAGTTTATGTTTGCAGGACTGTAAGTACTGCTGTGCTGCCATGTACGTTTCCCTAACCATAACAAAAATGGGTTGAAAGGGAGACTAATAAAGAGAAACCATCTGGGTGCTAAAGCCCTAGAATGTCAGTAAATCCTATACATTTTATCATAAAGATTTAGAACAGCTATATTTTTGAAAATTTTAGTTTAGTTTCCAACAGTACTTGCAACTTACTTGCAGACGGGTTCCGGCGTGGTGTCACTGCTCACGTCCCCCGCGCCCCTCTCGTACGACTCATAGTGCGTCTCGCTCGTACCCGCCTGCTGTCGCCGACCTGCCACATCAGTAGAACCAAAAAAAAAAATGAAGTCATAGCAACTAAAACGCGATTAAACTTGGATATTGTTAACGGTATACACTTACCAGGACTGTAATAACCGCTTTCATCCATCTGGCTGTCTTCCAAATGCAGCTTCCTCAACCCTGCCACCAGCTTTGGTGACTCCAGAACCGCTTCCCTGTAGTACTCAGTTTTGACCTTAGGAGAGTCCAAACTCCTGCTGTCCGAGTCACACCTCAGGTCTATCCTGGACAGCTGAGGTGAGTCCATTGGTAAGGAGTCCATGCTTCGCACGTCTGTTCTGGAGTTCTTCGGGGATCCTAGGGATGGAGAGTCTCGGTAGTCGAGGTGAAGCGGTTCGTAGACTGTGACTGGTCGCTCTTTCAGCTGGGGTTTGGAGTTCTCGTGGTCGTAGTGGATCATGGAGTGACGGTTCTCGGCGTTGCGGTTGCTACGGCGGTAGACCACGGCCGGTTCTTCGTGTTTATCCTGGAAATGAACCTAAGAGAAAATTATCCATTGTTGTTTTAAAGCATTTGCTTTTTTGGAAAGTACGAGTACTTTGGTGCTTTTACGAGTAAACAGACTTTTAATGTGTAGCTGCAAAGTCTGGAAGCGAATAACTGACCTACTCTTACTTTTTATAGTAAAGCAAGACAGATTTCGGATAGGAGGGATGTGTGTACAAATATTTTAAAGAGCTTTTTCTTGGTACCTATGAAATTACGAAAGTATGGATAGGTCAAATTACATTAATTGTGATTATAATAACAAAAACAAAGTATTAAAGTGATGACGGAAATTACCTTCTCAGCAGCGCTTGACCTCGGAGAATGCTTCGGACTGACAGCAGAATCCAACCTCAGCTTATTATAACACGGATAATTTGCAAAGTCCTTTACAGCCCTACTTGGAGTATATCTCTTCGTAGGAGACTTCTTCAAACTACTCTTTGATTTCGAAGTAGTATAACTCCCGCTCAAACTAGATGGCGCTAGCGTCACTCCACTGACACTCGACGTCATTGACTTTAGGCTGTATGAGGATGTAGCTCCGATGGATGACGTCATGCCAAACGATGAGGTCATGCCGCTAGTGGCGGCACTGCGCGTTGATTGGGTAACGCTGGCTGTTTCAACTGCGGAGTGCGCTTCTGATTGGTCGCCGTTAAGAAGCTGTTCTTCTGTTGGAGCTTGATTGAGTATTTTCTGAAACATGAATAACAAATAGATACCTGTGGCCAGTTTAGCAAATTCCAAATAGTTATGGCCAGTCACAGTATTTCATCCAGATCAAAAAATATTTCACGTATTCATTTTAATAGGTTCCGTTGGATTCCGTACGGATACATGAACAGTACAAAACCATCACTCACTTGCATATCGATCCTATCGAACTGCTGGAACAGATGCCGGTAGATCAGGTTGCGGCGTGTGACGGCGTCGTCGGGGGGCAGTTGCGCGCGCACGACGCGCGGCGAGCGCGCGTACGCCGCGAGCAGGATGCGCTCCGCGGCCGCGCGCACCGAGCCGGCGGCGTGTTGGGCACCCGCGGCCCCGCACTCGGCGAGCCGGCGGACGGTTAAACCACTAGGATTTAAATATTGACAGTAGTGGTCAACTATACTAGGGTATACAAAGTAAGGCCTACCGCCAAACAGCCGTGTTCTGGTTGTGTTCCGGTTTGGGGATAAGACAGCCGGTGAAATGACTAGCATAGAGGCATTCCATCTTAGTCCTCAGGGTTGGCAACGCATTTGCAGTCTTAGGATTGGGTAGGGGTTGGGTTGCATAAAGTTTAAAGTCATATTTTTGATGGGCATACAAGGATTCGTCATACTCATCATTGCGCATAACTGTAAATTGTCATAGGTACATTTATGCGCATAAAGTTTTTAATCATAATGTTTAAGAACATATTGTGTAACGCGCATAAATTTGATGCGCATATAATTATTTAACCATACTTTATACGTAATGACGTAATATTCATTTAATAACAAGCTTTTCCGCTCTTTTATAAAAAAAAATAACCCTATCCTATCCGCGATCTGAGTCGGTTTTATCATATTATGACTAAATAAATGACATTATGGTTAAACCAATTATGACTCCGTATAATTATGACAGGGAACAATTATGCCTAGGATAATTTATGCCAAAAAAAAATTATGAGCATCAACTTTATGCGTAAAGTGTTATGACAATCGATATTATGACAATAGTTGTTATGCGACCAGACCGCCACCCCTTAGGATTGCATCGCTGTCCTGTGAATGCGAATGTCTATTGGGTCACAGTTTCCACTTACCATCAGGTGGCCTGTGTGCTCGTTTGTCTTCTCTATGACATAAAAAAAAGGCCCGTATTAATAAACTAATCTCAACTCTAATGCTCGTCTCGAGATGTGTCAAAAATGACAGTGTTCTATGGTTTGACGTTTACTTTAACGTATCTTGTGACGCGCATCTCAGCCAAGATGAGTTTATTAATACAGGCCTTAGCGATCACTGATCACTAATTTCGTAAATCTTTAGTAGGGTCTTGGTGGCATAAGGGGTAATGCGTCTGCATCGGCCCGGAGAGCCAGAGGAGATGTAGGTTCGAATCCTACCTAAGACCGGCGATTTTTTTCGCTTTAATATAATTTAGAATTTCGTAACAGACGTTTCTGTTCAAATTAAAAATCTTTAGTGGTGATTAACTTAGAGAAATATACACCCTAATTACAGTAGGTATTCAAATGAAATGGTGGTGCCGAAGAGGAAGAAGTTCCTATACGAGCAAGCCATGTTTTTTTTGCAACGAGACAAGGCCATGGAGAGAGCAGGCCATCTGCACCCTATTTCACCATCCCGACAATGACAGGTGACAGGTGACATTTCAGTGTACATGGCGCAGTTTATATGATACCCAGTGATGTATCACCGTGTTAACTTAGCAATGTATAACGAATTGTCACCTGTCACGTGTCGTTGTCAAGACGGTTAAATCACAGCCGAAACTGCTGGATCTAGGGGCTTGAAATTTAGAGGGAATATTCCTTGATCTAGGGACGCATTAAGAAGGGATTTTTGGAAATTCATCCCTTAAGGGGTTAAAATAGGGGGAGTAACGGGAAACTATTTCCACGCGTACGAAGTCGCGGGTGTCCTCTAAATTTGTATGTACAGTCGAAGTCATAAATATATTTACACTTTAGTACCTTGTCACTTTAATTGCTGTCTCAGTTTATGACAGTTTAAACATGACGTTAAATAGACAAGGTAAAAAGTAAAGTGTAAACATATTTTTTACTTCGACTGTACCATTGTAACTTGATATTTTTATTTTTATTTTAGGTAGATTATATACGTAAAATCGATAGCTATATGACGTAACTGTATTATTACTAGTCGTTTTGTCTCTCGCTAAGACAGCTGATAGGTATTTCCAACTGTAATAAAACGTAAATGATGCAATCTAATTGAATGTTAAGCAATATAGGAATTGCGAAAGAGTGTTTATCTGTCGTTACAACTTTCGGTTAACTTGTACCAAAACTGGAAAATGTATTCCAAAAAACTACGGTATCGTAATTCTATGCGTAGCTAATGAAACTTTAAATAAAAACCGGGCAAGAACATGCTCAGTGTAGAGTTTCGAAGCCGTTACGACAAACACAAAAAACTATCTCAAAAAACCACCAAGCAACTTGACTCTAAAAAAAAATTACGCTTTATAGCTTAATATTTTATAAACGGATCTCTTAATCGAAAATATTAGTAGTGTCCTTAACTTTATTTCTTTTTCCATGTTTGTCTGGAAGAGATCGCTATTTATCGGTAAAACCGCTTGTTGCATACCATAAAAAAACATATGTTACGCAGAGATAGTTCTAATGGTGAATGAATTTTGGAAATCGATCTAGATGTTTTCGAGGTTATTCGTTACAAACATACAAATATGACAAAAATACAAATCTTTCCTTATAATGTATATGTAGCCAAGATAGGTATTTGTTATCGCAGCCGGCAACCTCAATACATACGTGTTAGATTAGTCATTATATTAATTAGCAATTTATTACACTCTCGTATATGTTAGTAATTTTCATTACGTGTAGCACAGGGGATATAGCTCAGTGGTAGAGCAATCGACTGCAGATCGATAGGTCCCCGGTTCAAATCCGGGTGTCCCCTAGTTTTTTTTTATTTACATTAGGGTGAGATTTAAGACGTGCCAATGTTGTTAAAAAATATATTTAAATTTCTTTTTTCATATTTTAACTTTAGAAATAGGTAGGCATTACAAAACATAATGAACAAATGCAAAAAAAATGCAGTTCTAGGTTAGGCACAATGTTCGGCCTTTTTAACTGGGCACCGTATTTTCGATCTTGAGTTGAAGTCTTACAACTACAATTGCAGTCTTAGGCTGCGGCTCCACTGAGGCGGAGATGAGCGGAGCTGTGCCAATATTAACCAATAGAATCTAAACTAACGCGCGCAAGGCGCGCTCGACGTGACCGCATGCGCCTTCTATTGGTTAATATTGGCACAGCTCCGCTCCGCTCCGCTCCGCTCATCTCCGCCTCAGTGGAGCCGCACCCTCACACGTGTCTCTGGGCCTCAGATCTAGCTTACTTCGGTGGCCTTTGTGCTCGTTTGTCTACTCCATTCCTTAAAAAACTGTGACGTGGTGATTGTCACGTACCTGTTCTTATCAGTGGAGATGCCATGGCTCAGGATAAGTTGCTCCAGCATCTGCAGACGGGACAGCGCTAGACGAGGGTGCATGGAGGCTGCTACCGGTCGGACCAGTTGCTGGGGGATGAGGTGAAGGGTCCTGGAATAATGATGATGAGTTAAAGCTATAACACCAAGGCTGTTTTCATTTTTAAACCATTTTATTGGCAACGGGGCAAGGAGCGGTGTATGTAGGTGTCAAGAAGATACATATAGATTGCAATCGGAAGGCCACGTGTTTAGGCAGGTCCCCGCGAAATGAATGACGTAGATAAATCGGGTCTATATACACAGAGGTGGCTGGCAATTTAGACCCTAACCAGCGTCCAAACCAAACGAAATAATTCTCTATAGTCTATACTTTTAGGTATTTAAAAAAATGTAAACATTCCAAATCACGTGACTTTGTTAAACAACCAATCAAAACTGTTTTATCGAGCTTTGACGTACGACGACTTTGACGGCAGCCAATAAAGCAGAACACTGTCTACTTCTATTGGCTGACGAACTATATCACGTGGTTGTTTTGTTTACATTTTTTTAAATGCCTAAAAGTATAGACTATAGACATGGTTTTGTCTCCATTTTCACTAAGAAAACGTAGTAAAATTTTTGTTCGTTAGCTTGGTCTAACCACAGTGGTACAGGCAGTAGGAACTCCAGGCAACAGTTTTCAGCAGCGCATACCCTAAGCTAACTGGGTAACCAGCGCAAACTGGATCTGACCTGACTTGCGGGCAGTCTGCGACAGTGAGCACAGTGTGCTGCGCGGTGGAGTGCACCCTGGGCGCCGGGTCCCCGCAGGCTCGAAGCAGTTCTGGCAGCAGCTTCTCCAGGCAACGGCCTACTTCAGCAGCACATACCCTGGGGAAGAAGTTCCTGGAGTTCGATAAATGTATTTTGTCATGGGTAACCTAAAACAAACTTTGAAAACCAGCATTAGGAGCACTGGGACTACGGTTTTAGAACTGAGATGGGTAGTCATCTCGCCCCAGAATTGGACCTTATTAGAATAATAGTTTATGGCACTATGTAGATAAAAATCGCATCGTAGATACTTCCCATACCAAAAAAATGACATAGAATTTGACGACAAACACAAAAAACTATCTCAAAAAACAACATGTATGAACTTATTTTCTATTTAAAGTTATTTGGTGCTGTCTTTGATGATTTTTAGTAGGTATAAATACTTTAGTCGCCTGTATCTCAGGAACTAATTAGTCTCATTAGTCGTGATAGATTTCCTTTTAAATTTGTCGCCTCTTACGACATCCACGGACAGACATGAAGTGGCACTATTCTAACCCGGCAACCCCGGGAATTTGTTTTGAAATTTCGATATATTTATCATACATTGAACTATAATTGAACTCATAGCCTTTGCGTCGTGACCCGGTGCTGATGTTGAAGCCATCTTCTTGATAGACAACTTGCCCATTGTATCCTCATCTTTAGAATTCGATGTTGTCTCATAGCCTCGTATTTGTTAGAACTTTACACGGTGTCCAGCCCAGCTCCTTTTTCTTTCAAGATTTTTTTGCTGTTTTTTTATCTCTCAAGGAGAAGTCACTTGAGCACTAAGGCCTCCTGATGGTAGTTGGGATCTGAGACCCATAGACAATTGAATTCTCAAGACTGTGATCTCAAAACTGCAATCGTAAGACAACAAATGCGTTGCCAACCATGAGGAATAAGGTGGAATAATAAATAAATAAATCTTTATTCAAAACAATTTTTTTTCAATGTATAACTATGTACTAAACAGAAACCAAAGATAACATGACCATGATATTTTTTTCTACATAAATCTTGAAATTAACAACAAATAAATAATACAATAATAACAAAAATATCAGGCCACTTAAACAAGTGTACCTAAATCGTATTTGGCAAGCTAGCTTGTTGGATATAACAACAAAAGAATGCAAGTGTCTCCGTCATCAAAATTATAAACTAGGTTAATGTCAGTGTTGCATAAAATTTAATATTGATTAACGCGTTGCCAATGCCTCTATGCTAGTCATTTCACCGGTTGTCCTTTTCCCACACAGGAACACAATAATATGAACACTGCTGCTTGGCGATAGGTGAAGTGATAAAATGACGGTAGAGGTAGTAGATCTAAACGGACAAGGTCCTACCGCTACTAAAACACAACTTCTCGACGGAAGTGAAGGAAGGTTGGAAAAATGGTAGGTAATTTGAGCAATATTAAAAGGCATTGTCGAACAAACGTAATTGGTCTTTATGACCTAGCTGGTAGATTCAAATCTGGTAAGGTTAGGTTAGGTAGGTAAAACCAATAAACGTGTATGTCTTACCTGCCAGGTACAAACTCCTGGAAGAGCGTCTTCAGTACCTCGTTGGCCTGGCTGTAGACTGAGAACACCTTGTCCCGGAGCGCTCGCTGCAGCAGCAGGGCGGCGGCGCGCGCCGTCTTGTTGGGAGAGGTCTTCGTGCTGCCGTTGGTGGGGGAAGTCAGCTCAGCCCGCAGCCGAGCTAAACCTTCTTCTTTATCTAAGTAGTTTTTTGAGTAGAACTTTTCAACCTGTGAACAAAAACAAATCCTGGTTGAGATATTTTTAAAACCAGACCTGTTCTTCATCCCTTGTGGTCATAGCCACTTGTCATCTCGCAACCATAAGGAGAATTATAAAAACTAAAGAAAAAAACGGTCATGTCGCTACCTAACGACATCTAGCGACAACTAGTGATACGCGTAGGCATCGTCAGACAGAGCAACTAAATTTGACAGTGCGCTGCATTGCGCTATCGAAGTTTCTCCACTCAGTTGACATAAAATATATACCACTCCCAACCTTATTCTATTGGACTTCGGTCCCCAGCTATGATACTCACTGGGACAGAGATCTCTCTATATTCCACTCTTCCTCCATTGGTGATCCTGACGTGAATCATTCTACCGTCATGTTATCAAAACCTACTGTCCTTGTGTTATTCAACCAAGGTCTAATCCTTTTCACCCTTTCCAATTGCAGGTGCTCCAAATACTATAAATAATATTATTAAGCTACTCACTATGGGATATCCAAAGATAAGTATCGGCAGCGCGGCCTGCTTGCGCTCGCGCTCGTTGAGCTTGTGGGGGGGGCGTTGGTGGGAGGAGGCGCTGCCCCCGCTGCATTCCTCCTCGCGGGCTTCCCTGAGGTACTCGTTGGTGTGAGAACTGTGACAGAATAATGCACTTAAACGAACAGTACCTACAACCGATTTTGCTGATAAAATTTGCTTAACGATTAGAATTCGTTTATGCTTATAAAAGTTTTACTGGCTGGTGGTTAAAAATTGATTGAGAATAGTAACATAAGCATGAGGTCATACACTTACTGCCTGAGAGCTGGCAGCAACCTTTCTTCATAGGCTTCGAATGTGGACCGAGGCCCCGCACTCTTGTTCCTCCTTCTGACTAGTGTACCATTAGCAGCATTGGGCGTTATACTTCTTCGAGGGCTATCAGTGTCTTTTCTTAATTCTTCCTCTTCTCTTTTCTGAACTTCTTCTCTCTTCTGAGCTTCTTCTCTCCTTTGAATATCTTCTCTTCTCTGAATCTCTTCCCTTCTCTGAATCTCATCCCTTCTCAGAGCCTCTTCTTTCCTTTGAATATCTTCCCTCCTCTGAATCTCATCCCTTCTCTGAGCCTCTTCTCTCCTCTGAATCTCCTCTCTTATCTGAAGTTCTACAAGCCTCTGACTCTCTTCTCTCCTGTGGATCTCTTCTTCCAGCTCAAAATCTTCCTCTCTCTGAATCTCTTCAATTATGTTTTCTTCGTGTGTAGGTTGATAAGGCTGTTCTTGAAATTGATGCAATGACGGTTTTTGAATGTGAAAATTTTGAGTAGATTGTGGTTCTTCAGTTAAATGTTGGATAGGAGACTGGAAAAAAAATGTAATTGAATCCTTGCCAAATTTCATACTGTAATCGTGAGGTCTCTTCAAAGCTAACGCCAAGGAGCGTAGTTTATTTTCTCGGTGCGTGACAATTAAGCTATAAATTCTTATTCTAACAATGCTCACCGGTCCATCAGCGTCATCTGGTTCCAGTTGCTGGTCGCATTCAGGCTCGTCAATGGGAGGTACAGGGGAGGGGATGTCCAGGCTGAGCGCGCCAGCCGCCACGGAGGGAGACAGGTGGTGCGAAAAGTCGTACTCTTGCGGCATGGACGAGTCGTTGCGCTTATCAGGCTGGGAGAATGTTACATTTCGTTTAAATGAGTGGAAATAACTGATAGTTCAATGCGGATGAATGAATAATTTTCAGTGTGAGATTACTTAAAGGTTTCTAAAAACAACTCACCCCCTGCTCTTCAAACAGCCGGCACAGCGCCGCGTCCTCCTTGATCCCGGCGGTGGCGTCGGCGATCCGGTCGCGCATGCGCCGCGCCAGCTCAAAGTCGTCCCGCGCCGCCGCAGTGCGCTTGCGCAGACGCCAGCGCCCGATCCGGATCCCAGCCGCGGCAAGCGCCGCACCGGCGGATTTCAGGCGGCGTGCGTATTCGAAACGCTCTTCTGTATAAATTGATAGTAAATCAACAGTTGAATCATTTTTTTTCATAGTCATGTACATTTGTCGCTTTATGATGTACAATGAGGTCTTAAAAATACAGTAGGTAAGTAATTGGATAGACTTCTAAACTTTAGCGGTGTTATTACAAAAACTTAAACAACTGTTGATCACTTGTATAGTGAATGTCAATCTGTAGGAAACGATCATTTTAGCCGTGTTTAGGGCGTGTCTAAGTTTTTCGTATTAACACCGTAGATGTTTGAATAAATTCTGTGTTTAGTACATAGTGTTCACATACATGCTATCATGTTACACATATTGGCATTGCTCTGCAGATAAGAAAGTAATATAGGAATAAAGGGGCTATTCCCAGTTGTCCACACCTGGGTAACAAATTCAAATATTCTGATCCTATGTAAATACTTAGGAATACGTGGGTTTATGTAATTATAGTTAAACATGGATAGTAAAACTTATAAAAGTTAAACAGTGTAGGTTTACCAAAGAGTGACTTTATAAGATTTTAGGCATGGCTACAAGTTTAGTTCTTTTTTTATATACTAACTATAATGTAGGGGCTGTAGGTGTACTATAAGGTTTTTTCTACTGCACAGGTCCATTGAAATAGATCCTTTTATTCTTTTTTAATTATCTTACTACGGAAAGTCTGTATAGGTTTCTCCTACTGCTCTGATTCATGGGCATAGTTCTTTTTTCAAATTACTTTTTTTTATATAATGTTACTGCACGGAGGCTGTATAGGTTTCTGCTACTACATAGGTCCATAGACATAGTTCCTTTTATAAACCACTCTTCTTCCCCAGATGTGACTTCGTTTTATGCACCAAGTTCAACCCGCTTGAAAGCTAAACCATAGCCTTCTTTCAGAGTATGAAACGTGAAAAGGAATTTTCTAAATCATTACAGCACTGTAACAAAATTATAACATGACGAAGGCATATAATTGACTATACGACTGAATTGGAATTGTTCATATTTTTACAATTACTTACTCCAATTCGAAAACCATTTCGAGGAATAGGGTTTTAAAGCCGTTCTGCATTATTAAGTTTTTGAAATATTTATCTATTTTAGGTATTTATTTAAAAGTGTATTTGACTTTCGTTTTCGGCTTGAAGCCCTCTTAGCTGTATTTTACGGATTAGGCGAAAACTGCTTGAAATAGTATGTTTTAATACACTATTACAATCACTTTTTTTCATTAGATATCATTTAATTGTTGTAATTTATTTGAAAATTCCAACCCAAATTTAAAATAATTACAGAATTATTAAAAAGTTTTTATAGTTGTTGGAAATTTTGTAGCTCTGCCTACCCCACTCTGGGAATAAAGGCGTGAGGTTATGTATACATGTATGTATGTCATCCATAAAATATCTGCTAAATAAATAAAGATATTAAAACAAAACTATTGGGTCAAATACAAAATTAATGAAATTGGTCTCTTAAAATGTTCTATTCTTTCGAATTAGAAAGTAAAAACCAAAATGTAGTAAAATGAACTTCGATACGACATGTTATCAAGTGAACACTGTTATTTATCTTTTATTCGACTATTTGGTTGCATAACGCCAAAATTATACAACATTTTCGCTGGTTGGGACAGCTCTTAAGTTACATGATGGATGATGAAAGACCCACCACACACAGCAGCTCGCTTCTTCTCATCCAAGTTCCTGATCAGGTCTGCGATCTCGTTGTCCACGTACATGACGAAGGCCAGGTCATCGTACGGCGAGTAGCTGAGCTCCTTGGACGACACGGGCGACTTCTCCAGGTCTTCTACTTCCTCTCCCAGCACGTTCACTGCCATCAAGGCTACCTGGAGGCGAGAGGAGCTTGAAGTCTTGCGGTGCCTCGAATTGGAACAGTTCCTTTTTGTGGCAGTGGAAGACTAGGTCGCATGTGTGGGTAGGTAAAATAACAAACAACCAATTCTTTATTTGACCTCACAGAATTAAGCGGTGACTTATTAGTAGCTACTAGACGTGGTGAGTAGTGACTAGACGTATTTACGAGTAGGTGTTCTATTAAACCAGCATAGTCCTGCACGGTGTTCTTTTATAAGAACAAATGGTTTAAATACGTTCAGCCCGGTTATTCAATTATCCATTCAAATGTCCTTCTTAGAGGACATTGGGCAGGAAACGGAAATTGCTTTAAAATGCTTCGGCAGGACGAGGATATAGGTCTGTCCAAGTCTGTAAAAAACACCGATTGGGATACGAATTGAAACATTAATCGTAGTTTGTAATTTCAGCATTTCCATAGTGTTTTAATACTTTTTTATTAAGTATATTGAATAATAACATAAAATAATACAACAAAACACAGTAACTGAAAAAGAAAACTAAAATTAAATAAAACTAACTCTAAATATATAAATTAACTAAAACATTAAATCTAAGAATGGCCCCTGCGGCATTGTACCAAAGATGCTGGCAGCATTTCCTCGCTGGATGGTTAAACTTATACGTTGAGCGAGGAAACTGCCAGCTCTTCGGTAGTTCATAGTTCATTGTGGAATTGAAAAGTATTTACTGGAATAGGTTTTTGCTTGGACGTCCAAATACGCGATCCCTTCTAAGTGCACTAAAATAAGTTGTTAGTGCTTGTATCACTTGTACCTAACTATTACTGTTGTAATTGTCGACATAATTACCATTTTTATATAATTATTTAAATCTAATGACTTATAAATTGGCTTTACAAATAAATTATTATCATTATCATTAATAAAATAATTTCAGATAGTAACTCAAATTATCGTCCGCACAATACAATATTTAAATATGTATATACATACGTATATATTGTATATAACATACATAAAATAGATATTATGTACTCTCAAAAACGTCAACGTCCGAGTACCTAGACATAACTTTTAATTCTCAACTCGAAATAAATTTAATAGTTCATAATTATTTGTTCAGATATAGTTTGATAATGTCATATTCACGTTCCACTATTGCATAATGAATAAAAAACATAAAATAATCTCAATAATCTAAAATAAGTACTCATTGAGTACTACTGCGGCTTGTTGAGTACTACTCAACAAGCCGCATACTTCTTAAGTAATCGTACAACTAGGTAGTTTTCGAATCTAAAGACTGTACACGATAAAATCTGGCCATGCATGATCTGGTGTACCTTTGCGATGAATGCATATTTTCAAGCAGTTTTTTTTTTATATGTTGTATAATTATAATACTATATAATGAAATAAAATCGTATCATAATGTATGGGTATGTGTTAGTTTTCGCCAAATATATTCTATCATACCTTTCATCTCTTGTACAGCGTTTTTTGACAATATTCACTCACTTCCTGCTTCTACGCCACAACTGTATTTATATTGTTACAAGCAGTTTTACCCACAATAGAATGTCTTACGAAAAAAATACTTTTTGAAACTCATTTCTATTTGTAGTAGTCAGGAAGACTTTTTACTCCAAGCACTGAAAGTTGTTTTTGTATGGGAGGCATTTATTTGTCAAAAAGTCAAATTCGCCAAAGTTAAAAAACCTCAGAACTATCTTAATCTGAATATAATTAGGAAAGTTTTAACTATTGTGGTAAGATAATTTAATAACGTATAATTTGGCTTGTATAATTAAAAATAATAAAATGTTTTAAAACGGAGAATTTGGTAAAGACTGTCAGAAGATCGTGGACAAAAAAATAAAGGTACTGTGGATTATATAAGGGTCTAAGATACAGACGCTCTTACATTTTATTATGATTGTATTTTTATTATGTAGTTTCATAACCACTGACTATTACAAAAAAGTGCTGCTTGAAAATTAGCATTCATTAAAAAAATACACCAGATCATGCATGGCCAGATTTTATCGTGTACAGTCTTTAGTCTTTATTTGGACGAGTGCTCGAAAGACTCAATGCCTCGTAACGTCTAACCTCTAGTTCATTATATACAGGCAGACAGTAGGTGAAATGGCATAATAGAACCAAGCTGCACCCTAGTCTTCAGGGTTGACAATGCAGCTGCAGTCGGCTTTAAATGTTTATGGGCCATAGAGCTTACTTTCAATCTGATAGCCTGCTTGCCTTCTCAATATCATAAAATAAGCAATAATCAAGAAAATACTGTATTACTTTACTTTAGATTTCATGTGTTTTGTAGACAATAATATCAAAGTGAGTAAAATTCTAATATCGAAAGAGTAATAAGTCAACCAGACAAAAATCGGGCAACAGAAAAAAATAGACCAGAAGATTTGTTTGCGGATTAGGCCACATGCCATGGTGTAGCCCAATTGTGGATAAGCATATGATTTAAGGGATAATGTATAATAAATATAAACACCAATTCAATTTATTATTTTTTAGTCTCCTGTTGGATCCTCGCATCTCAGCCACACGACACGGAGCCCAGATGCCGCAGCTGAAGGTGCTGCAAGGCTCAAACACTCCAAATACTCAGAGCTCAAGCTATTTATCGACGAAGCATGTCGCTGATTAGTTAATGTACATGTTGACGAAGCATGTTGCTGACTATTGTGATCTCTTGAAGAAACATGTTCTTTTTCTTCGTTATTTATTAATGACGGTCCATCGTGGTGCTATTCCGCAGTGATTTCGCCAATGTCAAGTGAGAGTAAATTAGTAAACAGAATAAATCAAAAGTGTTTTCGGACATCTTTTAATCGGCCATCTTTTCTCCTTGAAGGTTACCAGAAGACGAAGCAATGCTGACAATTCCTGGACGAAACTTGCTGCGAATTCATTTTTGTATTTGGCGTGAATTAATTTTATTATTGATGCATTTAGATTAAATTAACTTGCTTTCTAATTGACAGATTTACTAAAAAAATGCATACTTATGTACCATCAAGCTGGTGGACATAATTTGGAACTCCTTAATGGGAAATAGTTCGTTCGTGCAGTTTGTACTCGTTTGACTAGTCTTTTAACCCTTTGAACGCCACTACAGTGGTCGTGTACTGTCGTGCCTACGACGCCATCGCCCCATATAGTGGTCACAGATACAGTGCAAAATAGACCCGAGTGTTTGTGATGTGACATTCATTTTGAGTTGATTGACTGTGGGTTTCAGCTGTCATTGGCGTGTGAGGACGACGTTTGTATCAAGTCAAAGGCGTTCAAAGGGTTAATAAGAGAACATTGTGTAGCTACAACTACAGTCAACAAAACTGTTTTATTAAAATGTTTTTTTCGAAAATCTCTTATTTTCTTTGTGGTTACCAATGTATTGATGTTTTTTATTTATGGATGCATAAATGAATGTATGTTGTTTCATAATAAATTTTCTTTGTAGGGTTCCGAAGGGTCACAGGGCTGTATCTATTAAACCATAATATCTAGACTTTTTTACCTATGACCACTGTAACAACAATAAATTCAAGAAATCTGTTTGTTTCAGCGTTTTTTTGCTCAATCTTAATATTTTACGATGGTACGGAACCCTTCAAGTGTAAGCAAGTCTTACTTAGTCTGTTTTTTATAGGAGTCGTAAGTTTTAGAATACCTGGTCATTGTCGTTGGCTGGCGGGTGGGGGGCAAGGAGTCGGAGCTTTACGAAGCGGGCGATGGTCGGTTCCGGTAACGCTGCAGACCTGAAAAAAAATACACCAAATTTAAAACTACAAGAAACCTAACGCTAAAACTCGATTATAATTATCCTATTGTATTTACAAACTATGGAAGACAAGTCTGTAACTCTGCAGTATAATCACACGGGGCAATTCCGATAGCGATGGCTGTGTTTCCACCAGAGCTGTGCGAGGCAGCAAAGTGTTGCGAGGAAAAATCCACCAATAGGATAGTGAGGCTAGTGAAACAAAAGAATCCTATTGGTGGATTTTTCCAACAGCTCTGGTGGAAACGCAGCTTTAACGCGTCATTCAAATATTTAAAAGCTATAAAACGTTTCTTAACTATTTTCGTTCCCTTTTATACAAATACAGAAAGTCATGCCTTCATTCCCAGAGTGGAGGTAGGCAGAGCTACCAGAATTACCAACAACTCTGTTTTTTTTTAGATAATTCTGTAACAACATTTTGCACAATTAGGCTAAGATGTCAAACAGTAAATTTAAGTACCTACTTAATCTATTATAAACGGATGCATTTTTTTTTAAAACGTTGTATTCCCTTGAAAAAGAACAGACGCTTCGGAATTCCCCCGACATTACTCAAAATGTATGGAATTATGAATCTGGTTTAAGAAATAAACTTTGTACATATGTACCTGAGTTCCCGCGTGCGCGCCTGCGGCGCCGGCCGCGCAAGCGCCACGCGCCCCACGCTGGTGTAGGTGGCGCCACAGGGGGTCGCGGCGCCCTCGGACACCAGGCCCCCGGACACCAGCACCTCCACACAGGATGCTGGGAGGAAGAGGAGCATAAGTATGGGGAAATATTTTGACCCGTTTACAATGGACCCATTGTTCATTGCACCAGTCAAAATATTTGCTCAGTCTTATGCACCTCTTCCTTCCATAAATTATTTTATTTTATGAGTCTTGGATGCTTTCTGCGCGACATATTGCGCGCGCCGTAATGGCAGTGTCAAATTCAATTAATTGCTGTTTACTTTATAACCACCTTCATTATTAAAAAACTGGCTTACAAGAATTAAGAATCTATAAATACTCAACTATTTAATTAAAAACCATCGTTAAAGATTGTACGGTATTGAAGTTCCAGGCAAAAAAGTGCGAAAAAGGTGTCATGTTTGAAAAATAAAAGTATCAAGAATTTTGTTTCTAATCGTGTTTTCACGTTTAACAGTCTCAAGGAAATATTATCAAGTTTAATATATCCAAAGAACAGACAAATAGGCGTTTTGGTTATCGAGATTCAGATCGCAGAACACCACCAAGTTTATCATACGTGGCCTCTTAAGCATCTTGTCCAGGGTATTAGATCCTGTGCGATCTCCTGAATTACTTGTGCCTGGTCCTAGGGGAAATCTACAAGCCTTACGGATGAGCTGGTGATGCGCCAGCAGCTGGAGCTTGTGCACGCTGGCGACGCTGGTGAGCCGCAGCAGCAGCTCGTGGGGCGGGGCGCCCGCGGACCGCCAGCCCCGCGCCGCGGGGCCCTGGGAGTTCAGCTCGCATGCTGGGTAGGAGCTGTCTTCACCTGAGAATAACCACGGATTATAAACTTAGCTAAGTATTTTTTAGTAAATTTCCGCAAATTTTCGAAACCATGCATTCCACAGCACAGATAAAGGAAAAATTGCGAAAACCGTAAATTTTTAGTTACATCATGTAATATTTTTTTTTTAATAATTTTAAATTTACTACCCCTTCCATCATGAAAGCGTAGAAGTATTATAATTATATTATATAATGAGTCTCAACACGAAGGGTCTAGGTTCATTGCATCGGAGATCCTGTCGCTGCATTCTGATTTCAACATCAGATGCACTTAGATACCACAAAGTTGCATTGTCATCGCGTTTACATAATATTGCGCATTCTTATTTTTTTTCAACACATAATGTAATGTACCAATTTCAATACCCAATTGGCTTTTGTTCTTAAAATGTTGTTTTACAGAAGCTTGGTACGTCTGCCCCGTGACTAGGTACGTCTGCGAAATACGCAATTAAGCTTAGAACTCTTAGGATACTTTTTATCTCGGACGAATTCATAAGCAAACGCTTGTTCCCTGATATTAATTTCTTTAAACCTTAAATTCCCTCTTTGCTTTTTGTATAATTACTAGATTATTTCTATCCCCTTTTCTTTCTAAACCCTAAGGTAAAACAAAGAAAATATCTACCTAAGAGTTTGCTAACTTTTACACTACCACAAACCATTACCGATTTTTATATCTATCTATCTATCTATCCATACAAGATGCTTAACGATAACGCAAAACGAATTCGTCGAATCGAAACTATAAAAATGTATAGAATTGAGAGAAGAGTTCGACGCAACCGTCCGGTACTCGTACATCATTCTATAAATTCTCGATACCTAGCAATAGGCGACTGCAACGGCTACTGGCTAGTTGTCCCTTTCGAATGGCCGAGCTTGTTAAAAATTAAGCTCGTAAATGATGGCTCGCCTTACGATCGATGGCTTGATATGACGACCGGTGCATAATTTACAGGGAAGGTCGTAAATTTATTTAGCACGTCATTCCCAATAATAAATACAAAACAGGATACAAATAGAAAAAAACACATAGGTATCTATAAGTTAGAGTAGTACAATCGTGATGGACTGACACAATGTCTCAATAAAGTAGAGGTGCGCATTACAGAAAAAATATTTATACGATAGATAGATTAGATAGATTAGATATTCATAAACGTACAATAAACCTATTTTAGTTAATAAAGTATACTTTGTCACTTTCCATCAAGTTCCAAAGTCATGATGAAAGATAAGGACAAACCATATTTTAGCATACCTTAGTTCGTTTATTTATGAGACGGTTAGTATATTAGATTCGTTTATGCATATTACACGTTCTTATTCAATGAATTTTAATAATTGATTTGTACACAATCGGCGTGATAGAACCTTGACCCACCAAAGAACGGTGACATGCAGTGACGTCATAAGTTTAATCATAAAAATGTCAACCAAATGTCACTGTGACAGGGCTACATTTAGCCGATTGTAAATTTTAAAGTAACATGTACTGCCGTTGTAATAACAGTGTATAGACACAAAGAAATATTCAAATATGGTGCAACAAAGATGTGAGATAGCAGATGCACGTCGGCACTACCTCCCCTACCCCTTTCAGCCGTCCAGCCCCCCCCCCCTCCCGCCGCCGCCCTTCCGCGCCCTCTCGATGCTTCCCGTTGCACCATATTAAAAGCTATCTAGAACGTTCCAGAATATTGATTATCACTAGGGCGTCCGGGATTCATTTCCAGTCATGCGCGGTGCACTAAGTTTATTTTAAAACAAGTTAGTAAAATGGCGTACAATAAAAACCGGATTCCATCCTAAGGATTTAAAAGTTAGTACTCTGGAGCCGTGAAAAATAACTACGGGCGTTTATATATACCTTAATTCTTACTACCCTAGGCGTACTTTTTCGAGTCAAATCGGAGAAATACTGGTAAAGGGCCGAATCTTAAGTACCCGAAACCGACGTGCGTGCATGACTCGATGTATGAATGTGGAAGAAGCGAAAGAAATTTGTCAAGATAAAAGCAAGTGGAAAGAAGTGGTCTCTGCCTACACCTCTGGGAACAGGCGTGATTTAATGTATGTATGTATGTAATTCTTACTACCCCGCTGTTCTATTATTACCAGCCCAGAAAATAAGTCCAAACGCGAAGGGAGTATTGCAGAAAAACTAGTATTATTACAAGATTGTCATCCATTCGCCTATGCACATTACACATTCTTATTCAACCGGCTAAATGGAACCTTGACCCACCAAAGAACGGTGTCATGCAGTGACGTCATAAATTTAACCGTAAAAATGACAGCAAAATGTCATTTGGCCGATTGTAAATTTTAAAGTAACTTGTTGTACTGCCATTGTGATAACAGTGTATAGACACATAAATAAATATTCAAATATGGTGCAACAAAGATGTGAGATAGCAGATGCACGCCGGCACTACCTCTCCTACCCCTTTCAGCCGTCCACCCCCCCTCCCGCCGCCGCCCTTCCGCGCCGTCTCGATGCTTCTCGTTGCACCATATTAAAAGCTATCTAGAACGTTCCAGAATATTGATTTCTGTTGCCTATCACTAGGGCGTCCGGGATTCATTTCCAGTCATGCGCGGTGCACTAAGTTTATTTTAAAACAAGTTAGTAAAATGGCGTAGGTACAATAAAAACCGGATTCTATCCTAAGGATTTAAAAGTTAGTACTTACTCTGGAGCCGTGAGAATAAATACAGGCGTTTATATATACCTTAATTCTTACTACCCTAGGCGTACTTTTTCGAATGAAATCGGAGAAATACTGGAAAAGGGCCGAATCTTAAGTACCTACCCGAAACCGACGTGCGTGCATGACTCGATGTATGGATGTGGAAGAAGCGAAAGAAATTTGTCAAGATCGTAGCAAGTGGAGAGAAGTGGTCTCTGCCTACCCCTCTGGGAAACAGGCGTGATTTAATGTATGTATGTATGTAATTCTTACTACCCCGCTGTTCTATTCTTGCCAGCCCAGAAAATACTTAAGTCCAAACGCGAAGGGAGTATTGCAGAAAAACTAGTATTACGAGTATTACAAGATTGTCATCCATTCGCCTATGCACATTACACATTCTTATTCAACGAATTTTAATAATTTATTAATACACAATCGGATAAATGGGACCTTGACCCACCAAAGAACGGTGTCGCGCAGTGACGTCATAATTTTAACCGTAAAAATGACAGCAAAATGTCACTGTGACACGGCTACATTTGGCCGATTATAAATTTTAAAGTAACATGTACTGCCATTGTGATAACAGTGTATAGACACATAAAGAAATATTCAAATATGGTGCAACAAAGATGTGAGATAGCAGATGCACGCCGGCACTACCTCCCCTACCCCTTTCAGCCGTCCAGCCCCCCCCTCCCGCCACCGCCCTTCCGTGGCCCGTCGATGCTTCTCGTTGCACCATATTAAAAGCTATCTAGAACGTTCCAGAATATTGATTATCACTAGGGCGTCCGGGATTCATTTCAACAAGGAACAAGTTAGTAAAATGGCGTACAATAAAAACCGGATTCTATCCTAAGGATTTAAAAGTTAGTAGTTTGGAGCCGTGAGAATAACTACAGGCGTTTATATATACCTTAATTCTTACTACCCTAGGCGTACTTTTTCGAGTCAAATCAGAGAAATACTGGAAAAGGACCAAATCTTAAGTACCCGAAACCGACGTGCGTGCATGACTCGATGTATGAATGTGGAAGAAGCGAAATAAATTTGTCAAGATCGTAGCAAGTGGAAAGAAGTGGTCTCTGCCTACCCCTCTGGGAAACAGGCGTGATTTAATGTATGTATGTATGTATGTATGTAATTCTTATCTTACTACCCCGCTGTTCTATTCTTACCAGCCCAGAAAATAAGTCCAAACGCGGACGGAGTATTGCGGAAAAGGCTAGTATTAAGTATTACAAGATTGTATCCATTCGCCTATGCACATTACACATTCTTATTCAACAAATTTTAATAATTGATTTATACACAATCGGCTAAATCGAACCTTGACCCACCAAAGAACGATGTCACGCAGTGACATGACGTCGTAAATTTAACCGTAAAAATGACAGCAAAATGTCACTGTGACACGGCTACATTTGGCTGATTGTAAATTTTAAAGTAACATGTTGTAGTACCGTTTTAATAACAGTGTATAGACACAAATAAATATTCAAATATGGTGCAACAAAGATGTGAGACAGCAGATGCACCTCCCCTACCCCTTTCAGCCGTCCACCCCCCCTCCCGCCGCCGCCCTTCCGTGGCCCCTGGATGCTTCCCGTTGCACCATATTAAAAGCTATCTAGAACATTCCAGAATATTGATTTCTGTTGCCTATCACTAGGGCGTCTGGGATTCATTTCCAGTCATGCGCGGTGCACTAAGTTTATTTTAAAACAAGTTAGTAAAATGGCGTACAATAAAAACCGGATTCTATCCTAAGGGTTTAAAAGTTAGTACTCTGGAGCCGTGAGAATAACTACAGGCGTTTATATATAGGTACCTTAATTCTTACTACCCTAGGCGTACTTTTTCGAGTCAAATCGGAGAAATACTGGAAAAGGGCCGAATCTTAAGTACCCGAAACCGACGTGCGTGCATGACTCGATGTATGAATGTGGAAGAAGCGAAAGAAATTTGTCAAGATAAAAGCAAGTGGAAAGAAGTGGTCTCTGCCTACACCTCTGGGAACAGGCGTGATTTAATGTATGTATGTATGTAATTCTGACTACCCCGCTGTTCTATTATTACCAGCCCAGAAAATAAGTCCAAACGCGGAGGGAGTATTGTGGAAAAACTAGTATTAAGTATTACAAGATTGCCATCCATTCGCCTATGCACATTACACATTCTTATTCAACGAATTTTAATAATTGATTTATACACAATCGGCTAAATGGAACCTTGACCCACCAAAGAACGGTGTCACGCAGTGACATGACGTCGTAAATTTAACCGTAAAAATGACAGCAAAATGTCACTGTGACAGGGCTACATTTGGCCGATTGTAAATTTTAAAGTAACATGTACTGCCGTTGTAATAACAGTGTATAGACACAAAGAAATATTCAAATATGGTGCAACAAAGATGTGAGATAGCAGATGCACGCCGGCACTACCTCCCCTACCCCTTTCAGCCGTCCAGCCCCCCCTCCCGCCGCCGCCCTTCCGTGGCCCCTCGATGCTTCCCGTTGCACAATATTAAAAGCTATCTAGAACGTTCCAGAATATTGATTTCTGTTGCCTATCACTAGGGCGTCTGGGATTCATTTCCAGTCATGCGCGGTGCACTAAATTTATTGAAAAAAAGTTAACAAAAAAGGCGTACAATAAAAACCGGATTCTATCCTAAGGATAAGTACCGGTTATTAATTACGCATTTGAATGCGCATTAAAATGATGTAAAATACAGAGATACTGTAATTAAAAAGAAGCTAAGGGAATAACTATTAAGTAATAAACCGAGAAAATAGTAATTACGGTTTTTAATTACAGAATTTAATTCATTTGATTTCACGCGATTGCACTTTTGACCATGACCTTTTGTATAAGCTTGAGTTAATCATTGAACAAAGAAGTTAGGAACAATAAGTTTAAAAATAAATTACCTATATACAACGTTTTTCAAGTATCTATCTACTACTTTAATGACATTTACAAGTAATTTAACCAATTAAAGAGGAATTTAAGTTCACACTAACTGCATTTACGCAGTTACGAATTTAGAACTAAAAATAGTTTTTCACCTAAACATTTAACATAACAAACAACAAATTAATAATAACGCATCAAAAAAAGGAACAACCGAAAACTGAAAAATTAGTGCAAATGAATTAGCAGGGTATAAGAAGACCGGTTTTTTTACTTACTTGTTGCGTATACTACGTGGAACGGTATCCTTTTCGGCATCTCCTTATCCCACCACCGCCCCAACCCCAAAAATAAATCCCATACTAAACAAAATAAAAACACTTAAAACTAAAAGAGCACTTTGTTTGTCAAATCATTGCGTAAAGGGATAGAGTTTAATTTCTTTTTTTAACTACATTTAATAAATTCTGTTGCGGAACGTGTATGCAGGGTGGCGACCGGGAAAGAAAAGATGGAAACTGTGGAAAACCGGAGTTGGTAGGGTTGGGAAAAATCAATAGTGACGCGCGCAGCCCGCGACCGAGTTGGGAGGGTTCGAGAACATGTTATATTTAGACGAGGAGCAGCGCCACCTATCGTCCACTTTGGGTACCAGAACAAGGGATGAAACATAGAACGCGTTTATGTTGCACTTGATGAGTTTGTAATAGAGTTATAATCATTTAATTGGGTGATTTAGGCATGACGAGGTTTCATACTTAGGTACATTAAAAACTTAAGAAAAGTTTGCATTGCCTTTACTAATCATTTAGGTACTTATTATATTTAATTCCAATAGCTTATGCGGCGCATTGAATACACGGAAATAATATGTCTAGTCACTTTAGTCACTTTGAGTTATCGCGATTTAAGAGCTATTTATTTGTACTTTGTTAGGCCTTCCACAAGGTGGCCCGTCGTCGGTCTGATGAAGCTCGGGAAACCGCTGCATGACAGAAGCAGAGGATCGTTGTGGTCAACCTTGGGGAAGGCCTTTGTCCAGCAGTGGACGTCTTGCGGGTGATTATGATGATGATGATGACAAGTTTTTTAAGATTTAATGCATAATGACGTAGATATACATCGTATATTTTAACGTTCAATTTCAAACGTACATTTAAAGCAAATTTCAATCTTAGAAATTATGCATTTGTAGCTTTGTCAAAATTAAAATTTGGAAATGAACTTTAAAGACGCGTTCGATTTTTAAACCGCTATGCATTTAAGGGTTAAATAGAAATACAAATACAAATTCATTTATTTTGCTAAAACATCCGTTAAGTAATTATACCTACAGCCGAGTGGTAAGCAATGGTTATAACGAATTATACACTTGGAGATGAAAATCTCATTAAAATAAGTGAGTATAGATTCATGTTATAATTTTTTTTTAAACAATACATTATTAAAATAAGATATCGCGTATAATGAAGCTGATGATGGCAGCTCGCACCAAAGTAACATCAGAGGCGTTCTTCTCAGCAAAACCATTTTGCTTTCGACTTGTTATCGTATTGTCAATAAAAACAATACTATTGCATGTCACAAGCAATATTGTTTTTGATTGAGCGATAGCCATACAGCCGAGATAAAACGGTAGAGATCTTTGAATTACAAATTAACACTCTAGTAATAAACATACGAGTGAACAAGGCTAACAAAAAACAAGCTTTATAAAACTCAGCTGCTGTTTGGATAATGTCGTCAATGTAACTGTTTCCCAGAGGGGTAGGCAGAGACCACTTCTTTCCACTTGCTACGATCTTGACAAATTTCTTTCACTTCTTCCACATTCATACATCGAGTCATGCACGCACGTCGGTTTCGGGTACTTAAGATTCGGCCCTTTTCCAGTATTTCTCCGATTTGACTCGAAAAAGTACGCCTAGGGCGGCCTCTTCCGACCCGTCCACTCACTTTCGATCTGTATATCTCTTTCGTCAATCTTCTTTCATCCATCCTTTCCAAATGACCGAACCATCGAAGCATGCCCTTTTCAATCTTAGTCACTACATAATGATATATTTATATTTATAATTCTTTTTTTTTCGCCTGATGGTAAGCCATTACCATCACCCATAGACACCTGCAGCACCAGAGGAGTCACAGGTGCGTCGCTGGCCTTTCAAATGAGAGTATGCTCTTTTCTTGAAGGTTTGAAGGTCGGAAATTAATTTAATTATATTCACATTAAAAATCCAACACTCTGGGGGTAAAAATGGATCTCTCGGGTCGTTCAGTTCAAGATTAGAACGATCTCTAAGTCATAACTCGGTACAAATAAGAACAAGTATTAAATGGACAATAACTTTAGGTCTATTGGAAATAATTTCAGTCTAATAATTAGTAGCATAGCTTAATTTTAGGTTGTATTCCTACTCAAACCTTAATCCCTACTCACTTCGTATTTCGGTAGCCTTTAATTGTCAACATAATGACATCAACTGCTATAAGTATATTTTCCTACTCCTGTACTTTTATCTGTCATTTATACAGGGTGTATACGGAGGGGTGGATCAAACGAAGGTCAAAGGTAGGGGACCTCAAGGGGCATCTGAATCACCCCCATGTATGTTCAGCAATTGTTAGTAGTTTCGGAGATATTGATCATTTTAATCGGATTTTTTGTCACTTTTCCTTATGTCCGTGATACGAAAAACCCCTCCCTAAATTCATGTATTTATACTTTTTTTTTCCAGTGTTTTCTTACATGATTAGAATCACTGTAAAATAAGGAAGTTTTTAAAGCTAAATGCCATTTTTTGTTCATTACAACTTTTTGAGTAATCGCACAGAGTTACTTTCTCCATACTAAGGAAACCCCGCGTTTGATTTTCACCAAGTAAGGAAAAACAAACTTTGTGTGTTTACTCAAAAAGTTGTAATGAAAAAAAAAATGTTATGTAGCTTTAGAAACTTCCTTATTTCACAGTGATTCTAATCATGCAAGAAGACACTGAAAAAAAAGGTATAAATACATGAATTTAGGGGTTTTTCGTATCACGGACATAAGGAAAAGTGACAAAAAATCCGATTAAAATGATCAATATCTCCGAAACTAATAACAATTGCTGAACATACATGGGGGTGATTCAGATGCCCCTTGAGGTCCCCTACCTTTGACCTTCGTTTGATCCACCCCTCCGTATACACCCTGTATAGCACGAACACTAATATAAGAACATACATAATATGTCCGCAGAATAATCCAGAGAAAAGTCTATCTTGTCTATGCCCCAAAACAGCACTTGTGCGTTTTTGAGATAAAACGATACGGCCAGCTGCCAAAGCTTAGCGTTGCACAATCGATTTAATCATATTTTAACGATTGTGAAATAGGGACTATAAATCACCTAATGTTTTGAGAAATGATTTCAGTTACCTGATTGGTCGATTTGAAAATAACTGTATTCTGGTTGGTTGATACGAAATACAAAGTTTTTTTTAAAAGATTTAAATTAGTTAAAGAGAAACACGTACTTAAAAGAACCTATCGTTCCGTTTGACAGTCGATGTGTATTGTGATTGGTGGATTTAATTTGGTGAAGTATTCTGATTGGTCAAATTAAAATGTTTTGGAATTGTAAATAATTCTATTTTCCATTCCGTCAATTTAAAAACAAAGTAAACCATAGACACATATTTTGTCATTTTCTTGTTTCCCGCTCGTTTGTTGTTCTTTACTTCGGTCGTTCGTTTGTAAGTTTTTTCGCTTAGTGTTGCATTTCATTTGAAACCTAGTCGTAAAAAAAGTATTGTATGCAACGGCGTATAACTAAGTCAAAAAACACTCGTGGCGCTTACTTTACGATGTTCGCCTTCGGCTCACATCGTAACACACGCCACTCATATTTGTTGACCTCTCTTATACAACTATTGCATAAACTACTATTGCAGGTTATACATACATGTATGTATGTAAAACACTTTATTGTACAAAAGAAAAACCAGAACAATAAAATTAATATAAAAATCTTTTCCAGCTAACCCTTGGTTATATTGATAGTGGTGGTTGTAATGAATGATAAAATAAAACAGCTTTAGCCTTAAGCATTTAGTTTATATCCGGCAGAACTGTGCATCAGGCGTGTTGGCTACAATCCAAGATAGGAGTACTGTTACACGCGTGTTCACGCCGGGCTCCCTCGAGGCGCACGCCCGGCCGTAGCTGATGATGCCCACCGAGAACAGCCGGCCAGTCGACGGATCCGTGTACAGAGCCGGGCCTCCGGAATCATCCTGCAAGAATGACAGAATGAATGCCCTGTGGCCGTATAAAGTCGGTCTGAAAAGCCGAGATGGACGCTATCAGTGGGCTAAATTCTACTTAAAAAACCAAAAAAACCGCATTCTAATTCGCAGAAAATAACTTCTTGTAATAGTTCAGTCACAAAATTCAAATTCAAATTCAAAATTCAAAATATTTAATCAGTAAATAGGCCACATGAGGGCTCTTTTACACGTCGGTAATATAGGGTGAGTCTACCAGCGCTTCGGACGAGACCATCATTGCGGAGAAGAAGCGCCGCAAGAAACTCCAGCAGAAGGTCATTTTTTCAATCATAAAAACATAATAGTACTTAAAACTAAGTTACATTAAGTAAAGTAAGTTACATTAGGTAATAAAGTAATAAATAATAATTTCTTAAAACTACCAAAAATAAAATCATTACAAATGTAAGGTCAATAAACCTTAAATAAAAAAAAAAAACTATCAGAACAACACGACGAGGTCTCTACGTCAAAAGCAATAACTAGAAAAAAATATTTAACAACACTGCAATGGAGACGGCTCCCACAATATTTTATTTTAACTAACTAAGCCCTCTCGAATTTTGAGGATACCTGGCAAGCGTCTTTCCCTGGAGCGTAGGTGCAGAGCTGGCGGTCGGTGAGGGTCGAGATGACGTTGCGGCAGGAGCTCTGGCTGGTGACCGTCACGTCTACCTTCTGCAGAGTGTTGGACGTCGGCCCGCCGGGATATAACGTACCCCAACCTGGAGAATTAAGGATTTTCGCGAGGAATAGTTAGAGAGTTGGCTGCCAACCTTGGCTAGTCGGAGAGACACGATAAGAAGAAGAAAAGGATTGTGAGACAGAATGTTTCCATACAAAATTGGGTAACGTTTCTCTCGCCTTAAGCGTGGTCTGATTTTTATTGATTGAACATGTCGTAGATATTATGACCTCTAGGCGGTTGAATCCAAACTGTTGTGGTAATGTGTTTAACTCAGTCGCTAGTACTGTCTAGTACGTTTACAAACTGTAGGTACGTCTAACTAGTATTTATTTTCTTATAAAAATTATGTTTTCAATCCACGATTCCCCATACATAGGTAATCTTTTACACATACCACCTGGGCCCGGGGAAGCCTAAGGTGACATAACCCATGTTTTCTAAACCATTTGTTGCCCTGCTACACTATGGCCTACCATGGCCCGCAAAGGGATAGAGTAATGCGTAAGAGTGAGATACCAGAATATGTTGCTCGCTTTAACCCAAGATGGCCATGGTGTGTTTCAATCCTACGTTACGTTTCCGACAATAACCGAGAGTGAACAGAATACCCACTAAAACCCAGCGATTCTCCCCCCACACCGTTGTTGGCGAGGACTACGACCCTCACTGGCTGGCCCGCGGAGCCCGGGCACCGACATTGAATGAGCGCCATGGAAGATTCTAGGCGCGCACAGTTTGTGTTCAGACCCTCGACTTAGTGAGTTTTTATCAACATCATCATAGTGAGTTTTAGATGCGGAATAGTGCATGCTTATTTGTTAAGACTATTAACAGATTATGATTTAAATTAATATTTGCATGTCGTTAAATCACGGCAGAATACGATACTTTGTATACAATAACATCCTGTAACTAGATTTAAGTATTCTTGCGAATAAACATTTCATTTCATTTCATTTCATTTCTTACCCAGAAAGGTGACAGTTCTTCCTGTAAGGTCTGTATCCATGAACTTGAAGGGCAGGCAGGCGGGCCCGACGCGATCGCTGAACGTGATGTCATTACTTAATCTCACGACTGCGATGTCATAGTCGTAGGTTGTGCTGAAAGAGAGTTGGAGACGGGTGGAGAAAGGTTTGTGCTGGATTAATAGTCCAGTAAGCAGGTATTTTTGCCGTGCAAAAGGTGGGGGTTAAAATGTTTTCATTTATATTGCTTAAGTATAGGCTAGTTATGAAGAATTTAAGTTTTCTACCTTGGGGGGTTGGAGCGTTAGCCGCCATCTTGAATTAAAGGGGCCCAAATTTGATCTGTTTGATATAAAACTTCAAGAGTTGATTTTATGACACAAATTTCTATTGGAAGTATAAAGGTATTAAAATTTCAAATAAAAAGGCATGCATAGCTTTTCTGTACGTCTTATACAAACAAAGTTACGCGGAATGGTCTAATTCAGACGCGGTTTAATTTGAAAATTGGATAAGATGTTATCAGCCCTGACACTACAGGTTGCCCATAAGGGGTTTCAAAGTATTTTGTCTATTCAATTAATGAAGATATCAAGAAAAATATACTAAGGCTGTCCGATTTTTAAGCTACCCTTGAGGTTAAGGTCTCTGTATATTTCTACTCGGTAAAACCATATTGCTTTTGACATGTTATGTTGACATGACATGACATGTTGTTCTTAACATGACCGCCATTACTGTCAAGCCATTATCGTAATGTTGACAATATAGTGACATGTCAAAAGTAATATTCTGTTTTTCCGAGTTCCTTGGTTTTCAATTGGAAACGTCAAAGTACCTCTGTAGCTTACACGAGTTCAGCTATCTGAATATGTTCATCCAGACCTAGGAATATTTGGGGTAAAATTAAATGACAGCTAGGGATTGCCTATATCGATAAATTCAATTATTGATGCTTTTCCTATATATTAGTGATCGCTCCAAGTTTTGTTTGTAAAAAATAAATTTGATTGAAAGTATGCAATGAAACAAAATAGCAAAATAATTCTGGTTATAGTTTATTTTAAAAGGATTTTTTAACCCTCACTCATCATCATCATATATTTTTTCTGTATTGTGAATTTCAGAATGACTGCCCCTTACTATTGTTAAAATAAACGACTAGAATTTGTTAGGAGTAATAACAATATGACGATGATGAGGGAAGGTTATAAATCCTTGTAAAATAAAGAATGACCAGAATTATATATTATTAGATATTATATTATAATATTAGTCATTTAGTTTTGCCCCGTATATTCCTAGGTCTGGTTCATACTCACGAGTTATACTGAGGGTGGGTAGTGATGCGCTGTATAGTGAAGCCCTGCGTGGCCGGCGAATCTCCTGAAATAATTAAAATTAACTAATTCTTAAAGTCAAGAGGGGTAATTCCACGATAATGTAACGAAAGTTACCATTTCAACGAGTGTTTTTGAAACTTTGAATGCTCATATTTTTCTGCATATACGAGTATATTTAAACACGTATATAGAGATTAATGAATCCTTCTATTTTGAAATATAACTAAACAAACAAGCAGAATGCTAGAAATTGGTAACTTGCGTTACTTTCTGCCATGGAATTGCCCAGAGGACAATTTTGAGATATAAAAAAACAGGGAACAAGCTCTCACACATCACAAATTGAACTAGTCCCAAACTTTGCTCTACGGTTGTACTATGGGTAATACACAATGATAAAGTCCAAGGGTCCTAGTATACCCTTTTTTATTACAAGTTAAGTTTAAAAAATCTAAGACAATAGAGAAAATCTAATCATTTAATTATGTTGTTTTTTGAGATACTATTTGAATTTGTAGTAATGGCTTCGGAACCCTATGCTGAGCATGGTCCGACATGAAGTCGTACTGACACACATGTACACACACACACACACACACACACACACACACACACACACACACACACACACACACACAATCACACACTCGCATATAATGTACGTTCACTCACATGCATGGTTAGTTGTACGCAATTGTATGTATGTAGTATTTTGGTTTTGGTTAATTTTAATCAGTATAGTATAGTTATCACGGTGCCCATTTACCTCTCCAGGTCTCACTGAAAACCAGCGCCACGGAATATTGAAATAATATTCCGTGGCATAAAAAGCTGAGTGGAGACCATTTTGGGCTTGATGCAATTAAAATATAATTATCTGGTATAAGTTGATTTAGTTAAGAAAATTGTATTATTTTAAGTGCCAAATAAATTTCATTTCATTTCATTTGACATGCTCTTGCCTGGTTTTTTTTTATCGATAGAAAAATACATTCACGCATCCCACGTACTCCGGCGGACTCCAGAGCAGAAGGATCAGACAATACCGTCTAAAAAACATCATCTACATTTCGTATAAGTTTGTCTCTTTCTTCTGCATATGCGATCCCGAAACGTCCTCCATTTTTATATATTTTGCGGCGATCACCAGATCATGAAACAAATTTAGTCCACACAGAATTAACATACGCACCTTCGGTAGGACAAGGGCACAATTGCCATAGTTGTCATATGGTACGTTGTGCCCTTGTCCTACCGAAGGTGCGATGTACCTGTGTTCACGTCATGCTCCCCGACCACCACAGCCAGGCTGGGCTGGGCTACCGTGCAGTGAGCAGCGGTCAGCACGTAGCGCCGGTCGATGATGGTGGCGCCGCACTTGATCTGGGAAATCCTGGTGTCCACCAGCCCGGCCATCATGGGGTACTCGTTGACTCCCGTCTCCTGGCCGCCTACGATACGGTTCTGGAAAATTTTAACCCCTTACACAAACTGAAAGAAAGCCTACTTTGCAAATCGAAGTTCGGAGTTACGTTAGCATCCCTTCTCTCAATTTAGTCTCGAATGACGAGTGACAGGGATGGAGCTAACGGTATCTTCGATAAAAAAAAAAGATAAAAGATGTTTATTCAGTAAGTAGGCCGCACGGGCACTTTTACACGTCAAAAATCTACCAGCGCTTCGCAAGAGACCACTGCTGAGAAGAAACGCCGCAAGAAACTCAACAGTTAGTCGTTTTTTAAATATACAATTTTAAAACATAACCTAGCATTATATAAAACAATGAATCTAACATACGATAAGAAATAAATGTATTCACGCGTAGTTGAGCAGGAAAATGTGTCAAAACTCTGAATTTTCTCCAGAACTAATCGAACTTCAATTTTCAAAGTGAAACTTCAAAAAGCCTCTGAGCGCTGTTACGGTGGCACTATCCTTTGTAGTATTTGCCAGATATTAACGTTAGATCTCTTACATTTAACGTATTGGATATAGGTATAGGCACGTAGTCGTGCACTCTAGCTCACTCAAAGTCGCCACTGGTTCACGCCTTGCATTTGGTGAACACGCTTGTCGATTCTGCCCCTGATTGTGATGTATTTGCCAGTGGATGGAAGGTCGTTTGTATTGAATGTTTGAAGTGATGCGAGAAGATGGATGCCCGCATTTCTTCGGTGTAAATAATATCTATATTGTCATGTCTTATATTATGTTTTTATTATTAATTTGACTGTCGTTGTTAATTTATATTTAGTATGTAATTCACAGTGCTGTAGAGTTAAACTGTTATGCTGTGTAATTATTTTAAATAAATAATTAAATAAATAAATAGGAGACGAAACGAAATTATTTGTCGAAATTGTTTGTTTGTTATTTGTAACGGAAAAGTATCTATGGTGCCATCATTATAAGTTTAAGGTTGTGCGTTTACTTGTGACATCGTAGCTGCCTCATTGCACCGATTTTATTAATATTATAGCGACATAATGACAAAGTAAAATATCTTTTAAAACTTTTTGGAGTTTGCCCTGTTTTTTATTCATTGTTGGTTGTATTAACGTGTCTCACAGTCTTAATCAACTATTTATTCAAATTACAAGACAAACTATGTCAAATTAAATATCATTACTACTTAGGAAAAAACTCGTAGCTGTTATTTCGAGATGTATGAGTTTGAACTTAATTCTCTTCAAGTTTAAGTTTTAAAATTGTACGTCACGAATTATCAGATACGAGGTTTTTTCCAAGCAATGACGATATGTTTCAACAAAAGCATTGCTACTTTTCGCCCTGACACATAAAGCAAAAAAACAATATCTTAGGATAGAAATCAAGTTTTTGACACTGGCTCCATCGGTAGCCACCGGGGTGCGAAAACAAAAAGCCTTTTTCGAGTTGTTCCCTGCAAAATCCAGTTACCCAGCCAAGGAACGGAGTAATGCGTAAGAGTGTGATACCAGAATATGTTGCTTGCTCTAACTCAGGTATAAATACATCCTCTCACGCTAGCCATGGTGTAACGAGCCATCAGACACAGCACCAATCCTACGTCACGTTTCCGAATCGCATTTACTCTACATATACTTATTTGAAATCGTGATCTAAATCCAAATATAATATCCACTCACGAACCTGTATAACTAACTATTGCTACTCTCTATTGTGTACAATACAAAACTATTGTATTGTATTGTATGACCGACTCACGATTCCACCCATCTTATACTCGAAGACAACACGAAAGTTTTTTTTAATATTCGTTTGAGGCAAATAAGCAGACGAACCACCTGTTGCTTGTTTTATAAAGTTACAAATTACAATTTACAGGTTGAAAGTTTCCATTTTACCAGTGACGAATCCTGAAAAAATAACCGTGTCCTGAGAAAAGTGCATTATGACTTGCGAAAATTATGACTTGAAACACATTATGACTAATAATAATTATGGCAGTCAATAGAAACCCCCAGCCGGGATCCCCTTGACTGCCATACATATCGTTGGTCATAATGTATTGTTAGTCATACTTTTTTTTGTCATAACTTCTTTCAGGCTGAAGTTACACTGTTTTTGATAAACGTTTATCGTGTAGATTATTTAGGTTAGGTTAGGTTAGTTTTATAAAAATCCTGAAAAAATAACCGTGTCCTGAGAAAAGTGCATTATGACTTGCGAAAATTATGACTTGAAAAACATTATGACTAAAAATAATTATGGCAGTCAATAGAGACCGGCCAGCCATTTGAGCAGTGATGCCATTGTAGACCTGTAAAATTGTTACTTGTAGCTTTATAAAACGTGCCCCTGCCGGTAAACAGTAACCGTCAGCTATAAACATCAGCAATGCCAGGGCACAGCCAAGTGGTTGCCTTTCTGAGGATACTCTTTTTAAGCCGCGTTAGGAGATTATGTCAAAGTGCTGAGGAAACGTCGTTGTTCATTCTATAGTTTCAAAGTACGAAGAAGAAAGGACCTTTGAAAACTGACCGTAGTCGACTTTAATTGATCCAGGTAGTATCGATGAGCTTTACTCCGGTGGCGAGTGGTTCGACAATAGAAGCTGTAGGCACTAAGCTGCAAAATTTCTCAGAGCACTCCCAATGAGCGTAAAGATCCAAAATCCCTTCGAAGCTCCGAAGGCTCCAACCTTTTCGTAATATTGGGATCGTCTACAATTCGAATTGCTCGTCGTTGTATAGTCGAAGGGAAACAATTGGTATTTCGGAGCCCCAGCCCAAAGCTCGTGATCGTGAAGTATCGCTAGGATCAGTTTAGGGCTCCTAGCTTTTCAGAGGCCAGTTAGGACTAACCCTCCAACTGATTCTTATACTAAACATTCACGCTGAGGATCCCAATATTACCGGATGTCGTTACGCCCTGGAACTAACGCACTGAAAACTCCGCAAACTCGCGTTTTTATAGATTTAATTGAACAAGGTTAAATTTTCCCCATTCGGAGACTTACCTCAGGGCATTTTCAAGCTCAGACACAAGTTCTGACCGTCTTTCCACTACGACACTCCAGGGGATACTATGGTGGCCAGGGGATACAGTGATGGAAACCATGTTATTAATATGCAGAATGAAGAATGTCGGAGACAGCACCGAGCCTTGTGGAACTCCAGCGTTGATCGTCAATATTATCGAATCTTAGAACTAAATACGGAGACGGGTCGATAATTCTATTCGCCACACACCTTCCGATACATTAACGTTACTCGATAAAAGGAAAACATCCGGGCTCGAGGTCTAGATAGGTTTATATACAGACCTAGGAATATTCGGGGCAAAATTAAATGACAGATAGGGATTGCCTATATCGATAAACTCAATTATCGATGCTTTTCCCATATACTAGTGATCGCTCCAAGTTTTGTTTGTAAAAATAAAATTTGATTGAAAGTATGCAATGAAACAAAATAGCAAAATGATTCTGGTTATTCTTTATTTTAAAAGGATTTTTTAACCTTCACTCATCATCATCTTATATTTTTTCCGTATTGTGAATTTCAGAATGACTGTTCCCATTTACTATTGTTAACATAAACGACTAGAATTTGTTAGGAGTAAAAACAATATGACGATGATGAGTGAAGGTTATAAATCCTTTTAAAATAAAGAATGACCAGAATTATGTTGCCGTTTTGTTTAATTTGCATACTTTAAAAAATAAACTATTTTTACAATCAAAACTTGGAGCGATCACTACACTGAAAAAACAAATGGGTTGATTTTACAAAATTTTATGCTTAAAATAGGACTTACACGTGAGTTTGGTTGAGTTAACCAGGAAAAGGTTGAAGCAACCATTTCAATGTGTTGTTTTTACTAAGGTTAGGTGTTACTTCAACGAAACTCATGGGTGGGTCCTAAAATGTAGTAAAATCAACCCATTCGGTTTTTCAGTGTAGTACTTATAGACTTAGTGGTTACAGAATTATCAACAAGTTTTTAGAGTTGTTGGTAATTCTGTAGCTCTGCCTACCCCACTCTGGGAATAAAGGCGTGAGTTTATGTATGTATGTATGTACTTATATGGGAAAAGCATCGATAATCGAGTTTATCGATATAGGCAATCCCTAGATGTCATTTAGTTTTGCCCCGCATATTCCTAGGTCTGTTTATATATGTAACGGCCCACGAGCTTAGACGGTATACGTACGTTCTTTTTGTACCCGCAATTGCACTGGGTCGGCGGAGACGCGGCCTGCGCGCGCAGCTGGCAGATGAACCGTCCGCCCGGCGTCGTCGAACCAGTTATCAGCCCTGCGGAGGTTTAGGGGCTTAAGGTGAGAATTCCTCGTAACATAGTTCCGTTAGTCAGTTAAGAGGATAGTCAACCAGGGCTCTATCAGATCAAATCTACGATGAAGGTCTATAGTGTTGAGTGTGACACCTTTAGATGTATGACAAATTGTGTATGTACAGTCAGCCTAATCAGCTGCACGATTTTGTACGTCGTTCACAGATTAGTGCAGCAGTTCCAACAAGAAGGTCCCCGTGTGGTAGCCGGATTAGAATAGTGCCACTCCGTATCTTTCCGTGGATGTCGTAAAAGCCGACTAAGGCAATAAAGGCGTGTAGTACTGTTAGGCGATGGGCTTGCAACCTGTCACTAATACACTGGTAAACATCTTCGCCTAAGTGTGCAAAATGTGGTTACAGAATTATCATAAAGTTTTTATAGTTGTTGGAAATTCTGTAGCTCTGCCTACCCTACTCTGGGAATAAAGGCGTGAGTTTATGTATGTATGTATGTATGTATGTAGGTATGTATGTTCCAACAAGACGTAAAAGTGACAAAGCACCGACCGTATTGGAACTACTTATTAAAATGTGTAAAATTTAATTAATAGTTTGGTTTCGAACCACAATCTAATGGCCTGACCTTGAGTTAGATGCCCGTCCTAAAGACGCATCAAGATCAACAAGTTAAATGATGTAGGTTTTACGTAGTAGAATAGAGGCCCTGAACTACTGACAGTAGAATTGGTAAAATTTAAGTTTAGGTAGGGGGGAGGGGGGGGCGGTGCAAACCGGGGAAGTGAAGTAACAGAGGGAGTTAGATTCGGACTCCTGTGCATAATTGACACGCATTCCAACTTAAATTAACTATTAGTATCTAAGGTATAATACAACATTGTTATTTATGTTTGAATATAATTAAATTTTGGTACATGATCAATTTTATTATATGTGGGTTTGGTCCCGCTATGCCTCGTATATTGGGGTAAAAGTGGGGCAGCATAAGGGGCATTGTGGGGTGTGAAAAGGGGTTTTGTGGGGTAGTGAATTATAACACCTATTACAAACAAATTCACCTCTAACAGTAACTGTAGTTATCATTAGTTAAATTAAACATATAAATCTCAATGAATCATTAACATACATTGAGACTGGCTGTAGGTACTGAGATTGCCTTTATCATCTTCATACATACATACATACATAAGCTCACGCCTTCATTCCCAGAGTGGGGTAGGCAGAGCTACAGAATTACTAACAACTCTAAAAACTTGTTGATAATTCTGTAACCACATTTTGCACACTTAGGCTAAGATGTTTACCAGTGTATTAGTGACAGGTTGCCAGCCCATCGCCTAACAGTACTACACAGGCTATATTCCATTATCATCATCATCTTTTTATAATCGAATAAAGTCATTACTATCAAACAATACCTATCAGTTCTAACTGTAGCATCAAATCACAATGTGGGTATAAATCATAATTACCTAATCATCAATACACATATCTATTTAGCATAGGGTTACACATTTCTTGGCGTGACAAAACTAAAAACACATGGAAAAATGTATAACCCTGCAAATTGATGTATGATGTTAAACTGCTAAATAATCAAATTCCTCGACTTTGGGTACATTACATTAACAAATGGAGATAGACGTTGACGATTAAAATTACTTCAACAGGCAGTGAGAAGACTAGGTAACTGTTTCGCCGAAACTAACTGCTGCCTGGAATTAACCTAATAAGGCCCACCACGACACACGACGACGACGCCGCGCTGGCATAGTTGGTAGTGACCCTGCCTACGAAGCTAGCGGTCCTGGGTTCAAATCCCGGTAAGGGCAGACATTAGTGTGATGAGCGCGAATATTTGTTCCTGAATCATGGATGTTTTCTATATATTTAAGTATATATTTCTCTATATTAGTATTTATATCGTTGTCTAGTACCCATAATGAGTTTAGTTTGGGACTAGGTCAATTGGTGTAAGATTGTCCCCTGATTATTATTTATTTATTTATTTACCATACAACGATTTACGAATTTTCAATGGAATCTGGATTTAATGTGAATGAAATAAAGACAATTTTCAAATTTGATCATTAGTCGTAGAAACAAAAGAAATTCCACCTTATTTCCTTAGCACTTGATCTTTATCATAGCCGGACGCAAGCGCTATTTTATGGTCAAAGCAAATTGAACCCTGTGTCTTGAGATTTAAGGTACCTAATACATTCTCGATTTTATGAGACATACCTACGCTTTTTTTTCTAAGAGGGCAGTATTATGAAACTATTTTTAGTACAAGGGAAGTCAGGAAGTCAGTAAGAGCTGACAACTCACCAACACTGATCCTCGTGTTAGTAGACGTGGCGGTGGTGCTGCCTCTCCCGCAGTACACATCAGCTCCTGACAGCTGAGGGTCCCCGCTCCGGGAGATCATCAGGCGATCCAACGAACACCCTTGGCTCTAGAACATTAATAAAATCTAAACCATGAGAATTGAAGAGTCTGTCTAAGATTTGAAAATAACTGCCAAAATTAAGGCGAAACTGCGATTCATACAAAGCCTCTCAAATTGCAACGAAACTGCTCACCGAATTTCAATTGAAATTTCATTTTAAAAACAAATTGTTCAAATTTGATACATTTTACATCATAATATTCATAATGATCACTCTTCATACTCTTCATATAATTTTTTAGTACTAACGATCGGAACTCATAATCATCTGAATTCATAACGCAAATATTAATGAAGCCGTACACTTTTCTCAATTTCTTAAATATCTTACGTGTAATAAGGTTAGGTTAGGTTAGATTGAAAAAAAATCTCAAAAAGTAACTGTTTCTTAAAAAAAATGCATTATGAAATGCGATAATTATGACTTAAAAAGTATGAGGAAAAAAATTATGAAGAGTGATTATTATGAATACAAATATATAGCTGCATGGAAATGAGGTAAGTGTAGTTCTTACGGAAGGCAGCGAAATTTCCGTGCAGTCCAAAACGTTCACGTATCCAGCGGGGGCGATTCCGACCCAACGGCACTGCCGCGCGCCGGTGTAGTTGTTGGGGTAGCCGGGGCTGTAGATATAGTAGGTTTGCCCTATTTGCACCTGGAACATGACCGGTATCAGCGAAACTGACCGTTCTAGGCACAGACCACTTACCCTATAGACTCCGCTTCGGAACAGTTTCTCTAGTATCTCATTAAGCCAAAATGGCGGGGCGCGGGGGGTGGAAAGTGCACCGTGATTGGCTAGTTCAAAGTCAACGAATAATCAAGTGTGCGCGTCGTGGTGCGCGCCCATAGAACCATGGCAAACAGTTAGTATTTTGTGAGCATAAGCATGGCTTACGGGGGCGCCTTTGTATGCGGAGTCTATAGGGTAAGTGGTCTGTGGTTCTAGGAAACCGTTTAGTAAAACCATACTGAGAATTATTTTTATAAGTTTTATTATAAAGTATTTATGTATGTAAACACTTTATTGTACAAAAGAAAAAACAGAATAATGCAATGAATATAAAAATATGTACAAAGGAGAACTTATCCCTTTAAGGGATCTCTTCCAGCTCTAACCTTTGGGCGATTGAGGAAAACAAAACAAAAAAATAGAATGAAGACGTAGTTTACAGAAACTGCGTGAACTATTTTTATTTTTATTTATTTTTATGTTGTCGACAATATCAAAAAACGCGGTCGGGGTTTTGTTATTTTATTATTTATAATTTACTTATTCTAATGTTTAGGTTGTTTATTTAATTAAATTCTAATTCTGTAAATATTGTATTTGATTTTCTGTTTTTTGTACAATAAAGTGTTTACATACACACACATAACGTTCCTTTTTTTCCCCATTACTTAGATTAAAATATAATAGCCTACGTCACTCACACAACCAAGACGAATCTAACGATATTTCACTCATCAAAATCGATCGAGCCGTTCAGGCGACAGAACGTCACAACAATGGTACCGTAAAACTACACAACTATGGTCCTAGCCTGCAACAATAGTCCAATATTCCTCATTACATTATTCTAAAATATGACACCTTACTGCTATTATTGCTGGATATATGAACTGTTTGGCCTAAAATTGACTGCTCTAAACTCTAGCTATAGCTAAATCTATCATATTTTTAGAATAATATGAAAAGCAAAATTGGTCTACTGTTGTAGGCCAGGACCATAGTTATGTACCTAGTTTTACGGTATAGACATATCCACATACGCGCAAAAAACATTAACTACCCTCCTTTTGGGTCAGTCGGGTAAAAACGGGGCAAGAGCATGTCGGACCATTAGGCCGCTTCCTCACTTGGTGGTATACTTGCAGTAAAACACGGAATCGGTGAGGGTTGCTAGGCAACTAGTGGCGTCTACCAATCAACGAGCAGTGTTTATGCCGACAGTAAGTTTTACTGCACGCATACCGCCAAAAGCGGTCTTATGCGCAGGGTTCCGTGGCCCATATTATTTGTTCTAAAGGGCATTGGGTAAATTTGTTTGAAGAATATTGTCATTTTTTTTGTCAGCGGCCACGGATGATATTTACATAGTTCATTAGAGGACCTCGAAATACACATAGATATATATCATTTATGGCGTTTAATAATATCGGAGCCGAGATATTAAAGATTTAAATGTTCAGTTTTTGGTACTAAAAGTACGCCCAAGTAAGAATATTAAATATCTCGGCTCCGATGCACTTAAGAGTATTATATTACATAACAAAACATGTGTATTTTGAATTATTTTATCATAATTTACCACTTTTACTAATGGCCGCTCACCTTGAAAATGTACGACTTTTACAAATGACAACACTTTTACCCAAACCCCTTTATACGGATAAGTAGGTACTCACGTTCTGAGTGAAATCGCAATTGGCGTCTTGTGCAGTCGCGGCCTGGAGCAGAACCGCCAGCACAGCAAGCCCCAATAATATCATCTCTAGAAATACATGGCAAACAGTCAGCCTCTTTTCGAAGATCATTTAAAATACCATCCATCAATTAACCTACCGCCAAATAGCAGTGTTCGCATTGTTGTGTTCCGGTTTGGGGATAAGAGAGCCGGTGAAATGACTAGCATAGAGGCATTCCATCTTAGTCCTCAGGGTTGGCAACGCATTTGCGCAGTCTTAAGATTGCATTGCATTCTTGTGAATGCGAAAGTCTATGGGTCACAGTTTCCACTTACCATCAGGTGGCCTGTGTGCTCGTTTGTCTACTCTATGCCATAAAAAAAAAAAAAAAGTAAATACCTACAGTGCTAAATGATTTTTATCCCTAACTTTTAAGATGCACTTCATGGGTTACTTTTGCTAAATGGGTTATCTTTTAAAAAATACCAGCCAGTAGTCGACCAAATCTTCGTCCTCCAAGGGCAAGGCTTATTCAAGAACAACCCAAACAAACCCTTCCAACTTCTTAATGCTACACATACTTGAAGCAACACAGTTAAAAAAACAATGCCTGGAAGACCGAGCGTCGCGTGGGTTGAATTTCGGCGTTTTTACCGCCGCCGTCATCATTGTCTTCGCATATTATTCAAGATAAACTTTATAAATAGACTAGCGACCCGCCCTCGCTTCGCTTCGGTTTATTTGAGTTTTCTATAACACACGTACATAAAACAAAATTTATTATACAAAAAAACCTTCCTCTTGAATCACTATATCTCTACTAAAAAAAACCGCATCAAAATCCGTTGCGTAGTTTTAAAGATCTAAGCATACATAGGGACAGACAGCGGGAAGCGACTTTGTTTTATACTATGTAGTGATTGTTCTTTTAAATGAAATAGATACTACCCGGGTCCGTTGATTTTGGGGTCCATATTGGCTCACATAAAATTCTTATTCCTATGTTTTGTTTTACTACCGATTTGTATTCATAATAATTACTCTTCATATTTTTTTTCCTCATACTTTTTTGTTCACCTTTCGAAGTCATAATTATCGCAACTCATAATGCCTTTGTTTAAGAAACTGTTACTTTTTGAGGATTTTTATAAATCTAACCTAACCTAACCTAACCTTTTCTACACGTAAGATCTTTAAGAAATTTTGAAAAGTGTACATACATACATACATAAACTCACGCCTTTATTCCCAGAGTGGGGTAGGCAGAGCTACAGAATTACCAACCACTCTAAAAACCTGTTGACAACTCTGTAACCACATTTTGCACACTTAGGCGAAGATGTTTTCCAGTGTATTAGTGACAGGTTGCAAGCCCATCGCCTAACAGTACTACACGCCTTTATTACTTTAGTCGTCTTTTACGACATCCACGGAAAGATACGGAGTGGCACTAATCCGGCTACCACACGGAATGAAAAGTGTACTGTTCCATGAATATTGGTGTTATTAATTCAGATGATTATGAGTTCCGATCGTTGAACGAGTATTAATTTTTTTTATGAAGAGTATGAACAGGATCATTATGATGTAAAATGGTATGAGAATAATTTTCGGACTTCCGATAATAGGACTTAAAATGTTATGTGAGTAGATACGCACCCTTGATTTTGACATCAAAAATTGCTAGTATATATTTTCGTCAATATATTGAAGAAAACAATGGCGGCGGTTGAAACGCCCGAATATTCACCTGAAAACGTATTTTCCCGAAGACGACAACCAGATTGATTTTTGACCCACGTAAACCCATCGCAAACCCCTATATTTCCAATTTCATCGAAATAGATCCGTTTGTGAGAACATTACAAATATAATTGTAACACACAAATAAATTTTGTTCAGTTAAACGGATTATAACCATAAAAAAACAATTTATTACACGTATACATATATCTACTTCACCTTTATCTTTGCTATCGGTCAAAGACATCGCTGATAATCCTTCACCGTTTTAAATAAATTAACCAATTCGCAAAACAGCAAACCTACTACAACCACTAAGTTCAACTAACCGCAGTATTACTCTATAGCAAATTATATATTTACTTTAAACTACATAATAAATAATAATTAATAACTTACACTTGTTCAAACGTAAGAATTTTAAGTATTCCCACGACCAGAAAGATAGAGCCTTGAATTCTTATGTATTGCTTTGAAGGACGTGTCAAGTTGTGTTTGTCATTATAGATAATGTTTTCGCATTATGTTAAAGTGAAACACGTAGGTAAGTTATTGACTTACTGTACAGCTGTTTAATTAATTTTGTTCCGACAAATTAAGTAGCAAACTGAATTAAAACATTCTTATCTACACTAATCTATACTTAATATTGTAAAGAGGTAAAGTTTGATAGGTTGTATGGGGTAATTTCAATTTTGAAAATATACGACATAAAATAATCTAAAACAAGAGTGTTTGACATATTAGTAAAAAAGGCCTATTACTCTCTGAATGACTTTATTAATGACAGGGTTTAAAAATATTCAATAGCTATAATATTGTTCTTCATGTTTTAATCAAATAATTTACCATAAATAATGTTCCTTATATTTAATTAAGTACTAATTTTGATTTTAATTTTCCTTGTATGTTTTTTATAATAAATGTGTATTAATTAAGAACGAACTAAATATTATATGAATATTTTGATTATAGATTCGGCTGAATGTTTAGTTTAATTTCATGCTAGCTAGCTGCATGCCAATATGCTAGCTATTTGTATGCCTTATGGCGGGACATAGTGCACCAAACTATACACAACATCTTTTAACTATAACCTATGTTTACAAATAAAGATCTTTGATTTGATTTCATTTGATTTCATTTAATCTCTGGATCTGCGGAATGTCCTTTCTCAAGGATTCAAGTTGTCTCCAAACCAAATTACATCGAGATTGGTTTGACGTTTAGCCGTGCAAGCGTAACAAACAGGCAAACTTACTTTCACATTTATTAATTGTAAACCAAATGTAAAATTAGAAATGACACATACATACATACATAAACTCACGCCTTTATTCCCAGAGTGGGGTAGGCAGAGCTACAGAATTTCCAACAACTATAAAAACTTGTTGATAATTCTGTAACCACATTTTGCACACTTAGGCGAAGATGTTTACCAGTGTATTGGTGACAGGTTGCAAGCCCATCGCGTAACAGTACTACACGCCTTTATTAAAAAAAAATACAATTTAATTTAGATTTAGAACGCCATGATGAGACACCGATTTTCGAAAACCGTTAAAGAACATGGAACAGACATAAGCGCTTGGCCATCTGGCCACTAACGTCAAACCTATAATTTTCGGTAACGATAACAATCTCGCCACGCATCTTGTCTAGAGCCTTTCCGAATAGGCGATAACGACCAAACCTAAAGACATACCTCTGTACTCAAATACATGTTAAAGACAGTTATGGGTAAAAATCAAAATAAATGTCCAGTTAAAGAGAGTTTTGTCACCGTCACGAAACTGTTGGTTAACGTCAAACATACGTCAATTGTAATGAAATTGTAAGTTAGACATCATTTAAGTGATATTTAAGTAGCGTCCTTATGTAAATTTATTTTGATTTTTACCCTTATAGCTCGTTCCTCCTAAAGAAAGAATAAGAATAAGAATAATCTTTATTACGTAACAGATTTTAATATGGTTTCCATCAATAGATAGAGTAATTCAAGTGGAAGGTTTTAATGTATTATAAATCCTGGATTATGTACGGGTGCTACAGTAAACTCAAATAAACCGAAGCCCGAAGCGGATCGTTGTGTCAAATGAAATCGTCAGTGCGCCTGCAATACCGCGTAAGTAAAAAAATCATGTAGTTGCAAAATGTACCTTACTGACTTAGGTGCTAAGGTGTACTTTGCAACTTATTTATTTTTTTAGTTACGCGGTATTGCAGGCGCACTGACGAAATGTCAAATTCTACCCAAATCTTTCCACACCAAAAATAGTCAGAATAAGTATAACTCAGAAATTATTCAAAAAGTCCAGAAAGTAACTAAAATTAAATAAATAAATAATTATTTACTGTTATTTACTCACAGTAATATCTTTCAATAGTCAGGTGTGGAGGCGTCGTGAGAGCACGACGATCCTAGACACGATTAATTGTTAAAAGCGAATTAACACATCTACTGATAACGTGGTAAACAGAGCAGCACTGGGTGAATATTTGAAACGGCGAAAAAGAGTGTCTATTTACTTTGTGCTCCAATAATAACAGAAAGTCTCAATTCATTAATGTGATTTGATTCTACATTAAGTATTCTTGGAGGTGCACTTACTTAAAAGTTTCATTTTGTATATTTAAAAAATACAAAAATTAAAAACTACCCATATTTGCAATATTTCTCGTGTCACAACACGACATAAATTTAAATGAATAAGATTATACGCTAATTTATGTACTTAAAAACAAAAAAATTATATATATTTATAGTTTAATACTTAGTTCTCAAAATTCCAGTAAAAACAAAGAATACTTAATCACTATTTCATTCAAAACATGAAGCTAAAAAATTGTCACGAATAATTCGTCATTCTTCGCAGCGATGCTTATTTGGCATATTTAGTTAACAAAAATACTTGTAACGGAACGAATGTCGTTCCTATCCCCCCCCGCAAACTGCTCCTCAGTCGCCCGTGAACGCTCAACCAAACAACACGTGTCGTTTTAAAAATATTTTAACGTTTGTTCCTCGCTGCTCGAACGTGTCATAGTTTTCGTCATTGGCCTTTTCTATCTTTACTCCGTAAGTATTCACTTGTATTGTAATAAAATTATTTCATTTTGTGACAAATTTGATACGATTTACTTATATTTGAGGCGATATTTTATTTCAACGTAAACTTGCAGGTTACGACAAGTTTTGTCCCAAAAATCATTCTCCTCAATAACGCTGCTCAGCGTTAATGAGGAGAATGACTATTGTAAAGAATAATTACTTTGTGATATTGTTAAGAATGATAAATGTTGGGAATAATGATTTTTATCTGCCTACATGATATGAACTCAATATCATGTTGTCGTTTTGTTCTCAGTTTTAATGTCGCAGGATATTTCATTTTTAAACCCCGACGCAAAAACAGGGGTGTTATAAGTTTGACGTGTAAAATGTGTGTGTGTGTGTGTGTATGTTTTTTTTAATAAAAATAATATAGTTGACAATAATATTTTGATTACTGAGATACTTAAAACCATATTCGTCTTAAAACTTATGAGCCCATGAGGCATTTTTGTGCCGCTGTGCTTAATTGCCACGATGTCTAAATGCCATACTCGTACCTATTTTGTTTAAATCAATTGTTGTTGCAGTGATCCTTGGTGATTGCTTGCGGCAAAAGTAACAGGTAATTAGTAATTACAGAAACATGGATGCTAAGAAATCGGAATTGATACAAAAAGTAATGAAGTATTATGAAAAGGAGGAACTGCCCAAAACACAGTCATCGGGGTCAATAATAAATACATTTACTGACAAATCAGTTCAAGTCAATGCATCATGATATGCTCTTGATATAGTTACAAACCTATTGTTGTAATAAAAAATACCAAAAATAAATAATTAATGTTTATTGATAAATAAGCTGTACCTTAACTAATATGTATGTTTTATAGGTTTATTGAAACAGTTTAATTTGTAAAAGTTGAAAGTGAGATTTAGTTAAGTTAATTAAAAAAGAGTATATTTTCTAAATCATTATGCGAAGAATTAGTTCATGTTTAATTTGTTACAGTGTGGAGAAAGGGCAACGATTTTATATATTATGTGCAATTCAATAAATAAATAAATGTTTTTTTTATAATGATACAAAATAATTATATTTTCGCAGGTACACTATGTACTTAGTCAGACTTCAATGAACACGTAAAAAATTGTTCCCTTTTTTTTGCATGATTGATTTCATTCATATTAAGATAATTTTGTCAAGCTTAGCCTACACTAAGCCTTTAAATAATGTAACTACAGTTACCAATAAATACAATAATTTTTCTATGTCTGTTCCTTTAATTTATGCCAAAGAAATTGACATTGAAAGTGTCATTCTTCTCATCAAAGCATCATAGAAATCTCAACAATTGTCATTCTCCTCACACTTTGTCATTATACTCAACACCTCTGTTTACATTTTTTTCGATTTTGGACAAAATAAACTTTAGCGACACGTGCCTCTTTTACAATTCGTTATTTTAGTCTGTAGTCTAGATAATATGATTACTTGAGTTGCGGTAACACGATATTTATTACAAAGACAAATGTTTCTAACAAAATAAATCATTCTCAAATATTCACCACACTAATCGCTAACGCTTTTGATAACAAAACGATTTTCCGTTCGACGAAAACATTAAGGAAATGCTCGAATATAGATGAGACAGGTCTAGGAATGATAGCGAAAAGGTAAAAAGTAAATATATATCTGCCTACTAACAAAACTTGTATTACAACAATGTTTAACATTATGGGTCCCAAGACACAGGTTCAGCCTAGTTTGGGGGACACCGGATATTTCATAATGTAGACCATCCACTCAAAATAAATTTATTTTGATTTTATTTTACATAAGCGTAAGTAGATTAATTAAGTAAGTGTGGCAAAGGTTGTACGAAAACCACCTTATTCTGTACTTGAACACATACTCGTATTACTGCACACCTACGCATGCTATTTTTGTTTTATATTCATTGTTTTCCATAATGTTAGGTTAAGTATTGTCAAGCAATATCTTAAAAAGTAACTGACTGTTGAGTTTTTGCGGTGTTTCTTTTCAGCAGTGGTCTCCCCTTGGGAAGCGCTGGTAGATTTTTGACGTGTAAAAGTTACTTAATGAATTAACTTTCTTCATCAGCGGTTGGCGCTCATATAACAAAGAAAGGTTTCAGACCACAGGGTCAAACCGTAACAAACTCTCAAATGAACGTTCCACGGTTGATTTCAAACAATTGGTATCGAAAAAATACTCTATACAAGGATATCGCACCGAATTCTTATTCCTTTACAATAGTTAAGCCCACGTGAGAACAATTTTTCTTAAGGTTTAACAGATTTCTTTCGCGATGAATCAGGCATTCGTTATCAACAAAACACTTACTTATTTTACTTTTAGTTTCATAATGGAGAGTTACTTACCACCAAATGTGAGCAAACGTTTCGATGTTCTTCAGAGATTTACACTTTACACCGCTTTTTCACCCAGAATTAACAATCTTCACTTGTCCTTGGCCATTTATCAGTCATAAAGATTAGGAGTTCTTCCGTCCGACGAGGTAATCCGACAAAGAAAAGGTCACAGGAATCCAAAAATACTGGCAGCGTATGACCCTTGCATAAATCCTTTCAACATGTCCAACAATTGAAATTTTAATTCACATTAATATAAAATTCTTAAAATATTTCGTTAGGTACCAATTTTTTCTGCTAAAATTCTGTAGCCCTTTTTGGGAAGTTACACTTTTAACGCCCTACTTGTCAACTTAATGGTCGCCACTGAACGGTCTCGGCAAATAATTTCCGTGTGACATGCAGGCCCAAGGAGAGTCGTCGAAATAAATCAACCGTTCAGATAATCTTCTAGTTTCATGCTGGCATAGCGGCCCAATGCCATGCGATGTTAACGTAAAATACAGGGCGCCCCAAGACCTATGTTATTTAAGATACTATGTTACTTAAGAAGAATTATTTTTTGTTCATTCTTTCTATTGGCATCATAAAAGTACGGGTGATTATTATTTCACATTTTGTCGGCTCGATTCCGAGACAAAGCAAATGATTTTTAGAATATCTTTGAATGCAGTATTACTAACTTTTAAAAATAACAAAGTCTTACATACATACATACATTAAATCACGCCTGTTTCCCAGAGGGGTAGGCAGAGACCACTTCTTTCCACTTCTCTTGACAAATTTCTTTCGCTTCTTCCACATTCATACATCGAGTCATGCACGCACGTCGGTTCCGGGTACTTAAGATTCGGCCCTTTTCCAGTATTTCACCGATTTGACTCGAAAAAGTACGCCTAGGGCGGCCCCTTCCGACCCGTCCAGTCCACTCACTTTCGATCTGTATATCTCTTTCGCCAATCTTCTTTCATCCATCCTTTCCAAATGACCGAACAGTAACAGTAAAGTCTTCTTTCAGTAAAATATCCTATCTACGATATTTAAGGTACTTTTCCTTCATGTCTCATAGTCATGGGTCGCCCTGTATAGTCAGTGGTAAAAATATCAGCTTATCTTTTGAATATTTTTCAGGGTTTTAGCAGCATTTTATTTGTCCGTAGGTAGTCACACCATCACACCCTTGAACCTATTTGCGGGCACAACTACGTGGCACAGTTCTTTACCCGTGCTCCTACCGCATAGTTCTACTGACCAAGGATTTCTATAGCCGACGGAACTCCGCTATCGCAGGCCGTTTCCTCGTGGTCCTACTATTTTTGTCCTACTGACTTTCGACGGAGCCCCGCCCTTCGGGCATCTGAAGATACCAAACGAACCTAACCTACCTACTTTTACACCCACAATTAGTATTTAGTGATCAAATCTAGGTTCACTTTTTGACCAGTAGGACAAATTAGTAGGACCGCGAGGAAGTATGCCTATCGCAGAGCTCCAACTTCTGAGTGTTTCGCCCCTTATGACCAGCCGAAGCCTTTGTGCGTGAAGCGGAACGTTGTTTTGAGCCAGCGTGCAAACTCAACGTATTTAGCGACAACTCTCTCCCGACAATGCACGCTGCACGCTCCGCTGTTCCGAATTTACTGTAGGGCATTATAAACTATGCCGTATTCAGGGCAAGGTATTCAGGGAGGCCTGGCCGGGTGCGCCAAAGTTCATATAAAATTGCAAATTAGATTATTATAACTCCGAAAATGTATCTCATATAATTTTACAACCTAATGATCACTCTTCATACTCTTCATAATTTTTTTGAATACTAACGATCGGAATTTATATTATGACTTAAAAAAGTATGAACAAAAAAAGTATGAGCAAAATTTTTCGGAGTAATGATGAGTATAGTCACAAATAAAAATTCGAAAGACCAATTTTATATGAGCCAATATGGACCCGGCCTGGCCACTTACTATGGTGTTTTCTCCCTTTTTCATAGCAGAGTAGCGTCGTGTTCGCGGACAAACTCCGAGGGATCGGGCATTGGACATCGGGTGGTTACGCGTCGCGCGCTAGCGTCGCTTTATACCCTGCACTCTCCCAGTGTAAGAGTATAAGTACTATCAGCCCAATGGAACCCTGACCCACCATAGAACGGTGTCACAGTGACATTATAAAACAATTTGTTTGACACTTCTTATGACTTGAATCACAACGTCTCTGTGACACAGTTCTATGGTGGGTCAAGGTTCCAATGGTCTGATAGTACATTTTGATGCAAGTGCGGAAAGTATGTCTTTTTACACGAGTCTCGAGGTGTCTTGGCTGCAGGCGCACTCTACGTGTATAAAAGGTAGTTTTAAATACCTTCGCAAAAAAAAATCTTTATCTGATAAAACATCCCTGTAAAATTGGAACAATCAAAAACTAGCTACAAGAATACCACTTGTGCAACCGTGAATGTGGAAGCGAAATAAATTTGTCAAGATCCCTCTGGGAAACAGGCGTGATTTAATGTATGTACATATGTGTATTAAAAAAATACTTTCTTGGGGAAAACACCTGATGCGTAGTTCAGGCAGTGGCGTCAAGGTGTCACGGCACGACCGAGGTGTGTTCTGTGTAAAGAATCGAGGCGCGAGCGGCTTTGCTTTGTTCCGAGTCTAGTGTGTTTTCTATGTACAGTACAGGAAATTGATTCCTAGACCATTTTGGACGATGTAGATTATATTATTATGTAGATTTGATTATATATGTAGATTTCTTACGATTTTATTTACAGTGTCACTTTGACAGTCAATTTCCTTGACTGTGTGTGTTGTCATTCATAAGTATTCATTTCTCCATTTAGCATTTTGAACGCCTTACGTCGATTACTAAATGTGTCACTTACACGCTTAACATGTTTGCTATGCTATGCAAATTAAAACGTATCTAATTGATACGAAGCCAACTCTCTTTTAATCTCGAACTTGTGACTGCTGTAGCCGTCTTGGCGTCAGTAGCGTGGCTTTCAGTTGACAGCAAGAGCCGTCCGTAGCATTCAAAAGTTTGACTTGATTATCGTTGCATAGTACCGTTTTAGTACAAGCCAAGAGCTTTGTTTGGGACTAGGACTAAACCACAATTTGTGTGAAATTATCCCCTGATTTATTATAGACTGTTAACGACACGACGTGTCGTTGTCAAACAAGTCATAACAAGTCTCACACGTTTTAGTTGATAACGTCACTTTAACACAGTCCATAGTGGCGTAAAAACCAAAATGGGTTGACTGTAGTGCCATTAAAACTTAGTGCGCCGGCGCCTCGATGAATCTGCCAAGTACAGTCAGCATCAAAAGTAGCTAAGCAGAGTAACATGCTCAAAATGATCTAGTCATGACGTATTCTCTTGATAATAGAGTCGAGTGCAGATCATTTTGACCTCTTGGGTTGCGTAGCTACTTCTGTTACTGACTGTACCAGACAACGAAAGGGGCAACGATATATGATTATATCTTTCAGTACCTTGAACATGGAAAGTTTTGTCACATAATACACACATACACTAATGTGATTCAAAAATCCTAATTTCAACCTTATGGCTACTGTCAATAAAACAGTGTTGTCATTTTACCAAACGCATTGCTCTGGTTACTGTGGTGTGTCAAATGTATATGCTAGCTTTTTACAGATGCTAATAAAAAAGCCAAGGCTCAATCTACGAATACTTTATTACAAATTGTATAACATACTTTCATTTTATCTACATTATATTTAGGTACAATACAATTCATGTTTATAATTACAATATAAATTCTATTAATAATATCGTTGCATTTAATCGCTTTTAAACTAAATCTACACAGTTTTAGGTTACATATTTTTTAATACACAATTGAATATACACGGCTCTTCACTAGACCACAATTCTGCCCTCCTTAACCAATAAGCTGTATCTTAAATTCAATCACCAAAGCAGATTCAACTCTATATCCTTAATAATAAGGTTGATATTACTACAGGAGGTTTATCTTAGTTACTGCGTTTTTGCTTGGGACGACAGAATTGTATAATCGTATAAGCAAGGTGAAAAATAATTAATAGCTAAGCATAAAAGGGTCACAAAAAATAAGGACACAATACTCGGAATATAGTGTCATTAACAGACCTAGGAATCCAAAGGCCAAAATTTTATGACAGGTAGGGAGTTCCTATGTCGATAAACTGAATTATCGATGCTTGTTATATACTAGTGATCACTATTTTTGTGTGAAAAATATTATTTTATCAAAATTATAAGAATTAAACAATGTAATAACGTTCTATTCTTCTTTTTTTCAAAACGGTTTTTGTAACTTTACTCATCATAATTTATATCTTCATTAGTCATTACCGTCTCGTTTACAACTGTTAATAATTTGTTCCAAATATTCAGGCGTTAAACGTCTTCGTCTTGGCTGTTAAATCCATTTCAGGAGGGTAAATGACATCAATTTCTGTGAAGGTCATAGTGACAATACTACAAAAAAAAACATACAATGGTGGGGGCAAGTACAAGTACCTATATAGAGAAAAAGTATCGGTAAACGAGTATATCGATATAGGAACTCTCTACCTGTCGTAAAATTGTTCCTCCTGCATTCCTAGGTCTGGCCACCAAACATTAGTCTATTGTGATAATTGACTGACCCTTCTTTGCCACCTATTATATACCTTGCTAGCTTTTACCCACGAGAAGGAAGGTCCGCGTAGATCTCGTTTATCGCTCGATATAGCTTGTCCTATAGCAAAACAAATCAGTAGTACCTTTCATATTCCCTTAATTCTTATTTTCATTAACTTTATTACAAATCTGACTCGATATTTTAATTTCAGCAAACACAAAAACAGCAAATACCTTTGACTACCCCTTTCCTTTCTTCTTCCTATCTCTATCATCTTGGAAGTATCCTCCTGGTCCCGGCACCAACTTAACGCCGGTTTTTTCCGGCTTGTCCGGTGTTCGGTGTTTGTCCGGATGCTTGTCCGGGGAACCGGACAGCTCGGGCGAAGAGTCCGTCAGTATGCCTTGCAAGCGATGAGCATTTGTTTGGCTAAGCCTGTGGAGAAAAAAAACTGGCAATTAGAATAATATTATTATACTATAGACCGTTTGAATAAGTATTTAAAAAAATATAAAGAATTAAACCACGTGACGTAGTTCGTCAGCCAATAGGAGCAGAACACTGATACCTCAGAGTTGCAGAAATCACTTTTGAATGACAGTTGAACAAAGCCAGGTTAGATTTTTTACATTTACCATAAAATGTTCCTAATTTGCTCTCCCACGGGTAATTATGCTCCATGGTTACCTAACCACACCGGAACACAACAATGCGAACACTAACGGTAAGTTAAAGGATAAGATGGCGGTAGCGATCCGAACGGACACCGCACAAGGTCTTGCCGCCTAAACAGCGCCTCTATTTGTAATATTATTTTATACCATTACCCCTATAAAAAGATTATAAGTGCGTTTGAATTTAGAACGCACTACGCACCGATATATTCGAAATCCATCTCAATGCTATACAACCTCCTTGCGCAAAAAAGACGCGATTTAAACTCCTTGTGCAAATAACTCCTCGAGATTTGATTGGTCGTCATTAACGATTAGGACCTTAGTATGTAAAAAATCGTTTAGATTCTTTGCTGTCATTATTTATTAGGTATGCTGTATTAGGTATGCTTTGCTGGCATGAGTAGGTAGGTAAATTTGAATTTTTCTTTTTCTCGTAGTCATGGTATAATGTATAGTATACAATTCTTGAATAAAACGGATTTATATCGAGGACTGTGAATCACTCGCGTCGCTCAAGATTCTAACACTTGTATCACTCGCTACGCTCGTCATTCAGTCGTTAGTATCCTTCAATTGCTCGTGAGTCATATATGGCCCTCGCTTTAAATCCGTCCTTTATTCACTAATTGCATTATATACTATTGTTTTATAGTTTCCAGAGATATAAATTGCATAAAGTTAATGAGTCAATATAAAGCTAGTGTAAGGTGTAAGGTGTGACGGACCTGACTTCCTCGACGTCGGCGACCTTGTCGATGAGGCTCCGGATAATACCCTCCTTGTGCTCCAGCGCCAGGTTGGCGCGCTCCAGCTCGCGCCTGGAAAAAAACCGGCCAAGGGCGAGTTGAACTCGCGTAGAGAGGTTCCGTACCGAACATACGTTTTTTTCTTTTGGCATAGAGATGACAAACCAGCACACAGGCCACCTGATGGTAAGTGGAAACTGTGACCCATAGACATTCGCGATCACAAGACTGCAATGCAATCCTAAGACTGCAAATGCGTTGCCAACCCTGAGGACTAAGATGGAATGCCTCTATGCTAGTCATTTCACCGGCTGTCTTATCCCCAAATCGGAACACAAGTAATGTGGTTGATTTTTTTTTTGATCGAATTCTTATAGGTTTTCTTGTAATTTACAAGCAATTTTTTTTTCAATAGTCTCAAGATAATGGGGTCCCCGCCATTGGTCAATGGTATTTTTTTTGTCTTCTTTCATGAATAAAATCAAAACTATTTTTTTTACATTAGTAACAAAATATTTGAGATCCTCACAACGAGCCCTTTCATTTGATACATAGGGTAAGGTTTTGAAAACTTTTTTTTAATGTTCTCATTTGTCCCCCGAAAATGAAACGTTTTCTATGAGTTTACGTAGCGCAAGTAAAAAATAAAAAATAAAATAAATATCAGGGGACAATGTCACACCAATTGAACTAGTCCCAAACTAAGCTCAAGGCTTGTATTATGGGTACTAGACAACAACGATATAAATACTTACATAGAGAAATATATACTTAAATATATAGAAAACATCCATGACTCAGGAACAAACATTCGCGCTCATCACACTAATATCTGCCCTAACCGGGATTTGGACCCAGGACCGCTAGCTTCGTAGGCAGGGTCACTACCAACTAGGCCAGCGCGTCGTCAAAAACACAATTTATGGGATACGTAACAAACTTTAATAACAATTACCATTTGAGTAGTCAGCTTAACGGGAAAAGGTGGCCACTTTTTTCCGTTATGTCGATAACTCGAAGTTGAATTGTTATTAAACTATGTGATATACCTTAGAAGTTGTGTTTTCATTTGTAATACAAAAATATACCGTCCGATTTCAAGTACACCGTAGTACAGATCACCAAAAGTGAAATGAAAATTAAAAACAGCCTAGAAATACGGTTGAACGAGAATTTTAAACTGGTACCTAGACAGCGATTACACAGAGATCCGATATGCACTATAATATCTTGACGTCATGTCATCAACACGTCGGTCTCATTAAACAACAAGTTGAATTCTGTTTCGCTAAAAAGAGATAGGAACAAAACTTTGTGGGGTTATATCTTGGTTATTTATATAGCTATTCAAAAAATCATTTTTCTCAACCGTTTGATACATGAATTAGCTTTTATTAAGACTGCGCTGAGTGTACAGTGGCGCCCTCATTACTTTAATTGTGTTTTCTAATAAACTAAAGTATTTTCTTGAAAATGGACGGTAAGTTTTTGTACTACAAACGAAAACACAACTTATAGGGTATATCACATAGTTTAATAACAATTAACCTTCGAGTTATCAACTTAATGGAAAAAAGTGGCCACCTTTTTCCGTTAAGCTGACTACTCAAAGGATAATTGTTATTAAAGTTTGTTACATTATCCATAAATTGTGTTTTTACTTGCACTACAAAAAGCTATCGTCTGATTTAAAGGAAATTCTTTAAAGAAAACATAATAACAGTTGTGAGGGCGCCAATGGACGCTCGGCGTTTGCTCGGCGCAGTCTTAAACTGTAAAAAAAAGTCAATATTCTCTATTAAATCTGACATCTTAGCCTAAAAGTGCAAAATGTGGTTACAGAATTATTAACAAATTTTTAGAGTTGTTGGTAATTCTGTAGCTCTGCCTACCCCACTCTGGGAATAAAGGCGTGAGTTTATGAATGAATGAAATCTGATGAATCTTAGTAAACGTCGTAGTTCACTTAGGCATTATTTTTCTGTCAGATGCAAATGTCACAATTACAGATAAGGACTAAGCACGGCATAAACTATTCCAAGCTAATTCCACGTTTATAAGTTAGAGTATAGTATTAAATTTAAGGATATTAGCGAGTTTACCTGTACTCGACCTGCGCTGAGGCCGCGCGCCGCTCCTGGTCCAGGATGCGGCGCTCCAGCTCTTCCAGAGACGAGTGGGCGCGGGACTTTACCTCCTGGACGAAAAAAATACAATCCCTTTACACATTTCACTGCACGTCTTTTCAAAAACCATTTTAAGTTCAGATTTTTGGGACATAGACTACGGTACGGTACGGGGAATAAAATAAAATAAAAATAGGTTTATAGTGCGACTATGAATAAGCTTCACTCCAAACACGGAAAAGATCTGAATAGGTCGGTTCACTGTTGGATCGCATATTTTTTTTACGCATAATGTATACATACAGTTTCCCAGAGGGGTAGGCCGAGACCACTTCTTTCCACTTGCTACGATCTTGACAAATTTCTTTCGCTTCTTCCACATTCATACTTACATCGAGTCATGCACACACGTCGGTTTCGGGTACTTAAGATTCGGCCCTTTTCCAGTATTTTTCCGATTCGACTCGAAAAAGTACGCCTAGGGCGGCCCCTTCCGACCCGTCCACTCACTTTCGATCTGTATATCTCTTTCGTCAATCTTCTAATGCATAATGTATCTTTTCGCATAAAATAGATTGTCCGGTTTTTACAATAGAGACAGTTTTATTACTAAAAAAAATTGTCCAAACAGCAGATTCCCCAAACAAAGACACATCGTTCATTGAATACAAAAGGGACACAATCCAAAATGAGTCAGTGTTGCATATTAAAATTAGAAGCTATTCGTATAAGATTTTTAATGCAAGATCAAATAATTTTGGAATGTGTCCGTTTTGTATTCAATGAGCGACATGTAGAGCACCTTAATCTCCCTCTTGATCCGGTCCATGGTCTCGAGCGCGGCCTTGAGCGGCTCCTGGCTCTGCGTCCTGAGGCTGCGCCGCACGCGGGTGGCGCGGGCCGCCGCGGCGCGCATGCGCTGCCGGAATATCACCGCTGCCTTGCGGTACAATCTAAATCGTATTTTATTATGAATAGGCATCGGAGTTTTTGTCGCACGGTAAGACTAATAGCAAGCTATGGAGTCGTCATTTGCCATAAATCTAAACTCTTATTCATATTCATACTCATTTATTTATTCAATTATTTAGGTTTTTTTTTATAATCAATGAAAACAACGTTGACGAGTTTAGAAACGATTATTTAATGTTATATTTGGAAAATAAATATTACTTACAATAAAAAATCATTATCATTTTATACTTACTGATTTAATTACGAAAATTTATAAACAAACAAAAGATACATTAAAACACGGCAGAAGTGTATGTTTAAGTCTACACTAGTGGCGAATTACCTATTCGCAGGTGTATAGTTCAAGTTATGAATTTATGGCAATTGACGACTCCATAGCTTGCTATTAGTTTTACCGTGCGACAAGAACTCCGATGCCTAATTATGAATGTAATAAAGCTTGTAATCAAGGGTGACCCAAAATTTACGCAAGATTTGAGTTGGCCTCCTATTGAACGGAAAAGTACTGGCCACTAAAAAATAAAACATTTGACAACTGACAGTATAGGGTTATTAAAAAGGAACGCTAAAAGAGAGACCAAATCACAACACACACACAGTTTACAAATTTCTTAATATTGATTTAACATCGTCAACTGTGAAGAGAGCAATTCAAAAATTCAAGAAAACTGGATCAGTTGTTTTCTTTCTATAGGGTTATTTGAAGTCAAAGCTAGCCAACAAGCCCACAACCACTGACGGATTAAGGAAGGAGGTTCAACGATGCATTCGCGAAATTCAGCCACATTTTGCAAAATGGTCACGGAAAATGTCATTAAAAGAATTCGTATGTGCCAGCAAAGCGGTGGTGGATATTTGCCCGATGTGCTATTTCATACATAACCCTATCCTATGTAGTTAATGTATCAGTAAAAAAAAAATTAAAAATAATAATGTTTTCTATTTCAATTAAAATTTTGCGTACCTATATTTTGGGACACTAAATTACACTTTTAAACTATATTTTCGGAAATCGAACCCTTTTAAGCTTTTTAGGCAAGGAATATCATTTTTCTACTCAACGCAAAACAATAAATTGTCTGTATTTAGCTGCTTTTCATGAAAATCACTGTTATTATATTACCAACCACATCGCTTCAAATACTATCCAAATGGCTGTCAAGAGAAACTGACCGGACATTCTTGAGCGCGACAGCTAACTCCCCCTTAGCCACATCCAGGTCTCGCAACGCGTTGCTGCAACGCTCGTCCGCGCCGCGCAACTGTTGCTGCAACTTGACAATCTGCTCCGTCTTGCGTTCGTTCTCCATGCTGTATTGATGCTTCAATTCTTCAAGGAGCCTGTGGATTTTGAACAATAGGGTATATGTATACCCTGATGTATGATAGTGAATGTTGGGTGTGGCAGGACAAGCATAAAAGTCGTGTAAATGCGGTTGAAATGCGCTCTTTGCGTAGTATGTGTGGTGTGAAACTGATTGATAGAGTAAGGAATGAAAAAGTCAGAGAGAAATGTGGAATAAAAGAAGATGTAGTGACTAAGATTGAAAAGGGCATGCTTCGATGGTTCGGTCATTTGGCAAGGATGGATGAAAGAAGATTGACGAAAGAGATATACAAATCGAAAGTGAGTGGAGGGGTCGGAAGGGGCCGCCCTAAGCGTACTTTTTCGAGTCAAATCGGAGAAATACTGGAAAAGGGCCGAATCTTAAGTACCCGAAACCGACGTGCGTGCATGACTCGATGTATGAATGTGGAAGAAGCGAAAGAAATTTGTCAAGATCGTAGCAAATGGAAAGAAGTGGTCTCTGCCTACCCCTCTGGGAAACAGGCGTGATTTAATGTATGTATGTAGGACATATGTCAATGTCATGTAAGAGAGCCAGTGTAATTACTAGTAAATTTTGATTCGATTCGAATTCCAGCTTAGTCCCTAGAAGGGACCACTAGAAAGGCCATGGGTACTCGTTTAACTTTTGTGTGGCGTACAAAGAAAAAACAAAATCTTTCCATATCAGGTTCCCAAAATGCTTAACCTAGTCAGCAGCCTAAGTGGGATACAATAAACCTTCATTATTTTTCTCGCTTTCCCTTTTACTCTTCTTATGTTGAAAGATAACTAAAAACTATGCGCTCCATCTCGCTCGTGTTATCTGTCCACTTGTTCGTGTCCTCTGCTATATGTGCCTGTACTATCTGCCCACTCCCCCCGGTCCGTGCTAACTGCCCACTCCCTCCCGTCCGTGCTGTCAGTCCAGAGGGCCCAAACAAGATGGACTATGCTAACTATCTTTTCTAGTCGTTTCGTTTTTAAACCAATCGCGTCACTGGCACATCACGTGACTTTTCGTATCACGTCATCTACCAGTGACGCGATTGGTTTAAAAACTAAACGAAGAGAAACGCTAGCTGGCCCTCTGTCCTTCCCCCCTGTGCTATCTGTCACCTCCCTCCCGCCAGTGCTTTGTGCCCTCCCTCCCGTCCGTGCTGGCACCCCGCTCACCGCTTGCAGTGCTCGAGCCGTCTCTCGTGCAGGTCGGCGGGCACGGTGCGCGCGCGCAGCACGTCCAGCTGCGCCATCTTGCCCTCTGACGTCTCTAGAGCGCTCTTCAGGGCGAAGTACTCGCGGTGGACGGTCTCGTAGTCGCGCATCATGGCGGCCACTGGGAAAATAACTCATAATTATCAGTAGTAGTACCAGAAATGTGAAAAACGGTAGTAAATTTTATGCAAGGGGACGATTGAATAGGTCGTTCATGGTACAGTCACCAGCAAAATTATATTATTCAACATTGCACTCAAAATATCTGCCAAACTATAGCAATAAAGACGTGTCGACGTTTGAATAATATATTATTTCTGGCAACACAGTACAGAATAATTGTCAATATAACAGACAATCGTAGAGCCCGCAGCACAGATGCGAACTTTTACACTCAAAGTGAAATTACGAGTTCCACCAAGATCAAAGAAATTCGATTCATACCCTCGTGTGACCCGGTGTGCAATAGTGTATGCATAATGATAGCAATTCAATTCAAACAATTTTGTAATTAAATATATTTTGGAGGAAAAGTAAATGAACATTATTTCCTTGCTGGTAGAGTCAAATTCCCATTCGAGATTACGAGGCAAATTGACATTTTATACATGGCACGAGTCATGTGTTGACTTAGGGCTCTAGGTGACGAGTTTTTAAATAGCTACACTTATTTCGGGTTCCTATATTCAAACCGCAGATAGATAAGGCTTGCTTCGGGGTAAAATTTGACATTTGTCCACACAAAATGTGTCAAATTTTAATCCGAAGTAAACCTATCTGTCCGCGGTTTGAATATAGGAACCGGACATTAGAAGTTGACAAACATGGTGATCCCGTGACCTATCACCTATCACATAATGACTCAGTACACACTCAGTATTATCGCATCCGTTGAATTTATTATTTAAGGCCCGTATTAATAAACTAATCTCAACTCTAATGCTCGTCTCGAGATGTGTCAAAAATGACAGTGTTTTATGGTTTGACGTTTACTTTGACGGATCTTGTGACGGGCCTCTCAGTCAAGATGAGTTTATTAACGGTCCTAAGTCTTTTTGCATGATTACTTACTTTTGCCTTCATACAACTCATAAACTTCTTTCAGCTTCGACTCGGCCCGTTCAGCTCTCTCCACCAAAGTAGCTCTCTCAATATCGGCCGTCTCTTTCTCCACCACCAACTTCTTATAACTCTGTCTCACTTGTACGATTTCCCCTTCCAAAGACGCCACCTTTTCGAGCAGTGTTTTGTTTTCGGTGACGATTTGCTTGGACTTTTTGTTGATGTTTTCGAATTGCTTTTCGTAGTCTAAGATAAGGCTGTCCTTTTCTTGCAGGTTTTCTTGGTACGCGTCGAATAAGGGTGCTGTAAATGCAAAGTGAACATTAGAACAAAGCGCGGCGGGTCAACTTTTTTAATGAGCACAGCCAGCCCGCTATTTCTCCACCCTGACAATGACAGGCGACAGGTGACATTTCAGTGTATATGGAGTAGTTTATTTGAATCCCAGTGATGTGGAAACTTGTTAACTCTGCAATGTATACGGAGTTATCACCTGTCACCTGTCATTATAAATATCTGTATATCCTGGTGCTTAGTTTAGTTTAGTTCATTTATTCATCAATGTAATAGGTATTACAATATTAGTTGCAGTGCGTGTCAAAAAATACGAGACGACATTGAGATCGTCAAACATATTTACTAATAAGTAATCAAAGAATACAAAAATAAATAATAATTATAACACCAACAATTACACATCTAATAGCAAGTTAAAAATATTTTTAAGTGATAACTGCTTTTATAGTCTAAGTGAATTATTAAATACTGAATTTAGAGATAAAGGAATTCAAGTATAATTCTTTATAATGTACAAGTAATATAATTATAAATAAATGGAAAAAATATATAATATAAAACTATAACTAATTAATAATAAGTTATGTAAGAATTATTGATATGTGCAATATTCGTAGCTAATATTTTATTCTAACTAGACTAAGTCCTAGCCCTACTGTCCTAAGTTGCTACGCCCTTGCAGGGTGTCATATGTATACCTTCCATGTAATTCCATCTATATACCTGTAATATGACTTGCAATAAACGAATTTGAATTTGAATTTGAATTTAATAAATGGTCTTTCGTCTGATATTAATATAATGACCCGGTGTCCTTCAAAAGTAGATTTTTTTATACCTACGGAAGTTCGGTCACAATACAATAATATGATAGATAAAACCTGACGCTGCAGCCAGGATTGTCTCCTCAATAGGGAACTCTATAGGTACCTTCTAAGCTCGCTCCATCATGTCCTGGAGCCCTAATATGGCTGCGTTTATCGCTTGACAAAGTTCGGATAAGGCATCCGTCACCTTCTGACACGTAAATAAGTACGACAGTGACGGATGCTTTATCCACATATGACACGCGATATAGACGCAGCCATACTAGGCCCGCCATGTGGTCTGGACTAGGATCAAGAATAAGTCCATATGATGAAAAAGGGTCTCTATTGACTGCCATAATTATTTTTTCATCACACTTGCTCGTAAATAGTGTCCTAACATGCTAGAAAAATCGACCGTAAATCCAAAATAATACCCGCGGGCCTTTTTTTACCATTACGTAACTAAAGTGCGTAATAGCTTTTTTTTTAAATATTATACATGGACTCAAACTATCACAATACGTCAGGACCCCAATTCTTGTGCCATTCGATATGAAGTTTCATTCGAGATGAAATGTCAGTTGAATACTATTTCCTAACAATCTCGCATAATAAACTATTGATCTCATATGTCACTAGAATCGGACTCCGAACACGTTTGACATTATCTGTGGTAAGTCACAGACAATGATGTAGTCTGCCGCTAATAAGTTAAAAATATGATCTTTTGTCTGATTTTATTTCATTTCCTCGCAATTGTGATGAAAAACATTGTATGTTACACGGGTGGTAAAGGAAATACAAAGCTCGAGTCATTAAAGCCCTCAGCCTTCGGCTTCGGGCTTCTAACAGGCTCTCGTTTGTAATTCTTTCTTTACCACCCTTAATACACAATGTACTATAGTCATAATGTGTGTTAAGTCATAATTTTCGCAAGTCATAATGCATTTTTCTCAGGACACGCTTATTTTGTCAGGATTTTTATAAAATAACCTAAACTAACCTAACTAATCTACACGATAAACGTTTATTAAAAACTGTAACTTCAGCCTGAAAGAAGTTATGACAAAAAAAAGTATGACTAACAACAATACATTATGACCAACGATTTGTATGGCAGTCAAAGGGATCCGGATGAAAAGGGTTTACAAAGAGATGTATCCACTTTACCTTATTGCATTGTAATAAGTTTCAGAAGTGCATATATCGAAGGATACTTTGGGACATTTGAGCGTGCGGTTGTAAAAATGTAGGTTTAATGTACATATTATGCTCACATTCAGAAAATCTAAAGCTAATCGTTTATAATACGAATGGAAGCACAGTTTATGAGTCAAAATCATAAGCACATTTACCACACATTTGAGCGTGCGGTTGTAAAAATGTAGGTTTAATGTACATATTATGCTCACATTCAGAAAAACTAAAGGTAATCGTTTATAATACGAATGGAAGCACAGTTTATAAGTCAAAATCATAAGCACATTTACCACACATGTACATTTACCAGGACACTCGAACAAACAAATTCAGTGATTTAGGCTGCGTTTCCACCAGAGATGTGCGAGGTAGCGATGCCAGGCTGCGTAGCGAGGATGTGTAGCGGGCTCTTTTTAAATAAGCGGGCGGGGTGCGGTGAGGCGGGAGCGGAGCCAGGCGCCTTGCAACACATCCCTCGCAACTCATTCCTCGCACACATCTTTCCCTTCTTTTGTATGTACAAAAAACCCGACCCGCTGTTGTTTCCACCAGAGCTAAGCTAAGCGAGGATAGGTAAATGAAGTGTTTCTATTGGTTCATGACAAACACATCCCTCGCAACGCATCCTCGCACATCTCTGGTGGAAACGCAGCCTTAGACAACCACAATCTTTACAGTCTTACGATTGAGGACTTCAGATTGTAGTCTCCAGAATACAAATGTTTTTGGGTCTCACATCCCACTACTTTCAGTACCCTATTTGACTATACTGACAACGACAGGTGAGAGGTGACATTTCAGTGTACATACATACATACATTAAATCACGCCTGTTTCCCAGAGGGGTAGGCAGAGACCACTGCTTTCCACTTGCTACGATCTTGACCAATTTCTTTCAGTGTACATGACGCAGTTTATATGAAACCCAGTGATGTATCAGCGTATTAACTTTGCAATGTATTGCAAATTGTCACCTGTCACGTGTCTTTGTCAAGACGGTGAAATAGGGGGCAGGTGGCCTGTGTGCTCCTTTAACTTGCCTTCTTTAAAATAAAAGGAGATGTTAAAAGGCAGATTTCATAGTTACCTAAAGCTTGCGCACTCAACAATCCAGAAAGATCCACAACCCTCGCCTGCGGTTCATCCGTCCCACTTTTGTGCCCATCGTCGGTGTTGCCAGCGTCTAAACAAAATATTACTTATGGCAACGTCAGAATTGTATTTTTTAAGTACTTTATTTTTGCGAAGACAATGCATCCTAAAATTTAAAAAAATGGCTCTATCTTGACACATTTTATGAGGCCTCCACATAACCAAACATCAGTTAAAAATTATAGGTCGATTTACAAGAGCTGCCAAGATAATATTGAAAGGGTGATTTTTTACGTATTTAAAGAAAGAACGTAAATATAGGAGTAAATAAAAAAAAACCTTGTACCTTACGATCATGAGTCGATTCCCCCGCCAACAGGCCACCGACGCTCTCTTACAACGTCTACATTTTTAGCTACGTACCTGGCCCCTTGTGCCCGAGGCTGGTGGTGATGAGTGAGTCCAAGTCGAACTGGTCAGGTTTATCTTTGTCGGTGGCCAGATTGTGCATTTTGGTTCGCAGCTTCTCCTGATATCGCGAAAGTTGGACGTTCAGTCTATAACAGTTAAAAGTGTTGCGATAATAAATAACAAAGTATAAGAATACGGTATTTGACAAAAATGAAATCAGCTTCTTTTTATGAAACATCAAAAACGCTCCGTTACTATGGAATTTATAGGGATTACTATCTTGTGACGTCACAATCAAACAGCGTCATTATTGTTGGACTTTATGAATTTAAAAATCTTAAAATAGCAAACATAAATAAAAGATTGATGCTTTCCTAGTATTTTTATAATATTTATTTGTTGTTAATGAAAAACCAATTTAATTTCACTCTTGTCAAATACCCTATTTCAAGGACATATTGGAGTTTAATATTTGGGTGAATTGCAAAAATATTGTACATAGTTAAGGGCTCAATTAAAAAATCCTTAACAATCCTTAACTTTTTCCTTTGTGTAACGAAGATTAGTCATATAATCATATGGATAACTTTCGTTACACAAAGGAAAAACAATTGAAGAAAGTTAACGTTGTCTCAATTAAGCCCTTAACTATGTACAATATTTTTGCAATTCACCCATTTATCAACTCAAATGGCAAGGGATAATAGTCATTTGCGCAATAAAGCAAAGTTGGTTTATGCTGCGAGTGTTGATTTTGAATCCCGAGTTGAGTGAAGGATTCTAACGTACAATCCTTCACTTAACGTATAATTCAAACACACGAGATGCATATAACTTTGAAAAGCCGTTCCGCTGCCTCAACCTTTTGAGGGGTTGACCCATTCGTTGGTTAATCGTTTGAGTGGCTAACCTTTGATCAGCTTAACGTTGTATAATGGTAGCCCTTTCTAGCAGGTTAACCCTGAACACCGAAGGGGTTTTGGGCAAGGGTTTTAAATAGGTTGGTATTTCCTACATTATAACCCCTTATCTTTGGGTTAACCCTATCGCTCCTTCCGGGTGCAGACCCACCATACCCCTAGGCATACCCCTTGGGGTAGGGTGGGAGTGAACCATACTACTGCAGTAGTAATGGGATTTGATATTAGATATATTAGTATTTATAGTTTGTCATATGGGTTACTACTAACGGGTACTTCCACTCCGACCAACTAAGCTGATGAAATTTTCTATCATAAATATGAGGTAGGTTTAGGTTATGTTAGATTTCAGCCGGCCCGAAGGGACAAAACACTGAGGAATAGGAGCTCCGTCGACTCTGTTAAATTGGATTTTGAAATATAAAATTTGGTCAGTTAATCCGTATAGTTGGTCGATGTGGAAAAACGAAACCTGAAGGCATATGAGTTGATAAATATCGAACTCCGGTATGGTTTAGTCTCACCCTACCCCCACGGGTATAGCCAACAGTCAGTGCCGTTGTGGAATGCATACCAGACTGTTTTGCAATGTTCAAGGACGTATGGACCCCTGCCTCAATGACTTTCATCGTAAATAACAGAAACATCCGAAAGCTGGGCTTAGCCCTTTATAGGGCAAAACTAAAAATAGACCTGAATTCTAGCCTCATTAGATTCCTCCTAATCGCACAAAATCATTCCAATAAAAAATACAAAAAGTATTTGTTGTAAGTGGTCATTTTTAGTACCAGGTTTTAAAATTGCCCTTCAAAGGGTTAAAGGGGATACAGTCCCCCTAACTGAGTCCTGGGTTTACCCCCAGAAGTGTCCTCACCGATAGAGCACGTCCTTGAGGGCCGCCATGTCCCTCTGCAGCCGCGCGGTCTGCTCGCGCGCCTGATGCAGCAGGATCTGCCGGCTGCTGCAGCTCATACACACCTCTACCAGAGGAATGGCTGTCTTAGAATGTTCTGGAATCGGAACACGTGGTTGGCGTCAAAAAACTCTGCAAATTACTTAATTAGAGTATGGTAATATCTATCTATCCGACGAACGGTGGTGACATGTCAGGGTTCTGGGCTCCAAAATCCGGAGTTTACATTACATGCGTCTTGTCCCGGTTGATAAATTTTAGAGATGGCGACAGGGCATGCAGTACCGGACCCGGTTCCGAGAATTCCATTTCCCGGTTCTAGGCAGGGACGGTACCGGGACTCCCGGTTCTCTCGGTTCTTTTTTTTTACCTCAAATCTCTACCAATCATTAACATTTGAGAAATAAAACGATTAAAAAACTTTATGACTCTTGAATTTTTATAAATATGCAATAAAATCATGCAAGGTTTCTTTTCTTAATTAAGTAAAACACTTACTAGACAGTTGTTTGTTCTTCCTTTGATATTTTTTTTTACAAATCTAGAGATCAATTATTGCAAATATGCCACAAAATATGATGGATGTTGATGCGATGTTGCAGCTTGCTTGTGCCGGTCCGGCGGCGTCGCCCAGGTGTGAATGTTGATATTTGTGATACGCGCCACGATATTTTTTTGATGTTCACGAAAAGAACCGGGGGAACCGGGATGTAATCTTAAGTACCGGTTCTTTAGCCACTATAAAATTCCCGAGCTTTCCCGGGAATTACAGAATCGGGATTTCCCGAGAGAGGATGCCCTAATGGCAACCCTACTCATACTCGTCTTGAAACTGTTTTGCATAACTTTGTCATCATAACCCCCTAGTTTTGTCCGTCCGATTATTACACAGGCACATACCTCTCTCAGGCACATCGCACTGCTTCACCCTATCGCCCAGCTCCTTGCACCTGGCGTCCAGCTCGCAGTTCCTCTCCCTCTCCTCCCTGAGGGCCGTCTTGCACTCGTCGACGTACTGCACGATCGTCGCGTGCTGGCTCTTCAGCTGGTCGTTCTCTTCGGCGAACAGTTTGTTGTAGTCTAACACTGTCTTTAGTTTGTCTTTGAGTTTTAATATGTAGGCGTCTTTTTCGGATATCTGTGAATGGGTACTTTAAGTGATACATTTCAGGGGACAACCTCACACAAAGGGCATTGGGTAAATTTGTTTGAAGAGTATTGTAATTTTTTTTATGCGGCCTCGGAAGGTTTTTACACAGTTATTTAGAGGACCACGAAAATACACATACATATATATATAATTTATGGCGTTTAGTAATATCGGAGCCGAGATATTTAAGATTTAAGTGTTCAGTTTTTGGTACTAAAAGTACGCCTAGGTAAGAATATTAAATATACCGGCTCCGATGCACTTAAGTGCTTAAGTTCTATCATAATTTACCACTTTTACTAATGGCCGCTCACCTTGAAAATGTATGACTTTTACAAATGAATGACAACACTTTTACCCAAACCCCTTTACCTAGTCCTAAACTAACTCTAGCTAGGCAAATAATCACTCGAAGAAATAATCATTCAAACAAATAGTCGCTTCGAAGTAGTCGACAATACCAACTAGGCTAAAGTGTCGTCAAGGAACGACCGCAGACCACACTAATCTTAAATACGCTGACGCAACGTTCTCACAGTGACGCATCTACTGCGTATCGGAACCGGAGGTGAAATATCAATCGGGAGTTCCGACTTACCGGAACCGGATTCGAATCTCCGTAACATTAAGTCCATTTCAATTTTGTTGCCATTAGGCATTAAGTCCGCCATTTGTACTTTATTGTATTTTGTGCAAAGAAGTTTTAATATCTTAGCCTAAAAGTGCAAAATGTGGTTACAGAATTATTAACAAATTTTTAGAGTTGTTGGTAATTCTGTAGCTCTGCCTACCCCACTCTGGGAATAAAGGCGTGAGTTTATGAATGAATGAATGATGAAGTTTAAATAAATAAATAAACACGACGACGCGATAGCCTAGTTGGTAGTGACCCTGCCTACGAAGCTAGAGGTCCTGGGTTCAAACCCCGGTAAGGGCAGATATTTGTGTGATGAGCGCAAATATTTGTTCCTGAGTCATGGATGTTTTCTATGTATTTAAGTATATATTTCTCTATATAAGTATTTATATCGTTGTCTAGTACCCATAGTACAAGCCTAGAGCTTAGTTTGGGACTAGGTCGATTGGTGTGACATAGTCCCCTGATATTATTATTATTATTATTATCCCTAAACCTTAATTTTAACCTTTAGTATTGTCATATTTCTAAATAAACTAACTAAATTTTAAGCTAGGTTTATCCATACTAGGTTTGTTTGTTTGTCACACTTTCACAGCGGAGAAATCCTCCATACAAAAAATCATTAAAATTGGTGCAGCGGTTTATTAATTCATATAATTTCGGTATGGAGTAGTACGACCTGTTGCTAGGTTTTTAAAAAGCAATATTTTTTTACTATTGTCACATAAAGAAGATAAAAGACCGAAAGAAATACCCCTATTACGTATCTTTGGCATTTGCCAGTTACCTTTTTTGGCTCTTCATAATGTTGTAGGCGTTTTAATTTAAAAAAAAGCCACCGTATAGAAATACTACCTTAGTTGGTTGCTAGATCGACACACAAAAGGACCAACAAAGTCTACAGTCACGTCTAATAACATGGACACATTTAAACGTTCAACAAATATGTAAACACGACTCTACTGCCAGGGAATAAGGTTGTATAATATATATTTCTGAAACCATGTTAATGTATACATATTTATGATGCTGACTATACAATGGTAGATCAGTTCTTTTAGCGGGATGCTTGTAACCAACAATATAACAAACTAAAAAACAATGTCAAAATATCTTGGAAGTAAATTTTACCTACTACTGTACTAATAGTGTTCTATTTGCCAGATTGACTTGAAATTTGGCTTACTCATGCGATTCCAATGACAACACAATAATACGCTACTATCGAGCTGGTGTGATGATGAAGACGGAAGGTGGCTATAGGAACTCCTCACTGGCTCATAGTAGATGTTGAACACCGTCGAGTTGGGGCTCATTTGACTAGTCTTTTGAAAGCGAGTTTATTATCAGGGTAATAATTACACTCCGTGAATGCTTAGGGCCTGTTGTTTGATCAGTAGTTAAACTAACTAATTGTTAAATTTTGAAAAAGGAATTGAAAATTTGACACATTTCCTTGAGATTACTTCAAATTTTCGATTCCTTTTTCAAATTTTAACAATTAGTTAGTTTATTACTGATCAAACAACAGGGCCTTAGTAAAAATTGAATTTTTTGAAAAACATTTAATGTTATAATTATAGCTATATCCTTATTATTATAATACACGACTGTTTGATTTTGACCTTCAGTATTTTAATATTTCAAATCCATGTATTCATTAAATTAATTTTAATTAATTTTAATATGGTGGATATATCTGCTGTGAAAGCGTTACAAACAAGCCAATATTAGTAGGTATGGAATAACCGAACTAAAAATGTATTTAGTTCATTTTAAAATATGACTATAGGTACTGAAGGTCAAAATCAAAGTGTCATTATAAAGTCCTAACCCTAAATATAAAAATCAGAATGCATGTATGCACGTCGTCCTTCCTATTCAAACTTTTTTTATTATTTTTTCGGCTGCATTAAAAGATTCGAGACAATTTTTTTTTACTGGTACGTTAATAATATATTTATATCTATAGGATCTTCACTGTAATACAAATAGGCCTATTACGTGTGAAGACGTTAGTCTGGTCTCAATGAAGAGTAAAGAATAATGGGTGGTCGGCAAAACAAAACATGCTTCGAAAAAAATATTTTTTCATATACCTACCTACTTATTTTTCAGCCTTAGTAAAAAATACGAACCACAACGACGTTCTCCTCGCATCGGCTAATCAGCGTGGTGATAAGCCCTTCGTACTTCTTCGACAGCTTTCTCTTTTGGTCTTTAAGCATCGTCTTGCTCTCGCGACTCGGTCTGGGTGACGTCACAGCTATCGCTTGAATAGTGCGCTTGCGCGGCGGCTTCGGTGGTTTCTCACCTAGAATATTAAAAAAAACAAGAAAATCAATATCGATTCATCCTTTTTTTGAGGAGGAGGTAGACGAGCACACATGACTCCTGATGGTAAGTGGGATCTGAGGGCTAAAGACATATGAATTCTTAAGACTACAATCTTAAGACTACAAATGCATTGCCAACCCTGAGGACTAAGAGACCAGTTATCTTGTCCCCACACATACGCACACGCAGACAGCAATGTGAACACAGCTGATTGGCGATAGGTTAACTGATAAGATGATGGTAGCGATTGAACGGACCCTGCACAAGGTCCTACCACCACAGTTTGGGAGCTGTGATGTCACAAACAGAGACACCGATGCACTAGAGATTTTACAAGGTCAAAGTCTAACCGAAAGGGCGTTTGTTCCGAATCACTTTCGTGGTCAAATTTTTGTAGAAGTGGCTGCAGATTTCGATTTCGTTTCTGATTAGATATCCAAGTTTACCGGACATCTAACAGATATGCAAAAACGGCATCAAAATATACACCCAATTCTTCAAAATGATGTCCACAAAAGTGAGCCGGTTCAAACGCTCGCATAATGACCCAGCCTTAAAGTTGCTTTTCCACCGGCGAGGCACAGGCGAGATGAGGAGGTGTGAATGCGTATCAAAGACTAGGTGTGACGTAGGTGTTACCTCAATATATATATCGGCGCAAGATGCATCTTCTAATACACTACTGTCTCTTATTGAGAAACAAAATTGACAACCCAGATGCCCTTAAGCAATTCCGGCTATTTGTACCGGAGCGCTACTCGCGCGCGGGGCGCCGCCACCGCCGGTTGTTCGCGGTGGCGCCGTCGCGCACGCAGCGCGCCGGGAACGCACCTAACACTCGCGCGCAGATGCTCCTTAACGAGTTTGTTTCGCAGATCCAAGATGTCGATGTGTTTGCTGACAATTGGCAACAATTGCTATGTAAAATTCACTGCTTCTGTTGTTCTCTATAAACCTAATATTGTAAATGTCTCTTTTTGTGTAAATCTATAACATTGTAGGCGCCTTGGTGCATACTGTAAGCCTATAATTGTAATTATAATAATAAATAAATAAATAAATAAATATCATCAGGTATGGTCGGCCTTGTAAGTAGCTGCACACATTAGCGCTTTGTCATTTTAATGTCATGTTTGAACTGCTGCACGTTAGCCAAAGGCGTTAAAGCGACAGGGTACAAAAGTATACAGCTACTTATAAGACCAACTCTATAGAGTTTTATTACCATGTACCATTTGTTTTTAACTCTAGTAAGCAAACCGACTGCTTGATGTGTTAACCAAAATGATCCTCAAATGGTGAAGGAAAAACAAAAACAACGTGAGGAAACCTGCATATTCCGCCTAACAAATGTCACAGATTCTACAGGGTCAAAGAATATCCTCCCTTTACTTTCTCAATCTCGTATCCGATGAAATAGTTAAATAGGAAAGTAGTCTTTATTCTTTAGGGAACACAAGTGCTTAGCCTATCTGGATGAAATAAGAAAGGAGATGATCAGCCAATTATTGCGGTGATAAAGCATCTGTCACCCTCACACTCATTCGCACCTTTATCCACATGAATAAACAGGACCATGCATAATACATTAACATGTATGCGACTAATACACACCAATAACATCCCTAGGATCTTCGTACATTGGATTCTCATCAGCCAATTTAATTGGAACCTCGTCGGATTCCTCCAACAGTTTGGACTCGGTCCTCTTTATAACGGTGTTCAGTATATCCCGTCTCATACTGGCTCGTTTCACGGTTGCTGCTATGTCAAACAGCTTGTGGTGCGTAGTGAAGTTGCCAGAAAAAGTTTGCTTCTCCGGACTTATGTGAGCATAGCATTGCTTTGATCTGCGCTGGGGAACCTGTTGGGAATTATTGTATGTATTTCTTTATTCTAGAATATGCAACGGATTCTGATATCTTCACTACCATTTAGAGAATTTCTTCTAGAATGTTCTGTATATATTCTAGTTTATGCAATGATATTACAGAAGTATAGATATGTTACGTTCCTAGTAAATTGCGTTTGAAAATAGTCGCAATTGCATAGTTCACTTGTTTCACTAGTGAATGATAGACAATACAGAAAACACCAGAGTAAGTGAGATAGCTATCGTCAAAAGTGGTCAATTAGGTCTTATTTTAGATCTTCAACTTGGGCGCGGTAGTAACATATCTAATTACTGTTTATATGTATGTATCATTGAGTTAATGAAATAGAATAGACTATAACAAAAAAAGTTTATTAACGAGTGGGGTACAAATAAGTTGTGTGGTCTGTCATATTCTGCTAGCATACGAATTGTACATACTTAAATTGCTACATGCTGAAAAAGGAGGCAGAAGACGATATAATTTTTTAGAACAAATAAAAAGCATATCTTAGTCAAGAAATTTAAAAATGATAAATAATATAATGTGTGTTTCAGAAAAACACATATAAATTGAAGCAAATCAAGGGCGGGTTGATAATAAAACAGCATTAAAAAAAGAATATGGCTATATTTTGTGTTGATAATAGTATTTTTTTGCTACTTGAAACAACTCTTTAACAGTCTAACGTGGAAAGATCTACCTTAAATAATATTTATTTTACTAGTGTGGAGAATACATTGTACCCATTGTTTCACCAAGGCATGCTGTTGTTACATTCCTATCAATTATAATGAGTATTCACACAAGACAATTTGAGCATATTAAGCTATAATGAGGTACAAAAATACCTTGGATCGTCAATGATGGGGTAACAAAAAAAGTGTACAAAAAGTTTAACTTCCACAGACACGCAAACAGCAAACATAATGTTCTTTTTGTTAAATTAATTCAAGTATCTTATATAATTATTATGTAAGTATATACTTCAACTTTTTTGTGTGTTGCTCCTATTACAAATAATTAATGAGTTACTCAAAATCTGTGTAGAGGCCATGGAGTCATGGGTAAATAATTACATGGGTAAAAATATCTTGCGACAAAAACTATACCTACAGTTCCTATCAAACTATCCAATTAAAGAAATAATTGGAGTTGGAAAGTAAAACAGGGGCTCTATCCTACTGGGTAAAACAATATTACTGTTTGACATGTTATACATAAATAAATATCAGGGGACCATGTCAAACCGATTGACCTAGTTCCGAACTAAGCTCTAGGCTTGTACTATAGATACTAGACAACAATAATGATACATATATAGAAAAATTAATACTTAAATATAAAGAAAACATCCATGACTCAGAAACAAATACTCACACTCATCACACAAATATCTGCCCTTACCAGGATATGAACCCAGGACCGCTAGCTTCATAGGCAACGTCACTACCAACTAGGCCAATGCGTCAATGGTATGAATAGTCAACATATTGATAGGTCTCATTTACTTTAAAACTAATAGCAGCCAAGTTAAAAACAATATGGTAGGATTTCAAAAGCAAGATGGTTTTATAGAGGAGAATAATAGATTCCCAGGATTATTCTTCATTAATCTGGTGGCTGATGAAGGGCTGGATGGAGTTAAAAATGGTTACTGCAATATGGTAAATCAACTATATATTGGTGAAAGAATTTTCAATTCACGCCACAATGGATGAGTGTAGTTTATAGTAAGTACAATATTATGCGAGAAAAGTACCTACGCTAAATAATGTCAAGAGAAAAATTGTTACATACATACATACATACCGTCACGCCTTCATCCCAGAGTGGGGTAGGCAGAGCTACAGAATTACCAACAACTTTAACAGCCAGTTTAATTCTGTAACCACATTTTGCACATACAGGCTAAGATGTATATCATGTGTATATTAGTGACAGGTTGCAAGCCCATCGCCTAAAAATTGTTCATGCAGGAAAATTAAGAACTTAAGTAAGTGGAGGGAGTAGCAGAAAGTTTTATATTAATGTACCAAGTTACCTTTGGACTAGAATGATAAAATCCATCTTCCATCGTCAACTGCTTTCTAGAAACGAAAACTTAGCACCCATTTTGTTATTTTTACACAACAAAGGCAAGTATTCCGATCTTTGTTTCCGCGAAGACAAAGCTTTGACGATTGCGTGTTCAGAATAATTTGTAGGTCACGATTTTATGTGAAAACAAAGTAGGTCACAAATTTAGTTCAATACCGAATTATTGACAAAACTTTTAAATGGATAGATATGTCTTTGTTACTTGTTATGTTTGAAATTAAATTATGCTACACACGATGGCTTATTCCGTCGAAGCCGTAGCTGATTTAGAGAGCAAACTTATTATTTTGTTAATTATAAATTTTCCTCGTGTTTTTTCCTACAAAAAAGGTAAACACCGGTATCATGACAGACAGTTGTCATGACAACGGCTACAGATTACGGAGTTGTTTCAGCTATAGTTTTACCTGTCACTGTTCTATGCGTAAATAACGTAATAGTTTTTTTGATAAAATACATAAATATTTTGCGGGTATGACTAAACTTCGAATTAAAATTAAAACTAACAAAGTATAGAGCCCTTGGTTTGTAGAAATTGGGTTAAAATTGCTAGACATACCTTCGTATGAGTACTTGCATCTACAAACTAACTACCTTGTGAAATCAAAATTATTAATACATAATAATACGACACAAAGTATAACCATAATATATAACCATAGCTGTTCCTAACAGGTATTAATAAAGGCACTTAACTTACTAAAATGTAACCTTTATCATTCATAAATTTCATAATTGACGCAAATCAAACTCAAACTTTGAAAATAGGTAGGTAGGTAATCTTAAGTTTTCACCGGTATATGGTAAAACTATTGTATGAAACAGATTTCGCACCTTAGCAAAACGTTCACATTTTATAAAATTTATTAAGCTCCTCGTTCAGTGACCCCTTATCAATATCATTATCAAATTGATCACTGTTGTTATCAACCTATCACCTGTTAGTTTTCTCTAATCACCAGAAGATGTCGTTACTAGCTACAAAAACAATATTACCTTATAAAATTAAGGACATCCAACAATACAAACAAAACTTAGTAACACGACGCAGGTTTCATTTGGTTGGGTTATAACAAGCAATGCGGTTGCGCTAGAACAGCTGAGCGCTAGTGGCGACGTAGCTTGATGCGGTCGAACTTCGAACTAAACAGTCGCATCATGTCTGCCCGCCGGTACGGTGTATGACGCTCGGTCTTTGTAATAACCTAAAACCATTTCATTTAGTCCGTCCTCGTCAATTGAGGTTCCTTTTAGTTAATTTTACATTAACTTCAGAAACTGTTCTTTGTTTGTTGTTTTTAAAAGTGTTGAAAGCAGTGAGTTGCAGCAGTGTACACTGGATACGCACTTGCTGCCGATTCTAGCTAGCGTTTATCGATTTTCATTTTACAATGAACATAATGTTTTGTTTACTTTATAATAGTGTTTAACGTTTTGAAATTATGCAAATTGTGGTGTATTCGCCGTTGAGTGTTGTGTAAGATTGATTCAAGTATGTGCGAAGGTGCGCGCGAGACTGCTTGTTTTGGATGACAAGAACATGGAATTCGAGAACGACTTCAGTCTGAAAGAATGGGCGAAGGACAAACCTTTGTCCATTCTTCAGCTGGACCCGGCTGACCGCGCCGTGCTCAGGATAGCAGGTCGGTTTAAAAAGTTAATTAAAATAAAAAACAACCGCCCCTCAAACGTCTAGCATATGGACGTATTTTTTTTGAACTATTCTATAATTTCTCTAGTAATCAGGTCACGTTATCTTTCTGTGATAGCGTTGACGCTGAAGATTAATGCATGCAATGTAAACTTGATAAAAAAACGTTTTAAACAAGTGCGCGGTGGTATTTTTATATCGTGCTTCGTTTGTTTTTTTTGTGTTCTCGGCCTCGCGTAGGTTTTCACTTTCGTCCAGGCTTGTAATTTAGTCTAGGCATGCAAGTTGAGCACAGGTAACTCGGTAGTTATTTATTTACTGTTGTTAATTTTAAACTCAAGGTTGGAAAACGCCGGCTGGCTAATTACTTTCTGTGCTGCGTTCTATTTACTTCCTGTAGTTGATTTGATTGTCCCAACTCGTCCCCTCTGTAAGTAGGTAGTGAACGGGTAGGATGTTTGTATTCTGAATTCAATGCCCTCGCATTCAAGGCCGATCAATTTCCTCGGAATTCCCCATGCGCTATACTATATGTAGGTACTTAACTAGCTAATGTCCCTTTCAGAAGAAAAACGCCGTAACCTAGCTGCAAACAGTTAACTCACAACGACATTGGTCTATTGGTTAGGGAACCCTATAGGGTTGCGTTTGTCACGGGCATAACTTGCGTTTTTTACAACATGGTATTTCCAACTAGGCAGGTACCTTGTGAATAAACATGAGCCCTTAGTAATTAACAATTACGCTTTTTACAAACCATTTTATTGCATTTTTGTGTCGTTAAGTACCTATGGCTTTTAGGTACCTATGTAATGTATGTATTGGTGCCTATTTTACGTACTTGACAGGTGATAGGTACCTTACCTATAGTGTGCACTGAAGCAAAGTAATGTAGGTACCTATAAGTTTAAAGAGGTAGGTTCCTACTCTAAACTCGTTGACTTGGCAAAGTAGGTACCTAGTCACCTTCCTCTTCCTACTTAAATAGGTAATTTACCTAAGAGATCGAGTAGGTAGGTTACTAGCCGATATCGCAATTTAAACCCTCTTATAGGTAGGTAGGTAAATTGTCTTGTCACGGAACTTCGTTTTTTTTCACTTAAGACATACGAGTGGTTAAAAGCTACCTACCTTCCCCTCTCCCTCAATTTATAGAAATAGATAGGTACCTACTTACTGAGTCACTATTATCGATTTACCTTTTAGTTTGCGCCAACGTCACTTTATGGCTGTGACGTTAAACTACAATAACTACCTACCTACCTACGTATGGTCACTTAAAATGGGCAAATATTAAAACAAAACCACAAACCAATTTACTATTATTTACATTATTAGTTAGGTAATACCTACTCCAAAATCACGTAGGCACTTTTGAAGATTAATAGTGGGTATTTGCAATGATTTACAAATTTCATCAAAACTTTCATAATGAATTTAAGATTAAATACCTATAGGTCTACCAGAATCTCATGAAAAAAAGGGAAATTCAAATTTAGGGCTTGCAACTCCGGGGTAACAGGATTTAAAGGTCTTGATACTTGATTTTCCACTCGTATAATAAAATAAAGATGTGGCGGACTCAGTCCGCGTAGAATTCTTATTTTTTTTTGGAAATTATTCCATTTTCCGGGATAAAATTTAAATACCACATTGGGCAATAAACTATGCCGTGAATATGGAACAAAGCGTAGAGGGACGGAACCAACCAATATTTACACTTAAAACTAACTTTGGACTTGCATTTTTTATTGTTTGAGTATTAAGGTTAAATTAAAACAATCATGTTCATTGTGTATGTTTATTAGGATTTAGTTGAAAATGGCTACATTAAACGCAACGACGTATTCTTGCTTAGCTAACAATACTGCACAGGTCCAAATTAATGTGTACAATTTTGAATGTTTTATTATATCAAATTAACTCTTAATTTCGTATTCTGCAGAAGAGGTGAGGTTTTTTTTCCCATGAAAACATCATGAAGACCGTGCCACAAAGGCGGTGGCAAAAAAATAAGGTTACTAAATGGACTTTTACGTTGTAGAAACAAAACCCAAGTGGAGTTATAATACGTTCCTGCAAATGTACTAAGGAATTTAAAGTATCAATATTATTTGGCTTCATTTACTAGTCCATTACAAACACGACACTAAACCAAATATTGTGTTTGATTTACATCTTCTTGCTCACAATTTTTACAGTACACATGATTAACGATATTTTTCGCCTGGGATCGAAGGGCTTTAAGGGCATTTTCCTGATAAGTAACGCTATATTTCAGTAAAAACAACAAACAATAACAAACTCTGACAAGCTGTGAAATATGAATTGACAGGCGTAAGGTAACATTGCCATATGAAAATCGATATATTTTTACTTTTAAATTTTTCATGAGATTCTGGTAGACCTATACCTACCTACCTACCTAACTATAAATTACGTAGGTATACGTTTTTATTAATAAAATCACGTTCACTGAAAAAATAAGTTTATGTTAGACTTAGGAGTGTCTGAAGACAAACTCTAAAGTGTTTTGGATGAATGTAAGAAAGAATAATAAATATCGGGGGGCAATGTCATAAAAGTTGATCTAGTCCTAGAAACTAAGCTCTAGGTTTTTTTACTATTAGCAAGGATCGGAAAAACGCCCTTCATTTTGAAAACATAACCCTGTTCCGTTCAGCAGAGACTTCCTTCTGATGTTAATAAAAAATATTATTAGGTATTTTATAGATTTATTATACCATACTTTATATGTATTCAGTGAAAATTTTATTAATGAATGACACCGGAATGGTTATGGGAAAAAAACACTTTCGCCAAGTTAAAAATATGACGACTTTTTTTTCAGCATTTTCACCTTTCTGTCCATAATTTTAGGACCCATTTATGAGTCGCTAAACTTTCATTTAAGTACAGTGTAAGCGCGTCATTTTGGCATATTTAATCGTTGACTACTATTGGTGTGTGTGTTTGTGTTGTTTCATAACATAACCATTCCGTGTCATTCATTAAAAAATTGTCGCTGAATACATACCTAAGTATATATTATGGTATAATAAATCTATAAAATGGCTAATAATAATTTTTATTGACATAAGGAAGTCTCTGATGTACGGAACAGGGTTATGTTTTCAAAATGACAGGCGTTTTTCCGATCCTTGACTATTAGTACCTACCTACTAGGCAACCATAGCAATAGAGAAGTAAATTCTTATACACCCCAGACTCGGAAACAAATACCTAACCACGCTCATCATCATCATTAAATTTAAGAGCTAGGCTCTTGTCGGTGAAGTAATTGCCACTTTTATTTATCACACTAATATTTGCTCCGACTGGGAATAGAACCCGGGACCCCTAGCTTCGTAGGCAGAGTTACTAGGTACCAGCGATGTAGACTGCGTCGTCACACAGTACTAATTTGTTAACATTGCTCATTTCAATTCCAAACCACTCTTTCTTCATAGCACTTTTTGTCAATTTGTTCAAAAACGTTAATTAAACCTTTTTATCTGTTTCTATCGGCGTGCTTTCTCTTTCTTTCACCGTTCTAGATCCAGTGGATTGGAAACAATCAATTCCACCATGGTACGGTAACTATAGTCTAGTGCGGTAATTAGGGATTCAATAGGTGGCCTACCTATGGTGGCCTATCTATGCGTGCTGATAACATTTGTAGGTCTAAAGGTACAAACATACATACATTAAATCACGCCTGTTTCCCAGAGGGGTAGGCAGAGACCACTTCTTTGCACTTGCTACGAACTTGACAAATTTCTTTCGCTTCTTCCACATTCATACATCGAGTCATGCACGCACGTCGGTTTCGAGTACTTAAGATTCGGCCCTTTTCCAGTATTTCTCCGATTTGACAAAAAATACGCCTAGGGCGGCCCCTTCCGACCTGTCCACTCACTTTCGATCTGTATATCTCTTTCGTCAATCTTCTTTCATCTATCCTTTCCAAATGACCGAACCATCGAAGCATGCCATTTCAATCTTAGTCACTACATCTTCTTTTATTCCATATTTCTCTTTGACTTTTTCATTCCTTACTCTATCAATCAGTTCTAGTCTATAGGTGACTTATTTTCTAGAGTAAACCATTTTCCTTTTTAACTAACACAAAACCGGGGCTGAATTCTACTGGGTAAAACCATTATTGCCTTGTCAACTTTACGTTAGCTCTCTATTACTTGACAGTAATAGCGGCAGATTTAAAAACAATACCGTGACACGTGAAAGGCAATGTGGTTTAACCCTGTGGATTGAAGGTGCAGAGAGTCCAGACAAGATGCACTAAGCTAGCTAGCGTTTCTCTTCGTCGGTAGATGACGTGATACGAAAAGTCACGTGATGTGCCAGTGACGCGATTGGTTTAAAAACTAAACGAATAGAATCATCTTGCATGCATCTTGTCTGGGCCCTCTGGTTTTTGTAAAGTTGATTTTGTAAATGAAATTCACGAAAACCTTATCATAAATAGTTTAGGTTTCTGTCCGAAAATGACAAAGTTCCTAAGGCAATACAGTCAAGGAAATTGTTTCCTAGACCATTTAGGACTATGTCAAAGTGACACTGTAAATAAAATCATAAGAAGTCTCTGACGTTTTGATTGATTACAGCACTATGACATAGTTAAAATGTCCTAGGAAACAATTTCCTATACTGTACCTAGTCATACGCGAACGTAGAAAAGGCCAAAGTAAGTATAAAGTAATTAGTAAAGTATTTAACAAACCTAATGCTCTGTTGCAAAACAACATCTAAAAGATTGTAATTATTTAATTTGCAGCCTATGAAAAAACAATCCTTAATAAGAAGGTACTTATTGTTATTTAAAATTAGATATAAAAGTATTAAATAAGTTCTCACATTTTAAGATAAATACCTAGAACATCTACCGATCAACGTACGCAAAATGATTCCAGATCATAAAATAGACTGGGCTACCTAGCGTGGGTAGACTATTTCAAACAGTTCTACCTACTCAATACCTTACACTTAATATATTTCACTGATTGGTATTTCGAGATACATTATACATATTTAGTTAGTGTGTTCGCCAAGTTTGCAAAGCGGGGTGCACAAACTGTAATAAAGATGTATTGGAATTTAGCATGTCTTTTAGGGCTTCTAAATGACCTAAAGGTAAAGGTAAAGTAAATAATATATAGAACAGTAACAGTAATACTTGACCAACTATAGACATCAAAGTAACTTTGTATTAAGAGCATTTGGATTTGGACCCTTTTAGATCTCAAATATTTCATTGACCAACTTTGTCTCACTTCGCCCCGTTTATTACCTTCATTTCGCAAGTTTGTTCGGATACTTTGTAATTAAATCACCCATTTCAAGTTCATCTGTATGCTAAACTCGAGCTATATCCATTAATTCCAATATACTAGTTTTATAATTATATGTGAGAAAACGTGTTGAAATGACGAAAGAAAACTATTATAATTAATTAAGCAGGCGAAAACCTGTTTGCAAAATAGCTCTTACAAAGATATTAAAATTTACATAATCTACATAACACGCTAATTTACCTGAGAGAAACATTATGCCGCTATGAGAAAATACGCGGGCATAAGTATAGTGGTAGACCTTGCGCAGTGTCAAATGTCAATACACCATCAGCATGTTATCCTTGGAAATCTTGGAATTACCACCAAACAGCAGTGCTTTGTAGTCTTCTGGTATAGGCTAAAAACCTGTGAACCGTCTAGCATAGATCCTTTCCATCTTAGTCTTCAAGGTTTGCAACACATTTACGTGTCTATGGTTTTCAGATCACGCTTACCATCAGGGGCCTATTGCATAATAAAGTACGGTCACGAGCGTTAATTTGGGACCCATTTCGAGAAAAATATGCTTGAAGTCGACGATGTCATTAGAGATGTCAAGTCCTTATTATTGTAGAATGTCAGATTGACTTTGGACATAGGGTGGGTACCAAATTAAATCTCGTGACTGTACAAGCCCATACTATTAGTAAAAATGTATACAAAATCACTAATACTATTAGCTTCTACTTTATTATGCAATCGGCCCCAGGTGGCCTGGGTGCGCGTCTGCCTTCACCACGCCATAAGAAAGTTAGATAGATACTCTTAAAAAAATAACTAAAATGTAGCCACGCCATCGTACAATTAGCCAAGGCGTGACAGAATCCTTGAAACGTGACGAAGGCTACATTGAACTTTACAAACTTTGTCCAATGTTAACACAGTTCTGTACTCAGGAACAGATCAACTTACCTGAACCTTTCCTATGCGCTTTGTTTTCGACTTGGTATGAGATTAAAATCACCACGCTTCGCCGGCCTAGCGGTCCTCATTCATTACAAGGTGTTTCCCTTCAAAGATTTCAACACATTTCACGGACCTAATTAGTTTATTAACAATTTATGCGCTGGATATCAAGGTAAAACAAGTTTAAAGAAGTAATTCAGTTCATTAAGTGAAGAATTATGTTTTTCACACATGAGGTAAAGTTACTACTACGTATGGAGTTTGGCTAACTCACAGCCTGAGTAACTTAATACGCTACTCTTAACTATTTTGGTAATTTTCCTGGCACGATATTTATACGAAGTTAACTGTTATGTCATTACTAGCTCCTGCTCGCGACTTTGTCCGGTTAGATTTCGATTATCGTGATTCCCTAACTAAATTTTAAATTATCCGGAATAAAAAGTAAGCAAACTAACACACACACACACACACACACACACAAACTTTCCCATTTATAAACATTCAGCTCATCACTATTAAGTACGTAGTAGCTTTTTGTAATGCTTCGTGTGCATACTAAATAAGCTTCTTTGACGACTTTTCCCCCTGATTTTCTAAACTCCGGGTAATATATTTTTCTTTAAAGTTTCTAAGAAATTATAACATCAACTTCACAGTGCCTACTAAATAAATATCTTACATAATTAAGCGTTACAACTATCGCCATTCATCACCGTTGGAACTGTTGGAAGTGTCACCATAAAACAACCAGTCAATTCGTTAACTAAAACTTTACGATCCAAAGAGGATGTCGACTAATTCAAGTTCGTTGACCGCAAGCACTGTGGAATACAGATCAGAAAGGCCTGTTCTGTGACATCTCTGGCACATGGCCATATTGGCCTTTTACCAGAAGTTCCTGGTGTGCCCTTCCTTTTTTTTGAGGGGGAAATCTTCGCAATTTTCGGCTCCGTTAGGGTAGAGGGCTCGGGAATAGACACTTTTTTGGTGGATTACCATCTAAAACCTTGTCGATGGTTGCCTCTACGCTCTTCGGGCAGCATTGAGACCATACGAAATTTAAAAAGAACCATACTCAGAAGGCAAAACTCGGAAACGAGTACTAAACATATGGCGAACGAAATGGTGATACTCGTAATTAGATAGCGAGCTTATTTGAGCCCCAAAAATTTACTATTTTGCAAAGAAACAATATTAATTATTGCTTCTGTAGTAATCCAGCGATGATAGCTGAGTTTGGTGAACTTCAGTGGCTTTTTCGCGAACTTAACTATTCCACCATTTCTGTAGTGTGTTTTGGAATCATTAATCTTAGCTCCGTATCAGCACAATCGACGTAACAAATTTCGTGTTTTAATTGCCAGTGAAATGGGTTTTGGTGGATTTCAAATTGGTTTAATTCGAACTGTGGTAATGTGTAAAGTTAAATGCACTATACTGAGACGCTATGTTATAAAATAATTATTTCTCCTTTTATTCAACTAAACTCTTAATAAATATCATCACAATACGTTTTTTTTTAATTAATAAGCTCCCCTTTCTAACTAAATCTATGGGTACAATAAAATAATCTGGAGATTCATAATTCCGAATTGCTTCAAATCCCGAATAAAATTTTCATTATTAAGAAACAGACTTTTTGATCAGACTTTACTTTTGATATCGCTATCGCTGATAAATTAAACATAACTTAACCTACGCATAGCAAATTAATTACGCATTTATTCTAAAATAGCTCCAGCGAATCAACATTCGGGAAATAGGGAATTTTAAAGTGTTTCCTAAACCTGAGATGTGCGTTGGGAAGAACATCATTCGTTGACAGCTTAAGAGATTTGGCAATTATTTTTGAATGTTCGCTTAAGGATTTTACGGAAAAAAAACGGAACAAAGTCTGGCCCATATTTCATTTCTCATATTTATCGTTTTTGTTGCAACGTTTTTAAACTCAATATCCTTTTTTTTCCAGATGCCCTGTCCCTTCTCCATGTCCTGCCTTTCCGAAGAAGAAATATCCCGTCATTCCTATCATTCCATGATTTTCATGAATCATAACCATCCTTTTAAACTGTTAATAAATTATAAGCACTTGTTTCTGTAAACACCAAACACCACTAAAACATATTCACATTTTGTAGGACATTTGATCGTTCTATCGAGGCTTATATAAATCCATAATAAAACCTATAAATCATTCATTCGCATAAAGGTCGACGAACGCTTACTCTCAAACGTTCCTAAGCCTCACACATTAATCATCTGAAACAGGAACCTTTTGCAAATATAATAAGCTACCTTTGTCCAACACACTCGCAAATACAGAAGACAAAGATTTGTTCTGCACAAAATAAAACAAAGAGTTCTGAAGCATCCCGAGTCTTATAAGGACCGGATAGAACAAGAAAGCCTTTGTCTGATGATGCATCATTTACATAAGGAACGAAACGGGAAATGCTTCCTTGGTAATTTACAATAGTTTTGGCAGAAAAAAAAACATATTCTAAATATTACTGGGGCTTTATTCTTATCTGTAAAACGATATAGATTTTGGCATGTTATCGTATTGACAACAATACGACAAAATTTCAAAAGTAATAAAGCGGGTAGAGAGCCCTTGGAATCCCAAATCTTAACAAATGAAGGTATTGTTTGTTAGTTATTTGCAGAAGCATGACCACAGGAATGAGTGTCTTAACCTTGTAGCTTTCTTTATATTCTGCTGCGGCCGGAGGACAAGCAAGACAAAAGCAACCAAGTCATACATACATACATACATATCGTCACGCCTTCATCCCAGAGTCGAGTAGGCAGAGCAACAGCAACCAAATCAAGAATTCTGTATTTCTTCCTTTAAAAAATTCAGCGCCGAAGATGCCTGGAGTGTCCAAATTACATACATTCGTAGTGTTAGGCTGCAGTATGTGTTAAATGTTTATCATAAGGAACAATACTGTTGCTCTTGGACCTAGATACTTTAACAACATGTTCTGCGTCACCGAGTACATTGTCTTGTCAATCGTGTCCGAATTCCTTGCAAACGACACGAAAATACTCGTTTCGAAAACGAGCACTAAACATTTTAATGATAGTCATTGTGATACAAAAGATACCTAGCAATTCTTATGGTACCCGCGTCACCGCGACGCTACTGAAACCTGACTCAGCTATAAACAAAGACGTCGGGTCGCCGGTTCAAGGTCACGGCCATCTCATATTGTTCGTACCTGCCGCTTAATCCACGATGATATTAAAACTATTTATAGGCCTCCGTGGAGTCGCAATTTTACCGTGGATAATTTTAATAGCCCGGTGTTGCTTGATCACTACGATGTAATGGTTTCCAATCAAAAACTGACGGGTTGTACTGACCATAGATTATGAAAGCGGTCAGGATTATTTAATCTGTACAATTTTAAAATATTAAAGTAGCTCTCTCTATTACAATAAACTAGTGATCACTTTTGAGATTTATGACTAGATAAACAGAAGCTTCTTTATAGCATTCGAGTGGCTATTGCTATCACAACTGGCACTCGTAACTGACTGTATATTTTTCACTTGTTGTTCATAGCCAAAATGAAGATTGCCGTTTACTATTAAGAAACTAGGCCTCTATTGTAAGCGGTAAAACAAAAATGCTTTTGACATGTTATAGACGTTATAGTATCGTTTTTAACTCATTACTGTCAAGTAAATAAGACCTATAGTAACGTTGACGATATGATAAATGTCAAAGGAAAAATCTCTTCACCGCATAGAACACAGGCTCTGGTTACTTACTAAGCTAAAGGAACATGGACGGATCTAGTTGATGTTTTATTGATTGCGAGAAATGCTGGATCTTTTTGTGAAGCATGCCATTGCCAACATTGGCAACATTGAATTAAATCAGTTAAAAAAAGTGTTCTGGCGTGATCTCGGACATGCGCAAGCACCCACTATGAAGTAAAAGATGTATTGACGTTTATATTAAATTCTTTTTCGTTTTGCATTATGATAAAATAAAGAATATAATTGTATCTAAACATGTTTATTACACAATGTCTTTTTCACATTTTCATGCGACCTTCGCTACTTGAGCTGGATGTAAATAAGATGACGTCACACTTTCAATAGGCAAAGGTGTGTTCTTTATTCGGCTCGGAATGGAATTCTTTTAACGTCCATTTAAGGCCTCGTGTGCTAAGTGCATATACATTTTTACTAATGGTTCTTATTACCTACTGAACTGGACCAACTAAGTAGATATAATTTGTTTTATGCTCTTACGGTAATAAAAACGAATGACAAAACTACAACGGTAATTTTTGATACTTGTTTGCTTTAATAGTAAGTCACGAGCGAGTTTAATGAGACCAAATTGGGTAATGATGTTTAATGCCTATTGTATTACTCTTCCTACGTCTGTTCACAAAGCATACTAGTATACATAGTTACATGCTCAGGAAGAAACGTTTATTAGTTTCTACAGGGTGAAATCTAATACGTGATACCAATGATCACCTCTGTGTTCTACCCACGAGTATGAACAACTTTCACTATGGGACCAACCCTGAAATATCGAAAAAAAAAACAGCTGCTTCATACATTTTGGTCGAGTGCGTATTGAACTTTTCTATGAAACAGCTGATTTTTTTTTCAATATTTCAGGGTTGGTCCCATAGTGAAAGTTGTTCATACTCGTGGGTAGAACACAGAGGTGATCATTGGTATCACGTATTAGATTTCACCCTGTATAACAAATCCCACTTCTGATCTCACTTCTGATCCCACTTCTGATAATTTATTTACACGTAAGTTATTAACACCTATGTTAATAAATTATCAGAAATGGGATCAGAAGTGAGATCAGAATTGGGATTCTAAAGTAATGTGGAACATTTCTATTATAATAAGTAAAAATATGATCTACATACGAGTATTAAATTACATGATGATCTCAGTAAGTACGGTTCACTGCCCTGTAAGACGATGCGTTACTTTCTCTGCAGATGCACTAGCGTTTATTAACGTTCCATTGTGAGACGCTTCGTTTATGTGAATACATGAATTTATCTATGCAGTTTTATACGAGATGTAGATAAATATTTATGAATGATGTATATTAAAAACGCGATATCGTTTTACCATGCGTGCATCTTAATGGAGTTTTGTTTTATCTGGATTGCAGCAGGAATATTGTCACTGCGCTTGCAAAAATCGCTGTTTTTTTGTTTCTGTATGTTCCCATATTTTAAATCATAGATAGTTTAAACAAAGTTCGAAATCCTTAGTGTGAAAAGAAATCGATCGATCTCTTTCTATTATTATGCAGGTAATAAAGTGTATCATGCAATGACTGCCGAGGCGTGCTTAGAAAATCATTTTCTAGATTTGCACCTTGGCCAGATCAAGGCTAGATATTCATTAGGTCTAAGCACGTAGTACCCCAGACTTTTATTGTTAATTTGAACCTGATCAGAGCAATACATATTTATTGCTGTAACTTTTATCAACCTTTGCGACCATGGCAATAGAGGATATTTTTCCGTGGAATAGGAAACAGTAGCACATCTATCTTTAGTGATAGCACAATAACTTTTACGTTACATATACTGCATTTTATTATACTGTCGTCGATATATATGAAAACAATGTATGTGATGCTCCCCCCATCAAGACGAATCTAATGACGTACCATTTATCAAAATCGTGTACATACATGCAGGTCAAACACAACCCTACTTTTGGGCTTCGCCGCAGCCGTTAAAAAAAACCCTGATCGAATACTTATGCTCTACCCAGCTACTGCAAAATAACCGTATAATTACGTAGGTACGGTAGGCACCCTTGACGTCTTGGAAAACTATTAATTGATCGTAGGGTAGCCCATCATTCCATAGAATTTCACTTCATCACTTGTTTTATTTCATCGAACTGCATTTCTACGAACGCTATTTTCTGCTGAAACCATGTTTTTTCAGGATATCTTAAAAATTTATTACGTAGGCATATCGATGAAATTAAAATTCTGAGTTACGCAAAATATACGTTCGTTGAAACGTGTTTCGATAAAATAATAGGTACCCATAATTACCTATATGTATACACGTATAGAATAACTCTTGACGCATCGGAAAACTATTAAGTAAGTGTTATTGTTGAGCATTCAGTGACTTCACAATTCCTTGTGACCTACAAAAGCCAGGCGTCTGAAAGGCTGGCGCCGCGCCGAACGCCGATCCCGGCGGGCGAGCTTTGACGGGCTCTCATAGATCAAACTAGGGCATTTTCCTTGGGACGTGCACTTGGCTCGCATCATGGAGCTTTAGCGGTTCCATGCCAATTTTCTTCGAAAATAAAAAGAAGTCAAGGGAAAACTTCGTGGAACTTTCATGCAACTGTAAAATTATTAACCTCTTGTATTTTTTCTACAGCTGAACCATTGCTTCATATATGTTTAGGTAGTTGACTACACGTAAACAAAAATGCACGAGATGTGCACTTTTTTTTTGACATTAGAATTATAACGGTGTCTGCACACGTTACCTTTAATAACGTAGATAATTCTGAATAAAATTTGTACTAATATTGTAATTCTTGATAGTAATTAGTAATAGAAGAGCCAATTGTTTCTAATTTCAAATTTTGACTTCGTTAAAACAGTAACGTTCGTAAGTTTTGTCAGCCAATAGAAACAGAACACTAATAGTCTGATACGTCAAAGTTCGACAAAAGAGTTTTGATTGGTTGTTTAACAGAGGTAGGTAGGTAATTTTGGTTTGTTGAGATTTAGGTAAACGCCTAAACAAATGGAGTTAAGTCCATGAGCCATCGTCATCATCTCCTTGCCGTCATCCCAATCGTCTGGGGTCGACACAGCGTGTCTTTCTTCCACACATCCCCATTAGCCGTCATCTCAGCTTTCACTTCCTTCTTTCTCATATCACTATTAACACAATCCATTTATCTTAAATTTTTTGGAAATCGAAACCCCTTTCAACTTACGGCATTGGTTAACCTACTTAATTGATGTTGTGTGCAGCAGAAGCGTTCGATAAAATTATACAATAGAAATTCGATAAAATACTGGGTTAACTACCCTTTTTGGGTCTTCCTCTAACTAAAAAGTAAATATTATCCTGTGGATTTATAATTAATCAATTGGGATGCACACAGTCATCTAAATAAATGTCTAAAAAATAATTCATGGAAAACCACAGCTGAGAAGTGATTTAGGATTGCTTTTCACCTGCAATGCGCTTTGCGGTTTGAATACCTACTCCAAATTTTAAAGTAGGTAAGGTACGAGGGTCATGCCAAAAGAAATTAGATACTCCATGCTCATTTGTTTGATACTGGCCAGTTATACACCATAGTGAAGGCTGATTATATAGCTATAAATTTAAAAATGGAATACTCCGGAAATCTGCGTAATTATTTTTTAAATATTTTTTTTCTGATTGAATCTGACGGGAATTTGCGGTTACAATGGAACTTAGTCGACGAGATTTTCGTGTTATGATTTACTATGACTTTAAAAAAGGTTTAAAGCCCCAAGAATGTTTTGAACTTTTAACCACGACTTTTGGTGAGTCTGCTTGTTCTCGTGCAACTGTTTTTAACTGGTTTGCTGAATTCAAAAGAGGGCGGGAGAGCTTTGAAGATGAGGCGAAGTCGGGGCGACCGCCAACCGCAGTTATTCAAGAAAATGTGCAAGCCGTGGAAAAAAATATCCGTGAGAACCGACGAATTACATACGTAGAGCTTGAACGAGATCTAGGCATTGGATCAGCAGCACTGCAAACCATAATTCATGGACAACTGTCCCTCCATAAGCGTTGTTCGAGATGGGTGCCGCATAAACTCAACGATTTGCAGAAAGAACGCCGCGTGGATTGGTGTAAATTTATGATAAATAAATTCGACGCTGGCGAGAAGAAAACTGTGTATGATATACTGACAGGTGACGAAACATGGCTGTATAACTACGATCCTGAAACAAAGCGGCAGTCAACGGTATGGTGCTTCGAAGATGAACCGACTCCAACAAAATGTCGCCGAGCACGAAGCACACAGAAACAAATGGTTGCCTCATTTTTCTGCAAGACAGGGCATATTGCGACTGTGGTGCTAGAGGATCAAAGAACTGTCAACTCAGAATGGTATGTGACAGTTTATGCTCCACAAGTGTTGTCAGCTTGGTGTGACAAGCGGCCAAAGTCAGGAACCCAGCACCTGCTCTGGCACCACGACAACGCCGCCCCGCACACTTCTGCCCGAACACTCGACTATTTTAGTTCGAAAAATATCACTATACTCCCTCACCCACCATATTCTCCTGACCTGGCGCCCTGTGACTTTTACCTGTTTCCGAAAATTAAAGAAAAATTAAAAGGAAGGCGATTTGAAACCAAAGAAGATGCCCTGGCTGCCTATAATTATGAAGTTTCTGAGGTACCCAAAGAAGAATGGTCATTGACATTTTCCAAGTGGTTTAGCCGAATGAAAAAGTGTATACGTGCTCACGGTGAATACTTCGAGAAAATAGATAGCAATAATAAAGAATAAACTTTGTAGTTTTTGAATATCTAATTTCTTTTGGCATGACCCTCGTATGCTAGAAATGCGAAATTCGTAGCAATATATGCACATTTCTACGTCAACTCATTCGTGACCACAATCCCAACTGGAGCACTTTCTACACCTTCGCTTAGAATAAACATTTACGGTTTAGTGAATAGTTCACTTATATTTTTGCCGTCCACTTGCTCGTCACCCAGTCATTCCAAGAGTAGCTTAAAGAGTTGATAATTTATTTTTAATACAGTTGCTTTTTGTCTTACTTTTTGTAGCGTATATCGTGCGGCAGGTTGAATTTTTTTTCACTAATGTTTATTTTTTACTACTTATATTAATTGACCTGCAAAATTTGATCAGCCTAAGAATTAAGTAATATTGTCTCTCAGTTACTGTTTAATTTTTGTGTCATTGTTATTTTTCGCAAATGTATTATAAAACGTCGTTTGTTACGCGTGCTCGCTTGCACCTCGGGACTCTTGTAAAATGACATATCTACCTACTTTCCGCACTTGAATCAGAAATATTATTCCATATAAGTGTTCTTTGTGAAACGATTTTTCTTCTTGTGAATAAAGAATTAACGTAGTTACTTACTTACTTCAATCCTATAATCAGTAATTGGTTCATATCATGATATGTGCCGTATTGTGTTCTCGTCTCATTTACTTTCTCCTGTTTACGTGGTGTAACCAGTCTTTAAATAGCTAGAAGACTTTACGGTCATGAGATAATGATGATAATTATGTACCAGTAAGGTTAGAACGCAATTAGCAACACGCTACAAAATAGAACTAGAAATGGACAACGAATAGGTAAGGTAACATTAGATTTGACTTTTTCAGAAGTGGGATTAGATACGAAAATTAGTGCATGTCCAAAAAATGTGAATAGATTTTGAAGTATTAAACAATGACTATTTAGACACATAATAAGACGAGATGGGATTTTATAATAAGACACGATTAGAACAGCGTGCAGGTAAGAGCGAAGTGGTGAAGAGCAGGCGGGTGATTTAGCCGGTTTTCGTCCAGTTAGTGGAGTTGCCAGCTTTGGAGGACCCAAATAAAATGTTTAAGTAATAAAATGTAAATGCATTATATTTATTTTTAGTGCTCATATACTCTATTTTAGGTTTAGATATAGCATGAAGTTGTAATCTTAACTGTTTTTTTTATAAAAAATGATAATGATGAAAGTATGGATTTTACTAGTTTTCGTCCGAAAATGTTGGTTTCCGTCCTAATGTTATCTAGTTTTCGACCACTGTATTTGGGGTATAGTTTAAAGCCATCAAATCAAATACCAGACTTTTAGGTAGCAGTACTTTTAATCAACAAATTTCACATTTTGGTTTTTTAATTGTTACAGGACATATTCGCAAATAATTCGTAAGGTATATATTGTGGCAGGAGTGGATGTGGATGAGTGGATGGACTCTTCGGAGTAAGATGCAGTTTTCTTTCTTGGATTTTTTCCCAATGAAGTCATCTACAAAGAAAATAACGAGCTATAAAAAAAAACTAAAAAACTGAGCTATAAATAGCTTTTCTTTGTAATTGGTTTTTTTTTTCATTTTCTAACAAAATAAATATTATTTTAAAGAGAAACAAATAAAATAAATTTTACTGTCCGAAAACTAGTAAAGTGTATAGAAGCAGTTTTTAGTTTTCGTCCCCTGCAATTCAAGCAAATGGACGATAATATAATCAGCATAGGAGTAGTTTTTAGTTTTCGTCCACACCCATTAAAGCAAGTGGACGGAAATATATTCAATATTTACAACAGTTTTCAGTTTTCGTCCACATATTCAGGATATTATTTTACCCACGCAACACTGACAAAAGAGTGGACGAAAATTGAATATCGAATCATGTAACCACTAAAGATCATTTCACATTATACACAAAGTAAAATCTTATACATTGTTGGATATTTTCATGATACCAAATATCATCTGACATTTTAGTTTTCGTCCAGGCGGACGGAAAACTAGATTTTTTGCAGTTTAGGTTATTTAGTATTAGTCCGCTAAAATTTTATATGTTTACCGTTAATAATATAAGTTTGCGACATTAATTTAAGTTAATTATGTTCAAAATAAGTCTTATGCACCAGAACATTTATCACAAACGCGTAAATAACAGTAAAAACTCACCGTGAAATCTCTTGCTGGGACTATTTTTCGAGCACCGCGATGACATGCTCGTCGCACGAAATCAAACCGACAAATGCCGTATTTTTTTTTAGAGTCTCAACGCGTCCTGTAATATTTTTAGGTTGGTAGGAATGATGCTTTGTTACTAAAGGGCGCGACTAGTTCAAACTTGCGCGATGACAGCTTTTTGTATATCTATTCTGTGCTTATGATCAAAACTACTCTGTGTACTGGACGAAAACTGGAACAGGACGGCAAACCGGCGAAGTCACCCTATAGTTGATAGGAATAATATTATGGTGAGACGGACGATGAAACATGGCTACGACTTTGCTTTTTGCAGCAAATTAAATATGAAACATTGATTGGCAAAACAACCTAGATGCTTTATATTCTGAAGAAGCAATATGCTACGTCAAACCGAGACCCTGACCTCGTATTGGTAAGATGGCCCGCGGCGGCCATTGACCCACGGATTACTGTCAATATTAGTGGATTACGCGCATGCGCTTACCGAATCGCGCGGGAAATCACGTTTTGAATTTAGATTTGGAACGTGACAGTTGATAGCGGAACTGGACAAACATGGCGCGCTTTCTTGATAACCATAGACAATTTATGAATGGACGCTAGATAGTAAATTATGAGTCATAGTCATTGCGTGTACGATTTGGCGTCAAGTGGTTATTTTGTCAGAAAGCCGCTATTAGATTAATGTGTTCTATTTTCGTTTTCAATTCTGTTGCTTCGTTCCTGTTCATTTAGAATGGAAGAATATAGATTGTTGAAACATTTATGGGCAACGAATGCATTTCAACTCCTTACATTTTACATTTACGTAGAAAATTTAATCCTACTCCACACAAACAAGTCCAATAAAAAAATATTCGTTCTTGTTAATCTGGTTCTATATTTAACGTATATACAAACCAGTTTTCTGTGAATCGAATTGAAATAAAAACCTTTAATAAATCATGAAACAAGATGGATTGTTATTGCGATTATCAGTAAAAGAAAACCTTGGCATTTGGCTATCATTAAACGACACTTATTGTAAGATAGTTGGAGTCATATTTTAATGTCATTTAGTATTCTGAGAACCTATTATAAAACTATTTATATACATTAATAACCTACGCGTAATATTTAAATTCTCGAAGTAGTTTCTATTGAATTCATATTTATCCTCGACGATGTATTGATATTCTTTTAAAAACCTTACCAAAAACTAACATAACTTGACCTGCAGGCTCTAAGAGGACCATGCAGATTTGAACTCGATTAGCGGACCTACTTGCTAATACACTCGTCTGAACTTCTCTTACTTTATTATGTTAACTGCTTAATATACACTTCTTTAGGTCTATGACATCGCAAACAATTCGCACTCTCTCTATTAGAATTATCACTGCTAATACCCAAACAGCTAAAAAAACATCCGAAAATGTCATAAAATGCAGCCAGTGCACTTCACGCGGCGAACTATCACAGTAGGTAAACTATCATCGTAAAACTGCATCGACGTACGACCAACATCAAGACACACCCGAGCACGCAGTTTATATGTAGGTACTGACAGGCCATAATAAGATTCTCTAGCGAGACGAGCATTGAAATTTGTATTAAAGAAATCAATTGCCCCGTGTATCTTCGACGGAAATAGTTTTATAACACAAATCAATATTCTTGCGCCGCGCCGCCTCTTTTCTAGTCACCTCGGTGGACAAGCAGCTTCAGACAAAAAAAGAAGTAACGTCAAAGTTTTCTAAGGGAATACAGAACCCTCATATTCTGCAGATGCTAATTAAAATCAGATTACTCTTTAAACTACCACCAGTTCTAGGCGAACAACATCACGAAGAATCGTAAAGTTTATTGTGCATCGTTCGATATTATCTGTGGAGGAAACCAGTCTCACGCTTACCACAGCACCATAAAAAAAAACTTACTCTGTGGTCTATTCAAAAATACCGTTACGGTACTGTCTCCCCGTAGAATGGATACTTAACTCAATGAGAAATTTTCGTTTATCTCATAATTTTCACAAGTTTCCAAGTAAACAGTAAACAAACCCGGTTTAAATTATCAAGCTTCCTTTTTAAAACCCACTATTAGTTCCGCCGCTACCTAGGTTTGATCTATCTACATAACAACTTAGGTACTATCATTCTAACAAGCGACGATGTATGTACATACTACGAGTATACACTAGAGTCGCTGTCCGCGTCTGTGTGTTTTGCTGTCTGTCTGTAAGTATATCTGCTAACTCCTCAACCACAAGGGTTTTAGATGCGGTTTTCACCATCAGTTACTAATTTTTCACGGAAAGTTTTTATAATAATAAATTTTGAACAAAACTCGCATTAATTGAAGCGAAGCGAGGGCGAGTCGCTAGTATGTAATAATCTATACTAATATTATAAAGCTGAAGAGTTTGTTTGTTTGTTTGGTTGAACTTGAACGCGGTAATCTCAGGAACTACTGGTCCGATTTGAAAAACTCTTTCAGTGTTAGATAGCCCACTTATCGAGGAAGGCAAGGCTGTATATTATTATCATACTCACTAATATAAAGAGACTAATAAAGAGAGAGGGCGAGTTTGTACCTATCCAACAGGTACCACGGAAACTATTCAAAAAGTATTTCACCATTTGAAAGGTACATTATTCCGAATGAACATAGGTTATTTATTTGTTTGAACCAGAACGAAGTGAGGGCGGGGACGCTAGTGTAATAGAATAGAATAAACTTTATTTCAGACAACAAGGCCCATATTTACAAATACCTTACAGACTAACAAAGAACAATATAAAGAGGCAGATAGTTTGCCGACGTGACATTCGAACTCTACAAATGGCAATGGTATAGGACGGTGTATCTATTATCGAGAGCGGAAAAGAGACGGATCATACCTATTACACTGAAAACATCATTGAGTAATCTAAACATTCCTTTCATCCTTACAGCTTAGAAAGGAAATTGATTATCATAACATTCATAACACCGGAGGCGCACATTATGATATCTATCTCACGTAGGCGTTTCAATAACGCTCTCTGCAGCCTTATTTCTCATAGCTATATTGTATACAATAATTTATCAGTCCGATCGATGTCCTTACGTCAACCCAGTCTTGGAATTAAAATTATCATAATGCGGCACGTTTATGTTAAATACTTGAAACGGTTGCAACAGTAGATAAGTTTAATTTGCATGTATTTGACCTTGTTCTGAATGAGTTCTTTTTAAGCTGGCTGATAAACTTTGAGGTTATGCGGCTATCTATGTGGCGTAAACATTAGAACGAAGTACGAGAAATATTTAGTTAAATTACTAGCACTGTAATGGTGAATCTAAATACACTGGACTTAATTATTAAGACACTAACTATAGAACCTTGCCGCGGATAGCCAATGATTAATTCAGACGTAATATATTGTCTTTCTCGTGACTTGACGCTGTCATTACGATAGGGTTCTATGGAGACTACAATTTAAAGCTGCTGCGAAGTGAACACGTATCGTGAACACATGCAAAGCGGGAGCGATTTCGCAATAGCCTGTAATAGTAACAATAAGTAACAAATAAATTTCTTTACCAAGAACACAAATACAGAAAACTTTTCCTGTGGTATTGTGGTCTACACACTAGGCTAGGCCTGTCCTCCGAACACCACACTGACACATTTACAAATAAACAGATTAACATACGCCTCTTGCCTTGTGCAGGCTACATTTTATTTAGATACGTTTAACTAGAAAACAGACTCAGCAAAAGGACAAAACCCTCTTTAAAATTTCTCCTAATCAATCCAACCATGATTCTAATACAAATTTATTCATCAAACTTTAAATGGAATTTTATAACGGGCTTTCTCTTATCAGCGTCCGAGCGACATTTGGACCTTTTGTGAATTTATTACCCAATTATTCTATTTAGCTTATAATCCAAGAGATTTCAGATTGTATAGCAATCACGACCGTGTCTGCTGATAGTATGTTCCAAAAGCGAGACTTCTATTTTGGACATAATAATATATCAATGTACTCGTAATATTTGCTAAAATGTTGAAGTTCCCACAGTGTTAATATATATGTATACTGCAATTATAGTAGTACCTCATCAATTGTTCATGTTTTAGTCAAAAATATAATCACAAAGCAATTGTTTATAATATGTCTTTAGAAAATATGATATTATTCTTACTTTGTTAAGTTCGAAATACGAAGCTTGTCGTTGTCCACCATCAACATAATAAGCTGACAAATATCGTATAGAAAAAAAAACAAGGCAAAGATATACAAAACCCTAACTGTTGAATTGTTTCGAATAATATCTATCCTATGATCTCTTAATAGATCAAATCTCTTCAACAACTGACAGCAATTAGCTCTCACGCGCATGTGAAGATATCACTTGTCTATGCTCCTTGTCTATGGCGTCAAGTCATCGTGATAATCATGTATGATGTTGATGTCAGTTGAGCTCATGATTCGCGTGTCATTAATCATCTGGACTAGATAGATTGTTAGATTTGATTAAGACCACGCGGGTATTTTCGTTAGAACTTTGTTAATAAATTGAAACTTAAATTCTAACCATTCGATGTCATTCATGATTTGTCTCTGGTATGATAAATCTATTAAATACCTAATAATAAGTTTTACTTGCTTCTGCCCGCGAATTCGCCTGCGTAGATTTCGATTATCGTTAATCCCGTGGGAACCGTTGCAGCGTGAAGAAGTAACAAACACACACAAACTTTCGAATTTATAATATTAGTAGGAGCACAAGGAAGTCTTCTGTACAGAACAGGGTTATGTTTTCAAAATGACGGGCGTATTTCCGATCCTTGTTCATGAACTATAGTGGGAGTTCCACAATGAGTACAATGTTTCTAAACGAGTAATGATGTCATTGGGCGCGCCGCACCTGTCATAACAAGCCCTTATGGCCTGCTGCGACTGAAATATTCTGCCTGAAACGAAACACGGTGTGGGGCGGCCTAGTAATGGCATAGGTATGTTATTATGGAGAAAAGTTTTAACGGAGTTGAGTCACGTTATATAAATTGTGTCAAAACTATGGAATGTTATTAGTTCTAGGACAATTAAAACATTATAAGTAATTAGCGATCCCCCATCGCTTTTTTACACATGTACTTAAACTTGAATTTTGTTATGCAACATAACCTTCCGTGAAAAAATATCTTGTTGATGGTGAAAACCGCATCGAGATCCATTGCGTGGTTTAGAAATAGAAAGAAAAGTTAAAAAATCTGTCTGTGTGACAATTTACTAGACATCTTGTAATGTATTATTCAGCCAGGAAAAAAAAGAGGTGTGTTAAATAAAATACGTTAAACGTGTATATGTGTGTGTTTGTACCTATCTGTCTGTGGTGTCTTACCTCCCAAACGGATGGACTGATTTAGACGCGATTTTTTAAAGAAAGATGGTTTAGTCAGGATGGTTCTTAACAAGGTTTCTTGAATTCATTGGACCGTTTACTGGACTTTCAAACAAACCTAAGTCCCAAAACTACCAATCAGTTTAAATAACGAACTCCAAAAACGCACAACACAATTATTCAAGTAACCGAACCCCTGTTTATACAGCAAGCACGTTTTTCGCGTGGAAGGCGTCTAAGAAATCAAAGTGTCAAATATCAGTCGTATTATTACTTCGAATCTCGGGTTTCTGCAGTGCTGTTAGCTTTAGAAAGTTGGAATTAAACCCTTTACTATTCACGCTCTTTGAAACCATTAAATAGAACGCGGCTAGTCATGATTCTGGGTATTGAACTAGGCAATACCACAGATTAAATAAGATTTACATCGACAATACATCGATTTCGTAGTGCTTGAATTTTAGAATAGTACCAAGCACAGAGTGCGCTCTTTTTAACAGAACGCCGGCTTTGAATAGGTGGACCCTGTTCCTCCCTTTCCTACACATTTTTTTTTTATTTGCACGCAACCTCTAACTAATGCAAAAGTCACAAATGTATCCAATTTTGAACCTTTTACAAAGCAATAAGTCTTTGTATAGTCAACTGTCCAATTAAAAGCTAGGTATTACGTATTTGTAGCTTCGCAGAGATGACAAGTCAATAATTCAAAAGGCATTTACAAGGATCATTATCTGAAATGAACACCAAATGAATTCACATAATTATAGTTTTAAATAAAAACCTAAGGCAAAAACCCAATGAGTTATATTGATTAAATCCTCCCTGCTACAGCCAGGTGATATTGTCACCTGCCAGCGTTTGTTCGTGCCCGCTCAACCATAAACAATCGCGTGTCTTACATGCTCAGTGTCGTTGCTCTTTGAATGAAAGTTAATTGTTGCCACATGCAAATAAGCAACTGTTATAATGAGTTGTTTGAGCTAATTTTATTGACGCTGCGGTTAATTAAATGCGTTTAAATCGGTCAGTCAGTGAAATAAAATTCTATCGTTTTATGAATATTTTTTTGTGCTTGAAAATAAACAAAAAATACTGTTAGTTTTTTAAGTTTTAAATAATATATATCTCATGGTCATGTAATATCTTCATTAGGTAAGGTACAAAGGTAAATAAGTGTATTGTATAGAATTATCACATTTTACATCAAAAAGTGTCTTCGAATCTAAAATATGCAACTAAAAAATGAGTACAAAATAAAAACGATTAGTTTAACAGTAAAAAAACAGATTACAGTGAGATTGCATTGCACTATCTTAATAGGTAGAAATTATTTTACCAATATAAAAAAAACAAATAAGCCTTTTCTGAAGCTGTAACGGTAACTCTGAAATTAAAAGCAGGTAGGTTCTTATGCTATAAGGCGAACAAAATTTAACGTTTTTATAGAATAGTTATAATTTTGCCGCGAAAACTTAATCCTTGTCATGGCAACATTTTACTGTCAATTGTAAAGTTCAAATGGCGGCTTGTAGCCAATATTATTGATAAACCGCTCATCACTGACTGAAATCTTACCTACGCACACTTCAGAGTCACACATTGACACACCTAAAAAGTGGTACACTTTTGAAATTCAATCGAAAGCGGTCAAATATAGAGGACTCTTTTTAACGAAGGGCATGTGTTACAGGTGCGAAGAGTACTATTCTATTAGCCGTTTTTATACTCTATGCTTTCCTACCTCTATGTTCATTAATATCCTTGTCTCACTAAACACGCCTGAATTACCATAAGCTGTTCTTTTCAGCATACAGTTAGTCGCTTTGCAAAGCATTTGTCACTCGGCTACATTAGTATTCAAGGCACACCATGGTCCAGCTAACGGGGCTGTCTCTTGCGTGCATTCCAGTGTCAATCCAGCTTGAGATTTAAAAAAAAAGTAGTTGGTTGCAAGTTGACGATAGATTTATTGCACGTCGTGAAAAAACGAGCACGAGATAATTTTATTAGAGCATGCATAATATTTCGGATTGGTCGATCCTGTTTTTTTAAAGGGACTGAATATTGTGAAAGTATAGGTAATATGTATGATTTCGGTTAAAGAAACCAGACTTTGACTTTCTGCAAGAATTGGGGTAGATAAGCATAATTGTCTCTGTTTTATTGTAATTATATTACACCTAGTCTTATTTCGGTATTTAATATTTTTATGCAATTGCGTTTTTAAAATTGACAAGAATAACAAATAATTTTAATATTTGCTTAATTTTTACATCCTTCTTTAAATAAAAATAGAACTTGTCAATAGACTCGCGTAATATCTAGCACATATTGGTTACAGCACATACTCTTTACTTGATCATATTTTTTCCTGGTAATTCACTGCACTCGCCATATTTGTGGTCTAGCAACCCAGCTCCAACTAGGGCCGCTACATGCCTCTCGGATGTTTCGTTTTTTACCGCGAGCTTTATTGTGCATACGAGGGCTAATGTCGAGCCACATCGCTAACGTAGTTTATTTACTTCTTGTTTTTTTTTTATTTCGAAAGTAAACATCGCTATTATTATGGCACTAGCTTCTGTCCGCGACTTCGTCCGCATATAATTATTTCTATTTCATAATTATTTTCTATTACTTACTACTAATTAGTTCTGGAGAATATTCAGAGTTTTGACACATTTTCCTGCTCAACTACGCGTGAATACATTTATTTCTTATCGTATGTTATATTCATTGTTTTATATAATGCTAGGTTAAGTTTTATAATCGTATAAGTATTTAAAAAACGACTAACTGTTGAGTTTCTTGCGGCGCTTCTTCTCAGCAGTGGTCTCTTGCGAAGCGCTGGTAGATTTTTGACGTGTAAAAGTGCCCGTGCGGCCTACTTACTGAATAAACATCTTTTATCTTTATCTTTTATCTTTTTATATTTCGATTATCGTTATTCCCTCGAGAAATTTTAATTTCTCCGACATGAAAAGTAGCTTAGTTATATGTTAATACAAGGTATAAGTGCTATATTCTTTCCAAATTTCATCGAAATCCGTCCAGCCGTTGCAGCGTGAAAGAGTACCAACTAACACACACACTCAATAAAGATCTTTAAAATATACGAGTGCACGTGAAAAAAATACCTAATTGACATCATAATAACTATAATAAGTGATAAAATCAAGTAAAAAAGTGTTTTAGTTTAGAGCTTGCTAAAAAGGTTAAACTACAATATTCTTTAGTGGTTACCACTGCAGCATCAATTTTAAGGTAAACTTGGTCATGTTGCCAATCTTACTATGAGCGCTATATTTAAAAAAAAAACACTCACCGAACTTACTCTCACTTTTATTAGTTTTATTATTGTAACGTTACGTTAAAAAAAATATACAAATGCAAAGCAGTTTGATAATGAAAATCTCGGTTTCTCATCTTACCACAAAGATTGTGGTTTAAAACAGGAACTGAAAACGGTTAAGTGTAAATTAAAACTATACAAAGTCATGGTAAAGTTGAGCTCACTGTTGAGACATTGATTTCTTTACACACACACATACACACATAAACTCACGCTTTTATTCCCAGAGTGGGGTAGGCAGAGCTACAGAATTTCCAACAACTATAAAAACTTTTTGATAATTCTGTAACCACATTTTGCACACTTAGGCGAAGATGTTTACCAGTGTATTAGTGACAGGTTGCAAGCCCATCGCCTAACAGTACTACACGCCTTTATTACCTTAGTCGGCTTTTACGACATCCACGGGAAGATACGGAGTGGTACTATTCTAATCCGGCAACCACACGGGCCGCGCGCCGCGTGCGTAAGGATTATGCGGTTATAAGTATCTACGAGATTAGCACAGATGTGTGAACGAGTAGTTTAAGAAAACGATTTGATTTGACACGTGTAAACAGGTGCAGGGACAGTCAGCGGCAATAATAATATATTCTCTTACATTGAGCTCAAAAATATCTGACACGATTCTAACCACACGCCATATTGTAAAAAATAAAAATGAAAAATTTGACGATTTATGACAAATGGGTTTGTTTGTGGGCTTATAACTTGCCCCACACGTCATCTGCGCAAAAAAACTGAATCTTGCGCGCGCGCACCGTAAAGCACTTTCCCGCGAGCGCCCGGGCGCGACGCGGCGCGTCACCGATCTGTTATCACTATCGCACTGCCATCCGTGATACTCGGCGGTGTTAGAGCGTTTCAAGCAGATTAACCATTCGGATCTGAGGGTAGTGCGAGTATACCTAAGCGTAGAACACATTGAATGCGGCTGCGGGTCGGGCATAGACAGACTACTGGCTCAAATATATAATACTGTTATACTGTTTGTATAGGTGTCCCCTTGTTTTACAGACTGAAAAATTACAGAATTTTGTTTCACAGAAAATGTTTCATATACTATTTGGTCCTTGTATTTTTGCTTCGTATATTTTTTTTTTTTAACTATTTACTTGAAAGAAACAAATTCGACAGAAAATCAATTCAATGAATTTTGTAATTTTATTTTTTCATTACACATACTTATCAAACAATATAATTATTTTTCAACGAATATTGTTTGGTCAGTGCATTTTTTAGAAGGTTGGGTTATAAGATAAATACTATATTATGATATAAATATGAGTGAGCGAGCGAGCGAAGCGAGCGAGCAAGACCTCTCTGGGCAGAACCGACTTGAATAGGTTAGGTTAGAAGGCTATGGCGGGAGCGAAGCGAAGCAAGCTCCCGCCTTAGCCTTCGAGGTAATTTTTTTTATATCCCTTGAATAAGCTATGCGATACCATTTGACTGCAAATTAAAATCGTATGCTTTTTTTCAAACGTTTCATTTCACACACCTTCACAAACTGCACCCTACTCTATAAGTTGATTTTATTGTTATTAAGTTATATTTTAAATAAATAATATGAGAACAAAGAATATTTAATTTGCTATTCTATGATATGAAAAAAGAAACATTGAATTTTATTTAAAATAAAAAACGATGATTTAAAAGTCTTCAAAGTAATTATTCTACATATTGATTATTCTATGAAATGATAATACGAGAAAAAATTTCTATGAAATGAAATTCTAAACAACTTCAGTCTGTAAAATAACGTACAACCGTTTGTATAATATATAATACTGGCCAAAATATAAATATTACAACATTGTTATTAAAGTAATGTAAAAAGGCGAACTTATCCCTAAATGGGATCTCTTCCAGCTAACCCTGAAGTAAATGAGTAAGGACAATGCATGGGGTCAATGACTATAGAATAGTATAATCATGTATCAGCCACATTCTCCTATCAGTATGTGCGTAAAAGCGTAGACTCCAAATTCGAGGCATGTCAGTGCTGACTCGCGTGGCATCAAGACTCCAAATCAATTCACACCATGTCCATACCATGTATATCCAGCAGTATGGTCAGCACGGAAAATTGCCTCGAATTTGGAGTCTATAATTAACCCAGTCTAAACTTGCCTCTACATAATAATATATGGACCTCGTATAGACATCATTTGGACTAGCCTCTAGGACAATAAATCTGGGCCTCTACTCTAAACGGTCAAAACCATATCGTTTTTGACCTGTTAGCTATCGACAATTTTCTCGCTCAAGAAACGAACAAAAGATATAGATCCCTGTGAATAAAAGAGACATTATATTCTTAGTTGATCTCGGGCTCTACTCGCTTCCCGCTCATCGTCGGCGGTGGGACAAGTGCCTGATTAGCTGATTACAAATATTCTAGATATTTTGCGATCCTATGAATTAATCCGTCAATCAACTTCATGCACAATCAATCTCGATGGCGATCATTGATTATGATCGCCGATCGGGATCAAGATTGTGTGCTTACGGACTGCCTGTAAGCGGATGCATATTAGATCGATCAGACATGTTGGATTGTCATCACCTCATCGCCTCTCTCCTCTACAAACGGGCTTTTTTCTAAATGAAAGCGGTATGAAAAGGCCCTTATATTATGTATGTATGTAAACTTTTTATTCCACAAAAACATAAATATTACAACATTGTTGTTAAGACTGCACCGAGCAAACGTCGAGCGTCCAATGGCGCCCTCATTACTATTATTGTGTTTTCTAATTAACTAAAGAATTTCCTTGCAATCAGGCGATACATTTTTGTAGCGCAAGTAAAAACACAATTTATAGGATACTTAACAAACTATAATATCAATTACCCTTTGAGTAGTCAGCTTAACGGGAAAGGGTGGCCACTTTTTTCCGTTAAGTTCTGTTTTCATTTATAGTACAAAAAGCTACCGACCAATTTAAAGAAAATACTTTAATTCATTAGAAAACACAATAATAGTAATGAGGGCGCCACTGTACATCCGGCGTACGCTCGGCGCAGTCTTAAAGTAACGTACACAGGCAAACTTATCCCTAAATGGGGTCTCTTCCAGCTAACCCTGAAGTAAATGAGTAAGGGAGCATCGGGTCAATGACTGTAGAATAGTATAGGAGCATAATCATGTATCAGCCACATTCTCCTATCAGTATTTGCGTAAAATAGTTTGGCATACGGACATGATGAAATAAAAAAAAGCACTGGAATCTTCTGTTAAAGAACAAAGACCTGTTGACCAAGAGCCTTCTGATTATGACCCTTGCCCTGGGACTAAAAAAAGATAAAGAAGATACGCTAACAGCCGAACCCTATATTCAAACCGCGAACGGTGCGTCAAAAACGGCGCCATGTTGTTACTATTAACCCGCCTTTTCTAACGCAACGACACCGTATTTTACGCAGCGGTGGGGTCGCACCTTAACTTCGGGTTAAATTTTGACATGGTCCGCGGTTTGAACATAGGGTTCGGCCAGATGACACGTTTCACGAGAGTTTTCATTTCAATTGCTCCATTTCATGACGCTTCACACAAAGCGCGTTCTACAATCCACGCTGAGACCGTTTCAAATGAACGACTCACTTGTTGGATCAATTTAAATCAGTACTGACAGCGCGCGGCGCGAGTATCAATCAATTCTAACTGACCTATGGCAACACTATCGCCGTGTCAAAGACTAAGATGCGCGGCGTGATTGAATATGTATAATAAAATAAATAATATAATGATATGAATATGAATAATGATAACGGTTAAATTATGTTAATAGTTTGTTTACTGCTACATTAGATGTCTTAACAATGTTTAAAACAAAGTCGAACAGACACAGAAAACTCACATAAACCGAAGCGAAGGGAGGGCGGGTCGATAGTTTTTAAAGATAAATAATTGTTTTTTAAAGTAATAGATGCAGATTATAATTAATATTGTAAATGTGAAAGTTTATAAAGATGATTGGATGTTATCCACTTCCTCATAAGGCCTAACGTCCTTTTAGGACATTGGTCAAAGTGACTTTTGACTTTATTTACAGGTTATTTTTCGAACTAACGAAATTTGACCTAGGTTAGCGGCTAAATAGGTTTAATTACAATTTGACTCACAGATAGTGATAATTTCTCAAAGCTCGAGCTCTATGCTGACGAAGACGCGGGAGCTCACTATATTTTTTCTGCACTGATTATTTTTTGAATTAGGAACTGTAGGTATAGAATTCATTCATATAATAGTTAATACTCTACTATATTTTTATCGTATTGGGCAATGATGTTTAAATAACGGAAAAAAGTGTTCCAATATTTGTCACATGGCAAACATTATGTTAGCTACTCGTAGTAAAAAAAAACTTACTGTTAAAAAAAACTGGATACTTCTCACAATATAAATAAACGCTTTCAATCTTCTTTATATTTTAATCTATCCTATTTATACATCATGTATCAGTCCTCTAAGAGGAAACGTGTGCTACAAAACGAAAAGCATTGAAATACCTAATTAATCCTAGATACGTGATGTAACAGATCAAAGCATTGTCGGTTCTATTTTGACCGGCGCTTGCGCAGGTCAGTGCTCCGCGTGGGTGCTTTACTTTTTAAAACGTTTAATTTATGCAGATATTTGGGACAATGACCGATTAACTGTTGTATAATTACGTTTTGTTTTATTACAAAAAGCTAACTAATGTTTGGCTAGATTTCGTACTCATAGTTGTATGTGAGGATAGACATTTGTAAATTTGTGTCGTTACGCATATATCATATCTTTACGTTACGTATAAAAAAATCAGTGGGGCAATGTCACACCAATTGAGCTAGTCCCAAATTAAGCACTATAGTCTATACTTTTAGGCATTTAAAACAATGTAAACAAAACAACCACGTGATATAGTTCGTCAAAGTAGTCGTACGTCAAAGTTCGATAAAACGGTTTTGATTGGCTGTTTAACAATGTCACGTGGTTTGGAATGTTTACATTTTATTAAATACCTAAAATTATAGACTATATGCTTGTCATATGGGTACTAGACAACGATATAAATACTTATATAGAGAAACAATACACAGAAAACGTCCATGACTCAGGAACAAATTTTCGAGCAATGCACATCACACTAATATCTGCCCTTACCGGGATTGGAGCTCGACCAAACAATACTGCCCTCCTTAACCCTTTCAGCCCGGATGGCGAGTTAACTCGTCTCGTGCAATGTGCTTTCAGACCCGGTAGACGAGTATACTCGTTTAAAAAAAAATGTCATTACGTCCTGGATTAGGGCAATCGACAGTCACTTGAACAACCGGACACGTTGCGTCGTGTACTCTTGGCCTTGAGCCATTCTATTTGCATCCGTTATTGTGATGTTACCAACTAGTGAATACACTTATTACCCCAAGAATATTCGTTAAGCATTTGTGTTTAAATAGTTTCGTTTTGCACAAAAAACATGGAGAAAAATTACCCTCATTACTCTCATTTCGACAATATTAGCTAACGAGTTATCTCGTCTACCGGCTCTGCAAAGCGTTTTACGTAGCCGAGTTAAGTCGTCTTTCGGACGTAAAGCATCATTTCTGTTAACGAGTTAACTCGCCTACAGGACTGAGGAGCAGGTATAATTTCACTGGATCTGGAAAACTGGGTAGATTTTTGTGTATGACTTTGCCGGAACGAAAGGGTTAATAAAAAGGACGCATGCGCAATTTGATAGTCAAAGTAAATTTTACCCTCCGTCTTAAGAAATAAGGCCACTATTACATACGCGGTTCTATGAGACACACGCCCTTTTTTCTAAGGAGGGCAGAATAGATAAAACAAAGACGCAACGGATTTTAAAACGGTGTCCATTAATAGATAGTGATTCAAGAGAAAGGTTTTTATGTTTAATTTCTGGTTTATGTACGGGTGTTACAGAAAACTCATAAACTGAAGCGAAGCGAGGGCAGGTCGCTATAGTATTCTTATATTAAGCGTCTGCGGAGTATGCCTAATTTAAAACAAACTTGCCATCCAAAGTTAACAAACTAAAAATAAGTAATCTCAAACTTAAAACAGCTCATTAAATCCTCAAAACACGTAGAAACAAGATCTCCTTGGAAACTTATCACAGATCAGAACCTTGGTGCTGTTTACTTGCCCTCGAGGGCCTCGTTAGATAAACTGGATTAACACGATTAAAGGGGGACAGGACAAATAGATGATGTCATTCTATTTTGGTGTTATTTAGTAAAAGAAGTCAAATGTTGGCGAACGGTGTGGCCATGGCTCGCGTGATCCACTCATTCATTCAGGCATTCATTCATTCATCAGAGCATTCATATATAGAACGGACTGACCATTATCGGTTGCCAAAATCGTAGTCGTACCTTAAGGGACTATATTTTTTTCTGTTACTGAAAAAATAATTTCCGACTACACTCAGTAGAGCAAAAACACTTACCGTTACCGCCTGTTTCAAAATCGACAAGTAAAGCATATTTGACAGATCAATTTAGCCCTTTCTCTTTTTTAAACTTGAAAATAGACAAGGATAGAGACAACTTTAAATTAATAAATTTACTCGTCGATTATGAAACGGGCCCTTAGAGTAACTGATCACGAAAAGTATCAAGTTCTTGAAAAACGCTTAAAGACCAAACATGCGGGTGGTAGGACCTTGTGCAGGGTCCGTCCGGATCGCTACCATCTTATCCATTAACCTACCGCCAAACAGCAGTGTTCGCATTGTTGTGTTCCGGTTTGGGGATAAGACAGCCGGTGAAATGACTAGCATAGAGGCATTCCATCTTAGTCCTCAGGTTGGCAACGCATTTGCAGTCTTAGGATTGCATCGCAGTCTTGTGAATGCGAATGTCTATGGGTCACAGTTTCCACTTACCATCAGGTGGCCTGTGTGCTCGTTTGTCTTCTCTACGCCATTAAAAAAAAAACATGCTTGAACGCAAACATTTTTGCATTTAATAAATTTTGACCGCAAGCTGCAAGGATCTAGGAGGAAGGAAACGGCTAGCACTCCGCGACTTGTTTGTGGCTTGATTGTTAGGCTCATATCATATGTTATGGTGCAGTGAATGTTCATGTTTTTCGGTTCAACATTGGTACTGCTTTTTTCAGTGATTTTGCGACGAAAAATGATAACGGTGTCGCATTTGACTCCTTTACTTCGTTCAATATTTGGAAATTCACCCTCAAATGCTTGATTTAGATTACTCGGTCGCTTAATTACTGAAGCCTTCGCTGGATTAGGAAGGTTAGGTATTCCGATCACTAGTGTTAGTGGTGGTAGGATCTTGCTCAGTGTCTGCTGGAACAATGAACCATACAATCATTCCCACATCCATACAGTCCATACCTTCCTTCTTCGACAGTCAGCTAATGACACTACAAGTTACATTTACCACACCGTATAATAAGCAGATCTAATGTGTTATGTAAATATTCTCGCAAGTGAGGTAGCTCAGAGGTGTTATAATATAAGTTGAAGGTTCTGCGGTCACTTTGAAAACGCTTTTACTAATACTAGTAACAAATAAATACCTACGTCTGTTTTTATTCCTTATGAATATTATAAATTCATGATTATGTATGAAGTTTACAGGCCTAAGTCTTCGCAAGTTTATGAAACCACCATGAAGTCTATAAAAATAGCTTCTAAGTGGGGTTACTTCGTTAATTATATTCTGTAGCTGATAATGAATATGTTAATTAAAAGCTCCTGAAACTAGTATCGTATAAATAAACAGTATCTGAACATGATTGATCGGACGGCTCGGTCGTTCCTCCCTGAATCAATGTTCAATCGGCGCCGGCACCGCCCACGGTGCTCTTCATTACACGGCGCCCGCGCAAGTTATAAGCGATGTATCGACTAACTGCGGGCACAAAACTGTTATGCCGCCGCCTGACAGCCCATAATCGGTATAGAAATGTATGAAACCTTAAGAGGCCAATATTATGATTATGACGTTTTTTTTTCAACGTATTTTTATTTTTTGGTTGTAGGGGAGTTTCAAAAAAATAGCACACCCTTTGACTTTTTCTTCAGATATGGGAAAAATTCCGCACACTCGTTGTGATCAACATTCTGAACAATAAAAAATTTGTAGTCCCGATATGTCCCCAGAAATATGTATGGAATAGTTCCGTTTTGTTATCAAAATCTAATACGTTTCTTGGTAACAAAACGGACAATTCCATATCCCGGATTTTTTCTCAAATCTGAAGAAAAAGTCAAGTGTGTGTTATTTTTTTGAAACTCCCCTGTATTGTAAAAACAACATAGGTACTAGCGTCAAATACAAATACTAAAAAATGAACCCGCGCTAAACCGGTTTTTTTAAATAAATCTTGAAGTTTTAAATCAGCAATTATTTTAACTTGACGTTGCATCAAGGCGCGCGCAAACTATCTCCACCTCTCTTGAATTAAATTTAGCACCTTGTCAATTAGTGAGAAATTCTTTTGTACTCAATGTATATGGTGATATCTAGGGGTAATGTAATAAAAAATACTTAGTCCCAATTTAAGCTTAAATATTAACCCTTATTAGCAGTGATCGGAATAGGTAGTGCAATTTCGGGTGAATGACCTCAAACATTATAAATAATATGGATAAGACCCGGGATACCGGGATTCGTATTTTTATAAATAATAAGATAATTATTAAAAAAGGTTTCTTGTTTGCAAGAATGTCAAAATTAAAGTGTCTACATAATTTCGTTAATACCAACTTTGTACTAGCAGTATAATAATTGTCAAAATTATAAATAAATAACTTTTTTGAGTTTACTGTGGGGCTAGGTCAATTTGTGTTTTAAAACCTACAAATTTTAAAACCTTTCAAAGTGAAAATCCGGGATTGCAAGATCCCGTGAAATTGCACTACCTATTCCGATCACTGCTTATTAGGGATAGTACTTGGAACCTAGGCCCGTATTATGATCGTCTTTATCGCAGTGGATAAAGGATGCGGCACTCTCGCACTTACATACTGGTCAGAAAGTGACAGGTGTTTTTCCATGTTTATCCCTATCGATAAACGCAACCATAATAGGCTTGCTAGCTGTTAAAAACTCTTATAAAAGATAAAAATCGCTTACTTCTTATCACTTAGTAGTTAGAGTTCATTTGCATAAGTTTCGGCGACGACGTGTGTACTGCCTCGTAATGAACCTAATACATAATAATGTCGTGTTACTGGACATTTATGGGTGTGATTTAAATAATAAATGGAGTAACGTTTCTTAGTTCCAGTACTTCTTGTTTCATATAACAGTCGTAGCTGTATAATTAGCAAATCCAAAATTAATTTGGAATAAAAATAAGATAACCCTTCGCCCTCAATAAAAATATGCATGGGTACTTTTTTTATGTCATAAGCACTATACATACCTATATAGGTTTTGAGACACATGGTTCTCATGAACATTTGCAATATCGAAACTGCGATCCTAAGGGCTTTATTATTAAAAGGATCGATCCAATTTGCACGAGCGCTCAAGAAAATGAACTTTGGTTCCCGTGGGATGACTAAAATACGAATTCGACGCGGACGAAGTCGCTGGCAGAAGCTAGAACCTTATGATACCAACATACATAACAATATAACGACTCTGGTTTTCTGTGGCCCCTATAGGTACAGATAACCAATTTGATTTATTAAGCCACTTTGGACTATGTCAAAGTGAGGCTGACAACGACAACAAAACGTAAGAGACTTCCTATGATTTGGTTTACAACGTCACGTTGACAAACTCCATAGAGGCCTAGAAATCAAATTGGTTGACTGTATTTCTAACATCTTGTCAGACTCATGAATGGAGACGCTTATTTACGAAAGAACAAAACGAACGAACGAACGAACGAAACCAGAAATAAAAAAGGACCTAAAATAGAGCCTTGAGGCACACCAAATTTAACAGCTGCTCCAATGGACTATGTTTGGTTTACAACAACCGTTTGTGTCCTATCACTAAGATATGAAGACATGAGATTTAAAGAATTATTATAATGTTTTAAGTAAACAAGACAAATATAACATAGTGTTGCAAACATTGACGTCCGGGAACAATAATCTAACGATATATGTTTTATCGTACAAAAGCCCTGTAAATATTTTCTAGTCGGCAATGATATCAACTTCAAATAGATTGTAATCTTCGTATATCGTTATTCGATATCCATCTGTGTATTTAGAATTAGATTATAATATAGGGTAAAATATTTTATTGTTCTTATCGTAACGGCCAGGGTCTTTATTGTATTTTGTATATGATTGTAAACTAAGTTTTGTCCGTGACTTCGTCTGCACAGAATTTAGTTATGGTAATTTTCTTAGTAAGTTGTTAAAAAGGACAGTCCAACAAATGAAGCGTAGGTACACGGAAATAACATGTGTAGTCTATTCGCCTTAGTAACTTTTTTTTTTTAGGTTACTTACTACTAGTAGGTATTATAAAGAGGAAAGATTAGTATGTTTATAACAAATAAACACAAAAACTACTGGACCATACATACATACATTAAATCACGCCTGTTTCCCAGAGGGGTAGGCAGAGAACACTTCTATCCATTTGCTACGATCTTGACAAGTTTCTTTCGCTTCTTCCACATTCATACATCGAGTCATGCACACACGTCGGTTACGGGTACTTAAGGTACCTTTTCCAGTATTTCTCCGATTTGACTAATACTACTGGACCAATTTCAAAAACAATCACGATTAGAATTTAGAATGCTACATTATCCCTAAATAACAAAGGAAACAAACACACATACACAGTACATGGGTGACGGCACCAATGTTGGACATTTTTAGCTAAAGGCACCAATAATGGACACTTAAGTCTTAATTCAAACATCATAAGGCTATAACGGTTTACTAATGTTTGGTCAAAAATCTTTTCCCAAAGTATCACTTCCCAAACTATTTTACTTAAATTTTCATTTCCCAAACAATCATATAAGGCAAAACAACTTTTAGCAAATTAACAGTTAGTAATTAATATTTTTGGCAAATTATTGTTTAACAAAATAATTACTAGGTCATGCTCCATTTTACCAAATTTCATGTAGTCAAATGTATCGTTTCGCATAACATACTTTTCCCAATTTTTTTTTGGCATTTGATTTATATCCTGTGGTGCATTGGATAAAATTTAGGGTATGATTTTTACGGTCGCAGTTCTAACCTAATTTTTTCTGCGCGGAATATAAAGTTGTATAATGATTTAAATCTCTAAGGCCCTGTTGTTTGATCAGTAGTTAAACTAACTAATTGTTAAAATTTGAAAAAGGAATCGAAAATTTGAAGGAATCTCAAGGAAATGTGTAAAATTTTCAATTCCTTTTTCGAATATTAACGATTAGAAAGTTAGTTTAACTACTGATCAAACAACAGGCCCTAACTCAGTGGCAAGTAAATAGTTATTAGCGAACTCTACATTTAGTTGTAAAGTATTTCTCAGTTACAACTTTGAAATGAAACCTTTAAATAGATACCGGTATCGTTATCACTCCGCTATTTCTAGTCATAATTGTAATCTTATCTACTCCGCATTTAAATAACATACCTATTAGAAATTACACAGAAATACATACGAGGGTGCATTGAAAAGTTCTGAGCCTAAGGTTGTATATAATAAAAAAAAATAAAAAAAAATACTGGCAGGTAAAAGTGCCATATTTAGTCGCCATTATGCACTATCTTTTGTTTTTTTCTTGTCACAATTTTGCATTTTATGCTGGAACTGCTACATAAGGTCACTGATTTTTCAAGTAATGGATAAAATTGAGCACCGTTCTGTCATAAAATATTTGCAAAAGAAGGGGTTAACACCAAAACAAATATTTGAAGATATGAACAAAACATTAGGGCAATCTGCTCCATCGTATGCTACCATAAAAAGATGGGTAGCTGATTTCAAACGTGGCCGGGAGACTGTTCAAGACGAGCCTAGGAGTGGGCGGCCGTTGACGCCTACTACGGATGAAAATGTCAATAAAATATTAGATGCGATAATGAAGGATAGGCGATTGAAGATTGTGGAGATAGCGGAAGCAATGGGTATTTCTTATGAGCGGGCACAGAACATCATCACCGATGTTCTTGGATTTTCTAAGGTGTCAGCCAGGTGGGTGCCTAGACTGCTTTCAGTCGAGAACAAACGAGTACTGGTTACAATTTCCCAAGATTGTTTGGACATGTTTCAACGTGACCCCGAAGATTTTCTCAATCGTTTTATAACTATGGACGAGACATGGGTCCACCACAGTACACCAGAATCGAAAGAACAATCCAGGCAATGGAAAAGACCAGGTTCACCACCACCCAAAAAACCCAAGGTCATTTTGTCAGCTTATAAGGTAATGGCCTCGGTTTTCTGGGATTGCAGGGGGGTTATCATGATAGACTATCTCGAAAAGGGCAAAACAATAAATTCAGAGTACTATTGTGCTCTTTTACGTCGTCTGCGAGAGGAAATTAAAATAAAGAGACCTGGAATGCTGTCGAAAAAAGTATTGTTTCACCAAGACAACGCTCGCGTTCACACTTCGGCGAAATCAATGGCACAAATACATGATTGTGGATTTGAAGTGCTGCCGCATCCCCCTTACTCGCCGGATCTAGCTCCTTCCGATTATCATCTCTTCCCAAACCTCAAAAAACACTTGGGAGGACAAAGATTTTCGACTAATATGGAGGTACAAGAAGCAGTAGACTCATATTTTAACGACCTCAGAGATTCTTTTTTTTTTGATGGGATAATGAAGTTGGAGGCGAGGTGGACTAAGTGCATTGACCTTCATGGAGACTATGTCGAAAAATAAAATTGTTATAAAAAGTGAGCCAGTTAGTTTTTTTTACCAGGCTCAGAACTTTTCAATCCACCCTCGTACTTCACTACATAGAATATTTGTAAAGGTAAATGACAACACTTTACCTTCTTAGAATGGTTGTCTATTGATTGACCGACTGAATATTGATTGGCGGGTGGTAGGACCTTGTGCAGGGTCCGTCCGGATCGCTACCACCATCTTATCCATTAACCTACCGCCAAACAGCAGTGTTCGCATTGTTGTGTTCCGGTTTGGGGATAAGACAGCCGGTGAAATGACTAGCATAGAGGCATTCCATCTTAGCCTCAGGGTTGGGCAACGCATTTGCAGTCTTAGGATTGCATTGCAGTCTTGTGATTGCGAATGTCTATGGGTCACAGTTTCCACTTACCATCAGGTGGCCTGTGTGCTCGTTTGTCTACTCGATGCCATAAAAAAAAAAAAAAAAATTGATTTTCTGATGCTTTTTTAACTCTTGACGAAAAAGAAGGGTGTATGTAAATATGTGCGGTGTGTAGAAGGGTGATGGAACAAATAATAAACAAGGACCGATGATTGATTCTTATGTTACAGAAGATAAGGGTTATTATTCGTGCCTTCAGCTAATAATTTTCAACATTGGTGCCGTCACTCATGTACTGTGCACCGTTATCACCCATATACGTTGGGTCCATATTGACTAACATAAAATTCTTATTTCTATTTTTTGTTTTCCTACCGATTTGTATTCATAATAATCGCTATTCATATTTTTTTTCCTCATACTTTTTTGTTCATACTTTTTAAGTCATAATTATTGCAATTCATAATGCATTTTTTTAAAGAAACTGTTACATTTTGAGATTTTTATAAATCTAACCTAACTTAACCTAACCTTATTACACGTAAGATATTTAAGAAATTGTGAAAAGTGTACGGCTTCATTAATATTAGCGTTATGAATTCAGATGATTATGAGTTCGGATCGTTAGTACTAAATTTATTTATTTAGAGTATGAAGAGTGATCATTATGATGTAAAATGGTATGAGAAACATTTTCGGACTTCCGATAATAGGACTTCAAAAGTTATGTTAGTAGATACGCACCCATATACGTTATATCGGGTTTTTATCTATCTAATAGTCATCTGATTTTTAACCTCTTGAATGCGGTTTTATAAAGCTAGTTTAATTGGGATGGTTTTTACATAGGTTTCAAGAAAATCAGTATGGCCATTTATGGGATATAAGCTCTAAAAGAAGGTGTCGGCGTTATATCGGGAAATTGTACCTATTTAATAACTATTTGACTGATCTTTGCATCAATCTGAAGCATAGTAACAGATAGATAGATTTGGGCGTTGTTTTTTTAATAGAAAAAACTAGTTAAATATGAGCTTTAAAAGTCTGGTAAAGATCATAATGTTCAATAATATCTAATAATATAATAGCAATAATCTATATATTAACCCAATTTTTTTTTAATGCCAACGAAGTGGGCACGAGAACTGGGTAGTGATTTTCTCAACAACGACGGTCGGACGGACGGACGAGTGAATGTCCAAGCGGCGAGTTTAAGTAGTCCCGTCAGTGCGAACAAAACATATTTTAGCGCGTGCATTTTCAATTTAGCAGCATGGTTTCTACCGATGGATCGAACATATAAGGCTGCTTAATTGAAAATGCACGCGCTAAAATGTGTTTTGTTCGCTCTGACGGGACTACCTAAACTCGCCGCTGCGATTTAACCCCAGTTAATATAGGCATTTTTTTTTTATATCAGGGAACAATGTCACACCAATTGACCTAGTCCCAAACTAAGCTCAAGGTTTGTATTATGGGTACTAGACAACGATATAAATACTTGCATAGAGAAATATTACTTAAATATATAGAAAACATCCATGACTCAGGAACAAATATTCGCGCTCATCACACTAATATCTGCCCTTACCGGGATTTGAACCCAGGACCGCTAGCTTCGTAGGCAGGGTCACTACCAACTAGGCCAGCGCGTCGTCATTGCTATCAAATGCAGCTTTTATAATTCTTAGAATCTAGAGCCTCGTGGTCGATGTAATCAATATCCTCGTCAGAAATGACGACAACATATATATGATTTGAAATCAATTATGTCATCTAACCTTGCACTTTGTCATCGGGTCATCAGTGACCTCATCCATCATTGAATGGGATATTAATATCATTCTTTGACTTGAAGGAAGGTCAGAGATGACACAGTTGAGAATACTAGTTTCTGATATCTTAATAGTTTCCGATTAAATAATAATTTAGTTACAGGTAGCTATTGTGCAATAGTTTCTTCGATGACAAATATCCGGAATGTGTAAGGATGAATAATGATGATGATTGATGATTTCTGATAATAAAAAATCGAGACAGTAATACAACCACCAATAATACAGTTGAAAAATCGCGCGACGTAAAACTGTCTTACACAACCAATGTTTTTGACCTCAGTTGTTATCTTATTCATGATCGCTTTAGTAATGTACTGAAAATCGGGACAATTGACGTCCAGATCAAAGGTAAATCAGGACGTGTCCATAGACCCCCGAAAGACGGTACGTCTGACAACACTAACTCGTAAGACCAACATTAGTAACATTATAATCGCGACCTTGTGTGTCTAACTATAAGGTGCCTTTTACATTTGTTATGTTCTCGAGCAAAAATCTGGAGACTCGGCAGGTTATATATTCTGTCCCATGGGTCGAAACGAAGCCAGTCAAAGCGGCGGCGGTATGAGCCCTAAATTAGTTTTACGCATACGAACCGAACCCTCTTAGGCCTCTCCCGGATCGGCATGCATGCAGCAAAACAGGTTCGTTATTAATTCTGCGTGTTGATTGTTGCCTAGCTACCGATTCGTGGGGAAGCGGCCAAACAGTAGGAATAGTATAAACAATATAAACAATAGTTCGTCTTCAAACAATGTCATACTACGCGGCTTGGTGTTGTGCGAGCCTCAAGTACCACACAGAAAACTCAACAAGACGCACTAACCCGTATTTATAGTCAAGATAAGTAATTACTTGAGTATTAGTAGTGTCAAAAGTCATATAAAAATCGTTGCTTAAGTCATTACTTTTACTCAAGTAATTACTTTTCTAGACTATAAATACGAGTGTAAGACGCACCAAGCCGCGTACGTAATAAATAAGTATAAGGATCTCCCCAATCGACGCGGAATCGGCTTGAGCCGGTAAGAATAAGTTTTATGTCCATGCAAATAGATCGAAAACGACGTCGTTCCGTTCGCAACGCCGAGCCGAGCCTAGCCGAGCGATACCTTTTTCACTCTTACTGCACGGACATAAAACTTTTTCTTACCGGCTCAAGCCGATTGCGCGTCGATAGGTCTGGGGAGACCCTAAAGCGACGCAACGCTATATAGCACCCGAGCAGCAATAGGTAACAGAAACTCCTATGAGCCGGCGACGAGCTACTTTTCTATTTCTACTATGTCGGCTGTCAATACAACTTCACTGCCAAGGCATTCGTTTTTCATACAAAATGGATGGGTCGGTTTTATGGGTAGGTAGTCTTTGCCATATTGTAGTGTCCCTCGGAGCCATGTCTCAGGAAGCCACCAATCCGGACGCTATTAGGTCAGCGAGGAAACCAAGAATTACCAGTTCCCGCCGCTGGTGCCGCGCGTTTCCGACCTGATGATTCGATGATTGTTATTGTGATGTATTGCAAAATTGGAATGACGCGGATAAAATAATAATGTATCATGTATATTATAAAGCTGAAGAGTCTGTTTGTTTGTTTGAACGCGCTAATCTCAGGAACTACTGGTCCAATTTGACAAATTCTTTCAGTGTTAGATAGCCCATTTATCGAGGAAGGCTACAGGCTATATATCATACTCACATAAACCGAAGCGAAGCGAGGGCGGGTCGCTATGTATCATGTATCTTTACATCTGTCCCTCTACTCCCTCTGTACATAGTCAACAGCATAATAAAGTGACCATTTCTTTACCTTGTCGCTTTCAACCGTTTCACAATTTTGTGTAACATTTCAAACACGTCGTTAAAGTGACAATGTACATATGATCCCTTATTTATGCTATTGACTGTACGCTTAGATCTTTTAAACTATGCAACGGATTTTAATGCGGTTTTCATCAACAGAGAGAATCAAGAGGAAGGTTTTTATGTATAATATTAATATTTTATATTCTGGTTTATGTACGGGTGTTACAGAAAACTAACTTAAACCGAAAAGAAGCGAGGGCGAGTCGCTAGTTTACTATAAAAATGTATTTTTGTTGTAGCTCTCTACTATAGAGGTAAAAAAACACCTTATGGTGCTTCTCCATTCTGTCTATCTTAAAACGTAACATCAAGGTTTCGTTTAGAGTGTTTTATTTGCAATTACACTGGCCCGCAAAACTAAGTTACAGATGTAGTGAATAATCCTTTCCCATCGTTTTTTGTCGGATATGTTCGTATTTATCTATCTTTCTCAATTAGCTTCAGTACCCATTCATAAGCCAGCTGAGAAAGCAAGAAAAATACGAAGTTAATCCGACCAAAAACGATGGGAAAGGATTATTCACTACATCTGTATGTGGCTAGACGCACTTAGCCTGTTCTTTGTATATTTATACTTGATATAAAACTTTACGGTAAAACTTATAAAGATATTAAGCCAACAATTGCGTAAAATAATAATAAAAACTGACACCGACTACGACTTTAACCAGTTTTTCAGTACCTACGCGTTGTAAAATTATTTAAATGCTGGTTGTGAAAATGATCGCTAATAAATCGAATTGAGAACCTCCGATTTTAAGTTAGTATGTACACAAGTGTGGTAGCTTCTAAAAGTGCTATCTGGGTTGTTCTTTCCTACTCGTCCTCATACGGATATAACAATATAGTGACTATTCGCAGTTTCGATTTCGCATTATCACAAGCTGTAGGAAGCGATACTCTGACCAAGGTCGGGTCACCAGCTCACTAGGGAATTATAAACATTAGGCAAAAGATATGTACCACTGCCGAGCACTTTGTGACTTTAAAAATAAAGACATTTTTGTGACGTCACAGAAGAGAGAGAGAGAGAGAGACGGCTAAGGGAATAAAGGCGTATAGTACTGTTAGGCGATGGGCTTGCAACCTGTCACTAATACACTGGTAAACATCTTGGCCTAAGTGTGGTTACAGAATTATCAACAAGTTTTTAGAGTTGTTGGTAATATTGTAGCTCTGCCTACCCCACTCTGGGAATACAGGCGTGAGTTTATGTATATGTATGTTTTTATATGTCACTACCGAATTCTTGAGCAATGAACTAAATTCTGTCGAGTAGTAACCCTGCATAGGGCCGTCATGTAGGTAAGTATAGGTACAGTACCCCAACGAAAATGTTAAGCACTTTAGTGCGTTGTCATAGTAAATTTCAAACAGAACGTGAAATGTCACACATGACAATGAGAATGACATTCACAATGACAAGGTTCTAAGTATACCCGACGTCTTTATTGGGTGACTGTACGTATAGTATAGAAACTCGAAACTAATTTACGACTTTTTGACACCACTTTTATAATTAAATTTTATTATGTGTTGTTACAATCAATGTGATAATGATAAATGGTAGTTATGTTGATAAATTGCAACAATTCCAATAATAACAGCATTATGACGTAATTACAATCATTACAAGGATTATAAAACGTATTTATATTCAGTAAATTGATTTCATTTATTCGGATGACGTCGTACCTACTGTATTTCAATATAAGTTATAAGTATGAGAACTTTCAACAAAAAGCTATGAAAATGCTTTTTTAAATACATAGATGGTATTTCTGACAAGCTAGTTAAAAATTAACCAGGTTTTCCAGCCATCCTTCAACAAAAACATGCATCTACTATATTAAACATCCTTGTTTCCCTACCGCAACAGACTTATCTAAATGTCAAGTTCGTCCAACCGGGAAGTAGCTATTTCAGTAACAGACAGCTTGTATCGCCCTCTCTATTTATAGCCCAGTGTGATGAGGGATAGACTGGTCTGAATCACATACAAAGTGAGGATAAATTATTTCGAAGTCATAACATGCAACGTCGGTAAACTTGGTAATTGCATAGTTAAGTAAAACATTTTATCTACTCTCATATTGTAAAGTTCGAATTATAAACTTCAAAACGAATTTATATTAGCATACTTTATAAACACAATACCGAATTTAAACATTATTAATTATCTGACAAAATAATGTTATAAAGTATTTTTTCTTACCATTACGATACAAGTTAATCCAAAAAGTTGATGTCACCAACGAGGTTCCATTTTTTTTTTTTATAATGTAACGCACATGCGGTTCGCGTCATTTTTACAGCACTACAAAAAGTTTTCATTCCAATTTTTACTTGTCTATGACAGCGCCCGCTTTAACGCATGCGCGGTGATGTGCTAGGTTTTGGCGCCATTCATTGAATACCTTTTGTTGTAATGTATGAGAGTAGATAAAGTAGTGTATGAAACTGCACATAACTAAGTATTAAAACACTCGTGTTTTATTTATTTTAAAGAACACAAACAAGCACACAGACCTGATGGTAAGTGGCATCCGTGACCCATATAGACATTTTCATTCTCAAGACTACATCTTTAAATCTTATTCTTTCTTTTTTTGCGGGTGGTAGGACCTTGTGCAGGGTCCGTCCGGATCGCTACCACCGTCTTATCCATTAACCTACCGCCAAACAGCAGTGTTCGCATTGTTGTGTTCCGGTTTGGGGATAAGACAGCCGGTGAAATGACTAGCATAGAGGCATTCCATCTTAGTCCTCAGGGTTGGCAACGCATTTGCAGTCTTAGGATTGCTCTGTAGTCTTGTGAATGCAAATGTCTATGGGTCACAGTTTCCACTTACCATCAGGTGGCCTGTGTGCTCGTTTGTCATCTCTATGACATAAAAAAAAAAAAAAAAAAAAAAAAAACTGCAAGACCCCACGCAGCAGCGTTCTTATTGTGGTGTTCCGGTGTGGAGATAAGACAACCGGTGAAATTACTAGTATAGAGGCATTTCTTCTTAGTCCTCAGGGTTGGATAGCATTTGGGGTCTTAAGACTGTAGTCTTAAGAATGCAACTGACTATGGGTACCATCAGCCCCTTATTTCACCACCATGACAATGACAGGTGACAGGTGACATTACTATGAATCCCAGTGATGTGAAAACTTGTTAACTCTGCAGTGCATACCGAATTGTCACCTGTCACCTGTCATTTTCATGATGGTGAAATAGGCTCTGTTCTCTATGCCATAAAAACAAATGTGATGAGTGAATCAGATAAAAAACAAGTTATAAATAAAATTTAAGATCCGTAACTAGTGGAACACAAATACACCTAATAGGCGTAAATCTTTATGTTTCCGAGCATATTTTTAGGGTTCCGTACAAATATTATAAATAAACAATACCTATATACGCGACTCCCACTAGTACCCAGCTACAATTAATCAATATCCAAAAATAAGTTGTGAAATGGAGGGGCGGGGATCGTATGAAGCTGGTTATATTACTTCAGGATACATTGTGATACATAAACTAATTTCGTATCCACATGACCGCTGGTTTATCCAGTAAAATATTATTCTACTAGGTATTACTATAGTCTAGTAGGTATTAGGTGCTATAGAGGCGGAATTTTCATAGCAAAAATCCAACGTCGAGAGGGATTGACCATTATGTTTTATCGACTATTCCAGTTATCGATTTTACTAGATAGGATTCCAAATTATTACAAAATTCGCGATTATGCCGATTTTATGCATAAAATTACACCTGTGTGTAAATTAAATGGATCTACAACGAAATCAGGGCCATTTGAAATGATGACAATGTAGAGAAAATATAGACGATTCTTTATTACTACAGACAAGACGAAGAAAATATAATTAGTAGTAGATATAGATTTCGATGCTGTTATTATGAATGAAGGTTAGTGTACTGTCAGTTATACTGTGTAACATTTCCGTTTTGGTTTTATATTTAAATTGTAACAACATAAAACTGGTTACTGTTCTATTAATTTATTATTTTGTTAACCTTTACACACACGTAATTTTTTTTTGGTACTCTATGGAGAACATCAAAAATACGCGTGCTAAGTGACAATTAATCTTCGATAGTCGATAAGACACAATGGTCAATCCCTATTGATGTTTGTTTTTTGCTATGAAAATTCCGCCCCTTGTAGCGACCCGTTTTCGCTTCGCTCCGGTTTATGTGAGTTTTCTTCAACACTCTGTCAGCAGCAGAAGTAGCTACGCAACCGAATAGGTCAAAATGATCTGCACTCGACTCTATTGTCAAGAGAATACGTCGTGTCTAGATCATTTTGAGCATGTTATTCTGGTTAGCTACTTAACCTGTAACGCAAGAGACGCACTGAGGTCCTTGCCAAGTTGCACTACGCTAACGATTCTATTCATTTCGTTTTTAAACCAATCGCGTCACTGGTAGATCACGTGACTTTTCGTACACGTCATCAACCAGTGACACGATTGGTTTAAAAACTAAACGAATAGAAACTAGGCCAAACAGCAGTGTTCGCATTGTTCTGTTCCGGTTTGGGGATAAGACAGCCGGTGAAATGACTAGCATAGAGGCATTCCATCTTAGTCCTCAGGGTTGGCAACGCATTTGCAGTCTTAGGATTGCATCGCAGTCCTGTGAATGCGAATGTCTATGGGTCACAGTTTCCACTTACCATCAGGTGGCCTGTGTGCTCGTTTGTCTTCTCTATGACATAAAAAAAAAGGTAGTTGGTATGGGCCTCTGAAGATGCTTGAGGCTGCAGAACCCTCGTCGCCCGGTCCGACACACACTTGACCAGTTAACTAGCTAAGTGTGGCATCCTTTATGGCCATAACTCTTGTTGTAACTAGGAGTGGAACAGTTTCCGCGTACTCCAGTTTTTGTGGCCCCTCGTGGATCCGGTTATTTCCAGTTAAGTGAACCACCGCTGTTAACGACTACCTGAGGTTATGTTATTTGTTATGCGTTGTTTGCTTAGCTTCTGGATTGTAAAAAAAAAACGAATTTGTTACTAGGGAATGCAATTCAACCGGTAATGAACCGTTTTTGTATACTTATTTCACATCAAAAATTACCAAGTAGGAATCAAAATAATATATATACCTTATTTTTTATATTTTGCAATGGACCGCAACGCATTATTAAATAAGTTATAAAATAATGTAAGCATATTTTTGATCCTTGTTGAATTTGTACGTACACTCCCACAAAGACAATGTTGAACACTTTGGTACTATCAGACCATTGGAACCTTGACCCACCATAGAACTGTGTCACAGAGACGTTATGATTCAAGTCATAAGAAGTGTCAAACAAATTGTTTTATAATGTCACTGTGACACCGTTCTATGGTGGGTCAGGGTTCCATTGGGCTGATAGTAAGTACGTTATCTAGTACTGGGTCTCTATTATAGCCGGTAAAAACCATATTGTCTTTGACCTGTTATGGTCTTGTTTTTAACTCTACCACCATTACTGTCAATTAAATATGAGCTATCAAACCGTTGACAATACTATAACTGGTCAAAGACAAAAATACTCAATATTTGTATTCGACTATACTGTTATAAAAGGCCTTATTTGACAGCTGTCAACACAATACTAAATATAACCTCAAACATGCCTCAAACACATTATAAAGTGGTAGACGTCAATAGCGCTTTTCAATTTAATATGTTAAAACCTATGCATTTTTCAGTGATAGCGAAGACAAACCATACTTATTTTCCAAAAGACATGAATAGAATTTAAAGGCAGCTAGTTATTTTCCCATTACACTAAATACCACTATCCATAACATATTCTTAACAAAGGTTTTCTCTAGCGGAAAACTCTTAAAACTACTATTTAAGTAATTGTACCTTTTTGTCAAGAAACTCTTTTCCACCGTTAGAATCATTACACTAACAATATAGACCCTGCAAGAAAGAGATGGGGATAGGAAGTTGTTAATGGAAGGACAAAGACGGACTAATAATGGTATGCTTTTGTTCTTGGGACTGCGGTTTTCAAACTTTTAAATGGTTGCATTATAAAATCTTCAACTTATTAATATTAGACAGGGTAATATTTTTATCTCTCTATCTCTTAGAAAATAATAGCCTAACCTATGATGATTTTTATACTGTTTTTAGAGTACCTAAGTAACCAACCCGTTGACGCACAATGGTTTTACCAATGACTCATTCATCTATTTCTCAATTCAAGTTATTTGCGCAGTTTTTTTATCGGATATTTATCGGAAAGACCTTATTAAGGAAAAAAAATAAGTCTTTAAAAATGTTTTTTTCTTATTTGATAACAAGAACAAGATAATGTAAATCTAAAAAAAGTACACTACATTGAACCCTTATCAAAATTCATCAAAATTCAGCTAAATAATATAAAACGGTTTGAATATTAATCCGTTTTAGTTTGTCGTCAGATTTTACGTAACCTGTTTGAAAAACATATATAATATAGTAGTAGCTGTTAAACGCGCTCTTTGCCGAGCTCCAGGGGGGTGATTCTCTCAAGAAGCAAAGGTGAACGAATGGACGAGTGATCTTTAAGCGGCGAGATTAAGTAGTCCGGTCAGTGCGAACAAAACACATTGTAGCGCGTGCATTTTCAATTAAGCAGCCTTATACGTTCGACCCATCGGCAGGAACCATGCTGCTAAATTGAAAATGCACGCGCTACAATGTGTTTTGTTCGCACTGACCGGACTACTTAATCTCGCCGCTTAAAGATCACTCGTCCATTCGTTCACCTTTGCTTCTTGAGAGAATCACCCCCCAGGATACCGACGTGCTAGCCGACCGCTGGCACATTTTAAAGCATAGTATCTGTACATTCTTGTGTAATTCGTTTAAGTTTTTGTAAGTGTAGTAACCCTATTTGTGTAGTCGTCTACTATTTTTGTTTCTTTTGTTATAAAATTTAATTATTTTACATCTGTAATCCTTTAGGTATCTGTATAGTATTCTATAATAATTGTTAGCTAACATGATAGGCGATTTGGATTAAAAAGTAAGCCTATTATTGTGGAAATAAATAAATAAATAAATAATAATAATATGTTTATCGTGAACAATAATGATACCTATGTATTTAAAGAGTCATTCGAAAACATTAACTTTCCTTTTATACTTTACAATATTCTGATTTTATTGTCTTGTAAAAATATCGCCACAAAACATGTAACTAAACAACGAATCTCATTTCTTAAAAACAACGTTCGCAAGTTTGAGCACCGCTGCTATAAAGGCGGGTTCACACGGACCCGCTAATTACCAAAAACTGGCGCCAATGTATGTACTCCTTGGTTAAGCTTCGTTTTCGTCAATTTGCTGTTCACTAAACATAGGCTCTATTCACCGGTAGATGTGAATTGAATCCGGTGGATGAATGATTCCAAATATATGGTACAGATGTAGTAAATAATCCTTTCCCATCGTTTTTGGTTGGATGACTTCGTATTTATCTTACTTTCTCAGTTGGCTTATTGATGGGTACTGAAGCTTATTGAGAAAGCTAGACGAATACGAACTAATCCGACAAAAAACGATGGAAAAGGATTATTCACTACATCTGTTCAGCGTAACATAGAGACCATGGTATAATGTGATTCGTTAAAATGATAATAAACTGCAAAGTTAAGTAATCACAAGACCAGATGAAAGCTGTGAAAAATAGTAAGATACAATTATTTTCGTGGTTTCTTGTATGGGGTGGTTTATATTCATAGTTTATGTTATCATTCTTTGTTAGGACGTTCGCCATAATGTTAAAGTAATGATTCATGTTTTTTTGAAAATGTTAACTGGTCACCTAAACTGTGGCGTCAATCCTGAAAATCCGTAATTCTAAAACTATGTTTACACTATAACAATCTTACAAATAGATAGTGCAAATTTTGTGACCTTGATCCCGGAACCAATAGAGCTGCTCCCGAAAATTATTTATATACATACATACATTAAATCACGCCTGTTTCCCAGAAAGGTAGACAGAGACCACTTCTTTCCACCTGCTACGGTACGATCCTGACAAATATCTTTCGCTTCCACATTCAATATTATTATTCGGATGGTTATTTTTTATTTGTTTAAACTGGAGCGAAGCGAGAGCGCGAAGCTGGTATAGGATAAAACACAGACGGCTTAGTCTTCGAAATAAGGTACCATTGGCATAGGCAATGGATACAGAACTGTAAAAGCAAAACGATTTGGCAAAAAGATCTAGGTATAACGGCCTCCCTAATTTTCTAAGAACATAAATGCGACTAAGTAAGTAAAGTACCCGAAACCGATGTGCGTGCATGACTCGATGTATGAATGTGGAAGAAGCGAAAGAAAGAAGCACGGCAAATGGAAAGAAGTGGTCTTTGCCTACTCCTCTGGGAAACAGGTGTGATTTCATGTATCTATGTATGTATAAATATAGTTCTAAAGTGCATAGCTATTCATAAAGTTCTGTTGACCATACACCATGGTTCCCACGTCGTCAACCTGACACGATTAAATTATGAAATGGTAACAATAACATTGTTTTTCTCGATTTGTCCCAATCACCATACAATCGCAATTGCGAGAAACAGATTACATCGATTACTAAGAACAATGACAATGATGTGATGTTCGAGATTAGGCATCACGGTCAATATATCGACTGATCGATTTTTAATCATCTTCGACTCACAACTCGATTGTTTAGGGGCGTGATTCTCTCAAAAACGACGGTCTGTCGGACGAACGAATGAATTTAGTCCCGTCAGAGCGAACAAAACACATTTTAGGCAGCTTATACGTTCGATCTTATCGACCATGCTGCCAAATTCAAAATGCACGCGCTAAAATGTGTTTTGTACGCTCTTACGGGACTACTTGAACTCGCCGTTGCGACATTCACTCGATCGTCCGACCGACCGCCGTTTTTAAGAGAATCCCACCCCCGTTGTTGTGCTTAATGCAGGAGGTTAGGTGGAAATTATTGTATGATTTTCTAATGCTCAAACTACAAGAATAAATTGATTATTTAAAAATATATCGATTAGGGTAACACGGGAACACCTTAAAATTCCAATGCTACGATCCTGACAAATCTCTTTCATATCATTCATCATCATTTTATTGGAAAATCCATTATACTCAGTTAAAGAGTTTATGGACCTTGATTTATAATTTGTTTTGATTTAATATGTATTGTTGTTTTTTATTATTTGTAATGTTTTGACTTATTTTGAGACGTTCCTTAACGGTGATAACTTCTTAGTTCTGTATTGTTATTGTTATCCTGACTTCTTATTTCTATTTTGATTATATTAAAATTTATGTATTTTTTTGACGATTCCAATGTCATTTCTTGTACTTTTGACATAACATGCAATGTACACTGTGACTTACTTTGGTTAAATAAATATCATTCATTCATATCTTCCACATGCATAATTTAGTTGATATTACATTATGTTAGGTTAGGTTTGATTTATAAACGATAGTTGTTGCCCGCGACTCCATCCGCGCAGAAAAATAAAACATAGCCTATGTTCATCAGGGATAATGTAGGATTCTAATGGTGAAAGAATTTTTCAAATCGGCCCTTTAGTTTCGGAGCCTATGCAATACAAACAAACTATCAAATTTTTCCTCTGTGTAGGCACCCGGATAAAACACCCAAGTTATAGCATCCTATACACATGTATATTGCTTTAGTGAACACCTGATTTTAGAATAATCGCCTCTATTACCTTTGAATAAAGCCGGTAATAATTGGCAGGGTGTCAACAATAGGGTAGTTTTCCCCATTAGGCTTTCTTAAACTGAGTTAACCTTTTACAGAAATGCATTTTCATGTTTATTACTGCATTCGTGCTAACCTTCCACAAATCATTACAACCATTTGCATCGTAATAGCAGTAAGGGGCATTGCATGTGTCAGTAGCACTTACAAGGTGGCTAACTGCATAGTAATAGTACTTATAAGAATTTTATATTTAATGTAGTTAACAATAGAGTATAGAATGCTTTGACTACTACATTGCAGTTAGCCTCCTTTGGCAGGGCGGCAGAAGTGACCTTTTAAATAGAGGTTTAGTATAACTATTACATTTAATCGCGTTATTTAGTGATATACCTCTGTACACCCAATATACAGTGTGTAAATGGTATACGGGCGTTTATTAAAACTGGACATAGATTAAGACTCTACTAATCATTAACAGAAATAATTATTTTGATTACGCTAACGTATACACCGTTATTAATTTTTGAACATACTATCGACCCGCAATGTACATCGAAGTCCATCTGTCAGGTAAGTACGTAAACGTAATGTTTAATTAATTGCATTTTTCGTTATACATTGCGTGTTAAATTATTTTGTATGGTTTTTTTTTTTTAATTTAATTTTAATGAAAGCTGCCTAAATGTGCTCAGTAGGGGTTATACGAGTACTAACCACAGTTAAAAGGAACGCCCGTATACCATTTACACACTGTATATGTTGAACATACTTAAAACCTTGTCATTGTGAATGGTATTTATTGCTATGCTTGTCATTTGATGTTCAATTTGTTTTTTTTTTTCGAAAATGCATGAAGTGCTTCATTTTCGTAGTTTAAACTTCCCTACTAATGAAATAACGATCAGAAGACAGGACTTCATGTTACCAAATCGCTACTTATAAATACAAAAACGCCACAAAATAAAAACAGGTATAGTTTGATTTAAAACTTAAAGTATATAGCATTCCGAATTTAAATGCAACACAAACACATTTTGATTTGTGGCCCTTTAGTATTTAAGCATCGAAATATTCATGTTCAAAAGTTTTTTTTTATTTAATTCCTATTTTCTTGTTCACTTTTTTTATTTATGCAGTCACATGGGCGACTGATAAATGCTTGTAGCAATCAGTCGTTATCATAATAAATAAATGGCATTCCTGATCAAATTCTACTCAGGAACCTATGCCACGTTCGTTAATTCGATGAAATATCACCTAGCATTAACAGCTAACCTAAAAAGAAACCTACATAATAATCGCTAGGCTATAGTAATAAAATAAATAAACAAAACACCATCACAGTATAATCGCTTTGTATTGTTAATCATTATGCAATACTATATTGATCTAATTAAACCACCTCCTATACGCGTACCTCTACTCACGTGTTCGAAAATTGCTTCTAATGCGATTGTTTTGCTCTTCGGTCGTTGACCAAGTCATATGATATATCTATGACATAAGATGCGCGTGCGACGGACTTGAGGCGCCATCTAGACGCGTCGCTTTACATTTACTCGCGACTGACAGTAGAACGGCGAGGTAGTTAAACTGTAGTGGTAAGAGTTCGTATTGCGCTTCATAGATGGCGCTATGTTCAATGTTGTTTATTATATGGTTTTAAATTTTGTTTCAGGTACTGAAAGTTTCCGGTCACAGCGATATTTCTGGTAAAATGTGTGCTTCGAAGATCAACAACACTCAAATTTTCAAGTAATTATCGAACATAAAGGGCATATTTTCCGATTTCTTATACTAAGGTTTTGCTGCCGGAAATTAAATAAACTATCGGATTAAATCTAAATGATTAAGTTAACATCATTCATCAATTAATCAGATAAAAATGCACAAAATTTCATTACCCTTATCACGCGGTGGTGCACTCATGACGTCACTAATGTTTTCTTTTTCCTGAAATACGAAATAATCTTTATCTGTTATATCAGTAGTTGATACTGATAGTTGATATTGTTCAAATGTAATTCTTGTTTAGGCAGTATTCGTCGCGATTACCTTCGCCGTCACGTAGGCAAAACACGGCTAAACCTAAGTTTATGTAAAAAAAATGTGGCCGTATTAAATATGTCAGTGAGAAAAAAATAACAAGTAGAACCTGTAAAATCAGAACTAAACTTAAATAGGTTTTCGTTATGAATGATGTTCATAGATAGCGTTAGTATTGTGTATTGATATCGTGACATTTTGGCCTAAAAAACTTTGGTAAGTTACTCGTATGATTGATTGACAGAACTTGAAAGAAGTACATGTTTTTAAAAGGCCAAATCAACAGTAGGTAAAGTTATAACAGCGATGTCATCCGAAGTAAAGTGTTTTGTATTCCGATGAGTATGTTTTTTTTAAGAGTAGGAGGGGTCAATAGCAAATCATGCAATCTACAGGTCGATTTTGGAGGATCGAGTACTCGTTTTTTTTTTTGTAATGAAACTAAATAGTTTAAGGTGTAACTTGGTCAGTCCGAGCACTCGATTTTCAAAAACCTGTTTAACTTTTTATGATTCACAAAACTAAAGATGGCAATCTATGATTAATTAATCATCTATCGACAAATTCGAGTGAAGTAACCGTAATGCGCATTAAAAGCTTATTTATTTGCTATTGTCCAGCTATTGACGATGCGTTGAGTTTATTAAATGACTAACTTAATTACATTTTAATGAAAAATTTATGAAGAATCGATTGTTCAACATAATTTTCTTACAACAGTTAATACAATATCCTGCCAAGGAAGGATGACGGAATGTCGTGTTCCGTTTTAAAAACAGATTTTAGAGAACACAGATTAATATTGGCTACACTGAAATGACGGGTAATAGCGTATTACTAATTGGGATATGTGGAAGAGAAAGGCATGCTGCGCCGAGCCCATATGATTGGGAGAAGGGAGGGATATTGGTGAATAAAATTTTTACTCAAATAGATAAAAATCTCTAACATACCCGATCACTTCCCGAGATAGTATTTTCATGAAACCAAGCTAGGAACATACACATACCATACATACACGCCTATCTCCCAGTGGGGTAGGCAGAAACTATGAAACGCCAGGAGCACCGGTCTAAAAATACAACTTTCGCTTCCTCTACATTAATCAATCTCTTCATGGGCCTTATTCAGTACACGGCGAATCTGATCCGCTCATTCCCAAAATGTATTTATATATTTACCAGTATTTCAAAATACCAAACTACTCTTTTTACCAGGTTCTCAAAAACCCAGATTCGAAATTTTGGGTAAAGATAATAAATAATACCCTAATTTGTATGTTTAGTTTTGGGATTCCGATATATTGAGAATCAGGTAATTTAAAATACTGGTATTTTGATCAGCTAAGAATTATCCCGATAAAACTAACTTAGCTAGCTACCTCATACGAAGATAAGAAAACGGTAGATATAAAATATTGTATTTTATTTTGAACTTCGCCAGTAATCACTAAATGTTCAGCAAGAGTTATTCCTTTGCTGTTTCTTCGCCAAGTTTTGTTGGAGTCTACTTCTGCTGTTTCTTCTTCTCCGCGTCTTCTTTCTCCTTCTCTATCTCGGCCACGATGGCGTTGATGGCGTCAATCTCCAGCATCTGGACTGGCACGGCCTTCTTCATCACCGCCACCTGGATTGTACCCGATTTATCATCATCATCATCGTTCAGTCGAATAACGTACGCTGTTGGACATAGGCATGAAAACTCTTTCTTTTCTGATATCAACACGATTATAAAAACCTCGAATCGGATTCTGCTAGTCCTCCTTTATCTCCAACTTGATTAAACAGCTCAAAAGATAAAAAACGCGCAGTGACTAGGATCCTAACGAATGGGTATGAAACAAGACTCGACATGCAAGTTCTGTCAGGAGACAGAGGAGACAGCGATGAATATCCTTTGCTCATACGGACTACTAATGCGTAACAGAAGTCACGTCTAGGGCGACGTATGAACCCACAAGAGATACAACTCCTTCTGGAAAATTCTGGACGCAATATACCTTAGCGCTCTAAACAAAGGGTTGCTACAATATGTAGATCACCAATGCTTAATGCGGCACACAAGGCTCATCTCAAACAGCCAAATCTTACTACCTAGTCGGTTACTAAGTTCTGTTACTAAGGTTTAATCAAATAAAACTAACTTCTGTTTATTTTTAATTTCAAAATATATAAAAATTAAAAGCTTAGTTAATGTACATTTTTAGGAACTAATAATCATTCTATATAGTCGCCGCAATTTCCGATACGACCTTTTAACATAAAATAAAATACATCGATAAAAATACGCACAAATTTTCTGAAAATTTCACTTTTTGAAAAGGCTTTAAAGGTTTGTTGACCAAGTTTTTTTTAATTTAATTTTGTGGAGCCTCTCGTCTCTGGGTATGTTCAGAGACCAGCATTATTGTCTTAGCGATACTCAAAAACCAAGCTTATGAAGCACGAAAGTTGGTCTGTTTTCGTATTTCTGCAAATTGATGTGAAATCGTAAGGTCAATTTAATGAGACTTGAAGATTGACCGGAGTATAAGCGGATCTTTAGTTGCTTGGAATACATTCGTATCAGTATTTAAAGATAAAAGTCTGGTCAATATGTCACGCAAATTTCGACTCAATACGAGAACTCTTACAAAAGTTGTAGCCGTTATCAGTATCGTGGTCGTGCGTGTTTTGACCCATGCTTTCCTGCCCCGAATGGGAATGCTTAAAGCTCGTACACCAAATTATTAAAATAGTAAAGAATACAAATAACGCTTATTTTTGGTCTATATAAAATAAGGTTTCGATTGATGAACTACAGGTTTATGAAACTCTTTACTTTATTTTTTAAATTGTAATAAAATTCGCACCTTGATAATGATACCGTCACTAAACAAAAAAATGCTGTATTTGAAATCCAACTTCATTTTGATGGCAATATTGTCATTATTCGAACTCTTATATATTTTGTTTAGTGACGGTCTCATTATCAAGGTGCGAATGTTAGTAACAGAACTTAGAAACCGACTAGGTAATGTTATAAAAGAGAAAGTTTGGATGTTTGGATGTTAGTTACTCAATCACACTTCAACCACTGAACGGATCGGGATGAAACTTGGCTCACATATAGGTTAGGTCCTGGAGTAGGACACAGGCAACTTGAAAAGATCCCTAGGGAATAATGTAATCGAAATAAATAATACCTCCAAGTTCCTCTGGCCGGACTGCACCACCTCCAGCAGCGCCCGGACCGCCAGCTTGATGGCGCCCTTGTCCGTGGCAACAGTCTCCGGGGTGTAGTGCTGCTCCAGGAACTCCCGGACCGTCTTGTCGCATCTGCCTGTGGAACTGGCCTGGGGGAAATAGATGGGTCAAAAAAATGCTTGGAGCCGTCAATGTCATTAGAGATGCTAAGTCATTTGTAACTTATAGGACACTCAATCTTATTGCTGTAGAATGTCAAGTTGAGTTAGGACCTAAGGTGGGTCACATCACAAATTCAACCTTTGGCTGTATTTCCATGGGCTCTACAGCTTAGGTCACAGGGTCCTCCACCGTTAGGCGGTGCGACTGGCACTCTATCTGAGACCTGAGAATGAAGAGATCTTATTAATTAGGACCTAAGGTGGGTCACATCACAAATTCAACCTTTGGCTGTATTTCCATGGGCTCTACAGTTTAGGTCACAGGGTCCTCCACCGTTAGGCGGTGCGACTGGCATGGCACTCTATCTGAGACCTGAGAATGAAGAGATCTTATTAATTAGGACCTAAGGTGGGTCACATCACAAATTCAACCTTTGGCTGTATTTCCATGGGCTCTACAGTTTAGGTCACAGGGTCCTCCACCGTTAGGCGGTGCGACTGGCACTCTATCTGAGACCTGAGAATGAAGAGATCTTATTAATTAGGACCTAAGGTGGGTCACGTCACAAATTCAACCTTTGGCTGTATTTCCATGCGCTCTACAGCTTACTTGCCTGTGTGCAGTTGTGAATGGATAATCGTTCGCTTTTTTGATGCTGTAAGACTTGGAGCCGTTGAAAAACGAGCCTAATTTTTTTTCTAAGGACACCGTACTTGAAATTCTTTTGTAAGTGGGATCAGATGACCCATCATCTCGTCAACCTCCTTTCCGCGAATAGCAAGAGATTTTACCTTCCACTCATAGTAAATCCCTGAAGGCTCCGTCTGGAACAGATGCGGCGTGCCGTCGTAGTCGAAGCCTCCCACCAGGCAAGATATGCCGAAGGGCCTGCGGCCGTTGCTCTGGGTGTACTGCTGCTTCATGGTCGCGATGTACCGGGTGATGTATTCTATGGTCACAGGGTCCTCCACCGTTAGGCGGTGCGACTGGCACTCTATCTGAGACCTGAGAATGAAGAGGTCTTATTAATATTGCTTTGTAAACCTTTATGTCACCTAAATCGGGGATAGAAGCTTTCCGCCTACATCTCGATATGGCTAGGTAGCTGATACGACCAGATCGCTTTGTGACTACATCTCGATCTGACTACATCGCTTTTTGCCTAGATCGCTATACGACCAGATCACTTTACGACAGCATCTCAAAAAGTCCGAGTCGCTAAAAAACCACATTGTTTTTTTCACCTTATGTCTGTCTTAGCAATATTGACGGAGCCCCGCATGGTGGGGCTCCTATCCCTGGGTTATTTGCCCTTCGGGCATTTGAAGTTACCTAACGAACCTAACCTTCCTAGTAACGCAAACGAAGTAGTCATTTTGCAACTCGGACTTTTAGAGATGTAGTCGCAAAGCGATCTGGTCGTATTACGATCTAGGCACAAAGCGATCTAGTCAAATCGAGATGTAGTTGCAAAGCGATCTGGTCGTATTTGCTACCTAGTCCTAACGAGATGTGGACCTAAAGCTTCTATACCGCGCAAATGAGTGAGAGGCTTCTAGCGAAGTGCTTTATCCAAAAGGTTCAAACTCTTCTGATAGGCATGGCGTGCTACTCAGTAGATGAATTCTTAAACGCACCTAAGGATACTTATAACGAGAGAGAAGCTCACATAATAATTTAAAGAAAATCCGGTTGTATAGTTTAATGTATAGATATTGAATAAATTTGATATTTACCAATTTATAAATAGAATTGAATTTTACAGTTTCCATGTGCAAAAACGATTACATATTTCTCGGTTCGAATAAGCCATAAAAAGACTAGTTTTACTTTGTGAAATTACTGGAATGACAGAGTTATTCGAATGATCTTGCTACAAATATGCCACCCACATGAATATGTCGTCAAGTTTGGCATTTATTGCCCTACAGAGAACGTTTGGACAAGAGGAGGTGACATCAGAAGATCCCCATGGCACATCGATACGGCATAATAAAGTTTTATGGATAAAATTAGCATTTCTTAGATAAACAAGGTCCGACACTTCATATACGTATTTAGAAAAATGCGAGCAAAAAACATTCCATAAGAATTGATAAATGTGTTCATGATTACATGCCGATCAAGACGTTAAAGGATATTGATGTTACAATTCTTTTGAATTTGAGATAAGCATGAAACGGTTTGGGAGAATTTTGATCAATGATTTTATAACTTACTAGTGGTAGGCTCAGTAGTATTTAAGCCGTTACAAAAAAAAAGTAGGCATGAACAACGATTCGATTGAAATAAGAAGAGGAGTGAACGTTCTAACAGGTTCCTCAAAAGTTAATACCATCTTAAATTTTCGAAACCCGCAAGACCAGCGGATTAAACTTATCCATATAGGTACATTTCTGATCATGATCATAATCTTAAGTGAGTCTTACCTTACGCAAAATATAATTTTTCTATGAGTCGTTCAAAGTATAAATGTTTTTTATGGCATGGAAATGTCAAACAAACACACAGGCCACCCGATGTCACGTGGAATCTGTGACCTATAGAAACATGCATTCTCAAGGCTACAATCTTAAGGCTCCTCTCGGAACACAAAAATGCGAAAGATGCGTGGCGGTAGGTTTTAAAAGACAAGATGGCGGTGCTCGACATCACTTTTTCAATACGGTTCTAAGAGTACCTAGATATGAGCACCCTGGCATCAGCTCTGAGCCCCGCGAACGCCAGCACCACATGGTCGTCCAACGGTACGATCTTCTTCTCCGTCCTCTCTTCCTGCAATTTGGCCACGGACTTCTTCTCGACCGCCAGCACGATGATGTTGGCTCCCCGTATGCCCACCACTGCTGATCCCTTCCTCACTGCTTCTTGCGCGTATTGGACCTGGAGGGTATATCAGTGTCATATTCACAATAGTCACGACCAGACCATGACTTGGCGTCAATAAATGAATAGAAGTCGGTGCTCGTCGACATCGTAAAACGCTATGCAGAGCTGCATTCACATCTCAATCACGAGTTGTTTGTCGCTCGCTCTAACCCCTCAATACCAAGCAAACGCACCGACCGTCAAGCGGGAAAATGTAACTAAGTTGTGCTAGAAGTAAGTACAGACAAAATATACCTACATATGCCGTACTTAGGTATGTACTTCGGTAGATTCTGGCTCAGCCCACTCCGCTCAATAGGTATATGTGCTTACATTTCCAAGGGGACTTTTGTATCGGCTAGGTTGCGTACAAATTAATACGATTTATGAAAGGGATTAAGTAGGCATGTTTGACCTTAAATGCTGTTTAATAAATAAGGAGAAGCGCTTCTGTACTGTACTATTTCAATTCATTTTACCAAGGATATAGCTACGGATTTTGGTAAGTCCAAAGTCGTAGCTATGCCGTTAGTACGGTACGATGTGCCGCTCAAAACATCTCAAGCATTTGTATTTCCCGCTTACTACCCATAGTTGGAGATGAGATGATCAATGTTACCTGAAGAAGTTGTCCGTCAGGGGAAAATACAGTGATTGCTCGATCGTAACTAGACATGATCCCGTGAACTAGGTGTTATTTCGTGTGCCAAAAGGGACCGTTTTGTTTTTAATCCCGATAAAATGCGACTTCAAGGCTCTTTTGAGGTTATGAAAACGCTATAGTTATCCAAATTTACGTTGAAGTTTGGCGCTCTGCCAAATATTGTTTATGGTTGGATTGCTTTTTTTTATGATACAACCTTTTTAGAGAAAAGGTCAACCGCTTAAGAATAAGTTTTCGTTGTTATATTTATTTCTTTATTAACTAAGGAAATGTAATTCCAATAGTTATGATTTATTTTGTTAATTATTGACCATCTGTTAATATTCCTTTTAGCTGTATTTTAGGTCACCTATAAGTTGTTTTGTGTTTAACTTACTTTAAAAAAACAAGATGATCGTTATTAATCGTGTTTGTACTTTTCTATTATAATTATAATTTATATAAGTACATTTATAAGCGTTTATAAATAGGTTAAAGCGTTCTATTGATGATTTACATCTAAATCTAGTAGAGATAACAAATATGATGTTAACAACAATGCATCTCTGTACTGAGACCTACATCAAGGGTTATCTACAGAGATAAGATAATCAGCTCATTGTGATTGGAGATGCATGTTATTATCTTTACAGCTTGCGACGAGATTGCTAAGTTTAAGATTTATTTCTGAGTTTGTTACAAATTAGCGACCCACCCACGGTTGACTACAGTACAAAATTAAAAAAAAAAACTATGTCCATTCGGAGTAATGTACCTTTCAAATAATGATTGATGATTTTTTATAAGGGTCCGTGCTTCCAGAGATTACCTATCGGTTAGATACAAACTTACAATACAATGTTCGCACTCTCTTTTGAAATCGGGGAACCGAATTACGCATAGGTTACCTACTGGGTAAATTGCTAGGCGGATCAGAAAAGTGTTAGGCAGACAAAGGGACAGATATATATGACACCCATAGCTCTATCCCTTTCACTGACTGGAATCAAACAGGATTTTACAGATTATAATAACTCAGTTGTAATAAAATCATTCCAACAACTAAGTGAGGCATAAAATTAATCTCATAGAGGATGTGTCAACGGGCCGCAGGAAGAGATGTTGTTTTTAGCAAAAAGAGCAAATGTTTTTTGGAAATCGTGTTGCAAATGCGACCTTATGTTTGACGTAATAGGGTTTTATATGCGGCAACTGCTAGATAGTAATATGACTTTGTTTTTTAGAAGGGTAAACAGATTCTTCGTCTCGTTATTTTGAGATACTGAGTAAACAGAAATACTTAACCAGATTAAGAACACTTTTAGTGATGGAAATGTATTAAAAAAGCTGTTTTACTAATCCGTAATGGTAGATCACATCGATTTATGGGTTTTAAATCCTTAAATAGTGACAAAGATGCAGGTTTTAAATCTATGATGGATTTCTCAATACGTTTTTTATGATGTTGAATGGGTGTGTTGCCCGAAGTTTCGAATTTAGTGCCTTAGAATTATATGTATAACATATCGATTACCTAATGTAGGTATTTTTGGGGTCCTAGTTTAGTTTGTAGTAATAGGTATACAATATTATTAATAAACTCCCTTGATGACCTCCTTTCCAACCAACCTCCTGGCCTGGCCAACGCTGGCTGAAAAGAATATGGCATCAGACAGCTCAGTAGCGCCAGTTTCACTATTACGCGGTCGGCGCTTTGTTGGCGGGAATAGAGTTAGGGATTTTGCAAATTTTGGTAAAGCAAAGAAGTTGTAAATTAATATATTATTGGATTTCTTATATTATTCACGGCGACTTACGAATGCACTGCATGAAGCAGAAGTAGCTACGCAACCGAAGAGGTCAAAATGATCTGCACTCGACTCTATTGTCAAGAGAATACGTAGTGTCTAGATCATTTTGAGCGTGTATTATGCTTAGTTACATTGATGCTGCTTGTACCTATCCTGTAACAAAGGAACAGACATACAATACAATACTTACAAATATTCTTTATCGAACGCCACATACAATAAAAGCATGGAAAGTAAATACAAAAAAAGGATATAAAGTGAGTCAACAGGCGGTCTTATCGCTAAATAGCGATCTCTTCCAGGCTACCTTACAAAGAAGAGAAGTTTAAGAGACGCTAAATAAATTGGCAGGCGGTGCAAAAATAATAAACGGAATATAAAACCAACGTACCAAAGAAATAAGTACTTATACAAAACATACCTACATACCCCTGTAATTTTACCCGCTTTTTACCCGCTGTTAAAAAAAATTGCACAACTCAAAGTATAATTTTAACCAGCTCCATAAAAACGCCCAAGTGTCTCAAAAGACTGTTATTACTTAATTTGTCTTGATTCAATCTAGACTTTTTCGGCTGATCCTAATCGGGCGTGAACGAACGCCGAGAATTCAGACAATATTCTATTCTTACCGACCAATTTAGCTCGGATTGGCTTTATTAATTCGTTTTGGTAAAGATATGGTTATCTTTAAGTAGGGTTGCCATACGCCAGGATTTGTCCAGACATGTGAGGATTTTTGACCCTTTGTCCGGATTTCGGCCGGACTTAGCGAGTGTGAATTTTAGGAATGATCTCATAAAAATAAATGATTACGTGATATTTTTATTACAAAGTTTACAACGTTTTAATGAATGAAAGGATATATAAAAGTAGTAAGTAATACTGGAAAAGGGCCGAATCTTAAGTACCCGAAACCGACGTGCGTGCATGTCTCGATGTATGAATGTAGAAGAAGCGAAAGAAATTTGTCAAGATCGTAGCAAGTGGAAAGAAGTGGTCTCTGCCTACCCCTCTGGGAAACAGGCGTGATTTAATGTATGTATGTATGTAAGTAATCAACAAAAACAATAATGTTTCTTTGAAAACAATTTAAAATAGGATAAATTACTGCTAAAAAGATCACAATCAATTTGTTTGCTTAAAACTAGGTCCGCAGAGCGCAGCGGGCCGCCGGGGCGTCGTTCAAACTACGCTAAATCTCAGTTACAAGAAATGTCAGGATTTTTATCAGGAAATTCAATTTTTCCATACGGCAACCCTATCTTTAAGGAGGTATTTGAGTGATTTCTTACGGCCAAGGCTTTTGTTCTGCTGTGGTAATTATGTTGTTAACATTGCGACTGTGACGGCTCTTAGTGTCAAATAATAAGAGCTATTGGCCTGACCGATTTTCAGAATACGTAACCGCGCTCGGATTTGGTTCATACGTTCGAGTTCTAGACGAAAACACACGACACACGAACAAAGAGACGGTGTTTAATTATAGTATATAACATAGCCTAAGACCCAACGTCCTATATGTAGGACATTTTGTCAAAATGACTATTGACTTTAGTTGACTGACACAAAACTCTTTTTCGAACTAACGAAATTTGACATGGGCCTTACGAGGAGGATAAAATAACTACCAAAACCGGTCATGACAATTCGAACAAAAAAAAGGAATTCAACTGAACACAGACAACGCGATTAAAACCTCTCATCACAATACTCTAAATATAGTGTCCGACCGAAATTTCGGTTTCGGTTTCGGCCAGTTTCGGCCAAAAAATCAAGTTTCGGCCCGAGTTTCGGTTTCGGCCAAAAACGGCCGAACCCTTCGGCCGCGCCGAAACTTACAACATCGTACCTTCGGGTCGCGCTCGGCTAACGTCGGGCGCGCTCGGCACGGCTGGCAATATGGCGTGTCGCTCGCCTGACTCCGCCGGCAACTACCTAAATCAGTGCGCTTTGCTCGTGTTACTTTGTGTTACAAATAATGTATTTTTTTCACTTTATAGGGTAGTTAAATTTTCAAACAGAACCTCTGTAACTGTGCTGAAATTTCATTGTGATAAATCTTTGAAAGTAGAAACCTGTAATTGACAAGATTTCATATTTTCAAGACTTTAATTTTATTCATTTTATAGATACTGTTTGGCAGGAGGAAGACACCAATAGTTTTAAATTTTCTCTAGAATTAATAATTATTTTATTATTAATTTATTAAGATGTACTTATTCTAAAAGGGCGTAACTTCATTTCTACGACACAATGGACATATTATGTTAGTCCAATCTGTATATAAAAAAGTATCATGTCAACCGATAATTCTCTAAGGCCCACTTGCGTGGACCAGAGTTAGCGTCTTAACCCGAGGTTAGGCGGCAAACCACGTACAAAAGTAGACGCTTAACTCTGGGTTAACTCTGGTCCGCGCAAGTGGGCGTAAGGGCCACTTGCACGAAAAGTTTAACCCTGGGTTAAGACACTAACTCCAGTTAAAATGACAGTTTTCGTATGAATCAACGTCTACTAACTCGAGTTAGTGCCTTAACCCAGGGTTAAATTCTGCGTGCAAGTGGCCCTAAGTATCTATCCATCTGTCAATAGTGTCAATGTCAAATTTGAAGTATGACAGCTTTTTTTCTCGTGAAAAAGGCAATGGTATTATATCTATTCAGGCATAGTATTGGTAAAACTCGATATTTTTATTAACTTACTAGTTATTTTGTAAATAAAGAAAAATAAATCTATATAAATATTTTGCTGTGTTCAGGAGGTAAAACCCTTTCGATTCGTATAGTAATTTGCAGGTGTCACCAAAATGAAATGTTGTCAATTATAGGTCGGCGAAATATTAATTTTAGAAAAATACGGGCTTACTAACATTTTTTCGACTTTTTAAGGACTTTTTTTTTATAAAAGGTTCGGTTTCGGTTTCGGTTTCGGCCGAAACTACAATGAAACCGAACCTTCGGTTTCGGTTTCGGTTTCGGCAAAATAACATGTTTCGGTCGGTCACTAGTTACAATTAACGTACTCGCTAGCAAGTCGAAGCTCTATCACTCGCAGACCTCGCATGTATTCTTATATGTAGAGTGCAAGGGACAAAGCATTCGACTCGCTAGCGAGTACGGTATTGTCGGTAATCGTAACTCATGGTAAGGGTACAGATGTGATTGCCATTTGTACTTGTTGACACACACGTGCGCAAACGCATGTCCGAAGTGATTTCGCTATAGATGTCGCTAATTCCGCGAAGCGCGTGCCTATATCCGGAGTAATTCGGCCGCGTTGGTCCGTCTGCATTCCTGCCGGATTAAGATAACACAGAGTTATTGGCAAATAAACAAACCGAAAACAAAATTATTACCCTTTGTTAAACATTGTTATGGCTAATAATTTGCTTTAATAGCTTTGTCACCGATTTTTTCTACGATTACTTTGTCTGCGAAGAAGTCGCTTATCGCTATTCCCTCGGGATTTGACCAATTTTTCGGGGGAAAAAAGGACCATTATGTTCTTCGTCGAGGTTAAAAGTATCTAAATGCCAAATTTCATTAAAATCGGATCAGTGTTTTAGCTGCGCGAGCGTAACAAAAAACAGAGTTAATTTAGCATTTATAATATTAGTATGGAAATATGGTTAAGACTATGTATAAACAATATGCGCGTATAAACATTATTGCGCGTATCTATTATTCAGATTTATTTCTAGTAATTTCACAAATCTTGCTACTCGACGGCAGATGGCGCTTTCTTTAGCCTTTTATACCATTATCCGTTAGATGTCTGTGTTCAAACTTCAAACCATTTCTCACATACTTAGGTTGTATAAGGTCAAATACCAAACGATTGTTTTATGACCGTTCTAGCTTCTGTCCGTGACTTTATCCACGTTTACCATCTCATAGGAACAGTGTTTTTTTTTCGGAATTTTCGTTTAAACAACACTATAATATCAGTGTAATAATCTTTATTTAAATACCCGTTCACTAAAAACTATTTTAACCACAAGACCAAATTCGCAATTAAAAGCTACAACCACAGACCATAGAAATACTCCATCGCTACACCCCAAATGAGTGAACTAAGGGTCACTAAAAGTTTAGAACGTCATAGAAATAACAAAATGGCCGCCATGCGTTCAAAAACAATTTTCATCAACAGTTATTTTTACACATGGCCCTTATTTGCACAATCACATCACAAACGTTGTGTAATATTTGCCGTGACTATCCGTGAATCATTTAATATAGAACCCATGCGTGCCCATACGTGGTCGCACTGGGCGGTGCTGTAATGAATATTTCGACATCGTTTCTAATTACGTCATTGTTTTTAAGGGGTACCGGCTAAACTGGTCGTTAGTCGTTACTAATCACACTATTATACCTACTAATATTACATACTAGCGACCCGCCCTCGCTTCGTTTCGGTTTATGGATGATATTGTGCAGGGTCCGTCCGGATCGCTACCACCATCTTATCCATTAACCTACCGCCAAACAGCAGTGTTCGCATTGTTGTGTTCCGGTTTGGGGATAAGACAGCCGGTGAAATGACTAGCATAGAGGCATTCCATCTTATTCCTCAGGGTTGGTAACGTATTTGCAGTCTTAGGATTGCATTGTATAGTCTTGTGAATGCGAATGTCTATGGGTTACAGTTTCCACTTAGGTACCATCAGGTGGCCTGTGTGCTCGTTTGTCTTCTCTATGCCATAAAAAAAATGCCTATAACCTTTTCTCGATAAATGGGCTATCTAACACTGAAAGAATTTTTCAAATTGGACCAGTAGTTCCTGAGATTAGATTAGCGTTCAAGCAAACAAACAAACAAACTTCAACTTTATAATATTAGTATACATTTGCGACAAATTAGAGCAACTGGTGGACGACACATTGAACTGCGTCGCATTTAATGGTAAGTGTAGACACAGCCTAATTTGAACTGACGTGTTAGGTGTTATGTAGATGCGAAAGTTTATGAGTTTGTTTGTTAGTATGTTTTCTACTGTTTGCGCTGAAAGAGCTCGACGGATTTGGATGAAATTTGGAATGGAGCTTGTACCCCAGGAAAAGACACAGAAAAAAACCGGCCAGGTGCTAGTCGAGTACGCATAAGAAAGCTTCCTGACCATTTTTGTACTGAGGTCCCCTCTTTGATTTTTATTTTATTTTTAATGTTTGCAATAACGGCAATATAAATTCACAATCAACTGTTTCCGGAAGGGCGGACAGTGGAAACTTAAGTACCTAATAGGGTCCAGGTAGCACCCGGGTACGGAACCTTAAAAGTGGTTCCAGAGGGAATAGCAATAAACTAGTTTTACATGGTCACCTATAGACATGTCAGAGATTAAGTTTTATGTCTGAACCTCAGTATTGCTTGAAGAAAATATTCAGATAAAGGTAGGCTAAACGGAATTTAGATCACGTTAAGTATTAAATGCGACACAGTATTAAACTGGTTAAGTTTTATAATTGTATATTTAAAAAACGACTAACTGTTGAGTTTCTTGCGGCGTTTCTTCTCAGCAGTGGTCTCTTGCGAAGCGTTGGTAGATTTTTGACGTGTAAAAGTGCCCGTGCGGCCTACTTACTGAATAAACATCTTTTATCTTTTTTTATCTTTTTTTTCTTTGTGTCGAGTTGTTAATGCTCGTGTTAACGGTGGTATTTAAGCTTTCATATAATTGTGAGTTGGCGGAAATTGAACATTTTTTCAAGCGCTTTTTCATTTTCACCGATTCCAAGTAAATAACTAAATTAAATTAATAATTATAAGGTTTATCGTAGGCTTAAGTTTTTGATAAAAAAACACTTCAAGTTATTGAAAGTAAAAAACGTTCACAATATATTTTATAATTGATAAATTGGTGACGTTGTTATCAATACTCGTATTTCGTTGTCGTATTCTAATTATTATACCACAGGTTAATTTCTAATAGGTCTAAACTTTTAAAACTATACCTTCTTATAAAACTGTTCTGTTACTCACTGAGTCAATCACTAAGTCATTCAGAAAAAAAAGAAAAATCATCCATATTTACGTATACTTGTACAGTTACACTTAGGCATCTCTTCTTCTTTAATAGTTTTTACCCCTTTTGGACTCGTATTGTTAATGACTCTCCCGCCTTTACTAACAAATTAAGGATACGGTCACAATAGAGGTAATGATAAGAATGAATAAGGGTAGAAATAAAATGAATTCTACGCATATAAACTGCCGGCCATTTTCTTGTTTCCTCTGCGCCGCATCTATGATTTATCAGCTCTAGTGTTTGTATTTCTCATGACCGTTGTCTCGACTTTCGCCTGGTTTCCCTGCTATGGGAAAATTGTTATAACTTAGCTTGAAATTAGGTAACTTGTCTACGTCTAGGTATGGTGGTTCTCATGGACTCACCGTTAAGATAGGGATTCGTTAGGCTAGTTTTCTACGCTTTGGTATAGCTTATAGCTAGCAGGTTAGGTTAGGTTTTGAATAAGGACAGCACTTTGAGTGATTTAGCAAATTCTATAGGTTCTTTTATGGAGAGTTCTCGGAGGAATTGTTTAGCTTAGTGCCTACAGCATACTTTTATTACAGTACCTAACACCGGCCACCGATAGAGTTCATCCATGTAATAGGAACCATCAATATCAAACCCACCTTAGGTCCAAAGTCAATCTGACATTCTACAACAATAACGTTGAGTTTCCCAAAAGTTACAAATGACTTGACGTCTGTAATGCCATTGACGACTTCAAGCATATTTTTCTTGAAATGGGTCCCGAATTAACGCTCGTGACCGTACCGTACTAGATTGTCGCTTTTACTCCATTGAGGCCCTTACCCCATCTTGAGGTAAGGGCGTCTCAGTGGTAAGTGCGACAAACCATATATTTTTAACTAGATATTATTGGTTTACCCCACCTTACCTTAAACACTTTAAAGCTCCAATGGAAATCTTATGTCAGGTAGGTATATCTTCTTCAAGTGATGTGAGACTCGCTTCAAGTTCAGTCGAAGTCGAGACTGCCTTGTAGGTAATCTTGAAATTCCTTATACACAGTTTTAGTCAATTATATAATCGTTAATAAAGTATATCCTTTTGCATATCACGTTAGCATGATAAATAGGCATGAAACAGTTTATGGCTGTCTAACATTCAGCCTAGAAGCGTGTTCGTCGGCCATTTTGGCCTGTGCAGTCAATGACCTGCCAAATTTACATTTTACAAGTTAACAAGGCTTTGTAAAAGGCTATTGGAAATTCTGTTTATGGAAGCCGAAAAACATAGTTATTTAGTTTAGCTGTCTAGATTTCGATACAGGTAAGATTTGGAGATTAAGAAAAAGGTATTTTGATTTCTCGTTTCGGGTAAGTAATTCTTGTATGCAATCCAAATATTGGTCAGATTCTGTGACATTGTTTTATTATTTTAGCGTTTGATAGCAGGGTTCCGAGAATGTCATATTTTCATGATCTTTTTTCCAAAAATCTAATTTTACCGAGAAAAAAGCCCCTGTACATTACGAGATTAAATTTGGAACCCACCTTAGGTCCAAAGTCAATCTGACATTCTACAACAATAAGGTTGAGTTTCCTAAAAGTTACAAAAGCCTTGACATCTCTAATGACATTGACGACTTCAATCATATTTTTCTTGCGATGGGTCCCAAACCCAAATTAACGCTCGTGACCGTACAGTCGGCCTTACAAGTATAAGTAGTTAAACCTTTGTACCTTGTCGCTTGAACGCCTTTGACAGATTAGTGTAGCAGTTCAAACATGACATTAGAGTGACAAAGGACAAAAGTGTGCAGCTACTTATACCTAACTCCAATCGTACAGTTACGAGATTTAATTTGGTACCCACCTTAGGTCCAAAGTTAATCTAACATTCTACAAGAATAAGGTTGAGTTTCCTAAAAGTTACAGATGACTTGACTTCTCTAATGACTTCAAGCATATTTTTCTTGAAATGGATCCCAAATTAACGCTCGTGACCGTACCTACTATCTATTGAAAATACTAAAACAGTTTTTCAACCTAGGTATATGACTGCTATAACTCTATCCTCTCCACTGCCTGGAATTGGGCAGGTTCCATCAGCTGATAACGGCGTCTGTGCGTCATTCGTATTCAATCCAAATGATCCCTATTCGTATGCAACGCGTCAACGTGTCAAGCACAACCTTGAACTGAACCTGAACTTGGTAGGAACCTACATTAATCGTTTACATAGAGATCAGGGTAACACAATCATTATGCTGATCTAAAGTACTAGGAGGCCATGAAGGCTGCTGCGGTTTCTTTTTTGCAGTAATTTGTGTGAAACGTCTTTCGTGACTTATGAGAGTTATGAGTGCCTAGCTAGGTAGGTACAACAAAAACCACACCAGTGAAGCAATCGCATAAGTTGCTTAAAGCTAACGTATACGATTTTCGAAAACGGACAAAATGAATATGACGTAGGCGCTCGACGCGACCGTCTGACAGCTTGCGTCAACAGTTCATTTTTCATAACGAACACCGAATGCCGAATAACAAGATGTCTAGCAATCCGTCGTAAGATATCATATTCGCAAAACGTGACATTCGCAAATCATCATAGTAGCAAAACATCACATTAGCAAAACTTAACTGTTATTAAGACATGAATTAGACAGTGTCGACGGAGCTCCGCTACTGCGGAGCTCCTATTTCTGTGTAGTTTGGCCCTCCGGGCCTGCTATAAATCTAATATAACCTAAACCTACCTAGGATTTTATGACAAAACCCGACTATTTGTAAATATAATACATACACATACATACATTAAATCTCGCCTGTTTCCCAGAGGGGTAGGCAGAGACCACTTCTTTCCACTTGCTACGATCTTGACAAATTTCTTTCGCTTCTTCCACATTCATACATCGAGTCATGCACGCACGTCGGTTTCGGGTACTTAAGATTCGGCCCTTTTCCAGTATTTCACCGATTTGACTCGAAAAAGTACGCCTAGGGCGGCCCCTTCCGACCCGTCCAGTCACTATCGATCTGTATATCTCTTTCGTCAATCTTCTTTCATCCATCCTTTCCAAATGACCGAACCATTGAAGCATGCCCTTTTCAATCTTAGTCAATACATCTTCTTTTATTCCACATTTATCTCTGACTTTTTCATTCCTTACTCTATCAATCAGTTTCACACCACACATACTACGCAAAGAGCGCATTTCAACGGCAAATAATAAAAAAATAAATATAAATAAGTATAATGTTTTGCGAATATCGTGTTTTGTTAGTATGATGTTATGCGTATATGATGTTTTGCTAGTATGATCTTCTGCGAATGTGATATTCTGTAGAGTAACTGATGTCTAGGGCTTCAGGCCCTCTATTCCACCCGGTAAAACAATATCGCTTTTGACTAGTTATAGTATTGTTCTAAACTCGGCCGCCATTACAGTCAAGTAAATAAGAGCTATCAAAACGTTGACAATACGATAACAGTGGGGTTATTATGACCTATCTGTGCCATTCATTTTAAGCTGAAAGAAAAGGACAGAGTTATGTAACTGCTATAGCTCCGTCCTTTACACTCACCGTAAAATGAACTGCATAGCTATGTCATAATAACCCCCCTGGTCAAAAATGATTAGGATTTTGACGTATTGAATAGGGCTACTATTCGATACGGTAAAATCCGTTTAGTTGACCTATTTAATCTGCATCGATTCGACGTAGCGCTTCCAAGACGAATCGGTTCCGATGATATTTCGTCAACTACTTAAGTAATAGTACCAAAGCTACCTAAGTTGGATTCTGCGAACGCTATCGACTTTAGCAATTTATACAAAAGGTTTAGAATTGACATAGGCGACAGCACAACCATAAACTGGAGTCTTAGTGTAAAAGGGTACAAGTAGACTTAACTACGTAATAAAAAAGGGTATATACATGATCAGAATATACTAGACTTAGACCCTTTTTCACTTGATCTTCAGAAGGTTTGTATTTTTCACTAGGACCTCAGCATTTACGTCAATTCAATATTATATTGTTTACATACATACATACATTAGATCACGCCTGTTTCCCAGAGGGGTAGGCAGAAACCACTTCTTTCCACTTGCTACGATCTTGACAAATTTCTTTCGCTTCCACATTCATACATCGAGTCATGCACGCACGTCGGTTTCGGGTACTAAAGATTCGGCCCTTTTCCAGTATTTCTCCGATTTGACTCGAAAAAGTACGCCTAGGGCGGCCCCTTCCGTCCCGTCCACTCACTTTCGATCTGTATATCTCCTTCGTCAATCTTCTATAATAAGTATATTATAATGTTTGAGTTCTGGAATCGGTACAACGTTCTTAGAATGCAGTTTACCTAGTCTAGGCCCACTAAAGTAGCTAAGCGCTACTGCAAATAGCTATGTGTTTAAACAACATTATTCTAGCGAAGAAATATACAACAGGACTGACTACACCGCACGTTTATTTTCGTTCTTGTCATCTCAATAGTGGCGCCTTACAATCGATTGATTCTAGCGTTCCGTCATCTCCGGTGTGATCATGCTTAAGCAAATTTAAGTACACTCAACCAATTTGATTTCTAGGCCACTTTGGACTATGTTAAAGTGACGTTGTCAACCAAAACGTAAGAGACTCCCTATGATTTGGTTTACAACGTCACGTTGACAAAGTCCATAGTGGCCTAGGAATCAAATTGGTTGACTGTACTAATTTTTTATATTACTGGCTTGTTCACTTCTCTGCCGTTGATCACCGGAACTTTTTTGTTTTTGTATAAATCATCAGAATGCATTGTCTATCATTGTTTATTTTTAAGCGGCTTCTTAAATGAAGGAGGTTCTATGTAAATCCTGTAAAATTTGTGAATGTTCACTTCTTTTTAAAACATATTTTACGTGTTATATGTAAGTATAATTATTGTTAGAAGCTTTTGCGTAGCGCACCTCAAACTTAGCAAGTTAATCCAATTTTAAAAATAAAAATATTTTGATTAAGTAATCACAATCACTCTTTAGATCAGGCTGCTGTCACTTATAGCTACCTAGAATAGTTAATTTATCATCATTACCAAAACAAGTAATATGATGCAGATTTTTTTGATTAATAAACCCGAGGTTGTCATGAGTGATATGACATTCAATTGTTTAAAATGCAACGCTAATGGACCAACGGCTACTTGGGTGCCTAATTTCAGTCGGTTATGCAATATGTTCAATATACTAGTTACTTCGTTGCACAGCCTGTTTCGATATCTAGAATTCTAGACTAAGAGGTCGTCTATTTAAGAACTTAATTTATTAGTACCTAGACTATTTATATCTAGTCGATAACAGCTTCAGCAAAGAGGGTTGCTGCAGCTATTATTTTTTCTTTGTTACGCAAAATTAGGGGTGTAAGCCACTTATAAGTTTGTAGCCTATCCCTGTCTGCGTGTATGTATAGGTACTATCAACCAAATGGAACCCTGACCCATCATGGAACTGTGTCACACACAGTTCTATAGTGGGTCAGGGTTCCATGATAAACCTCTATAAGAACAATTTTTACCAAGCCTCCTTTTCATACAATAAAAATATTCCTTGTCGAGGAAGTTATAGCTTGTAATAACCCTTGGTTACTCGTACAGCATCTAAATCAATAATTCATAATACTTAAGTAAACAAGTTCGTTACTGTTCATGTGTCCTACTGTGGGCATGCGTAGGCGCAGTGGAGGCGGCGTTACCAAATCGGCGCCGGTTCGATCCCGGCTGATGTCATCACGCAAACAAGATTATGATTATTATTGTCAACTCTATCAATGAAAAGGTTGAAGTAATGAGACAGTGGCAATGACGTCACTGCGTACGCCTTGTTTACGTCAGCTGTTCTAGACTCTAGACCTGCCTACTGTATGACTTGATGCCTGTTGCAGGTTAAGTTTTTTACGATAAATATTAAGATATCAAAGTAAAATAACAATAACCTTTTTCTTAAACGTAGCCTACGAGTTAAGGTGGAAACCCATTACACCATGTCATGGTATGACCGTGCTATGAACGTGTCAGACAAAAAAATATTCTTTGTTTTGAAAAGTATGAGACTATGCCCACTGGACCGTTCTGTCACCGACTAACATTTTAATACTAAGGAATAATACGTTCATAGCACGGTCATAGCATGATATGGTGTAATGGGTTTCCACCTTTAGGAGGCAGCGGAGCAGGCTTCAAGCTACCGGTGGTTAGGGCTGCATAGTGAAGAACCTCGTCAGAATACGTGCCGTGTCAATGAGTACTGCTTTTTGTATCGGGCCCTTGATCCAGCCGTCTAGCGAGAGTGTCTTGAAGTGTTGGTCGAGACTCTTCGTTGTGAGACCGTTCCCCAAAACTATTGGGACAATTGTCGAGTCAACATCCCACCCATATGGCAGTCAGATAAAAATGGGTCGTTCGGTATATAGATTACTGGCGACCCGGCCTCGCTTCGCTTCGGTTCATGTGAGTATGATATATAGCCTATAGCCTGCCTCGATAAATAGGCTATCTAACACTGAAATAATTTTTCAAATCGGACCAGTAGTTCCTGAGATTAGCGCGTTCAAGCAAACAAACTAACAAACTCTTCAGCTTTATAATATTAGTATAGATTTGTCTATTTTGATGGTAATGGACATTGTATTGTAGGTATAACCTAGACAAGACAGCTGATATAGCTAAGTTCTACTGAAACCAAGATTTTTCCATAATTATTAAGTTTCAGCCATAATACTTACGTCACTAAATCAAGGTGGATGGACGACGGAGATGGGGTTGCGGGAAAGCTATGGATGCAAGTGGCATAGAACTGGTCCTTTTGGCAAACCTTGGGAGAGGCCTATATTCAGCAGTGGACGTCTTTCGGTTGAAATGGTGATGATGAGTTCACAAAATTATCAGTCAAACTTATCCACCACACGTTAACACGGCTATCTGTGAATCGGTGTCAAAACTTTTCGACTCAGCTCAAACTACAGTTAAAAAATCTGTCGGATGTCTGGCACCCAAGAGGCCAAACTGGCATAGCGATGCTCTAAGCATACCCAACAATAGCTTGATAATATAACTGTCAAAACTAACCTAGCTCACAGCGTTCTTGCAACCGTTATATTTTTTGTCCAATTGAGTCGGACCTTTTATGGTTGGGTGTTGTGTACGTGTACCGCCTTCGCTTGTCAAGCTGGTTGATACAGATTGGAATTTTGTTGGTTTTAAAGTCTACTAGGTGTTGTTTTCGAGTTCCGCGTAGTCGTTTATCTCTATTCCTTTGCGAGACGTTCTATTATCCGGGATAGAAAGTATCCGTTTTCGTTCTCCGAGACTAACGACGCGCTAGCCTAGTTACTCGTAGTAGTGACCCTGCCTACGAAGCTAGCGGTCCTGGGTTCAAATCCCGGTAAGGGCAGATATTAGTGTGATGAGCGCGAATATTTGTTCCTGAGTCATGGATGTTTTCTATATATTTATAAGTAATCGTTGTAAATAAGGCTCATTCTTTTTCAATATACTTAATTGCTAAATGTGAGAACCTGTAATTGGCTATGTGTTGTTAATCTTATTTCTAAATTTTTGTATAGCTGTTGGTTTTCCATGGATCCATAAATAAATAAATAAATATTTAAGTATATATTTCTCTATATAAGTATTTATATCGTTGTCTAGTACCCATAATACAAGCCTTGAGCTTAGTTTGGGACTAGGTCAATTGGTGTGACATTGTCCCCTGATATACAGGTTTTTTGTATATCACTACATAGTATAAAACAAAGTCGCTTTCCGCTGTCTGTCCCTATGTATGCTTAGATCTTTAAAACTACGCAACGGATTTTGATGCGGTTTTTTTTAATAGATAGAATGATTCAAGAAGAAGGTTTACATGTATAATAAATGTTTTTTTTATGAACGGGTGTTACAGAAAACTCATATAAACCGAAGCGAAGCGAGGGCGGGTCGCTAGTTATATATATATTAAAGCTATCTTCATATTGAATTTTGATGGAATGCCTCTATCTGCCGCACTCAATTCAATTAACAACACGTCACTAAACAAGCATTCAATTTAATTGAGGTCTCTTGAGTGTGACAGTAAGGTAGTAATTTCACCAGTGTAGTCGAAGTCATAAATATGTTTACACTTTAGTACCTTGTCTATTTAACCTCATGTTTAAACTGTCATATGAAATTGTTACACCGATTAAAGTGACAAAGAACTAAAGTGTTTAAGGAAAAGTGGCCCTAGGCAAAATGCATTGTGGGATTGTTATCGTTATCGAAAATGTATAGGATTGGACGGTCGCGTCAAATCCATACACTGATAGTTTTCGAAAATCGATAACGTTAGGCATCTTACCACCACTACAATGGATGATTTATGAGGGCTCCACAATTACATGGTTGATTGTACAATATCTAGATTTCTAAGTATTGAGGTCTAGGCTGATTTAATCAGCTGTTCATGGCTGGTTCATAGATTATGATATCCTTTGTTGGGTAAATACTGGAGCGGTGTGGGATGAACCGGTCCATTATCTGGAGTGCCAAGAACGCCTTATCGAGTAAATTTTGTAAGAAAAAAACTATGTATGGCGATGAACGTGGCAACCCGTATGTGTATTAAGTGCCGGTGACGCTAAAGTGTGTCAATATCTATACTAATATTATGAAGCTGAAGAGTTTGTTAGTTTGTTTGCTTGAACGCGCTAATCTAAGGAACTAATGGTCGGATTTGAAAAATTATTTCAGTGTTAGATAGCCCATTTATCGAGGAAGGCTATAAATCATACTCACATAAACCGAAGCGATGCGAGGGCGGATAGCTAGTTCTTTAATAATGGTTGTTATCGGTACTGATTGGTTTAATATACTGGCGTTAGTAGCTATAAGTTGAAGGTTTATACGACAAATTTTAGTTATTCGTCAAATGGTAGAATTAACATGGATTTGTAGTATGGTATATTAAATAAGCTTCTTGTTATGGAGCTATGATACAGCTTTATTAAGTTTTTATTATTAGCCCTCTCTTCTTAAATAAGATACTCAATCTGCCCCATGTTCATACTCAAGCAATAGCCTTATATCGATCGATAGGAAAACTAAATCAAATAAGACTATTGCATGAGTGACTGTGTAACTGCATAACAGATAGTTTAAGCTGCCGAACCTAGGGACTTGAAACTTTGAGGCAATATATTTTGTAACCGTAAAATGTTCCTTCTTTACTCCTTTATGGGTAACTATGCTCCATAATAGTGCCACTCCGTATCTTTCCGTAGATGTCGTAAGAGACGACCAAGGGAATAAAGGCGTATAGTACTGTTAGGCGATGGGCTTGCAACCTGTCACTAATACACTGGTAAACATCTTAGCCTAAGTGTGCAAAATGTGGTTACAGAATTATCAACAAGTTTTTAGAGTTGTTGAGAATTCTGTAGCTCTGCCTACCCCACTATGGGAATAAAGGCGTGAGTTTATATATGTATGTATGTATGTACAATATACCTAAGTCAAGTCTATGAAAAGAATTGATGTATACATCCAGTCACGAAGTGAATGAAAGCAATAGTATGATTTACAATACATATTACCTCATTATAACAATGGAGCATAATTACCCGTGGGGGAGCAAAGTAGGAACATTTTACAGTACCCTAAGGTGTAAAATATGGTGATTGCGAAAAACTAATTTTACGCGTATTAGGACGCGGGCGGCGTCTATCTTTAATAAATAGGTGTAACAGGATCTAGTAAATTATGGGATATCTAGCAAAATGGAAAGTAAATCGTAGCAGTACGCATCGCCCACGCCGCCGAGGACTACAAATCATTGGGACTATAAATCGCTCAAATTTGCATACTAGATACCTTAGATGAAGCGAAATATTTAGTTGCATAGATTCGCTTGCGTTTCTTATTGTTACAAAACAGAAGAAAAACGTAGAAAAATTAAAGCAGAACTAAAAAAATACTGACGATTTGAGAGCCTTTTCACTGCCCCAAAAATGGAGTGTAAGGTTTTCAGGGTTCATGTATGTATGAATGTACGATTCTTCTTTCCACCATAACTTGTAAACGCCGGAAACGATTTAGATGTGTGTGGTATCGTTAGAGTCCTTTCCTCCCGGGTGACATAAAACTGTTAAAATTTAAATAAGTAACAACAATGGCAAAATGTCAATTATTAACATATCGATGATAGTATAAAAAATGCAGTCGGGTTTTTCAGATTTATTTTCATTTAGTTATTAAAGTTGGTTAACAAGTCTAACAAAGGGCAAGATTTTATACTTTTATCTAAATATGATGAATTTAGGTCTATACTAGAATTTCTAATTTTCATTAGCCCTAATTCCTAATGCATCGTTTGTCCAAAATTTCGTTTCTCCTAAAACCCTTAAAACTGAATTTTAAATATTTTATTGTTGTTATAATACAACCATCTAACCTAACTGCTTACTGATACTGATGTTTCTAGCCACTGCTCGATCTAGCTAGATCTATCTGACATCGAGGCGTGGTGAGACTGGTGCACTTTCGCCACCGGGCGTTGCTCACGACGCAATCTGTCCACAATTCATGAGCCGAGGTTGCCATCAGAAACTAAAGAGATAATCCGGGAGTTACTACCACCCAAATCTCATTTGAATGTAAGGTGTAAATTCATTCTGTTAATGTACTCGTATACGCTGCCTCGTTCCAAGCCTAGCCTATTTAAAGTGCTTGCATAAGAGTTTTCCCACTGCCTCTAGTCTGTAATCGCAGCATTAGCATTAAGTATGCTGTATTTATTTCCAAAGTCCAGATCTACATAATTATTGATTATGTATCAAATTAATGTTACGAATTGTGTGTGTAAACTCTTAGTTGTACAGTCGAAGTCATAAATAGGTTTACACTTTAGTACCTTGTCACTTTAATCGCTGTGACAATTTCATATGACAGTTCAAAGATGACGTTAAATAGACAAGGTACTAAAGTGTAAACATATTTTTGACTTCGACTGTACAAAAACACAGAAATTCAAATACAATATTTACAAAAAGAATGTAGGTACAAAGGTGAACTTATTCCTATGTTTATGCTTAAGTTTTCTATTGAAATCGAATATTATTTATTATTAGGACAATAAAAATTATGACAAAAGAAATTTCATGAAAATCTGTTTGGAGGTGTTCGTCATATCAGTTCTAAAAGTAGAGATTCCCATTATATGGTTGGCTTTTATGTTTCATAGTTATTCCTTTTTAATAGCTTTTATTTAACTTGCAATGTATGTATGTATGTATGTAAGGGTCAAATCTTGCAAGCTAAATTTGACCCGATTTCCGATGAAGTTGAAAAGTTGCATACGCCTTTCGTTCTGATGACAATACAATAATATAGTACCATCGAGCTGGTCTGATGATGGAGACTCAGGGTGGTCATAGGAACTCCGAAATTACACATGATAAACACGTCGTGTCAGGGCTTGTTACAATCGTCTTGACAAGTAAACGACGACTGTGCAAACAAAAAGTACAGTCGGCAATAAAAAAAAAAATTGACAGAAACTTATTTATACTCAGCTTGTAATTAGGACTTCAATAAAAAGCGTAACATACTTTAATTACTCGCACGAGTGCCAGTTATTTCCGAGAGCCAAACAGAGCTTACAAGTAGGTACCCCAGTTAGATCTATAGATCTTTATAGATCTTTATCTTATCAACGAGATTGGTAATCTGCGAGGTGAATGGCCGGCGGTTGGACGGTGGCTGATTAGTTTACTGGCTGAAATGAGGCTGTTCGCGAATCTTAAACTATGGGTTGTAACTTGTAAGTTTTTATTTATACAAATAAAATTACAAAATATACAATTTTGGAAACTGATAGTGGATTAGTTTATTTTTAGGCAAATTTTAAGTGTAGTTTAAATATACATTAAATCACGCCTGTATCCCGGAGGGGTACGCAGAGACCACTTCTTTCCAATTGCTACGATCTTGACAAATTTCTTTCGCTTCTTCCACATTCATACATCGAGTCATGCACGCACGTCGGTTTCGGGTACTTAAGATTCGGCCCTATTCCAGTATTTTTCCGATTTGTGTAGTTTATAATTATTTAATTTTACCGTTAAGTTCCTATTTTTTATGAATTAAATTCTTCAGCACCTTGAAATGGGTGCAGCATGATACCAATTGAAATGGGTGAGTTGTAAACAAAACCCAACGAACCACTTTACCAGTATAACTCCATAATCTCGTATTTTTTTAATGTTTGTTACACTGTAATGTTTTTTTTTTTAATTAAAGCAAGCAAAGCAAAGATGTACTTACATAAATAAATACTTTAATAAATACCAAGGGACGACCACACACAGATAGACCTACTCCCAAACTAAGCTCTAGGCTTGTAAGGGTACTAGACAACGATAAGTTAGAGCATATGGAGGTATAGAAGCGTGTTTTATCGTTCATTGAATACAAAACTGACACAATCCAAAATGAGTCAAGTGTTGCGTTTTAAAATTAGAAGCTGTTGGAATACGATTTTTAATGGAAGAGCAAATTATTTTGGAATGTGTCCGTTTTGTGTTCAATGAGCGTTATTAGATGGAACAGCAAGGGATAGATTGGCAGTGGAAGATTTGCTTTCGTGATTTAATTTAAGTTAGCGCGTATTGGTTTAGGAGGGCTGAATCAACGTCCGGAAGGTAACCGAAACCATCGCTAATGCACTAGGCAGGTCTAGAACGGTCTGTCAACATAAGGGTTCGTGCACCCGGCTATTTACGGCCAGGCCTTAGGGTTGCCACTGATTTTAGCTATAAATTAAAAAAAAAACTGTGGTTGAACGTTAGATGACATGAAATTTTCAACTTTAATTCGTTCATTGAATACAAAACGGACACAACCCAAAATGAGTAAGTGTTGCATTTTAAAATTAGAAGCTGTTGGAATACGATTTTTAATGGAAGAGCAAATTATTTTGGAATGTGTCCGATTTGTATTCAATGAGCGAATTGTAATTTTGATTGTTTTTTTTTTAATTTAACAATGTTTCTTCTGGGATTGAAGTTCGTAAATGATTCTAAAGTCGCTGTCAATAGAACTTGCAAAAGATGTAAACAAAACCAAACGAAGCAATTCACCATGATTACTCGATGCGATAATCACGTACTTTTATCATATTAAGTTTAAGATGATATAACTATTCATTACACGTATTAATAAAAACACGCTTGGTGAATATATGAGGTTTTCAAGCAGTACTAAATTGTTTACATCGTTTACAAGTTCTATTGACGCGACGGCGACTTTAGTAGCAATTTTATAGTTTTTGTTCTTTGAAGTGCTAGGGTGACGGCACCAATGATGGATACTTTTAGCTGGCAAGCACCACTAATGGACACTTCACTGTTAATTAAAATTTCATACGGTCCTAAATTTATTGTTACAAAACAAATGAATAACCCTTATCGTCTATAAAATAAGAAACAAGGGTCCATAATTGGTGCCTTTTCCCCATTACTGGTTCCATCACCCTACATTAAATTCAATAAAAAAAAATGTCCCATGTTCCATGACATTTCAGCCACCACGCATCTCATACTAATCTTAAAGCAACACAGCTGATCAATGAAAACGTCAACTATAGCCCCTTTCATTAAAAGCGCCGGTCTTTTTATAATCCAACTAATTAAATTACAAGTGACGTGACAACCCTAGAGAAAACATTTTCAAATTTAACGGCCTCCGTGCGCGGTCTATTTCTACTAGCAGTAAAATACTCATTAAGCAAATAAGAACTGTAAATTAAGCTTCACAAGGTTAGTATTAATTTGGTTTGGTGCATACTGCATAGGGTTGGCGCATTACCTAGAACGGTCAGGTGTTTCGCGGGCGCGTTCTATTTTGGAATGAGTTATGGTTCTGCATCAATTATTTACGACTAACGACGAACTAATGGTTTGTTAGAAATAATTAAACATAGTGTTATGAAATATGCAACACTTCCAAATTACATAAAGTAACTACCTAAACTTTAAAGTGGTGGCATATTTTTTTTGTAACGACAATTTTCGTGATTTTGAATGTACGAGAGTAAAAACGGGATATCAAGGTATTTATTGAATTAATCGCAAAATCACTTCAGTAAGTGACAGATCAACGCAAGAATGTTGACAGCTACTCGCCGCTAGATCGCGTAGGCAACGCGTGGGAGCTAGCAGGGTGATCTAATAATGATTCTACAACCAACTTATCGAAGCCGGTGGCCAAAAATGGTACTAACATTTTAACCATCCATTTTTTGAATTACACGTAGATTATAGCGCCACTATCGAATCTTGAAAGAGTTTGTAATACTGTAATGGCCGACCTAAAATGGCGGTTTTCCCGCCGAAACATGCCTTATCAAAACTGGAGTGGTTGTTTATAGCCCGACTGATATGGTGTTGATGTGCTTGGTTATATTTTGGAGTGGCCATGGCAATGATGACGCTCAATTTCCAGTCAACTACAAGGTTAATAACTTGGTACATACCTATAGAAGGCCAAATTAGAAAAAGAGGACCAGTTTAACTTAATTGACTCATTACTTTCACTTGAGAGACCTTATTATGAAGTATTAAATCCTGCCAAATTCTATGCAGCGAAAGGGATGGACCGATTCGAACTCGGTTTTCTTTAAATACAAAGCTAGCTTAGTAGGGTTGTATCTTGGCAAAATTTTATGAAATTTGGTTGGACCGTTGAGGACATATCAACTCTGAAAAGCTTAGTTTGGGAAGTCAATTTGAATTATCCCCAGATATTATTACGTTGCGATCACGAGTCGACTCAAACCCACTGTCGAGCCTAACCTCCTGTCCCTTATGCAAGCCTGGTAAGCCTACTCGGCTATTAGCATATCGGAGGGTGACTAAGCCGCCCACCATGATGGTAATTAGTGAGTTTAGTCACTGCCGGTGGCGTAATCCGTGTATTCAATCAGTTAGATAGAAATGAGAGTTTGTGCCTAGTCAACCGGCCGTGTCAATAAATGGAAATCGTCGGCGATGCACCTATCGCCGCTAAACCGCGTAAATCACTTTATTAACGACTTTGACGACGCGCTGGCCTAGTGGGTAGTGACCCTGCCTACGAAGCTAGTGGTCCTGGGTTCGAATCCCGGTAAGGGCAGATATTTGTGTGATGAGCGTAGGTAAATATTTGTTCCTGAGTCATAGATGTTTTCTATGTATTTAAGTATGTATTTCTCTATATAAGTATTTATATTGTGTCTAGTACTCATAGTTGAGCTTAGTTTTGGACTAGGTCAATTAGTGTAAAATTGTCCCCTTATATTTATTATTAATTATTATTATTAAGGAGCAAAATGCGCCTTACCGTAAAAAGTTCCTACTCTGCTCCCTCATGGTAACTATACTCCATAGTGACTATTTAGTTTGTTACTTATATTATATTATAAGTCAAGGTTGATGACATATTTCCTATAAAGAATCGATGTTACTAAACATCCAACCACGAAGAGAATGAAAGCAATATATTGATGTACAATACAGATTACCTCAATATAACCATGGAGAATAGTTACTCGCAAATTAGGAACATTTTACAGTACTGACTTAATTAGTAAGGTGTATTTTGCAGGGACCCGACCACCCATTCCCCGATAAAAGCCTTTAAACGACTTACCTCTCGAAGTAAAACCCCCAAAGAATAACCCCTTTGGAAGATATATACGACTTACTCGTAGTTGTTTGTTAAACTAGCCATCACATAAGGAGCAGCAGTAAATTGATATCCCTCTTATTGCATAGCCAAATTAAGGGTAACCATTAAATTTTCAAGTTAAAGGGATATGTTATTAGGTACCTTACTCAAAATATAGCGCTACAAAAGCAACATCGAGCAAGACGTACACGAAACGGATTTGGTAAGGGTAACCCTTTTAAATAGCACTTTAAAAAGCAAATCGAACGGCTTTCAAGCGATACGGCTTTTCTTAATAAATCCTTATAAAAACCCATTCGAAATCCCTTGAATGGGATAGCGGGCCGGTCCCTGGTATTTTGCTCCTTATTAAAAATATTACTTACCTACGCGGTTTTGCAGTTTCACCTACGAAATGAAGACATAAAGTGATCTCGTTTACGAGTGAGTGACGCTTTCCCTCTCTATTGGTATTTAAGTAATACTGGACTGACCTCAAGTAGAATAAACTTGTAGGAATAGCTCTCGAAAGCTGCGACCACACCGCTGCTTTACGGTGCGTGTATTACGATGCGTCAATAAGCGCCATGTTGTTATTATGGCCCCGTCTTTTGTTTACGCAACGACACCGTAATATACCCACCGTTAAGCTCCGGTGTGGGCGCAGCCTAAAGGAGACGATCGAGGGGGCGAAGTAGGCACTCGCATTTGAAATCATAGACGTGAGAAACATAAAGAATCAAAAACACCAACTGAAAAACTCAGTAAATATCGGCCATTTTAGTGGCCATTCCTATTCCTTAACTAAGCTCTAGCTTTGTACTATGGCTACTAAACGATAAACATACTTAAACAGAGATGTCCTGTAATGTGTGTGCAGATAACCTCATCGTCATCATCATTATATCAGCCGAAAGACTTCCACTGCTGGACAAATGCCTTCACCAAGGATCTGCACGACGTCCGGTTTTGTGCTACTCTCATCTTCCCCGAACTTTGTAGAACGGATAAGCTCATTCATACATAAACATTGACTATACATACATACATTAAATCACGCCTGTTTCTCAAAGGGGTAGGCAGAGACCACTTCTTTCCACTTGCTACGATCTTGACAAATTTCTTTCGCTTCTTCCATATTCATACATCGATTCGATTCGGGCCTTTTCCAGTATTTCTCCGATTTGAATTTATTGTTACAAAACAAATGAATAACCCTTATCGTCTATAAAATAAGAAACAAGGGTCCATAATTGGTGCCTTTTCCCCATTACTGGTTCCATCACCCTACATTAAATTCAATAAAAAAAAATGTCCCATGTTCCATGACATTTCAGCCACCACGCATCTCATACTAATCTTAAAGCAACACAGCTGATCAATGAAAACGTCAACTATAGCCCCTTTCATTAAAAGCGCCGGTCTTTTTATAATCCAACTAATTAAATTACAAGTGACGTGACAACCCTAGAGAAAACATTTTCAAATTTAACGGCCTCCGTGCGCGGTCTATTTCTACTAGCAGTAAAATACTCATTAAGCAAATAAGAACTGTAAATTAAGCTTCACAAGGTTAGTATTAATTTGGTTTGGTGCATACTGCATAGGGTTGGCGCATTACCTAGAACGGTCAGGTGTTTCGCGGGCGCGTTCTATTTTGGAATGAGTTATGGTTCTGCATCAATTATTTACGACTAACGACGAACTAATGGTTTGTTAGAAATAATTAAACATAGTGTTATGAAATATGCAACACTTCCAAATTACATAAAGTAACTACCTAAACTTTAAAGTGGTGGCATATTTTTTTTGTAACGACAATTTTCGTGATTTTGAATGTACGAGAGTAAAAACGGGATATCAAGGTATTTATTGAATTAATCGCAAAATCACTTCAGTAAGTGACAGATCAACGCAAGAATGTTGACAGCTACTCGCCGCTAGATCGCGTAGGCAACGCGTGGGAGCTAGCAGGGTGATCTAATAATGATTCTACAACCAACTTATCGAAGCCGGTGGCCAAAAATGGTACTAACATTTTAACCATCCATTTTTTGAATTACACGTAGATTATAGCGCCACTATCGAATCTTGAAAGAGTTTGTAATACTGTAATGGCCGACCTAAAATGGCGGTTTTCCCGCCGAAACATGCCTTATCAAAACTGGAGTGGTTGTTTATAGCCCGACTGATATGGTGTTGATGTGCTTGGTTATATTTTGGAGTGGCCATGGCAATGATGACGCTCAATTTCCAGTCAACTACAAGGTTAATAACTTGGTACATACCTATAGAAGGCCAAATTAGAAAAAGAGGACCAGTTTAACTTAATTGACTCATTACTTTCACTTGAGAGACCTTATTATGAAGTATTAAATCCTGCCAAATTCTATGCAGCGAAAGGGATGGACCGATTCGAACTCGGTTTTCTTTAAATACAAAGCTAGCTTAGTAGGGTTGTATCTTGGCAAAATTTTATGAAATTTGGTTGGACCGTTGAGGACATATCAACTCTGAAAAGCTTAGTTTGGGAAGTCAATTTGAATTATCCCCAGATATTATTACGTTGCGATCACGAGTCGACTCAAACCCACTGTCGAGCCTAACCTCCTGTCCCTTATGCAAGCCTGGTAAGCCTACTCGGCTATTAGCATATCGGAGGGTGACTAAGCCGCCCACCATGATGGTAATTAGTGAGTTTAGTCACTGCCGGTGGCGTAATCCGTGTATTCAATCAGTTAGATAGAAATGAGAGTTTGTGCCTAGTCAACCGGCCGTGTCAATAAATGGAAATCGTCGGCGATGCACCTATCGCCGCTAAACCGCGTAAATCACTTTATTAACGACTTTGACGACGCGCTGGCCTAGTGGGTAGTGACCCTGCCTACGAAGCTAGTGGTCCTGGGTTCGAATCCCGGTAAGGGCAGATATTTGTGTGATGAGCGTAGGTAAATATTTGTTCCTGAGTCATAGATGTTTTCTATGTATTTAAGTATGTATTTCTCTATATAAGTATTTATATTGTGTCTAGTACTCATAGTTGAGCTTAGTTTTGGACTAGGTCAATTAGTGTAAAATTGTCCCCTTATATTTATTATTAATTATTATTATTAAGGAGCAAAATGCGCCTTACCGTAAAAAGTTCCTACTCTGCTCCCTCATGGTAACTATACTCCATAGTGACTATTTAGTTTGTTACTTATATTATATTATAAGTCAAGGTTGATGACATATTTCCTATAAAGAATCGATGTTACTAAACATCCAACCACGAAGAGAATGAAAGCAATATATTGATGTACAATACAGATTACCTCAATATAACCATGGAGAATAGTTACTCGCAAATTAGGAACATTTTACAGTACTGACTTAATTAGTAAGGTGTATTTTGCAGGGACCCGACCACCCATTCCCCGATAAAAGCCTTTAAACGACTTACCTCTCGAAGTAAAACCCCCAAAGAATAACCCCTTTGGAAGATATATACGACTTACTCGTAGTTGTTTGTTAAACTAGCCATCACATAAGGAGCAGCAGTAAATTGATATCCCTCTTATTGCATAGCCAAATTAAGGGTAACCATTAAATTTTCAAGTTAAAGGGATATGTTATTAGGTACCTTACTCAAAATATAGCGCTACAAAAGCAACATCGAGCAAGACGTACACGAAACGGATTTGGTAAGGGTAACCCTTTTAAATAGCACTTTAAAAAGCAAATCGAACGGCTTTCAAGCGATACGGCTTTTCTTAATAAATCCTTATAAAAACCCATTCGAAATCCCTTGAATGGGATAGCGGGCCGGTCCCTGGTATTTTGCTCCTTATTAAAAATATTACTTACCTACGCGGTTTTGCAGTTTCACCTACGAAATGAAGACATAAAGTGATCTCGTTTACGAGTGAGTGACGCTTTCCCTCTCTATTGGTATTTAAGTAATACTGGACTGACCTCAAGTAGAATAAACTTGTAGGAATAGCTCTCGAAAGCTGCGACCACACCGCTGCTTTACGGTGCGTGTATTACGATGCGTCAATAAGCGCCATGTTGTTATTATGGCCCCGTCTTTTGTTTACGCAACGACACCGTAATATACCCACCGTTAAGCTCCGGTGTGGGCGCAGCCTAAAGGAGACGATCGAGGGGGCGAAGTAGGCACTCGCATTTGAAATCATAGACGTGAGAAACATAAAGAATCAAAAACACCAACTGAAAAACTCAGTAAATATCGGCCATTTTAGTGGCCATTCCTATTCCTTAACTAAGCTCTAGCTTTGTACTATGGCTACTAAACGATAAACATACTTAAACAGAGATGTCCTGTAATGTGTGTGCAGATAACCTCATCGTCATCATCATTATATCAGCCGAAAGACTTCCACTGCTGGACAAATGCCTTCACCAAGGATCTGCACGACGTCCGGTTTTGTGCTACTCTCATCTTCCCCGAACTTTGTAGAACGGATAAGCTCATTCATACATAAACATTGACTATACATACATACATTAAATCACGCCTGTTTCTCAAAGGGGTAGGCAGAGACCACTTCTTTCCACTTGCTACGATCTTGACAAATTTCTTTCGCTTCTTCCATATTCATACATCGATTCGATTCGGGCCTTTTCCAGTATTTCTCCGATTTGACTCGAAAAAGTACGCCTAGGGCGGCCCCTTCCGACCCATCCACTCACTTTCGATCTGTATATCTCTTTCGTCAATCTTCTTTCATTGACATTGATTAAACATTGACTACTATTGAAATAATCCATATAAAGTTACAAAAGCCATCTCAGACATAAACTTAATCTATCAATCTATCTATCCATTGAAGGCATCGGCTCATTGACAGACGACAATGCTATTCAAAGCATTATTTCCATATATACCAAGGTTTGAATTCTGGGTCGTCGCCATATCTAGATGCGCAAGGGGATCAACCAAGTCATACATATTGCATGTGTGTCGGTAATCGCTTCATTAAATAGAACTGGTAGTCAGTGACGTCAACGCGATCAAGTCTGATTGTTTATGGATAAGTTGAAAGTTAGTACATTCAAACATGCATTTAAACTTACAAGGAAGGGTACCCAACTGTCCGGCTCCGATTTGATTTATTTTGATATATGTTATAGAGTAGTCTAAAATAACGGACACGTATTTTTTTTTAGCTGCCCAAACTCAACCTGTTGGAAGAAAATGGCGTTCAAAGTACTGAAAAGTGACTAAACCCTCTAACTTCTATAGAGAGTTTTTTTTTTCTAATTTATTACTGGTTTGATTATATGTGTGAGAACATAAAAAAATAATGAGTACGTAATTTTTTTATATCGGCCCTAAATAATATTTTCTAAAAAAAAAAAAGCAACGATGATAAATCTAAAACTATGAACGGTTTTTTTTAAAGAAAATATGAGTTTGGGCCGATATAAAAAAAATACGTACCTACTCATTATTTTTTCATGTTCTCAAACATAATTATAATCAAACCAGTAATAAATTAGAAAAAAAAAAACCTCTCTATAGAAGCTAGAGGGTTTAGTCACTTTTCAGTACTTTGAAGGCCATTTTCTCCTAACAGGTTGAGTTTGGGCAGCTAAAAAAAAATACGTGTCCGTTATTTTAGACTACTCTATAACATAATATCAAAATGAATCAAATCGGAGTCGGACAGCTGGGTACCCTTCCTTGTTAGTCGGCTATCGTGGATGTTTTCTATGTATTTAGTTTGTACTAGCTGCTGCCCGCGACTCCGTCTGCGTGGAACTCGTTTATATCGTAGCTCCATACAAATTTGAACCCCCTATTTCACCACCTTAGGGGATGAATTTCGGGAAAAAAACTATCCTATGTCCTTTCCCAGGATTCAAACTATCTTTGCACTAAATTTCACCTAAATCGGTTCAGCAGTTTAAGCGTGAAGAGGTAACAGACAGACAGACGCACTTTCGCATTTATACTATTAGTATGGATTGGATAGTATGGATTAATAATATACCCTGTATAAGGTATAAGGTAAGGTGCAATACCGCGTAACTGAGAAATTCAATAAGTTGCAAAATGTACCTTACTGAGTTACTTGCTAAGGTGTATTTTGCACTTTATTTAATTTGTAAGTTACGCGGTATTGCAGGATCACCGACGCAATGACGTTTGTCCTATACTAGCTTTCAACTGAGTCAGACCACTTTTGAAGTTTTCCAAAAATACTTGCAGCTAGCTTAGGAAGCTTGTACTGTAAAAACCGCAAAAAAAAAAAAAAAACTGGCGGAAATGATTTTAGGATAAACGAATATTCGAACTAGCGATGTATTATGACAAATGACGATAAGGTATCCATTATCTTAAGTATTATGCTTTAATGTATCGCTGTTGATGTCCTAAATAAAATACATAAATAAAAAGGGTAAACCCAATTTCTGTGAAATGGTCCCCTTTGTAGCAGTCGTATATAGCTATTCCCTCGAAACGGTCCAACTTTCGCCGATAAAAAATTGCCTGTGTGCTATTCCAGACTATAACCTATTTCTGTGTAAAATTTTACCCAGATCCGTTCAGCTTCGCTTTTTTTTATCCAATACACTTTGTATAGACTAGAAACTTGTCTATAAGTAACTTGTCATTAACTGGAGGAACATAATCCGCCGCCAGGGGGCGCTAGTAGAGCTAACTACTAATTTCAAACACTCAGGACCAATATTAAAAACATGTTGGCATTTACTGTTACCACTTTCTCCAGAGGCCTTTTTCTCTAATGGCGGTACTTTACTTGGTATTATTTCCTTGCAAAAGCCATATTTTAATGAATCGGTCTAATTGGTCCTCCCGTTTAGTTTAGAACCTACGATGCCAACAAATTGATTATAGAGCAAAATAAACCTTAAAAAACCTAGAAAAAGAAACTGCGAAAGGCACCTTACCGACTTAATTAGAATGACCTAAAACTTTAAAAACTTGTTGATAATTCAGTAACCACATTTTGCAGATGTTTCCCAGCGTATTAGTGACAGGTTGCAAGCCCATCGCCTAACAGCACTACAAGCCTATATTCCCTTAGTCGCCTCTTACGACATCCACGAGAAGACATGGAGGGGCACTATTCTAACCCGGAAATCACAGAGCCACCTCATATAATTAAATCGACATAAAGTCAATAATCTAATTCTTGCAAATGATGAAAAGCGAGCCTACTGACCTATATGCCTGGAATTTGTTTCAGTAGATTGAAAACAAGTAGTGTCAATTAGATCCTAGACTAAAATCTAGCTAGATGCCTAGAGACGATTGTGGTCATTTAGGCATTTGATTTGATTGCTGTAACTTGACATTCTTGACCTGCAGTCTGTATTGTAGAGAGAATGCAATAAGAGCTTCACAACTTGCCTTGGTTAAAACTTGAAATTCTCCCTATGAAAGAGAATGACCACAGACAACATACAATAGTACATTGTGCAACAATGGTAGTAAATAAGAAGGGGATTACTAACGAGAGTCTAAGAAGCCCGACGCCGAAGGTCAAAAGAAAAAATCAAATCGTCATAAAGTAATTGGGCCGCATTTCTTAATTCCAGCGATGTAGCTGTAATAACGAATCTAATTCCAATTCATCGGAAGAAGAAGCCATTTCTAATTAGTTTCTATTGTCTCTTAAACTTTTAAAACACTTTAAAACTCTAAAATTATAAATCAATAACTTCTCGCTAATGCAGATAGCAATATTTTTTTGTGACATCTACCACAGATAATGCTTAGAACTGTGTTTAGTTTTGAACTGGAATCCAGCTAGTTTTTGCCAATTTGTTAAAAATGCATTTACTAAAATGAATGATAAATATTGACTACAAAGTCACCATAACTCCCACGGGAACAATTACGGCCATTGTCCTTCTGTATACAGGCATGGAATAACACCATTTACGAGCAAGTGTGATGAAAAAATGGTAACCTACCAAGATTCACATCCTACTGCTCCTCGAAACAAGCGTAAACCAACCTTTTTATATGCGATATTTTCGAAAGTTCAAGTTGATTCACTGTTAACTATATTCGGAGACTGGCCAATTTAATTAAGTGAGTTACAATGAATCACGAACATCTGGCTACATGGAAACTATGACGTCACTCGTGTAAAAATGTCACTAGAGGAAAATAATACTTAGATGAAGAAGTAGGGCAGTAGATCATATTCTGTGAAGAGGAAGAAATCAGGTTATGTTTATTGTTTTCCTTTAATTTTGCTATTTATTGTTATATTATTTGCGTTGGCATAGTTGGTAGTCCCGGGTTCGATTCCCGTAATCGGCATTTGGCATTTATGAGTTTTTGTTTCAGAGTCTTGGAGATTTACCGTATATAAGCTTTTATTTATCTAGTGTTTTTATCTTTGTCTAGTAGCTTAGTTTGGGACTAGGTCAAATGATGTGATTGTTCTCTGATATTATTATTATTTATGTACATACATACATACATTAAATCACGCCTGTTTCCCAGAGGGGTAGGCAGAGACCACTTCTTTCCACTTGCTACGATCTTGACAAATTTCTTTCGCTTCTTCCACATTTATACATCGAGTCATGCACGCACGTCAGTTTCGGGTACTAAAGATTCGGCCCTTTTCCAGTATTTCTCCGATAAAGTACGCCTAGGGCGGCCCCTTCCGACCCGTCCACTCACTATCGATGCGTATATCTCTTTCGTCAATCTTCTTTCATCCATCCTTTCCAAATGACCGAACCATCGAAGCATGCCCTTTTCAATCTTAGTCAATACATCTTGTTTTATTCCACATTTCTCTCTGACTTTTTCATTCCTTACTCTATCAATCAGTTTCACACCACACATACTACGCAAAGAGCGCATTTCAACTATAACTACTATTTATGTATGGAGGAAAAATAATGCTACACTTATATTATCTCACTAAGTGAAGAGCGTCTGTAGCCTGACTGAGGGGGCTGACTGGTGATCATAAGGTATCGAGTTCGAACCTCCGCGGTCGCCATCTACCAGTGAGTTTTTCTAACTTAACTTCTATACCAGAAGCTCTTACAGTGAAGGAAAACCATCGTGAGGAATCCTTCACATTTGTAAGAATGTGTTAGAGGGTAATTGCACAAAAGATCCTAAAGGGTCGAAATACTCGAAGTGTATCTGAATTATCCGAAAGAGGTCATCTGTAAGATAAGATAAGATCTTACTTAGCGCGTCTCTTATGATATAATAACTTAACGTACATAACTCAAAAAAAAAATGTTTATTCAGTAAATAGGCCACATGAGGGCTCTTTTACACGTCGGTAATATAGGGTGAGTCTACCAGCGCTTCGGACAAGGCCATCATTGCGGAGAAGAAACGCCGCATTAAACTCCAGCAGAAGGTCATTTTTTCAATCATAAAAACTTAATAGTACTTAAAATTAACATGTTGTAGAGGAACATATTGAACGATTACCAAGATATTCCAACCAAATGACACAAATTATCACGGAATTCATACATTTCGATTGTCCTATTATATTAATTAGGGGGTGATTATCTGATTATTATATGACTATATCTTTCTATTTAAGTACCTAACTAATTGGTCTTATTATCTTTTAAATGTGTATCACTTAAAAGTTATTGACATCATTATAATTTTTATCGTCTTTGTTTCAGGTATGCCCCGAAGAGAAATCGCTTCTATCTCTTTCCGGTTTGATCAGTGGAAATAGGACAGATATAATTTAACCGAGGTACAAGCAAAGTAAACTTGGTCTCCATTGAGAAATGCCGCAAACTAATTTAGGGTTGCCAAGCGTATTAAGCTAATGTTGCCTAAAAATACGCAGCACTTGAAAAAAAATTTGGATTGGACAGAATAGATATACATGGAAAAAGTGAGGGGAGGCCTTTGGCCATTAGTGGGACACATCCGGCTCTAAATAATAAAAATAATAATAAGTACTGTACTGAGCGTCCACTGGCGCCCTCAAACTATTATAGTTTCCTAATAAACTAACGAATTGTCTTGAATCGAAGGATCCTGTTGTGGATTCCAGCCCAAGTAAGGGACATCTCAGTCCTTGACTTGCTAGATTGGGTAGTGTGTACCTATGCTATTGTGTATTCGTTAGCGCAACAAAAAACCCCTTCGATTTCAAGAAAATACAAGTTTATACGGCCGAAATGTTACAATGCCGTCGTTTAAAATGCTTTTATCATCTGTATTTCTTGACACTTTTGGGGATCTCTTTTACGGTATTTTCAAGAAATGCGATTAAAAAAATCCACGCATATTCCCTATTGTCGTATAAAGATATAACTAAGGAGTCAGTAGCCCTGCAGTAGCCGGACAGATCAATCGGCTGTCGATTTAGCGATTCCCCAGCGAGATGCAATCAATTACCATCCTCAGCCAATCGCGCGATCTTAACTAGCTCCCACTTAAGACTTTAACGAGTATTCAGGCAGTACCACTATTCTGTTATTTCCGTTTACAGGCAAGCCAAATTCCAGGGAGAGAAAGGGACAGATTAATAGCGGTTGTATAGTTTTATCCCATTCTTTACCTGGATCGTGGCCGGTTTTTAGTAAAGCTTTGGTTTAGTATATACTTCATCATTGAGTATCGTCATTTATTTATGCGGATTAAGGACACCGGGTGCACCTTGTGTGTCCTCGGTGTAGTATTCATATTTTAGGTAGGAGGTATTTACAATTAGTATTTTTTTGTAAAGGTACGTAGGTAAATATGGACATTATTTCATCTGACTCAATTTTTTCAATTAATGATCTATTTTAAATTTAATTTTTTCCATTTTTTGACGATAAGTTCAAGTTGTCGATTCTCCTTTTAACCTAAATGACATTAAATAATTTTACGACCATCACGCTCCCCTGGTTTGTCCCGAAATTTGTCCTCGAGATTCTGTAGTCTTTGAATGAGACCAAAAGAGGACAATATTGTCCTACTTGCAGGATTATAACTTATAAGACTGTTATCTAATTTAAGCATCGTTGCCTGTGACATAAATTCAGTCTAAGAAGATTATATATTTTTGTAAAAGCCCGCAATACATCTGCGATTCCTTTCCTGGGGCTGAATGCATGATAAAGTATGAATTTTTACTAATAGTATGGGCTTGTACTTTATTATGCAATAGGCCCCTGGTGCTATGAGAGTCGATGGGCGACGGTGATCACTTCCACAAGGTTAATCGCTCGTATGCCTCATCTAGCAAAAAAAACAAAAAAAAAACGTTATTGTATTTATTGATAGACAGCCGGATGTCAGATGTAAACTTACTTATAGCGGAAATAGTAAAAAAGTCTTCGCTAATCGTGGGATAAACGTTCGTTTCGACCTCAATATGGACTGTCAAAAGCCGTTAGATGGCGTTGGTCCGTCAACTTTGTCACTGTCACCCAGGTCACACAGATAATATCAATGAATTAATTTGATTGAATATGTTTTTATCATTTACGTTGTAAGATTTAAAAATAAACTAAGAGCGTTCGATATTTGAAACGCAATTTCGCTAAAACCGTTGAGACAAAAGAACGCCCTTGACATAAGAAAATCGATTTGCGTCTTTAGCGCTAAATTTACCAATTTCTAAATAGCAAAATTAATTGCAGTTCTTAATAATAAGTTGAGTCACTTTGTTAAGTATGCGCGGTTGCTTGCCTTCTCCATTCAAGCCTTCCACACGGACAGCACACATATGCACGCACACAGCTGAGCGCAAGCCAGTTTGACAGTTCTCGCAGACTAGTCAGTTGGCCGATGCACGGCGTCGCGGCACGATCGCCCGCCATCTTGAAAACTCGGGAGTTTTAATAAATAAAACGTACGTGTAACGTCTGAAGTGTTGTGTGTGCTTTAAACGCTCTTTCGGAGGTTCGATATTCGAATTGGAATTTGGAATTTTATCGCCAGTGGCACTTTGAGATTTCGGTATTTTCAAACGGTTGTTTTTAAGGTTATATACGTATTCGCGCTCTTGGCTGATGTTTTTTTTTCTAACGTTGCCGATGGCGTGAGTCTTGAACTCTTGAATGATGTAATGCAATAATTACCTGTATTTGCATTTGTCGTGAGTATTTTACATATCCAGGGTGGCGCTTGTGTGCACCTTTTATGTTTCAACGTTTAAAACTTATTTTTCTAACAAATACGCGTACCAAACCAGATTTATTCCGGTGACATTTATATTAAAGCCGGGTCTATACCGGTGTCTTAAAACAATGGAAATTCGGTAAAATGTATTTGTAAATCGCTACATGATTGATTGATTGTAAAATTGTTGTGTTTATAAAACAAATTCTACATTATCTACGGTCGTATCTTTTTAAAATAGTCACTAAATAGGTTACGGTTAGCGGCACGGGAATTGGGTTAGTTCGTTGGCCAAAAGATTTCAACGCACACGCCATTCCGTTTAATTTAAAAACAAAGTTTTTTTTCAACCATTAACTATGCGCGCCTTCTGTTGGGTTTGATTTTTGAAAAGGGAACAAGTTTTGTGCTCTGGCCCTTAATTTGATGAGCATTTCTAAAAAAGTTTGTACATTTCATTTACGACTCCGATTTGCGAAAAAAATTGCAGTTAGGTAGGGTAAATGATACTGAGCCTAAATAACATAGTCTCCCAAAATGTCCCAATTAATTTGTATGGAGACTTCCTTTTTTGTTATCACGTACGGAAGAATTTTGGTAACAAAAAGGAACTTTCCATACAAATTATTTGGGACATTTTGGGAGACTATGTTATTTAGGCTCAGTATCATTTACCCTACCTAACTGCAATTTTTTTGGCAAATCGGAGTCGTATATGAAATGTACAAACTTTTTTAGAAATGCTCCGATAACGGATTAGGCCAGTTGGTATGTTTTTTATCGAAATTTATTTTATTTGGTGTAAAATAATATGATGTCAGATTGGTTGTTGGAGTGGTAATATATTATGCAAATTAATGCAAGTAAGGATATGCTGACTGACTTTAAATTTAAATGAAGTTTAAGGAAATATTGTAATTTTCCTTAAACGGTAAGTTAGTTTATTAGTTTTATTACCCTAGTTACTTCTAATTCATTAGTTTTTGACTGGCCTGGCTTGATTATGTATCTAAAAGTTCCCGACATTATATCACTCAGGGTTTAACCTACGAAATGTTGGTATTATCGTTTTATAGATAGGTATTTAAAATTCAACAAAAAACATTAACGAGACTCGAAAACTTGTATTATCCACCTTCCGTTTGACTCATTGATAACGTCATTTGAAGTATTTTTGTTTTTCAATGATCGTCTTTATCACCTTGAGTTAAGGTTAAAGTAAAAAAATCTGGTTTTAGATATGTAGCTGGCCGCTAAACGTTTAGACAAACATTTTCATCAGCGGCCTGTCAATATTATGTTTTTTAGGCTGACATTGGACTGTATAGGTACAATGTGCCAGTGCCTTCCTTCCGTTGACTCTAAGATTTCTGCTACCCTAGTACAATCTGTATGATGCAGTGAGCGTTATTATGAGTTGACAGCTGTCAAAAACTGGTAACGGTTCAGGCGTAATAAATAATTTAAAACGCACGTTAATTTCGTGATGAAAACATGCAAAAAATTTTCGGAGTAAAAAAAAACTACACCTTGAAGATTCAAAATATTAAATCGAAAGAAAATAAAAAAGCGTAAAGAGGCGACCACTTGAACGAAAGAATAACTACGAAACAAAGCTTCTAATAATAAATGCATTGTAGGTACTTGTCGTCAATAAAATACAAGATAAGGGCAGTGAAAAATATCTTAAAGGAAGTGATAATCTATATATCAAATTGTATCATAATACGTGTTATTTGATACTGATATAATCAAGCATATGTCCAATTTAAAATGAAAAGACAAACGTTTGGCTATTTTGACAGACAAGTGATCATAAGGATCTCAAAAACGTGTTGAAATATTTTAAATTTAATTTCGCACTCTCGCAAATATCAGGGATAATAAAATACTCGTAATGCTTCCATGAAACATCTGGCCCTAGTTTTATCCAATGCAATCTGTTTTTTTCGCTCGACCTCAACCTGTAAACCTTCAGACAAATTACACAATGAAAGGAAACCTAGTGCACTTCGAATGCATTGTCTGAAACTGATCAAAATAAGTGTTGCAATCGCTTTATCTGCATTAAATTTTATTGTGCTACATATCTCAGATAAGGTTTAAAAGTCAATCCAGTTTTTAGCGTTCTGGGTCAATGTTTAAGTCTAGTTTTTGCGGTGAGTGTGAAAACGAAAGTAGTTTCCTCTTTTATCAATAGTTTAACTAATATACGATAAATTGCAGAAGCTACAATTATCATCATTATTCTGAACAAATATAAAAAAAGATTCTGTTGGCCTTAACAAGATGAGATAACGCTAACGGTTGCGAATTTCGAAAACTGACTAATGCCCGATTTAGACTAAGCGAACGAACAAGAATTTTATGCATTATCTCTTACGTTTTCTTTGTAAAAAATAAAGACATAACATGTTCTAGAGCATTTGCTCGTTTGGCCTAAACCAACCTTTATATGATTCACGTAAGCTGACGGTTATCACTTTTCAAAAATCGCTGATGTTATCATAATAAAGCTTAAATTTCCTAGAGATAATATTTTAGCACCTTTTTATAATTCATTTAGCGTCCTTAAGATATATTAGTCTTCTGCCGAAAATCGTGATATCAAAAAAGGTGGTTAACTACATTTGAAATATGGTTACAAATAGGGTATAAAGTAAGTACAATGCTTCGACTACTACATTTCAGTTAGCCGCCTTCTTTAGTCTTACGGCAGTCTTCATCTATTTATTTACCCTCTGCGTAAATTACTTCAATGAATGTATTTTAAACTGAATCTGGATTATGTCACCAACAATCCATTCACGTATCAATAATTCTTAACGAGCCCACGTCACTCTTTCTTGATAGTTTGCCAAAAGAAAAAATATTCTATGACTCCGCCTGAGAAGTTTACGCTATCCGTTACAAAATTGACGGGTGTACAGTCAAGGACTTTAATTGTTAAGCCACTATGGAACCCTGTCGCATAACGTTGATCATTAATTTTAGCATAATTTCTTTCATATGGTTTGACGCTGTCATTATGACGGGGTTAAATAGTGGCTTAACAATTAAAGTCCTTGACTGTACACAAACAAATACGATTTGAAGAGTTCTGTTCTCAATTAATAGTTATTAAGACAATGTTTTAAATGATCTATTTACTGTCGAAACAGAGAAAAAGATAGAGAGATCTACATTCGAGATATGATCGTAAATGTTTCGTCTCTGTCTTCACTGATCTGATTTATAATAAAAAGTGATGACATAAAAAGTCTTCCTCAAGCATTTTCAATAAGAACTTTTTTATTATCTGTGTTTTTTTTGCGCACTAGTTGCTAGTCTTCGTATTGGTACTATTAAATATTATAATTGGTATTATTATTTAAAAACTAAATTAACTTTTCTGAATCTTGATCAATTTATTCTTCTAAGTTATATATTTTTATGGATAAATATAGTTCGAGTTAAAACTAAAAAATCTTCAGAACATATTGCTACTCTGTGTCGTTTCTGCTTACAACAATTTCAAAAAAACTACAATAATTCTAACCACCTAGCTTATGTTTCACAGAGAGGTCAGAAGCACATATCTCATAGTCTATATCTCAATTAGTTTTACGGCAAATTCAATAACGAATTCGTAGATAAATAAATTGTATTAATATTCATGAAATTTGTCCCTGAAGACAGTTTTATCACTTCCTTCTTTGTCTGATTTAATCTTTGATTGAATTTATTTTTATCTATCTCGGAGTAAAATACTCGGAATACAACTGAATAGGTACGTACAATCATTTTTGGATTTTTATTTCGGGATTTAAAATGTGCACTGACAAATCTGACAATAGTTATATTGTCTGTAAAAATGGCGATAAATAACAATTTACTTAGCGGATTTTAGAAAGGGGTTAGTTTCACAGCCTAAAGGAGGAAAACGGTTATGGTGATAAAAGTAATGAAGATTACGACAAAGGTGAAAGGTTTGAGCTCATACTAGAAATTGCAAAGTGCGCCGAACGGAAAACAAAGGAACAAGGCTCACTTCCAAGTTCCAACAAGCGACGCAATATCGCCGTACGATTTTACATTCAAATTAAACACTGTTTTGTTTTAAAATGGTATACGTCGTGTTTCACTTGTCTCTTTAATATGAGCTACAGAATTACTTGTTGCTAATGAATGGTGCTACTCTTGTAGCAGATTTGTTATGGATTGTTAAATTTTGAATTATCATTGGAGAATAGTCACTGCTAGTCAGTGAATGTTAACAATATACAAACCGGTCTTTAAACCAAAAAAGACACAAAACAATACAATAAGAATACTTTCCTACCTTTAAATATCTAGATAAATTCAAAAGACAAAAATCACCTTCTAACTAGAACCGACTCAGAAATAATAATTTGTAATCAGAACGACGCTAATGATGATCAATAAAAAAACCGACTCAGAAAAAGGTAATTAGAAGCTTATTGCGGCGCTATCGATGCCACATCGATCAGGCATCGAAGCAAAAACCTGCTCCGATTTTTTCTCATCACATCTGATATGACACGTGTTGATCATATAACATCAGATATGTTACCAATGCTGGCGAACGTTGAAGTTCCACTTACTTCTTTTATTTGCTCTCGTCTAATTTGTGGTATACTTCTAAACATTACCCTTGATCTTCTCTGTCCCTGTTCAATGCCTTTTCATCTTGTTAGTAAAAATGAATACTAAGTAAGTACTATCATTAATTTCAAAACAGACACAAGAAATGTGATGCCATTTAGGTACCCTTGACAGCAGAAATGAACAGACGAAGAAAATGTTGATCTAACTATTAGTGATCAAGACAGTCTGGACTATACTAGAATCAGACGAAACTAAGCTAAAGATACAAGCAGTACAAACGTTATCAAAATTGAAACCAATGTTGCTATGGATAAAAAAATTAAGGAAGTAGAACATGTGTACGCATATAGCGAAGGTTTAGATTGGCTACTCATAAATAAACTGAATGAACTTACGAACAACTTTCAATCAAATTGATGAAGTAGAATATGTCCTAGAACTTGGGCTACATTTTGTAGTCAAAATTGACTGACTTTATATTCACAAAGTATTTAACGCAGCAGTGCCGCGTCGAATCACAGATACTAGTTTCGTACGTGAGACGTACTTAGCTGTACCGTTACGAACCGGTCGGGATAGCTGGCGTGCCGATCATTGTTGTTCACTGTTTTTACGCCATCCTCAATGGACCAATGTTATGATTATTATCTACTGTTTATCTTCAACAAATAGTGTTGTCGGGAAATGTCAGAACTATGAGAAATACTATGGCGACTACGCTATCAGTCGTTACTTCAGTAAATAAGGCTAAAGATTTCAATGTTGATAAAGAAAGTTTGGTTCAGTGTGATTCACGTTTTATTTTGACAGTTGGTTTTATATCTAAACTAGCTTTTGCCCGTGATTTCGTCTGCGGACGTCAGGATGAGATGCTTTTCCGGGATAACTATCCTATGTCCTATTCGAGGACCTGACCTGTATGTGTGCCAAGTTTCATCCCGATCCGTTCAGTGGTTGAAGCGTAATTGAGTAACAAACATTCAAACATCCAAACTTTCTCATTTATAATATTGTATTAGTAAGATAAGATGTAGTTGGAAGAGGTACTATGTCTTATTAGAAACCATAGGACCAGTTGAATTCATTTAGACATCGATATCCTTTTTGCGTTGGGGTTTTGTTTTTGTAAATAATTTGTCATGATATATATTTATTTAAATTTAATAATATTTTGCTGCACCAACACTGTGATTCACTTGCTCATTTATATTCATAAAATAATTTATTGCAATTCCGTAAAATTCAGCACAAACATGATGTCATCGATATAGTCGTACATATTTTGCTGAAATTTGCAACAGTTTCTCCGTAACAAACGTTGTTTCTTTGTCAATTGTTATTGAAGAACTTTATTATTATGTTAATTATGGTATTGTCACTGTTTTCAAGAATATTTTCTGGTGATGATGATACAGCTGGGATTGAAAACGATCTTGACACAAATGACACAGAGGACAATGAATAAGGCTTCAAATACTGCTCTAAGCCACTATGAATTAATTAATAATTAACAAACAAGGATTTTAAACTAGAGGAAAATAATGCCCTTTACATACCTTAGTAAATACTGTTATTGCCGATTATTGAAGTAAGTAAATCTTAAATACTTGTTTATGTTTTAAGCGACAATTTACATACTGAGAGATGAATTTAAGGTTGTTAAAGTCGAAGCAAAATAAAAATAATCAGTTAACGACACTCACTCCGCGTAACCTCTTTGACAATTAGTGTCTGTTTTTTCCTTTATGGCATCCTTGACAGGCAGTACTTGCACTTTATAGATTAAAAATATAAGTTGAATTTAAGACACGTTTTGAAATAACTCTTCATTATTTCTTAGAAAGACATAAAACTGGAATGGCGGACTGCGTATTAGAGATTTCACGGCTATAACTAGTAACGGGGATCCCGGTCAATGGTCAAATGAATTGGATTATTTTTTAACTGAGTTTAAACTGTACTTGGTATCACGCACAATGGCTGATCGTCTCGAGATATTATGATATTCCCACGGCAATGGCAAGTATTATATTCATTTGCTCTCATGAGGTGCATTGAGGTCTTTGGTGTAAATTTTCAGAGGTTTTATTTGGAAACGGGAAAGATTTACTGCTAAATAAATAATGTAGAAAGGATACTGTTATCTTTTTTTATTAAGTTTTAAAAATGCGACGAGAATTGTACGGATGAAAGTTAAAAATGGGTTCGTATTCGATATTTAAATTTTAATTATTACACGTCCAATTCTTGAATTCTAAATTGAAACAAAAGTAAATTCAAATTTCGAAATCATCGTGTTTTCAGCCAGTGTTACGAAGACATTAAAATAAAATAATTCGAGTGCGAGGCATTTGGCCTAGTAGCATTCAAGTTTTTTTGACATTGACACTTGGCTGTCAATAATTAAACTTTTCAACAGTATATTTTAACTGTCAGCCACTGTTCAAACACTGTGTTTATCCTAAATAGACTTCTGTCTGTTTGCACGCACGAAGTTTTACTCGTAGAACATGTTTTCAATATGTTTGCTAGTTTTGCGACCCGTTATTTCGCTATGGTACGCCGGTGTTTACTAAGCAATGACTTATCGTTACCGGGTGATGTCACAGCGGGATTCTTTTTATCTTTATCATAGAAAAAAACATGATTGTCTACCAATTTATTTATTTCATTGAATGGACCGATTATTGCGGTGTCTTTTTTCTAATAGCGCCATATGCGCCAAGCGCGCGCGCACGAAGCGCTCTCAAAGTGTTTTCTAATAAACAAAAGCATTTCGATTTCATTAAATTAGGTAGGTAAGTACTTAAGTTTATTAGAAAACACAAATATAGTAATAAACGACACTGGATGTTAGGCGGACGTTCATACGGTCTTAAGTAGATTTGTAGACCATTTTTGATACATTTTCTAATATAGGTAAGTACCATGGTTAACCATCAAGTGGCCAGTGTGCTCGGGTGCTTTCTACTAGCTATAATCATTATAAAAATACCTTTATTAACTGAAGGGTATGCTAGATTAGTGGGATTAATTTTATTCTATTGCTTGGACATAGAGTACAAAAGCTTATGGTAAGAGTTAATTAATCTTTGTTTTGCGCCAAGCCCAAAGACAAGTGTTTGAAAGTACGTATTGTTTCTGATCGAACACAATTTTTCAATTAAGAACAATTCAAGTGACATGATACGGCCTAATACCCAACAAAGTTGTCTATGTTGTCCGAAAAAAACATGTTTCTGCAACAACTATTGTATTTTGAAACCGTTAAGACTTAAAATACATCTGTAGAAGTTCCAAAATTAAACGGATAACATTGTTACTTTTTTCTCTATATTTAGTCAAAAAGGCGTCGATCACGTAGGTTGGAAACAATTGAGCGTCACTAATGGAATTAGGCAACGATTTTAAACGGTAAAAAAAAGTTAAAAAGGCAAATTGGCGAGGATGTTACGCTCATCGTAATAACATTCAAGTCTTCCTTGACAGGTAAAAAGTTAGATTGACGTTATCAAAGAGGCGCTCGTGGACGTATTTTGATTTGAATTTGGAATATTCTGTTCGAATTACACCGTTAATATTAATTGATTGTTCATATAAGTGTTTGAACCCCCACAAAAAAGAGGCGTGATTGTGTGTCTGTGTTTCTTTGAATTTGTGTGTCTGTGGCATCGTAGCACCCTAATGGATTTACCGATTCGGACGGGTTTTTTTTTAACGAAATCTATTGTAATCGGGATTGTTTTTAGGTAGGTTTCATGAAAATCGGTTGAGCCAATTATGAGATGTCAGCTCGAGGGTTTTTATTCATTTTATATAATAATATATTTATTAAGTTTCCTCTATGCACCTATTGGTCACTATAATTACAGCACTTTCTACGTCATCTCATACAGTTTTAACTTGATATGAACTTTCCTTAAAACCTTTTTGCATCACATCAATCATCAGTGAAATCATCTCCTGTCATTTGGCCGTCGTATTACTGCATAATGACGACATTAAAAATTTATCATTTGGACAAACGTTACGAAATCATACGTTCTTGATTCAGTTTTAAAATTGGACAATGCAGTGAAAATAGGGCCGGTGTGACCTTAGCTTTATGAGGGGTTAGTGCGAGCGGTTTCATGAGCGGAGCGGTTTCCGGGGCTTACAAATTCACACTTGTTATTTCGCCCTTGTAAGGTTTTATGTAAATATGTTGCCTACATTATGTTTTTTTTGTAATACTTCATCTAATCTTTATCCCGCCGTCTGTCCCTCTGTAGGTACGCTTAGATTTTGCAAACCACGCAACAGATTTTTCTTCGGTTTTCGGTAATAGATAGAGCAATTCAAGATAAAGGTTTTTATGTATATTAAATTCTGGTTTATGTACTGGTGTTTCATAGAACTCACAAAAACCAAAGCGAAGCTATGAGGGGTCGATAATATAAACAAAAAAAAAGACTTTGTTTCTTAGAATCAGAATTGCTTAAAAAAATGCCATCCTAACGAACTGAGTAACTCCCATCGCAAAATTACTTGCACTATTGTATTTTGACTTAAAAAAACTAGCTCAATAAATTACAATAGGTACCATTTTGTGACCGCTGCCACTGGCGGTCGCCCCTTCGGATTCCCACGGCAGAGGTTGCCCCAAGGTCACCGCCTTGGTTGAATTATTTTGTCCGACTGTATATTTTGTGTCGCACAATGTACCATTTTAGCGGTTCTGAACTTGAAATTCAAGTTAGACCCGTTTGGAATATACCCCAGCGTTATGCGCGTAAAATTACGGCCTTGCAAAAGGTTTGAGCGTAAACTTAAATGATCGCGTCTTTTTTGCGTTCTTAATTCGAATCTGCTCAAATTGTTTCATAATTTAAGCGTCTTTTGTTTAGCGTTCGCAATTTGAATTTCCCTAAATCTTTATTAATTTAAACGTAGAATTTGTCTCATTGGCCAGTATCAAAACATTTCCTTCAAGTTTGGGATAATCCGACAACACCACGATAATTAACTTTTTTTTTTACCTAACCTTGCAAGGTTCCTGTGATTCATGTGACATAATGTTTTTTTCTCGTAGATTTTATCTTAAATCAGATTTTTTAGTGCTAATCTTTGTTGTTCAAATCTATTAGAGTAATTCAAGTTAAGAAATTGAAAATTATTTGTCAAAAATTAAACATGCGGGCATTTCAGGCGTTGACAGTAAATCACTTATAAACCCCGATTATCTTACACCATAAATAATTAAAGTTTATACCTAATTAGTAAACGCAATGATGGCAAAGGATTGTAATTAAAACGATGACGCGGCCTTTTTTTAAATTTGGTGCCAAGGTCACCACTGACGACTATAAACATTTTGTTTACGGAGGCTGCACTCAATTTATGTTTTCTTTTAACTGTCAATATCTCGCTACATACACGTATCATGTAATATGCTCTTTTTTGGAACTCGACCGTGATGCAAGGCATTATCTTCAACCAAATAAAGAACCGATTTCAGTGTTTATTGCTTTTAATTTCAGATAAATACTCCACTTAAACATTCTGAACTTCGACTAATAAGCGCCATTTTAAATTGTTTGACATTGACAGATAATTGAATGAATGGACATTTCATTCAGAATTCGTTCATTTTAATCGGTTTAATTTTCGAATTGCGGATTCGTTCGGAATTCGAATGAGGTCTAATACCTTCTCAGGTAGAAGGCACCTCGTTCGACTGGTCCGTTATTTTTATCTTGTTTTGTAACATTATATTTAACTAATGGTTCATTTCGTAATTCTAAGAATTTTTGCTTTTGAAGGGTTTATTGAGTTGGTAAAAAGTTAATGCTGCAAAGAATATTAGTGGGAATATTTCACACAAATCTTATACTATGGGTACCTACTAAACATCGATAAACATACTTACTATAAAAAAGTAAATAAGTACTTAAATACTTCGAAAATACCCAAAACTTAGGACCTCATGCTCCTCACACAAATATTGGTCCTTCCTGGGCTCCAACTTCACCAAGATGAAGGTTATAGTCTAGTTTTAACTGTGCTACATTTATAGGAATAAATTCAGACCCATTGAGAAGTTAGTTTATTTTTTGGCGGTTAAATACGCATCAAAGTTTCCGAACAATCAATCAAACGTCCAATCAACCACTATTTATATACCGTTTACCGATTTCGTCATAAGTTCATAACATAATCATGTTTTGATCAAGCCAGCGTAAATAAAAAGCTCATCAAGCACAAATACCTAACAAGGTCTCAAAACCTCGTTGAGTTTTTTATAATCATCGCTATTATCATTAACCTCCGAAAGAGCGCAAATAAAATGATTAGTGTGAGGCAATCTAGACCTCGAAACTTGATATGGAAATTATTCCTTCCCATTGTTCCACAGGCTGTTTCCACAGCTTCGTTATTTACTCAAATGTACACGGAGCCATGTGAAAACCCAACCGGATGAATCATAGACAAACGAAAACGAAACGACCATTCAAAAGTAACCAAGCATTCCAAAATCAAAACTAACCAAGTTGCCATATTAACAGTAACTATTAATAAGTAGCACAGTGATAAATTAAGTGTAAAAAAAATAGTGTCAAGATCAAAAAGTGTGTGTCAAGGGATTTGCAACTTTCCTTTTGTGGAGCCGATGACATCGATCTCGGACCTCAAACCTTGGTAAACGGGTTGTAGGATTTTGGCGGATCCTGCTCCACCGGTCAAAGTGTTCCAAATTCAAGTGAAGTGTCCGATTATGCGATAACATGTCGACGCAAGCTTACTACAAGGAGCGGCTCGGGTTCGACCCCCAAGAGCAGGAGGGCGTGACCAACGGGAATGGATTCTACGATGGGCCCCAGACGAAGCGACATCGCGGCGACCGGCGACACGCTTCCGATTCGCACGATCAGGTGTACGAGGAGAATTTGACCAAATTCAAAGGTACAACATGTTGGGGGTTCTTTATACGGCAGGCAGGTTCGTGGTGGCGGTTATAGAGAATGCGTGTGTTGAATTGAATGTTTGTGTTTTTTTTGGTGTGTTCTGAACTGACAACTCTCATTGAGGTTCTAAGATACGTTAGTCCTGCGTTTCTCTTGGTTCTACCCCTAACGCGGAGTGAGAGAAACTACCCAAGTCTAATGTTGGCACTCTTGAGTTAGTCCAGAATCAAGAGAGACACAATAATAACAATGGATTTCGTAATTAGGATTAGGAACTATGACGAAATGTTATTGTCTATTCCCATGAACTTCAACGCGATATCTCTTTAGTTTTTTTTATCTAATAAAATCGAGCCTCTGATTATTATAAAAAATTGTCAAACCTGTATGCACTCAAGAGCCATACATTAGAGGTTTATCGCTTTGTATAAGGAAACAGTTTCATAACATAGAATTAACGCGTTTTTAATAACCTTTATCAAGATAAAACCACGCGTGTAGAAAATTTTCATGCATGTTGGAAATATACATTGAAATACTTTGCGGATTAATTTTCGTTGATTGAAAAAATCGAGATGCTCAAACAGCTCTCTATGATCCGTGAAAAAACATTTTTCAGATTAGGCAAGAGTTGCTCAAAAATGACTGTCAAAGTCAAGTCTACAAAATAACTTTCAAGTCCATACTTCTACTTGAGCTAAATACATTTGCATATTTTACTTTAATTGGTCGTTGCTTATACGTGATATTATCTATCAAAACGTCGGCAACACTCGGACAGTCGTTAAACTTAAAAACATAGTTGATAATTACCATTCCAAATACTGGTTTCGCCTTCAAACTTTTGGGACGTTTAAGAAGCCAGCCGTTTATAACTAAGCGAGATACATTTAGATCGTCATTTATTTTCAATGCTGGCAGTTTTTTTCTTAAATGGTAATAATTAAAAAGGATTTATTTGGTCGTTGAAATTCATTCGACATTCAAAAAACGGCAGTGACGAGAAGCGGTTTTTTCAAATTTGAAAGTGGCTGTAGTCTAGTTTACCTTTGCGTTGTGTAAAGTTAACGAACAGATTAGATAACGTTTGGTAGGGATTCTCAGATGAAAACGTGTTCCCTTTTAGTTCTATCATTTGTTATCTGTGCGTCTGATAAGAAAAAGTACAAAAAATAGAACACACCTGTAAGACGAATCTAACATTGACTTTTGTTGTTGTGTGTGTGTGGTGTGTATGTGTTGAGTTTTATTGCTTTAACACCGAGCCTGTCTGTTTACTAATCATTCGATATAATTTAACACTTTCATTGCCAAGGGCTCTGATTTTCATACAAAATGAACCAAAATGGACCCACCTAGCGGGTCGGTGGCAATCATAGTGTATAAATTTGTTTGTTTTTACTTTTAGTCATATTTATTTGCGAATTTATTTTCAGATGTTTTGGTATTTAAAATAATGTACTTGTGAGAATTATGTTTTTTTTATATTTAGCTGTTTCTACTGCTGGGCAAAAGCCTCCCTCAGGCCTTTATGAGTAACGACAAAAAAAACAACCGCCGGTCTGTTTGGATCCTGCCAAATGGAAATATTGGCTTCCAATGAAGTGCTTAAATGCAATAAACGTTACACAAATAACAGGGCTCCCATGTTCTCAAAATAGCCTAAACCTGATTTCAACGACCATTCTTTACACACCCTAATACCTATGTCTTTAACTGGCAACATCCAACAACAGTCCAGACTTTTTAACATAATTGCTGTTTAGGGCATGCAGACTTGGAATTCGTTTGTACACAATACCGTAACTGGTTTCGGAATTAACACACAAACTAATCCCTTTACATTTGGACGTAGTTTTGCAAACGGGAACCAACCCACAAAGATTTGACAGTAAAATGTCAACTGTAACACTGAATACTGTGGGTTGGTTCCAGTTTGCAAAATCTTTGTGGGTTGGTTCCCGTTTGCAAAACTACGTCCATTTGGACCTTCATTTTAAAATTAACGTTTTTGGAATTCGTCACCAGTGGCGGCATCTCCTGACGCAGTTCGAAGGTCACTGACCAAACCGGTCAGGGTGACCTGGCATTGGAACAAATCGCTTAATTAAACCAATTTGATCAGTCGTGCAGTGAACCATCATTTGAAGCCAAGAACGTTTACTTAGTGCCCATTTAGTATGGACACCAGAAGGACGGGCCTGGAATAAGTTAAGTGGTGACTTGCAAATGCGCTTCATTCTTTGAGCATATAATGTCTTTGTTGTGGCCGTTTTTCGAATTGATTCAGTTCAGTGGCATTTGGAGTAGTTTAGGCTCGATTTGCACCTTGCATATGTTAGTTATCTGTAATTTGTTGATTTTAATCGTTAATCGATAATACGCGTGTAGTACTGTTAGGCGATGGTCCTGCAACCTGTCTCTAATACACTGGTAAACATCTTAGCATAAGTGTGCAAAATGAGGTTAGAGCATTATCAACAAGTTTTTAGAGTTGTTGGAAATTCTGTAGCTCTGCCTACCCCACTCTGGGAATAAAGGCGTGAGTTTATGTATGTATGTATGTATGTGTCGAAAATTATTTTTAAGTAATAAGACTTTGTTTGGTCAAATTGTGTTGTGATGCATCTGAAAGAGGATTGAGGAAGGGTTTTTACCCAAATTATTATAGGCCTAAAACACTATGACCATGTCTATAAATGTTACTTGAATGGGTCGGATGGTGCCACATTTTATATTACATGAGATGGTCAAAAGTTAATGTCATTTTTTATACATTATCGTTATCGCCTAGGCGTAATAGAAAGAGATCAGCTACTCGTACATCATTTCATTTCGTTATTTCAGTTATTTCCTCCCTTTAGTATTTTTAATATGTATCTACTTTAAGAAAGAAAGAGCCACTTACTCTAGACACTATTAACATCAACAATTTCAGATATTCTTACTGTTGATATGTCAAAGCCATGTAAAGTTAGTTGCTAACAAAATGGCATCCAATGTTACAAAAAGACATCGTTGCCTAGTATTTTCCTTATAGCCTAGCAACCTTAATAGTGTTAAATCAGCTTGGAAGCATAATAAACCTGGCCGTAGGAAGAATAAACTAGGAACCAACTCCACGCCTTGTAGGGAGGCATCCGATAAGAGAAGATAACGAGTGAAGCACTAGGTCAATGCGGACTGGTTGCCAAGGCAATTGAAATAATATATACAAAGGTATAATTGCAGATGTATAGGTAAAGAAAACATCTCAACATCTTAGACTAATTCTGCGGTTTTAGTGAAAAAGGGTTGTCTAGTATAGGTACTCTGTTTAGGTTATAATTACCTTTGAATGATGTGGTTACAGAATTATCAACTAGTTTTTTTGAGTTGTTGGTAATTCTGTGTTTAATGTGAGCTTTAAACCCATTTACTTATACAGAGATCAACATATAAAACATCCAAAACTCAGTAACAAACATATAGGTACCTACCTTCACCTTTTTTCATGGCATTGAGATGGCAAATGATGCCACCTGATTTTAAGTGGGATCTATGATCCATAGGAATTTGCATTCTCAAAACTGCAATCTGAAGTGCAATCCTAAGACCGCAAGTGCGTTGCAAACCCCGAAGACCACTTTACGAGAGGATGGTGGAGGAGATGACTGGTTTTATCCCCACACCAGAAAATAACAATGCGAATACTGGTGCTTAGGTAGATTAAAGAATAAAATGGTGGTAGCTATCCGGACGAACTTTGCACTTGGTTCTACCACCACTAAAATTATAATGTTTGTTCTTACCGGAATTCGAACCGTGGAACGCCAGCTTCGTAGGCAGGGTTAACAACTAAGCTAGCTAACGTCGTAGTCGTTCTCATATTGCATGTAGGTATTTGATATTGTCAGTTTACATGTACTTGTAGATGTATAGTCATAAATCATTAGTTGCATCACAAGAGTTAATGCATTGGATTAGCGGGCCGCTGCGAAACGGACTGCACTCATTAGTTAGAATAAATACTCAATAAAGTCTCAACACAATATTTAGGTGACGCATTGTCAACTTTATGGTAAGGATTCTAGGTTAATGTTTAGTTGTTAGATGCTCGTGAGTTAAGATGTTATTTGCGCGGTTGAAGCTTTTGAGTGCATTGCGCATTCTGCGTAAAGGCGCTTTTACACTGGGTCGTGCAACGGTCATCGGGGACTTCGCCTTGCAATAGAGTTGAATTTCCAATAATTCGCGGACGACCTAGCGTGAACACGCCCTAAGTTGAGTGATGCTATGTTGAATTGTCATAAGTTTTAGACAAAAGGTAAGAATCCTAGATGCTGGAAATAAATTACTTTAAAAAGTTATATGTGTATGTATGTAAATTATTTAATGCACAAATAAAAAAAACCATAGTAAATAAATTAACAGAAAAACATAAGGTATTTACAAAGATGAACTTAGTCATATGAATCTCTTCCAGTCAACCCCAAACAGTGTTTTCCTTATAGTTATGTAAACCAAAAAACACGAAAATGTACTGCATAATAACGTGCTTTTTAGGTATTGCAGTGTTTACATTGTTGTGTTCCGGTGCAAGGTTAAGATAACCGGTGAAATGAGTAGCATAGAGGCATTCCATTCCATCTAAGTCCTCAGCGTTGACCGCGTATAAATTTGCAGTCTTGATATTGTCAACGTAAGATTGCAATCTTGAGACTGCAAATGTCTATGGGTTTCAGAGACTGCCATAAGGTGGCCTGTTTGCTCGTTTACCTTCTCCATGCCATAAAGAAGCAGTTTTTCGTTTTTTGGAGATAGGAATGACAGTTAAATCTGTGAGTATATGACCTAGAGTCTAGACTAGAGCGCGAAATTTCCTAGTTACGATATTTTATACTCCAAGTTTTTTGTAGACGAGCTCAATGATGTTCCAGTCTACGAGTTCATTGACGATCTCAACAATAATTTATAACTAGCGCCGCCCTCGCTTCGCTTCGGTTTATGTGAGTTTTCTATAACACCCGTAATTAAACCAGAATTAACTATACATAAAAACCTTCCGTGAAAAATCATCTAACCGATGGTGAAAACCGCATCAAAATCTGTTGCACGGCTTAAGAGTTTGTCAATATACAACAAACAGACAGAGAGATGTCTCTCACGGAAAGCTACTTTGTTTAATACTATGTAAATAACTAATATCAGTCATGAGTCAGAGTAAGACAATTACGACAAGTCTTACAGATGGGACACGACGTTAAAAACCTGATATACGACTATATTGTCGAATTGTCAGGTCAAGGGTGATTTAATATCCCCCAAAACAGGGATGTAGGACAAGTGTAACCGGTTGTAACATATTCAAGGCCAGTTGTTCAGAATTCAGTACAAAACTGACCCTCTTTGGTGTTCTGGGGCTCTCTTGCACCCAAAAGATACTGAGCACCGCATAGTAAATATTATCATATGCCAAGTTGAATTATATGTCGAATTGAACAGCGAGAGCCCAACTGGGAGACTTGACCTTTTTGTATCTTTTGTTTTTCTTCAGGTTAATATAATCTTACCAGGAGACCCCTTTTTTATTTCACTTTTCTTAATATTCGATATTTTGTTAGTAAACCCACTGTAGTGACACATATTCTGAACAAAAAACAACCCGCTATGTATTATGATTTAAAAAATACAGCTGTTTTAAGTTAGGACGGACGAACGGACTGAGGCATTATAGGGTCTCGTTCCGAAAACGAGTCATCGTACCGACTATATTATTAATTATTTAATACGAATCGATCTCGTTGTTCGGTGCCGGAGACACGTCTGGCTAGGCCTAGGTAATTGCGTACAATACCTAGTAGTTAGCTCTGATCGTTAATGTCAAAGTAAATAACACCTTTATGACCCCATTCTGTTTAACATTTAGTTGATAAATGCCTTGGATTGAGCAGCTGGTCACGCGAGGGTCTTGGATAACGCAGTTTTAATACATACTATAATTAATGTATAGTCCGGGAATTTTATTGTTGAGCTGTATGATATCATACGTAAATTTGCCGGGTTATACATTTTCCACGTGTCGTTTGTCGTTTCACGTTGAAAAATGTATAACACGAATAATGTATGAAGTACGTCAAACAGCTAAACAATCAATTTCCTTGACCATATAGATATTATTACGTGGATCACATCCTACAAAAGATTGAACCATTATATTGTTACTCCATTGCTTTTAACTATTTAGTTTTTTGTCTTGTTAAACTCTATGGTGCTAATGAAAAACGTTATAAGATAGATAAAATCATCGATATAATGGCGACCTCTTTAACAGCTGATCTCTTAAACAGACCAACCAATTTTAATGAAACCTAGTTTACAACCTTCCCAATTAAACTAGCTTTCTTTTAAAAAAAAACCCTCCAAAACAGTCCATTCGTTTGGGAACTTCGATGCCACAGACCGACACACACACAAACATAGACAGATACACACAAATACGAATTTAAATTCGATTTCATTATAGACTCATATTGGACCTATAAATATTATACACGTCCAATAGCTTGAACTTGACTTTATCGGACTGTCTGGTATTATATAACAAATTTTAAACAACCTTCACATGACCTTTTAGCGATGCGTCGAAAACTCGAAAGTAGACAAAGTAGCACCACGGCTCTAACAATATATTCGCACCTGGAAGACGCTACATTTCGTCTATTTTAATAACACTATTCTTCAAATTTCGAAGTACCTACCTACTTTCAACCGACTTCAAAATGGGGTTCTCAATTTGTCTGTATTTTTTTTCTTTGTAATGTTATTTCTCCGTCAATTGTCAACTGATTTTATTTATTCTTATGAGAAGGGTACAGGGTTGACCCCATTTAAGTTTCATACAGATCTGGTCGTGGGATAGGACCCATGTAAAGTCAACGGAGCTCCTTACTCCCATGGTAAGGGACTTCAAATTATAAGTCCTTATAATGAGTTACAATTATCGTGCTCACTAGAGTCGAATGCTCTGTCTCTCGCACTCTATAAAAATACTGTGTGGGACAGATCGTTCGACTCGCTAGCGAGTATGGTAATTGTAACTCATGGTAAGGGTACAGAGTCAAGGGGACCAAAATGTAAACACCACAAAGTGACGAAAATATTTACACTAACTTTATTAGTATGGCAATAAGGTCTATGTGACTATGTGTACCTACATAATACATATTTTTGTAACTTGTGCGTATATTTATTTTTGCCCGTGACTGTGATTTTATAAACATCAATTAATTATATAATGAAAGATCGCTAAATATCAAACTTTATAAACACAATACCGAATTAAAAAAAAAACACTTTATAACATTATTTCTCTAACAAAGTAATGTTATAAAGTATTTTTTTACCATTACGATACAAGTTAATCCAAAAAGTTAATGTCACCAACGAGGTTCCGTATCAATTATTTTTTTATAATGGAACGCACATGCGGTTCGCGTCATTTTTACAGCATTACAAAAGGTTTTCATTCCAATTTTTACTTGTCTGTGACAGCACCCGCTTTAACGCATGCGCTGTGATGTGCTAGGTGTTGGCGCCATTCATTGAATACGTGTTGTAATGTAGGTATGAGAGTAGATAAAGTAGTGTATGAAACTGCACATAACTAGGTATTAAAAGTGTGATACTATTAGAAACCTCGCCTAAGGGCTCGGTTCTTAAACACACTCGTGTTTTAATAGATACCCTTCATTATGCAACAATTTCATAAACTACTATTATGTCTCGCATAAGTCATTAGCACCACATTTAGGTATTGTAAATACTTGAGCCTATCAAGAGAGTTGATAAGGAGCTGCAGATGGTCGTCGTCTCGGGTTACACTCACACGAGGGCCATATCTTGAGCTGACGCATGGACATGAGGCTGCCGGCTGCATCCACGGCACTTGCGAATTGACTTGTAAAATAAATTACGTTATTATTGATATAAGAGACCTTAGGTTATTAAGCATGAGCAGAAATGTGGCGTTTTAGTTTGGGTATTCATATTACACATACGTACATCTTTACGCTTTCATTCCCAGAGTGGGGGAGTTACAGAATTACCAACAACTCTAAAAATGTGTCTATAATTTACATTTTTAATACATTATACACAATTAGGCTAAGATATTTACCAGCGTGTTAGTGACACGTTGCAAGCCCATCGCCTAACAATACTAATAGTACATTACTTAACAAGGGCTGTAAAAGAAAGAAAGCCCGAAATCGCAGGTATTTGAGACCCGAGCCGTAGGCGAGGGTTGTAAATATGCGATAGAGGGCTTTCTTTTTTACTGCCCGTGATGAGTACACAATTTTACGTCTTCACCTGGCCACAATGCGAGTTTTACCGTGCGCGCAGCGTGCGACAAAACTCACATTATGGCCAGGTGTTACGTAAAAGCCTTTATTCCCTTAGTACTAATTGGTTCCTTTATCCATACTAATATTATAAATGCGAAAGTGTGTCGGTCTCTCTGTCTGTTACCTCTTCACGCTTAAACCGCTGAACCGATTTAGGTGAAATTTGGTGCAACATTAGGTTGAATCCTGGGAAAGGACATAGGATAGTTTTTTTCCCGAAATTCACCCCCCAAGGGCGTGAAAAAGAGGGTGAAAATTTGTATGGAGCTACGATATAAACAAGTTCCACGCAGACGGAGTCGCGGTCAGAAGCTAGTTACTAATAAATTTATTATCAATGAGAAAGTTTGGATGTTTGTTCCTCAATCACGCTTCAACCGCTTCGCTTCGCTTGCTTATTTGAAAGCAGGTTTTCTAGCGGTGGTTTTTAGCAAAATTTCATGAAAATTGTTTCGGCCGTTTAAGAGATCAGCTCTTAAAGTATGTGGCGCCGTTAAATCGGGGGCTTTTAACCTCTAAAACCTCTATATCTCAAAAACGGCTAAACTGATTTTAATAAAACATGTCTCAGAACCACCGCCAAAAGACCTGCTTTCAAATAAAATTAAACTGCATCGAAATCGGGTCATCCGTTTAAGAGCTACGGTGCCACAGACAGACACACACACAGACACGCACGCACGCTCACACGCACGCACTCTCTCTCACACACACACACACACACACACACACACACGCGCGCGCTCGCGCACACACGCACACACACACACAGACACACGGCGGCGGGGGTTAAAAAAGGGGCTAACTTCGGTACCGACTGTTAAAAAATTACTAACCCATCAACAAATAAGCTGGTGGTAGGACCTTGTGCAGGGTCCGTCCGGATCGCTACCACCGTCTTATCCATTAACCTACCGCCAAACAGCAGTGTTCACATTGTTGTGTTCCGGTTTGGGGATAAGACAGCCGGTGAAATGACTAGCATAGAGGCATTCCATCTTAGTCCTCAGGGTTGGCAACGCATTTGCAGTCTTAGGATTGCACTGCAGTCTTGTGAATGCGAATGTCTATGGGTCACAGTTTCCGCTTACCATCAGGTGGCCTGTGTGCTCGTTTGTCATCTCTATGCCATAAAAAAATAAAATAAAAAAAACCACTGATCGGATCGGGACGATATTTGGCACACATATAGGTTATGTCCTGGAATAGGACATAAGATAGTATTTATCCCGAAAAAAACTCCCGATATCAAATTCTGAAGTACCTACACGCGGACGAAGTCGCGAGCAGTACCTAGTTACTAATATGAACTGTTAGTAGTTTCCCACGATTCCATTTGCATAAAAGACATTATTCGCTATTACATTGGGATCTGTCAATATTTTCACCATAAAAAGTAACCCTATTACGGCTACCAATTAAAAAAAATCGGTTTGGTAAGTCACTTTCTTTCACATTTGTCATAATGAATTAAGGTAAATGAGGCCTTATAGTTATGACATTATAACAAAACTTTTAAGGAATAATACTCACACACTAGCAAAATTAATCTGGTCATATACTTCCTAAAATTCTTTACAAAGCGACTCGATTTCCATTACCTTTGATAGTTTGAATAAGGCACGATTTAAAATTGGATCGTATCGATCCGCAAATTGATACCGCTTCGGGATCATTGGCGCTTGTTCATACTTGAGACACTCACGCGCAAGTGCACTCCACAATGGCCAATTGCACCGATAAATGGATGCAGCTCGTTAATAACGCACTTACCGCGTGATTGTTTCATTTCGCTCAATTGTGGAGGAATTTGCGGTTAACGAAGATTCTAATTTACTGCATGTTTTATACGAACAGCCTAGATAAGATCCATATCGCTACCCTCTTAAGCTATTGTATCCCATATTAAATTACCATAGCAGTTAAAATCCTATTATTTTAGTAATAAGGTTGATATTGCTACAGGGTTTTTATCTGAGATACTGCCTATTGTCTTAGGAGGGCAAAACGTTAACGTAAACGATTTTCTAAAAGTGAAATGTATGGAATTGACGTCGGTAATATGGAGCGAATGTACTAGAGAAGACCATCGGAAGAAGCTCATTTTTTTCAATCATAAAATACAATAATGCTTGAAAGTAAGTTGCATTAATTAATAATCATTATTATAACTAGCACTAAAAAAACATTACAAATATAAAGTCAATTAAGGTGAACGTCCGAGTGCTCGTCGCTGTGTCAAGAAAATACTTTAGTTTATTAGAAAACACAATAATAGTACTGAGGGCGCCACTGTGCATTCGGCGTACGCTCGGCGCAGTCTTAAGTAGGTATCTTAATTTGTACCACCCTACATTATGGTCTTGTTCGAAGCGCTATGGTAGGTTGGCTCCATTATTGACGTGTAAAAGAACCCTGTACCATTTTAAATAAAGTTAAATATCCCGCAGCATGGACCAGTTTTGAAATTTCAAAAATGTTCGTTCATGTTGATGTTCCGATAGTGGTATTCTTGGACAAAGCAAGACACACGTGTCATCTATATAAATTGTGTTTGGCACTTAGCATATGATTAACATTTGCCAGCAATTTCGTCTGCGTAAAACTCGTTTTTATTCCTATGGGAACTATTACAATGTCCAGGATAAAAAGGAACCGGTTTTTCACATCTCCTAATCGATTCAGCCTTTTTTTATTGTACCTATGTAGGAAGCAAAGGAGCACCACCTGGGGCACGTTTTATAGAGATACAAGAAAACTGGCAGCACTGCTCAAATGGCTGGCCGTCATTGGTCGCGGTTATGTCAAATAGAAACTTGTAACCTGGGGTGTTATTCTATAAAAAAGTTTGAATAAGGGTGACGGCACCAATGATGGACACTTTTAGCTGACAGGCACCAGTAATGGACACTTCACTCTTAATTAAAATTTCATACGGTCCTAAATTGACTGTTGCAGAACAAATGAATAACCCTTATCTTCTGTAAAATAAGAATCAAGTGTATATCAATGGTTCTTGTCCATTACTGGTTCAGTGATTCGAGCATCTGTTCACAACCCTCTTAACACAAATTAATAATGATAAAGCTCTCATTTGAAACAATTTCACATCCTGCCAGTGATTCACGACGGCACATGTAATTGACTTGTCAATCTCTGCGTACCGCTAACTGATGACTTCATCTCAAGAATGATATGGACCGTTTAACTTTTTTATCAAATCAATTGCAGTGATATTCGGCCAGTGCTTCGATGGGTATTAGAGGTTGTATAGAACGCGAGAGGAAGCTTGGAGATGAGAGAGGTTTTAGTAAACTGATAGATAGGGGAAGGGGACAGTGCGTAGTGGAATACGCCAATAACGCCTTGATGGGAGAAATGCTTGTTTTTTATTATTTATTCAACATTTATAGTAAAAAAACAAATCATGAACTTAATGCCTAAAGACATTCTCTACTGGTCAACAAAATAATCATACAGAAACTATCAAATGCGGTGCACAGAAAAATAAAGACTGAAGGCAAAGGACATATTTAAAAAAAGTAATATATAAATTAATGCCACTTTTCGTTGTAATTTTATAACTCAAGTTCGGCTTAACCGATTTGCCTGATTTATTTTTTGTTGTGCTCGTTATTGTCAGGATAAGGTGTATATATGCAAGAAAAAAAATAGAAAATTCCAACGGGAACGGCAAATTTGCAGCGGGGCGAAACCGCTGGCGGGCAGCTAGTTACTGTTATTGCATTGTAATGCACTGTATATCTGAAACAGCATCTGCATTGTCCCTGCGGTCAAGTTGCGGTGACACTTTTGATTGTAAGTCCCACCATTTGACCTCCATATTTAACTGTTTGACCTTGACAGATGCCGCCTGATATGAGTTCGCCCGCTTTTTGTTTCGTATTACAAACTGCATTGTGCTAAATTCAAACACGATTTTTTGAAACACAGAAAACCGAGAAATTATTCTACTCGATTAACTATATTGCTTGTGACGTGTTATCGTATTGTCAACGTTACTATAGCTCTTATTTACTTGTAATGGCGGCCGAGATAAAAACAATACCATAACACAGAAGCAATATGGTTTTTCCGTGTAGGATGTCAACCCTAGTGATAAGTTGGATCTCTCCGACCCGTACACCGTAGATCCCTTTAAGTTTAAAATTTATTTATTTTCTCATTTGATGTTATAGCGGCTTGCGGCAATCAAAATGTGAAAATTTCAACTGTGACAGACAGACAGACGGACAGAGGAGACTTAGGGCCGATTTAATAAACACATCTTGGCTGAGACGCCCGTCACAAGATACGTCAAAGTAAAACTCAAACTATAGAACACTGTCATTTTTGACGCATCTCGAGACGAGCATTAGAGTTGAGATTCATTTATTAATACGACCCTTTAGTAGTCGTAAAAATGTCGTAATAGCGACATTAGCGACCAATTGATTCCTTTTCTAACATTGATTAACTAAAACTTCACGGATCTGTGACCCTAGACAAGATGCTTTCGGCGTTTATTAGCGTTATCCAAAATGTATAGGATTGACGTAAGCTGTAAGACGGTCGCGTCGAGCGCCTACGTCAATTCCATACATTGTGTAGTTATCGAAAATCGTTTACGTTAGCGTTAAGCAACTTTGTACTTATTACTATAACTATTATTTATTTAAACAGTTCGATATAACGGTACAGTTGTTTAAAAGAGATAAAGATAAAGAGACATTTATTCGCAACAATACAAAACCACATTAGGTACATAGATACAAAAATAACAAGACAGAGAAACAGTTGCGAAACGGTCCCAACTCAGCATTCGCTAGCCGTAAAGCCAGCACTGGTCTTCCGTTGGAACCGCTTGGTGAAGTGACGGATAGTGACACACTTAACACAAAATAACGTAAAAATTAAAAACATGAAAGATTAAAATTAAAATAATTTGTTCGAGATTATCTCAAACGACCATAAGAGTAACACCCTTTAAGTAAATCGATGATCATTAAATGATCAATTATCGTTGCATTGCAGACTCACTCGTCTTGATTGACTTTCATTCCTAATAGATCTGGTGATCAGGTAGTCTTTTTAATGATTGTTTTGGTTAGCCCGAGGGGCTTCAACTATTTCTTAGAATGCTTCGGTACTCATGACACGGTTATTCTAAGTGTTGGTTGGTAGTGACTGCCTACGAAGCTAACGGATCCGGGTTTGATTCCCTGGTATTATGGTCTCCTTTACTACGGTGTAAAACTTCCGTCACGTATCACTTCATGTACCTACCAGAGGCCCTTTCCAAGATGAATTACGCTAGCTAGCGTTACTATTCGTTTCGTTTTTAAACCAATAGCGTCACTGGTAGATCACGTGACTTTTCGTATCACGTCATCTACCAGTGACGCGATTGGTTTAAAAACTAAACGAATAGAAACGCTAGTTAGCGTAATGCATCTTGGGTAGAGCCCGATCCTATATTAAAATCTATTTTCGAAACAAGTACTACTCCTTTTTTTTTTTATGGCATCGATAGACAAACGAGCACACAGGCCACCTGTTGGTAAGTGGAAACTGTGACCCATAGACATTCGCAATCACAAGACTGCAATGCAATCCTAAGACTGCAAATGCGTTGCCAACCCTGAGGCTAAGATGGAATGCCTCTATGCTAGTCATTTCACCGGCTGTCTTATCCCCAAACCGGAACACAACAATGCGAACACTGCTGTTTGGCGGTAGGTTAATGGATAAGACGGTGGTAGCGATCCGGACGGACCCTGCACAAGGTCCTACCACCCGCAAAAACCTCCTGTAGTATTATGCATACTAGGCCCCTTGGTTTGTCGCTCGGGTATCGCTTTCTTAGTGGAACGAAAGAGACGCACTGAGCGACAGGCGAGAACACACAAGACGTGGTAGCTCGGTAACTGGTATTATCTTAAACTATACCATAAAGGCGAAATCGGGCGAGATGATTTATGGTCTAACTTTTACTACCCAGTTTACTGTAATATACGACCAAGAGTTATGGACCTTGCCATTTATATCCTTTGTGAGAAGTAAAAGTAAAGATACTTCTGATGGACTGATGGTGGCCACCAGACGGCCACTAGACAAAGAGATCCGATATGTACCTACTGTGATAACATGTAATAGGTCGGCCATATAAACTCAAAAAAATAGTTTAATGTCACAATTTAAACTTGACTAAGAAACTAAAACCATAACTATAGGTAGGTATAGGCAGCGCCACGGGTCACTCGGATCCCGCGATGACAGGCTTCTTGTAGCCACTCCAATGCTCGTGAAATTATGTTTTGCTAGAAAGAGATAGAAACAATTTTCTGTTGAATCTTGGTTAGTTTTATAGCTATCCATTCATAATGCATTCATTCATAACTATGTTTTTCATTTTATGTTATTTTGTGTTAAGTGTGTCACTTTCCGTCTCTTCACCAAGCGGTTCCAACGGAAGACCAGTGCTGGCTTTACGGCTAGCGAATGCTGAGTTGGGACCGATTCGCAACTGTTTCTCTGTCTTATTTTTTGTATCTGTACCTAATGTGGTTTCGTATTGTTGCGAATAAATGTATCTTTATCTTATCAAACAAATATTTTTCTCAACTGTTTGTTACATGGATCATCTCTTATTCTTCCCAGACTTTATCTCATTTACTTACTTGGGGTCGGCCTTCCATGTCCTGTGCCATTCTGCACCGTTTATGGAGTATGAATCAGCTTGTAAAGCTGTGAAAAGAAGTCATGAATACACCCTATTGAGAATGCTCACGCTCTGACGAGACAACGTAATCTCGCCGGGTAATAATTCGTCTGTCGAATTGGTTATTAGAATCACCTACCTGATCAACAGGAGAGACCGCGGCACGCGGCTAAGCTACCATTCACTTTGGTCATTAATGTCATTATCATTGGAATTATACCTGTTTATAAAAAAATTGAGTGAACTTTATTTACCGAGGGAATCCTAGACCACTTACATTACATCTGTGATAAAAATAACGTTTTTTGTTTGTCTAAACTTTGTAGGACTAATACAATAAAAAAGTCTAATCACTCAAGTCGACCACTTATTGCGCTAATCATAGCCAAATAGTTGGGAAACTACTGGGGTGTGATTCTGTTAAAACCGCGGTCGGTCGAACGAATGAGTGAATGTCGCAGTGGCTATTTTAAGTAGTCGCGTCACAGCGAGCAAAACACATCTTAGCGCGTGCATTCTCAATTAGGTAGCCTGCCAAATTGAAAATGCACGCGCTACAAAGTGTTTTGTTCGCTCTGACGGGACTACTTAAACTCTCCACTGCGACACTCACTCTTTCGTTCGTCCGACCGCGGTTTTGAGAGAATACATTTTTCAACTTGGTATTTACGAATCATTTCCAGAAGCCGAATTAATTAAATAAATAAATATCAGGGGACAATCTCACACCAATTGACCTAGTCCCAAACTAAGCTCTAGGCTTGTACTATGGGTACTAGACAACGATATAAAACTTATATAGAGAAATATATACTTATATACATAGAGAACATCCATGACTCAGGAACAAATATTCGCACTCATTACACAAATACTTGCCCTTACTGGGATTCGAACCCAGGACCACTAGCTTTGTAGGCAGGGCCCCACTAGGCCAGCGCGCCGTCGAGAAGAATTGGAATTACTTTCGGCAATTTTCTATCTCTAACAGCCACATTCAGTCAGTTATTGACTTGAGTCGATCTTTAGTGACGATTCCTCAAGTTTGATAAGTATTAGATATATAAAAAACCCCGAAATATTGGTGTCTTCTCCAGAGCTGATATTTCTTAAACGGCTTAACCGAATTTTATGAAACCTATCTAAGAACAACTGCTAGAAAATATGCTTTCAAATAAAAAAAAAACTCATCGAAATCAGTTCATTCGTTTAAGAGCTACGGTGCCACAGACAGACACACACGCATAGCGATAAAACCTTTAACACCTCTTTTTTTTTTCTTTGGGTACGGCGGTAATGTCACAAACACAGAGTCCTTGCACGATATCCGAGGTAGGGGACTGGGGAGCGCGGGGAGGGTAGGCAATCGGCGCACTCGCATAATATCAACTAAATCTCTAAACAAGTCAACATTCCTTAAACTCATTGGAATACGCGCACGGATTCTTTACTGTGTTTATAAATATTTAAATCAGAAAATCAATAGATACTTTTCAGCCCACGTTTTAGACCAAACAATGCGACCAACCGCACAAATTGCCATTTGTATTCCGTATTTAAATCAATAAATATTGGCAACACTTCGTACTTGCATACGTAAAATGCATCAGAGCAGCCAGGAATTCCACTGCAACTAGTTTAACCAGAACTGTCGATTCTTGATAGAGATCTAATCGGGGAATAGTGTGGACGGATCGTATTATGGTGGTCGGCCCTTACATGGTCTCTAGCAATTCATGGCAGCCTGGTAGTGCGAGATATTTTAATTAGCTGTTATGGCTTACTTGATGTTAATTAAGACCTCTTTATAGAATAGTGAGATACTGTGTTAGGTTTCAATTTACTATGTTTAGGTGATTTATTATGTTTGGTAAAGTAATAGTCTATTTATACTATTTGTCTTAATTTACTTTTCACTCGTCTGGATGGAGACTTCGATAGTGTCGTGATAAGAAATAAACAAAAGGATATCGCATTTTTCCATTTTGTCCCTGTTGCCCACTTTTCGTCGAATTAGAACACTACTCACCAGTTTTCATAATATGACATTTTCGCCAACTGGTCAACAACTGGTGGAGGTGTAAGTCGTCAATTTCATTTAAATCCGCTAAAGGCGCTCCGCTATCGCTCCTATTTCTGGATGCTCTGGCCCTATGGGCCTGCTGCAAAACTAACATGGTCTAAACCAACCTACCATAGAAAATATGCGACTAGGTAAAATAACAACTGACGAAAAAGATTTATTACAGAAATTACCAATTAAGGAAATTGACAAATGAAAGATTGTAACGGCATTGACGAATTACACAAATTGACCGGTTGACGTAAATAACTTATTAAAGAAATTCACGAAATATTTTTTAAGCCATCAATGACTTGACAGAAGCGCGTGGAGCTAACCGTGCTTCTGTTTAGTCCATTGGAGAAAATTCTCATTTACCGAACAATTGTCTTCGCGTGTGATATCCACGGACTTATTGCTCTAAAAAGTCCATGGGAGTGTCTACAAATAACTTGACATTGGCGAAATACACAATAACAGGAGTGAATGCCATTAATTAAAATTAAAAAAAAAGCCCTTAATCATTGGCGTTTGCAAAATGCAACATGTCCTGAAAACTCAAAACTTGAAGAATCGGTTGTTCGACGGTCATTAAACGTAGCAAAATAGACGATAACGTTAGCAAATAACGAGCCAATGTTTGGCATACCGGTTCTTACTTCCGATCTAGAAATACTCTCGTGTTTGCCTCTGAAATAGACTTGTTTCAGCCTGGCCTGAACATCGATCTTGCCAAGTTCATTCACCTGTTATTGGATAATGCCTAAACGATTGGCTCGGCTAAGTGTATTGATTAGGACTTACGTCGGTATGTGTGCGTACTTGGGTAGTATCAACACATTAAGTAGAGTTGTACATTATGAATGTGTACACATGCATACGCGTGTAGGTATATAGTGTTGACAAAAGAAGTAGGTTTGTCGATTTGCACTACCCTTTTGACGGCATGAATCAACTTCGAGAAAGAGTTGATATTACTATTTGTGTTCGTATGGTATTATTCGATAATGTCTGTAGTACTTTTTATGATCCTTTTTAGCTAATAATTTAGATGATTTATGATGAGAACATTTTCTTAGCACATGGAAAACTTACTATTATGATACAAGACAAAATTTTAATGGTCTTTATCGTTTTCACATAAAAGCTACTACTTTAGGTATTGTTATGAATCGCTTATTTTACTTTTAACTCTGTTCTTATATATATCTGTTTCTTATTTCCAGACGAACGCGATGCCATACAGAAGAAGACGTTCACGAAATGGGTCAACAAACATCTAAAAAAGGTAATCAAACATATTTATTATTAACTTATTTTTTAATGTCTTAAATACTCAGGAAATAGCACTTTTGAACCTTCCTGGAGAAATCCTTTCCACTAGGCTTATTAAAATCGTAAAGTATGTTATATAACTGCATATGTCATCATTATTCAGTAAATAAATTATTATGTAAGAGAAATCTGTCACAATTTGCAAAGTAGGAACTAACTACGTTAAAAGATATGTACCTATACAATGACGTATTAGCGATAATAACAGTCATTCTGCGTCATCAATGACATCATATTGATTATAGAACGGAGCGTGTAGAGTGTAGATCATCAGTCATCACTCATCACTCATCAGGAATTCTTAAGCTAATAGAAATTGTAAAGTAGGTAATAGTAAGAATGACGGAAATGTTAGAACTTAACATGAAAGAGCGTAAATTAATGTCCTCTAAAACTGTTTCTCGAAATATTATTTGTTGTAACCCAATTTTAAATAATCTATACTTATAAACATAAAAAATATAAAATACTGATGTGTCTTGGGTTTTGTCTGAATGTTCTTGGTTTAATCAACAGTCTTCAAAAGGACTGAGGAGCTAGACAAGATACATTCGGCATTCGTTATCGTTATCCAAAACGTATGAGATAGGATTGACGTAAGCTGTCAGACGGTCGCGTCGAACGCCTACGCCATTTCCGTACATTGCCAGTTTTCGAAAATCTTTTTCGTTAACGTTGAGCAACTTGTCTAGCCTCACTGGTTTGAAATTCATATTGTTTGTGCACTGATTTGAATACAGCCAAGAAAATTGTTCAAACAAACAAACCATTTAGCTAAGAAACAGAACAACCACTTAGTAGCAGAATCGTGTGCTGTAAATTGACGCCGCTGTCACTTGTCAAGTGATGACCATTGCTTGTGACGTGTGGCATGAGTATAGCATAGTGATGAACTGAAGATTGGTTTAGTCATGAGGAAAATGGCAAAACCAGTGTCCTTGACTTGCATTTAGTCAGCAATAAAGGTGTTGGTGTTGGTGACGACGTGTATCATCATTGGCCCATTGCAAATGTAATGGATAGTTTAGGGAGCGACAGTAAAGATTTACGAATTTAACTTCGAGCCTTCCGCCTCCGCTTTGCTTCGTTTTATGTGAGTATTCTGTAAAGGGCGAAATAGAACTAGCAATAGAAATTGTAGAAGTTGATTGCTGTCTTACTTTAACTTTAGTTTTAGAGCATGAAACACAATTTCGCTGAATCTTTCTAACTTTTAAGGTTAGAGTAAAACAGCAGTCAACTGTTTTTTTTATTGCTTTAGTTTTAACCCTGCTTAACACCCGAACATAATCCAGAATTGATTGTACATCAAAACTTTCCTTTTGAATTATTCAATCTATTGATGAAAATCGCATTAAAATCCGTTGCGTAGTTTAAAAGATCTAAGCGTACATACAGAGGGATAGACAGCGGGAAGTGACTTTGTTTCATACTATGTAAAGATGAGGACGTTGTGAACGACAATCACCTAGTATCAGGACCGCATAAGTGACATACAAATATTCCCGGGGATGTTTGGGAAAGAGTATCGCATAGAAAGGACCTTAGCTAGCCTTATAACAGACGTTTCTTACTTGTAAGATGTTCTCATGAGGAAAATTATTCAAAATAATTTAGCATTCACCATGGTCGTAATATTCCCTTGTTGAAATGGTTCCCTAACTACATCTTCAGGTCTATACGAGTGTTTTCGGCAATTTTACCTATTTTATCCTTATCTTTCAACTGTTTGCATTTTTATCTGTACTTATTGACTTCACTTGTCGCATTTATTAGATAATTTGGATTAACCCATCAAAAAGCCTGCCGGCAAAAAGTAATGTTTTTATCTCTCAATTTCCTTTGTGTAGGATGAGTGTCTTTTAAAAGGTAGGACACTCATCCTACACAAAGGATGAATCTAAGTGATGAGTAAAGGTTTGTTACATGTCAGGAAGGTATTAAACATCTTCCAAGAAGGATCAAACGTTTGCAAACAAACGCTGAGTAAACACTTCAAGGGATTCAGACTACTGGCTTGGGTAATTAATATAAAGCATGTGTTTGCTAAAGATGAGCTGTTTTTGTATACACCACCAATGTGTAAATAAACCGTGATCTTTACACTAATATTGTAAGAACTATGGCGATGCCACTTAGTGAAACTTTGCAAGAGTTAACGTTAGGGCAACTCCAACAAGTGACAGTGTAACTAATCTACAACCAAGCTATGTATAGTCCGTGGCTTGTATATCATTAACTAGTAAAGGACGATAAGCACTATACAACAAGCGAAAAAAAATATAATTGTGAAAGCCATATTGATGACATCATTGAATCCATATAACACGGATATTCGATGTGATGACGTCACGTTACGTTTTAGACTTATTGTTAGGACGGTTCACCTTATAAAGAAGGAACTTTAGTACTTGGTCACTTTAACGTCATGCTGCACTAATCTGTCAAAGGTGTTAAAGCGACAAGGTACAAAATTGTGAAGCGACAAGATCATATCGAAACGACGCTTAAATAAAATCCTTACTTTACATACGAATAAAAGAGTGATCAGTTTATATCCATCGAGTTACCAATCGTTACTGACTTCGCGGAATTCGACAAAAGTTCAAAGGCTTCAAAATGAAGACTAAACAAATAATTACTTAAAAGGTATTGCAAATTATATTAGCACCGAAATTTGTTTGCTCGACACCTTATTTGTTTTAAAAATATCCAATTCTTTCCTTCCTTCCTCGAACGATATGTCTTCAGATAAAGGACAGGAAAACGATTTTTATTCCGAACGCGACCTGATAAGCTATAAAATAGAACTTGGAATTCAAAGCCAGTACATTTATGGTCAATGTGTCAAATTTTCGTTAATTTTACGGCCGTGGCATATAAACTACAATGGGTATTAGAAACCCGGCTCGAAGCGATGGTACCAATAATAAGTAGGAAAAACATTGGAACAATGCTCATCCTATCACTGTCACTTTCGATGACTAGTGTTTGTATGTATGAATGAAAATGGTATGAATAAAGATGAAGATGAAGGAGAGGTCTGGAGTTACTATGGTTTTGTGTTAAAAAGATATCTTTGCTTTTGAAACGTAATGTATGATTTAAGAATCACAATCAATGAAGACAATTGAATGGTCGAAAATTTTATCGTTTAGGGTTGGTTGTGAGTTTGTGACGATCCTTCCTATATGCGACTTATTTTCTACTTTCGTGCGTTAGGTTTCTCAGAAATCAACCCACTGACATTGTATGCCGGAATCAGATGCTTTTTGCTTGAGTGAACTATCGTAAGCATTTTGAGTTTTTTCTATTCAATTTTATTACTATCTGTTACTACAGCAAAGATAGAATTTGGATATGTATAAACTACCCCTTGTGGTAGCCGGATTAGAATAGTGCCACTCCGTATCTTTCCGTGGATGTCGTAAAAGCCGACTAAGGGAATAAAGGCGTGTAGTTCTGTTAGGCGATGGGCTTGCAACCTGTCACTAATACACAAACATCTTCGCCTAACTGAGCAAAATGTGGTTACAGAATTATCAAATAGTTGTTGGAAATTCTGTAGCTCTGCCTACCCCACTCTGGGAATAAAGGCGTGAGTTTATGTATGTGTATATATGTATAAACTATGCTGGCTCACAAGTTCATTTATAATCCTGAAGGTGCTGTTCCAAGGCTTCAATGACCTCATTAGTCATTACAGTTAACAATACGGTTTTTGTGTCCTATTACAAAGGCCTGCATATTCTGTTCACCCGACAATGTAACTCACAACGCCTCGTTATGATATGATCAGCAGCGGTAAATCCTTATCGACTGCCTTTTGCACTTTCACACAGAGCCCTCTGTCTGTCTGAGTCACAGATACTTTCGGCTCCTTGTTCCTTGTTGATTGGTATCGCAATGATATCGTTTTTGCGAACCATGTGGTTAAGAAATTTAATGTTTAGAATTAAAGCTCGTGATAGGTTCCTGTTGGTTCCGCTATTTCTTCTCGTAAAATTTTGAGAAATACTTTCTAAGTGCTCGTAAGGAGCACACTCATATCCTAAAGGTCCCTATTTTACGGTCATTACTTTAGTCTTAGCTTAGCTTATTGAGGGGGGGGGGGGGGTTTGAGATGGGCCTTGTGAGCCACTTCGACCATTGCTGATCTTTTGTGACAGCCCTTAGTTTAGAGTTCACCGCTAAGGCCCGTTGCGTCTAGGAATTTCCAGATGCTTTGGGCAGCGAGGAGTTGTACTTTAGTCTTACTGCAAGATTTAACTAATGTTAGTGTAAGTAAATAGTTTTTTAAGTAAAATATACTTGTATTCTTGAAGTAGGTATTTACAATACGCCCTGTGCAAGTTCTTATGACGTTTTTCTTCTCGATCGCGATAACTAGGATATATCAAACGGTTGATAACAACGAAAGTCCCATCCCATATCAGAGAACTTACATGGGATAAGTAAGTAGAATATACACATTATCTATATTCATGAAAACATGTCTTGTAATTGTTAATATATACATAACGTACAGTACCCAACGAAAGTTAAGCACTTTAGTGCACTTTCATAATATAGTTCAAACTGAACATCAAATGACAAGTATAACGAAAACAATGGCAGTCACAATGACAAGGTTCTAAGTATGCTCAACATTATTATTGCGTGACTGTACATAAGTTAGGTTGAATTTGAAGTGAACTAGTACGCCAGGCCTTATTTGCGGCGAAATGAAAGTTCTCGGAATCTTTCGTTCACAAATCACTAGTAAGGTAGTAAACATCAATTTACCTACTGAAGTTGTTTTTGTTTTTAGGATAATTCTAACGGTTTAGTTACATTGTTAGGTTTATCTACGACTTGGGGCTATATTAAGCCCGTTTCTGGGCCTACTGAACTCGACGTAGGCCTTTAAAACTGCCGTCAAGTGGTGAAATTACTAGGAATTCCACCTCAGGGTTGGCAGCGCATTTGCAGTCATAGGATTGTAGTCTTAAGAATGAAATTTATCTCTCAGACCCCACTTCCCATCAGGGGGGGCATTTTTATTCAGAACTTTCATCCATCGGCTACATGGTTACCATGGTAACCTTACTGCAGATTTGGCAGATTGGCAGAAAAAAATACTGATTTCAATGGTCTACTAAAACTTATTAATAGTACGTAGAACTGAGGTTCTGTTTTGATAACATAGACCCTAGGTATTATTAACATACTAAAACTAGGTCAAAGGATATGGATGGCTTTATGCAATACCTTAATCCGATAACAAAGGATGTTGTTACTGGCGCAATGACGCATAATGCTGGCATGTTGAATGTTTTCTTTATCGTGACCTGCTGACTCACGGGTGAAGTAATCTTGGGGTACCAGGATTTCAACACTTCCATTTTTAAATTCCTTTGGTGGGTGGCTTGGGCGGGTAATGCAAGAATGAAACAAGTAAAGTTGTGCCCAAGTCTGACTACTCAACTTCTTCTGAGTTCTTAGTACCATTGAAAGTTTCCGGAATATTCTATGAACAAGTTAAACGCGGTATTTTCAATTTTGTATACAGTCAACAGCAGAAGTAGCTACGCAACCGAAGAGGTCAAAATGATCTGCACTCGACTCTATTGTCAAGAGAACACGTCGTGTGTAGATCATTTTGAGCATGTTATTCTGCTTAACTACTTTTGATGCGGACTGTACAATAAAGCTAGAACCTTAAGATAGAGTAGAGAGCACGCTAATCTCACTCTTATCAATTATCAATATTTCATATATTATATAAACGTACTCACGGACAAATAAATTGCATTCACTAGCGAACAACATTTGAACATATTGAAGGAAGTTTGTATATCTTGCTTTTTCGTATTCATATAGGTAAATAATGAAATGACATAGAACTCCTTTAAATTATTCCGGGAATTTGCAAAGGTACCAGGAAAGCAGGATCTGCAAAGCAGTAAGGCATTATCTGTCAAATAAATCACTTAATACACGGTTCCACTTACTCAATACAATCAATTTCAAATTGATCACCTTTTATTTCCTCTAAACCATTTCACAATCATCCCACGATCCCGAAGATTCCAAAGTCATCAACAATGACCAATGACGCAATATGTAGGTGTGAAGTTGGATTTACGACGCCGGCTAAACCTTAAGCGGAGTGGTCGATCCCGGCTGCCCACGTCTGCCCACAGTCGATATGCCATTCACCCTGTTGAAGTGATACATTTCGTTGTAAACTATGCCCTTATGTGAATCTGCTAGAGGATGTTTCAAGTAGGTTTGTCTTGCTTTCTCCACAGCATCTATATGTTTTGGAAAATCTGTTTGGTTTACTTGCTTTATTCGATGCAGAAACGTCGAGTTAGTTTGTGCGCGGAGAACTGTCACATCAACAATCAGTTCATTATAAAAAAAATAAAGTCGCTCCTGTCTATACTTTTGGACTTCATTCCAAAGTCATTGTAGTCGACGGTACCTATCAAAAAATCTTCAAGTAGTTCTTTGTTAATATCCATTGAAAAAAACTCATTTAATCAAATGAAATCTCAACTGACTTTAACAAGAATGAAGGATGAAGGACCTTCATTTGTATGAATGAGATCATTTATATCGTCTTTTCATTATCATTCCTTATTTCCATTAATAAAGAAAGCAACAACTGTTTGTTTGCTTTCTCCATTGTTTTCCGATTTAGTTTTGTTTTCACTTCTTAAACACAATTCTCATGATTCAATTAATAATCATAATTCATCATCATCGCGAACAAAAATTATTTTTATAAAATAAACATTATTTGATCGTAATCTATGGTTAGTATATTTCATATGCTTCAATACATAGTATTAAACAAAGTCGCTTCCCGCTGTCTGTCTGTCCCTATGTATGCTTAGATCTTTAAAACCACGCAACGGATTATGGAAAGGTTTCTTAAATATAAATTCTGTTTTATGTACAGGTGTTACAGGAAACTCACATAAACCGAAGCGAAGCATGGGCGGGTCGCTAGTAGTTTATAAAACAACCAACCGGATCAAAAATGTTTCTTCTTGATTATTTTGGTTCGTCCTTGATTGATGTTAACTCCAGTTATTTGCCCTTGTGTCCTAAGTATCTTTACCTGAAATTATTGAAAAGAAGAAATTATCTTGTTTTTTTTTGTTTCTCTTTGTAAATGCTCAGGCAAAAGATTAAAGACATACCAATAGGCGGGAAAAAAAACGCGAAGTGTCGATTAATCTGAAAGAGACCAGTTACAGTACACATAAAAATAAGAATAAGCCCATTTTGTTTATTGTTACAATCCTGGTGAGCTTATTCATATCGTTTAATTTGTTGAGCTTACCGCCATCTGTAGCTTTAACGATGTTATCATTTCATTTCATCTCTCAACAAATCATCGAGTATCTGTTCAGAAATTAGGTTGATCGCGTCTGTTATAAGACAATTATGGTCATATTAATCATACGTGACTCATTGATTCTAGGAATCTTCTATTAGGAAGTTCTGAGCAATAGCAAAATTTTTGATGTCCTCATCATCGTTGTCATCAGTTGACAGGCATCTGCTGTCGGACCCTAGTCTCGTCATAGCATAGCGTTCTATATATTTGCATGACTAAAAAACTGCGTCTAAGAAGATTGCATCCCCATAGTTCAACCAAAAATAGTTTGTCATTTTTCAGATGAAGAGAAAACAAAAGTAACTTTTGCAGCTTGATTTGTAATTTAAGCTTACAATATATTTAAATATCTTATTTAAAACCGTCTCACTTTGGTCGATTTTAACTCGAGGCGTCAGAACATTGTAAAATACCAAAATAACGTTGTCATAAATCCTTTGAATTTTGAAAGCTGTCGTTTTGTAATGAAAGAGTAGAACCTTAAAGGCAGTTCTGACGTCATCCGTTAGTATGGGATTAACGATGAGGTCATGCGTACGTTCTCAAATTTAGGTCTTTTTGCAATCGTGTCCTAAATACCTTAGGGCTTACCGTGTATTGTAAAATCGGATGGGACCCTATTTTTAGTATATAGTTCGACATTACGGTGCCATTCCTTTTTCCAAAGCATTTTAAAATCATTAAGTGTCACTATTGCATTTAAGCCTTGAATTATATCAACACCTCAAGATATAAAATAAACTTCGTCTGCAGCAGACGTTTTATAACTTTATAATAAAGATATAATTGTGAAAAAAACCGGGCTTATGAATGCAAGACATTCTGCAATGCTAGGGCCGGAAATGCTCGAGGAAGTGGATCATTTCATTTTCTTCCTATAGATAAAAGGATATATAAAAAGGTCTATCAATTTCATCTGTTGGATAGCCGGTGTAGATAGATATAATTACTAAGCAAAATGTGACAGATTTCTTAGAAATTCCCTCGTCTTTGTCGTGATCTCGTGATACATCACAAACACTGTGTCTAAAGTAAATTTAATCAGAGAAAAACCGTAATATTTTGTTAGATTTGGTCAGGGTTTTAAAAGTATCACTTAGATTAGAAGCCAGATTTGTAATATATATGAATTTGTGAATCACAACTATTTCGTGTACCTATTGTAGTTTTTGTGTACCAAGAGAACAGAATAAACTTGCTGTTCAAGCAATCTTTGGGGTCATTGGGTAAAAAGCCAATTTAACATTAGTACAGATGTAGTGAATAATCCTTTCCCATCGTTTTTGGTCGGATAACTTCGTATTTATCTTGCTTTCTCAGTTGGCTTATTGATGGGTACTGAAGCTAATTGAGAAAGCTAGATAAATACGAACTAATCCGATAAAAAAACTATGGGAAAGGATTATTCACTACATCTGTATAATTATGTAACAGGTAATGAGCAAAGAACATGTTTTTCTGCTCTTGTTAGAAGGTTTAGTACTTACTTACAACGTGTTTAACCCTAGAACTTTGTATGATCTCCATAAAACACCGGGTTTTCAGTGTTAGGTGGATATTCTGGACTCGCACTTTCTTAGCACATTTTGTTCAATAACCATTTCTTTGACTTTTCATCGCTTGTCATTTGGACGGAGCAGCACTGGAAACATCTCAAGGTCTGTAACATACACAGCTTCTTTTTATCCACATCTTTTTTTTGCTCTTGATTCCACGTTTTTATCAGCGGTCATTTTAGCAAGCTCATTGGATGCGAAGCAAACTTATTTCAACTCGAGTTCCTAAATTTAAGATTGTTTTTGCCATTGCTCATTAATTTTAGCTTCATAGTAATTCGTGGATTGCTTCCAAACAGTCGTTGAACTGGTGTTCTGTTTATTGACAGTCTCATAAAAAGTTTCTTGTTCATTTGTCTGGTTATCATTGTATAGCGTCGGCTCCTTTTGTTTTAGTGTGCATGCTTCATTTGATTTGGTTATTTATATTTCTTGGTTGATAAAAAGTGACGTCCACGCCATTTTGGAATTTATTTTTTCTTTTTTTATAACGACTTTGTTTGGAGGTCTATACACCTTTTATGGTAAAGCTCCACATGCTAAGTTCCTTATTCAACGTATTGATAAATTCATTCCTTTATGTAACGAGCAATGTATTTTTTTTTTTAAGTAGCGTCCATTGACTAATTTTGTCATATTGTTTGTCATTGTCTCCGCATATCTCACCCAGGTGTTAACGTATCTTTCCTCCATGCTGCTCGGACAGACATACACACGGCTCCATGTGTGTGAGATCGTCAACAACCAGTCTTGTTGTCCTCCTCAACAAGTAAGTCCTAGGTGTTGTGTGTTTGCTGGCAATAAAAAAATAACAGATGCTTCGTACGCTCAGCAGCTGAAGTTGGTGAACAGTCAAAGAACTCAAAATTATCTTAACACGTTCTTACTCTTTTGACAATAGAATCGTGTATAGATAATTTGGAGCTCTTTGACTGTCCACGCACTTTTGCTACTGCTTGTACAGACTGTTATATGTTTTTAATGTAATGTTTCTTTCTTCTCGGAAGTTATTGATTTTAATGCTATGTCATTAATTTCGGAGACAAAGAGACATTTCGGCTTAACTCTGTGTGAGTAGATTGAATCGAAACTATTGACTTTTTGAAGTTGTCAAAGGTCCTTAATACATAATATTGATTTGGCAAAGTTGTCGCATGAAGCTTCTTTGTTTTTCTCGACGATTATTTTTAATTTTTTCATCGATCATTTCAATTTTAATCTCATCATTTTCATCGTCAGTCATCTTATTTTTCCTCATTCTTTTTTTTTTTTTTTTTTTTTTTTATTATTGAAGTTTAGTAGTATGGTTTCTTTTCGTGTTTGTACTTTGGTTTTAACTATTTATGTTTTGTTGGATGGCTTCGTTTCGATGTTGTACTTATCGTGTTTATGATTTTTTATTACTCATCTAGGATGTTAAAATGTTTGGCTTTTAGAATTAATACACGTTTTTACCTTGCAGGAATTAATTTTTTTACACGTTTTTATTAGTATCTCAGAAAAAATCAAATGCACACCTTGTCTCTTTCTACGCGTTTGCATGTCTTCAGGCCTACTAATGATAAATACTAATATGTGTCTGTGTGTGTCCACAGGTGAACCGGCACGTGAACGATCTGTTCGAGGACCTGCGCGATGGACTCAACCTCATCTCGCTGCTGGAGGTGCTTTCTGGCGAACACCTCGTAAGTAACTTTTTTTATTACACTAGGAAAGGTAAACGTACCAGCGCTGCCGAACAAAGCAAAAAAACAGCTTATAGGATTCATACTTATACAGCCTTTTTCTTTTGGACGTCAAAGTAGATTTCATTTTTTTTGTTCAAATGTTTGCTACAACAGATGGCGCCACATATGTGTCAGTTAAATGTAAATTTTGTTTTGGTTTGGTCTTATATCTTAAAGTGCACCCCTAATGGTTTCACTGACATTTTAATTGTTTTGCAATTTGACATGACATGATTTTGATGATTTGATGTGTTTTGTTATCTGATAATGTTGTTATAAAGCACCATGTAGCATTTTTATAAAACCGTCTAAATATGTTAAAAATATATGTTAAAAGTGGTTTTGATGATCATCTGAATACAAATTAGATCGACTAAATCGAATTAACAGCAAATTTTATTACTCCTTGAATCCATTTAAATGTTTATGTAAATCAAATTAATTCTAGTATGTTACGTATTAATTAGTGATTTAAATGCAAGGTTTTGTTATTAACATTGGAATTCGTAAAAATCAAGACCCTTTTATGATTTTAAAATTTGAAATTAACTCGCGGGCTTGTTAGTTTTTCAGGATTTGTTATTTATGTAACGTAATGGCTATTAATTAAAAGAACTTAAGCTGAAAAATATTATAATGTCGGAGAACCAGGAAATGATTAAGTCTTAAGTACTTATATTAGTATTATGTAGGTACTCATAATTTTAGAACCTAAGCAATGATATGTACCGACAAATGCCAAAATTACGCACATAGATACTAAAACTCTTTCTGTTTTGGTAAAATTAATTTAGTTTAAAAAAATATTCAACTTTATAATGTTCCTTCTGCTTTATGAATTCAAAACATGAAACTACATTTCAAAAATCAATAACGTCATATCCGCAGGAACTTAATATCGAATCTACACCAACGGAATAAGTTTCAATACTGCACGAACTAAACCTTACTTGCATCATTTCGAAATAGAACGTTCTCATGAAGTCACTACGCTTCTATTCCAATTTCAAACCAATCAACTCGCAAACTGCCGCAGATTAAAAACTTTTGCACTCCATCGGTTAATTAAATTTTAAATTTCCGTCCGGACCCGTTAGCGTGCTAATGTTGGCATTGCGTGTTGGCGGGGTGATTTGTACCGTCCGTGGCAAGATACCCATATCTAGTTGTGATATATGGAATATTAATCCGTTTGGTTTACTTTTTTTAGTAGCTATAAAAGTACAGGGCTTTCTTAACGAGAGTTTCTTTTATACTGCGGTGCATATTCAATATTTTTTATTGTGTTTAAAATGTTAAAAACCTAGTTCTAAAAACAAATTACCTAAATTAGGTTATTAGTCCAAAGAATACACAAACAAAGCCAAATGTTGCCAGCTTTATCTTTTATCTATCCAATAATCAGGCAGGTGTGGCGGAACCGACACGCCTGCACCCCTTGCGGGTTAAAATGGAGGCGCAGGCCCCTAGGGTTGATAACCTAATTTGTTTCAATAAGGGTTACTTTTTACATACATACATACACACACGCCTTCATTCCCAGAGTGGGGTAGGCACAGGATTACCAACAACTCTAAAAACTACTACTAGGGCAACTTTTTTGTTAATAGATAATGCTTAATCCAATTTACAGGTATGATTAACTGTCTTTAATAACTCAAGTTTAATTACACCAAAATCGGGTAATCTAGTTATAGCATAGCCTAACCAGAAAAATAAAAAAAACTGAAGATGGCCGCCACCAAGATTTGCATACTCTGTGGTATGATCTTTTTGCTACAATATGCCGACGTTTTTTATTTTCCTGGTAACCTATTATGTTTATGTTACACTGTTTATGTTTTATTTCAATATCATGCTTAATAAAGCACGTAGTACCCGTTTATGTTACTTATGAATATATAATCACTTGTAATCACTTAGCCGAGCCCCGAGGCTTACACCCCTTATTTACGATGACTTTCATAGTTAAATACCGTGACAAAGGCTTTTTAATATTAATATCTTTCAATTAATTGGACTAAAGCTTTTTAAAAAGTTCATAACAAACTTGACTTATTTATACTGGTCATCTAAAAAACAAAGGTTTAATTTATACATATCATTAAAAAAGTAACACGCTACTGTAACCAAATAATACACCGTAAATTTATTAATGAAATAGATAACGAACTTGCCTAATTGTATCTTAATATAAATATAGCTATATTTTTTATCAACATATCAAATGCAATTTGATCACAGGGTTATATTTCATTCTATTAAAACGGGCATTCACAACACAATCCAACGGCCTACATTTTGCCTGTGGATTCCTTGTTTACCAATCCTGACTTGAGATAAGAATAAAAAAATGTACGCAGAACGATTTATTCTAAAAGTGTTATTAACAATATCCTTTGTATATTTCAGCCGCGCGAGAGAGGCCGCATGCGTTTCCACATGCTCCAAAACGTGCAAATGGCCCTCGACTTCCTCCGATACAAGAAAATCAAGCTGGTCAACATCCGAGCAGAAGACATCGTGGACGGCAACCCTAAGTTGACACTGGGTCTCATTTGGACCATCATTCTGCACTTCCAGGTCAGTGCCGTTTCGATATTCAAATTTATTATTTTCAAAAGTTGATACAGATGTTAGCGGCCAGTAATTGTTTTCAGATTTGGAATGATTTTGAATATTTTTTTTTCAAAAATGCTTAACGTAAATAGGGCGGTTGTTCGTGTAGTTTCTTAGGAAATTATTTTGAATTAAGAATAATTTTCTTGTTTTATAGCTTTGGCATAGGTATTGAAATAGATAAGAGAACACTTTCATAAGAAAATTAGTCATAATAGCCTGTGAAGTAATGTTTTATTTACTGCATTTTCTACACTTAGGCTTAAAACTAACTTTATTTCCTATAGAGCTTCCTCACGCACGATTAAACTTATCGCGTTAATCCAAACGCCACGATACAACTCAAAAGCTACTGTATTGCAATATGTTAAGTCTTTGAATCCTTGAAACTGGTGTAAACACTGGTATTATTCAATGTAACTTTGACACGTACTAATCTAATTATATGTACGTATTAGGATTATGGTAAAAAAACACGCTATTAGGGTCAAGGTTTATGTCATACAGCCAAAGAGAAAAAACTACTATACTTATTTTTAGGTAAGTCTTAAAAAAAATGTAAACAAAGCAACAACGTGATATAGTTCGTCAGCCAATAGAAGCAGTACACTGATACGTCAAAGATCGATAAAACAGTTTTGATTGGCTGTTTAACAATGTCACGTGGTTTGGATAGTTTACATTTTTTTAAATACCTAAAAGCATAGACAAGTGTTTGGTAAAAAATCTCGATTGTTACGAAACGGAACGAACGAACGAAAATTTAAACGGACTTGGTAATAATAGAAATATAAATTATTAAATATAGTTGAAGCTATAGTTATCTCTGCCTACCTCTCTGGGAATCAGACACGATTTAATGTATGTATGTATATGCTAACCCTTTGTTGATATTTGCCTTTTAATGGTGTACAGTGTAAAGGAAAAAATCATCGTTTAAATTACATTTCTAGTAAATTTTTCGCTAATTTAATGGGGTCAGTAAGCTTACTCTTTAAACTGTATTTTTGAATGACTATACATTGTAAAAATACAGGATGTCCCATTAGCACTGGAAACAAATAAAAGATAATCAGCCCTCTGTCGTATAAGACCTCGTCCTAGTTACGTCTACTATCACTAAATTGGCAACACTAACCTCGTGTCGCAACAGGCCAGTCGGCTCTCTTTTAAATTCAAATCAAACAGCTACTTAAAACAAATACCTTATACGTGCCGTCACGTTCACATACAAAGCGGACTGAGACTAGGGTAATCTGTAATGCAACAAAGGCGAGTTCGTCGATGAACCCTATGTACTGTAAAACGGGGTGAGTAGGGACACAACTCAAAATGAAGCATATGTTACTAATTAAGACTGAAATTATTTCCAATAGACGTAACGTAAATACTTACTCTTATTTGTAACAAATTATGACTTATTTTAAGTTGTATCCTTATTCATCCCTTACCTAATCCCTTCTCACCCCGTTTTACGGTACCATCCTAATCTTTCCGGATCGCTACTACCATCTTATCCTTGCAAGCAGCAGAGTTCGCATTGTTGAGTTCCGGTGCCGGGATAAGATAACCGGTGAAGTAACCAGCATAAAGGCCTTCCATTTTAGTCTTAAGAATGCAAATGTCTATGGGTCACAGAGCTCTCTAACCATCGTCTGGCCTGTGTGCTCGTTTGCCTTCGTTCCATAAAAATACGTATGCAGAATCCCCTACTTGTCATTCTGTCTGTGTGTTCGCACGTAACTGCGATATCTTGGGTGTAAGATCAGCCCGTTAGATTTCTAACATTACCGCGGTTTAGGGTTCCTTGGAAAAAGCGTTTTTTTTTAAATGTTTTATCGAATATTGTTGATTTTATTTGAGCTGGCAACCCTTAGCTGTCGTACATATTCACCAAATAACAGGGTGATGTTTTTCGTTGTATGTATCCATGTTTCTTTGTAACCTCCTGTAGGCTAAACGCCTTGATGGATTTTAATGTGGGGGTTATTGTTAGATTGGTTTTCACCCCATGAGTGTCATAGACTATAATAGAACCTCCTCAATCCTGATGCTGCAGGGGTATGGTTTCTTAAAGCTTGGTTATTGTCAGATTTGTTTATTACAATTGTTTTATTCAAACTAAGTACAATGACAGCCTTATTGCTGTTATGCTGCGTTTTTTTTTTAACATTCCCAAATACAACCGAGGCTTTTGTTGGCATATTCCCAGGTTCCATGGCAACAAGTGCCAATCCATAAATTAACTTGCGAATGGTTTTGATTTGTCTTACAACAACGAAACCTACCATGTACCTGCTAGTTTTTTCACCTAGGAATAATGTATATCGTGTGGATGTGTATGTCTGTATCAAGTGTGTCTGTGTGTGTATCTGTCTGTCTGTGTCATCGATTTTGATGCGGTATTTTTTGCTAGGTTTAGTTTATCGGGATAATTCATAGCTAGCTTTTTATGAAAATCGGTGGGGCCGGGAATCAGCTCCGCTTCGCTATTACAGGAGGTTTTTATCTATAACTAGCAACCCGCCCTCGCTTCGCTTCGGTTTATATGAGTTTTCTGTAACACCAGTACATAAAATAAAAAAATATTATACATATAAACCTTCCTCTTGAATCACTCTATCTATCAAAAAAAAACGCATCAAAATCCGTTGCGTACTTTTAAAGATCTAAGCATACATAGGGACAGACAGCGGAAAGCGACTTTGTTTTATACTATGTAGTGATTTACACACATTAGTTATCTCCGCCTATGTAGTTGTATTTGTCATTTCTTATTCTATTACCACGATGACAGCCGAGAACTAAGCTTGGATGTACTATATATTTTTTTTAGTCACGAGCTTACACTAGCTAAATACCTAGGTTACATTTAAGTCTAAACTAAATAACTGTATATAAAGCTATCGTAAAATCTGAAACATATCATTCATATTGCTCAAGAACCACCCACATACCAGAGCCTAAAATGTCATTTGTATTGCATAAAGCTGTTCAAAGAGACCGAGAGTACTCCGAAAACTTTCACTGTCACATTACGTAATTTAAATCCTGTATGAGTTGCCAAAAAACCAACCTGATTTCAACCTTATCTTTAAATTGTAAAGTATTAATTAAAACTGTACCAAATTGAGACTTTACTCTTTTTAAATTTGCAACATGCTGTACTAGTTTGTGTCCGTTTATACTTTTTTGTTATTGTTGAAAATTTTACTTTATTTTTAGCGTCTTAATGTCGTTTTTGCAGTTAAACTTTAATCGAGATATGACGTTTCGTTATGTTAGCGGGGTGAATTCAAGGAGTGTTTTAAAACGAAAGTAAAATGGAATTTTTCGGACGCGTTTTATTGTTGTTATTGGTAATTGGGGTGATTATGGAGGAAAGCTTTTAACTGCGTTGGAAAGTATTATTACCCTTGTTTAAGTACATTAAAGTTTCTACAGAATATCTACCTACTATAATAATAAAGAAAATATCCACCTCGTCCACTGATGCCCATATTGTAATGATACGAGGTTGAGAAATCTAAGAAATATGTCATACCTATTGTTTCAGTTGAAAATATACATTTAATTGTGCTTCCTGACATTTCGGATTCAGATGAGTTGGTTTACAAAAAAAACCCACCGAAAAGAAACGTCGATGACGTCATAACACATATAACATTCACAATCCCCAACATTCCTTATACAAGGTGTCCTATAAAAACCCCCGAAAGTTTCATGACGTTTATGACTCACGCTGATTGACTGACTGACGTAACGTACGTGGGCAAAGCTTACCGAATAATCACTCATTTCACTTTCGCTCCATAATATATTGTTTATTACTTGTATTGTTGGGTGTCCTAGATTTTGGGATACTTTGAAGTTAGCCGACACGTCTAGACCTTAGTTCAACTTAATGGTTTTGACATGACTTGAACCCGTATATAGAGGGTGATTTTACTAGGCGTACTTTGTGCAGCGAGTGCGAATTTATCTAGTGGACTTATAGATGCGTAATATCGACATAAGTATTATCTTAAATAGAGCAATATTCCCCTGACTTAGTAACACTAAGACTAATAAGAATATTTCGAAATAAAACGCCATATTTGTCTTGAATTCTCAGACAGTAGCACTTTTAGATTAGCATTTAAAGCAAAGTGAACTCAACTGGGTTAGTTTATGAATGGCTAGATCTATCTCGTGGGCGACCGGCGCACGCGCAACCTTATAAGGCTCGCTGTTTGCTACAGCGGGCTGTGAATGGGCTGACTAATTGCTTGATGTGTCTACTTCGAAATACTTAAAATTTGTTTGGGAAGGAAATATTATTTTTTTTACCTAAAAAAAGGACCTTAGTTTTTGAGAAATAGTGTTGGTACCCATGTAGAATTTACATGTTTTATTGTAAGTAATTTTAATAGTTTCGTCGTGTTGCCAATCACTGTAAAAAAACTTTTCTTACCATTTCTCATGTAGGTATACTATTATGTAACCGTTATATATGTAAATTTGTAAGGTTTTCTTGAAGAAATTATTGCAAATTTACATTTAAAACAACATTTTATTACGATTATAGATGTACATTAAAGTATTAATAGCTAAACAAGTTCTTAATAAACTAGAATACTATTTTACGTTTTACAAGTACGTCTTCAAGTAGCAATCATCGAACTTTATAATTAAATAGTAATTTATTAAGCCATTAAACAACAGCCTGTATACAGCTCCTTATACGGCCAAGTCGTTATTAGTAACGATCGATATACCGCTTAAAAGTAAAAGGACTAATCTAAATAAAACACCGTTTTAATATAAACCTTATTCATTATCTTAAAGATTGAAATGTGCTTGTATTTTTATTGGCACTTGTGTTTTTTTGTGCTACAGTTGCCAACCATCATATTATTATAAGGTGACTTACCGGGTTGGGTAATCATTTTAAGTGCGAAAGTGATTTTTGTTTGAATAAGTAATACATTATATTTAAAATTTGCGTGGGCTCAGACATGTTTTTTCTCCGGATATACAAAGAGCGAGAGTTTATTTTTATGTGTAATGATGTGATGTTATGTATTACTGGTCGTATCGAGTATCTTTGGAAAGATGTTTATAAACTATCTTTTTTAAGCATATTCCCTAGTTTTTTTTTTGACAAACATTCATTCAACAGGACCAAAGATTCAAGTCTCAAGCATATTGTTGTAGTTTTCTTTATATGTCGCACTAAAAATGATCGAACTAACTTACAAACACGCTGTATAATGTAAGTTAAAATTATTTGATATTTATAGTTTTAATGTTAATAACAACCGCAATGAGGAAATGTTATTATAGCTACTGCAAATGCAATTAATTGCGAATGCAATGCAAGATGCATTAAATATGGAACGCAATATATATTTAGTAATTATGTTGCATTTGAATTGAAATACCAAACTGAATAAAAGATTCAAGATTTATTTAAACTATTAGAAACTGTTAAAAATCGCATTAACCCCGTCTTTTGTGTCACTTACAATAGCCTAACTTTGAATAGAACGTCTAGTACACATTGCGAAAATAAGATGGTCCAAAAACAACGGTAAAAACCCCATCCTGAACACACACTTAAAAAAAACATCGAATTGATTCTTCTTAATGATGACAAAAAAACCTCTAAATACAATCACCCTTTATCTCAACTAGTACGACGTATTCAAAGTAGCTTAGTTACTATACCTACCATAACTTCGGCTATAAAACACGAGGTACTCTACGGCTCATAGTAAACCTTCCGCGGGTTCCGTGGTCCGGCGGGCGTCTAACCGGGAAGTCGGAGGCTGCATTTACCGTCAGGGGTCAACGACCGGCGCGTGCGCACAAAAACTATTGCCGGCGACAACGCGCCTTTATTTCAGTCAGCAAGGGATTAGGGTGAAGATGCTCGATGATGTTTTGTTTTGATTGATGTGTTAGTATATAGGATATCCTAAAACTCAGTGAAAATGACTACGAAAATGATCCACCTGTATAGCGAATCAGAATTTTTGTTGAGTTTTTATTTCTACATGCTATTTTTTGCCCCTTCTTTTAATAACCATAGTGAGAAATCTACAATTGTGACAGTTACTCTTGACACAGAGACTAGTATTGTAAGAAAATATTTTTTGTGCTAGCCTTTTTCCTCCTTTTTATTGTTAACCTCCTTACTTCGTTGTTTCTAACACTCGCTTTTGTTCGAATTGTTATCTCGGACACGCATCGTACGCCGTTCGCCACACTTAGTTTGAAGGAACACATCTAAAGACAACGAACTGATTATAGCGATAGCTGTTAAACATACGGTTGTTTTGTGAAAATTCGCGTTTTCTTTATTTTTCACACTTACAATAGTATAAAACTATCTTTACAATATCTTATCTTAATTATCAGTTCTAACGCAATGTTCTAATCTTAAAGTGTAAACATTTTACCCATTGATAAGCGATAAGATATTCTCAGTTCTTGTTTGTAAATGAGTTTGTAAACATTGTGGCACGTGGCGCCATCTGTTGTTGAGCGGCGGAACTTTTTGGAGTTAAAATCAATCTTCGACACGGGTGGCGCTATGGTGATTTAGGGATAAAGTCTTTGTAGCTTTGTAAATTAATTCAAATGGATGAAATATGTGTGTATTTGAACTAAAAGCTAATTTAGTTGTTCGTTAGAATTGCTTTTTGGGAGATTTCGTATTGATTGTTACAATACTTTATCCGCGGTTCCGTTCTCCAATTTTTTTTTATAAAAGTACTTTATTGAAAATATCATTTCAGTTTTATTTATATTTGGTAAATGTTTTACTTATCTAATAATGTTTTCTAATTATACAAACGATAAGACCAATTTATAGAAATAATTTTTCGATTAAATTGGCTTTTGTTTTTACACGTTTCATTTTCATATCCACAAAATCATCAAGGATAACTGAGCCCTATAATATGGTGACTTAATGCCCTATTTTTCGTCGATTACGACATTTTAATCGTGAAGTCCCCAATGAGAACCGGTGCTGACCTAGCCCTGCACGTAGGTCGGAAGGCCGCGACAGATGGCAGCACCCACGCGACGCGGGCGGCGCGGCGCTTGCGCCACTAGCTTTCTACGCGTTTTTTATCCTTTGCATTCCGTACCCTTACCATGAGTAAATGTTACAATTACCGTACACGCTAGCGAGTCAAATGCATACAATATAACATATATGATATTACTAGCGACCCGCCATCACTTTGCTTCAGTTTATGTGAGGTTTTAAAACTAGAAACCTTCCTCTTGAATAAATCTATTGATGAATACCAAATTGAAATCCTTTGCTTAGTTTGAAAGATCTAAGCGCACATACAGACGGACAACCAGCGGGAAGCGGCTTTGTTTTTGATATATACTATGTAATATTCTGTAGCTGTAGTGTAAAAGGATTAAAGTTTTTGAGGTTCAAGTAAAAAACTACTAATTTATTACAAGCTAAATCGACTTATATACCCTTTTACACTAGATCCACATGATAACGTACCTACCTTAAGCCTTTTATCCTATTTGATGAATTACAAATGAATAATGTCAACGATTATGTCCATCGTAAACAAGCGACAACGCGGATAATAAATAAATAAGTCTGATTGCTATTCAAATGCATGCGCAGTCGCAACTGAATCAAAGATTTACCGATCTTGATCGATCTCGCGAAGGATCTATGTAGGTAAACTAGATCGTTACAATGACAACAGATATGGTTCTAGGATAGGTTTAATACAAGGATAATGTTTTTTTAGTTCAATGTAATGTTTTTTGAATTGGAATACTTATAATTTTTTTATTAAAAGCAGGTCGCTTGGATACCACACTTTGCAATTTGGCGGGTAAGTTGTTACTATATTCAGAAAAAAAAAACCTTTTTTGCAATAAGTCCTCGTCCTTCGCATATTTAAAGCCAAAATATGTTACTGCTGATTTTTTATCGAATTAATATTAATGTGTAAACATTTAGTATCTTTTCGTTTAGTTTGAAAATGAAAAAAAATATGAAGAAATAATGTGTTTTTAACAAACATTCTGCAACTATTGGGTTAACTAAAGCCTTTTCCTTATCTGTTTAATGACTCTTTAACTTTAATGAATAACTTTATCTGTCCATGCAAACATCGATCGAGCAGACGATTATGGTAAGTCGTCAATAAGGCTTTCTCGCTTGGCGCTTACCGTTCTGGTCGAGAGATGGCGCGGCGCGGGGTCTCATTGAGCTGCGTTTGGCAACGCTTTCTAATTCCGACGCTGGTCGCTAGATGGCGTTAGCTGTATGTTTCTGGTTATAAAATCTGAAATATTTAAATCTCATTCATATGCATATTGTTTTTTTATGATTTACAATAAGTCGTTTAGGTATATTAGAAGGCTTTATTCCAGTTTAATTTACCCATAGTGCAATCATTAAATTAACTATGACTCTGCTGCCTTTACTATAAAGTAACTATCAATGATGATGACAATACGAAATCCCATATTACATAGATTGTCCCAGTATTTTTACGTAAGACGAACATTTGGACAAATTATATTTCGTGTCGAAATTACTTGATTTCTAGCCCTTTTTTCATTTACTAGGTTTATGTAAAAATGGTCATTCGCCTAAATACGTCTCTCTTACATAATCTCATATTAGGCTCAAAATAGATCTCACACACTTTAATGCCTCTAGCAAGAGAAGATGAGCCCAATATTGTTAGTTGAGTATTTTTGAAATTCTATCTATTCAATTTGAACCCCTACACAGTTTCCAAAGAAACGACTTTTACCGGCACCGAGCCGCTGGCGAGGGCTTATAAATGAGTTTCACTGCTCTTTATCCATAGTGGAATGTCACTTTAGGAAGTATTTGTTCGAGGAAACTCCTCAACAGCTGGCGGCGCCCACGCCGGACTTGTTGACTCCATTATTTTTAACGAGTGGGCATTAGGGCGGCATTTGATATACTTGAACTTATTTAAATATATGGAGTTGTGTACTATATTCATATTTGTTGCGCTGTTAATTGTTTTAATTTGAGAATATAATAAGCGGCAAAAAATATCAGGTTAGGAGTGTATTTTTGTTTAGGAATTTGTTTAAGAACGCGGATACTTTTCGTAACATAAAAAAAATAATTATTAGGTTCAGCAATAGGCGTGTCCTATTAAGTATTTAAATACTTGTATCAGGAGAACCCGCTCTTCCAAATACAATGGGTTTAACATACTTCCTATAGTTAGGACATTTGTATAACAATTTAGAACCAGAAAGACTTCTGCGACTTCTTTGAATTCTCTTTACATAGTATAAAACAAAGTTACTTTCTGCCGTCTGTCCCTTTGTTTTAGTTCTTCTACCTACGGTAGTCTACGCAACGGATGTCAATGTGGTTTTCGTAAATAGATAGAGTAATTCAATAACATTTTTATGTGTAATAAATTCTGGATTGTTTTCGGGTGTTACAGAAAACTCACATAAACCGAAGCGAAGCGAGAACGGGTCGCTAGATTTAACCTTAATTATTTATCCTCGATTTCAATAGTGCGTATTGGCTTTCCTTGGTAACCTCCTGTAGTAAAATCAACCTTATCACTACATAGTATAAAACAAATCGCTTCCCGCTGTCTGTCTGTCCCTATGTATGCTTAGATCTTTAAAACTACGCAAAGTATTTTGATGCGGTTTTTTTTAAATACATAGAGTGAAGAGGAAGGTTTTAATGTATAATAAAATTTGGTTTATGTACGGATGTTACAGAAAACGCACATAAACCGAAGCGAAGCGAGGGCGGCTCGCTAGTTACTAATAAATAGAATTGAATCTGCTTTGGTGATTGAGTAGGTAACATCGTCGTTTACTTCGTCCCCTAATTTCGATAACAACTATACTTGATTTTTTATGGCCTGACGAAGGCAAACGAGCACACAGGCCACCTGAGGGTTAGTAGGATCTGTGACCCATAGACATTTGGATGAATCAACTTTTCTTTATAGCTCGTTGCCATAGTGACGTCTGCTGGGTCACTCTTTTAAACTATGATTTCAATGGATAAATTCCACTGAAAATCTTTTTTATTGGCACTTACAAACCCATTCTTGTATGGTTTTTCTCCTGAGCGTGCTTGAAGCATATATTATAAAAAAAATCTAAGAAACTATCATTGTTGTCTCCTGAGTTACGGGACAGAATAACAACAACAAAAATTTGATCCACCCATTTGCATTCTCAAGACTATAATTTTAAGACTGCAATCCTACGACCGCAAGCGTTGCCAGCCCTAAGGGCTAAGATAGCCTGCAATGCTGCTGATATCTCCAGTTGTCTAGAGGGTCCAGACAAGATGCATTACTCTAACTATCGTTTTTATTCGTTTAGTTTTTAAACCAATCGCGTCACTGGCACATCACGTGACTTTTCGTATCACGTCATCTACCAGTGACGCGATTGGTTTAAAAACTAAACGAAGAGAAACGCTTGCTAGCGTAGTGCATCTTGTCTGGGCCCTCTGGATTGCTCCCATTCGGTCATAAAACTACTCAAAACTGGCTCTTATTCCTTTAAGTTAAAACTTATACAAAACAATAGCGATCTTAGATAAGGTCAGCCAAATGTCCCCTAGATGCTTTAGAAAGTGAAGTGACTTTGACTCGTGTGACATATTAGCCGTGGAATTTCAATTGTCTGTTTAAATATAGCTTTTTAAGTACAGTCACCAGCAATAAAACGTTATCCAACGCGTTCAAAAATATCTGGAACTCTTTAAATAGAGGTATTAGAATACCGCTTAACTCATCGTTGGTTAGAATAAAGAATCTCAAGTAAACCTTCATGCATTTTTACAAAAGAGTTTTTTTTTAAAAAAACAAAAACAGTATAAAACAAAGTAGCTTTCCACTCCTGTCTGTTTCACTCGATATATGCGCTAACTCCTCCTAAACCACGCAATGGATTTTGAATATTTTGATACGGTTTTCACCATCAGTTAGATAATTTTTCTACTCCGGTTTTTATGTATAAAAAGTTCTGGTTTATCTACGGGTGTTACAGAAACCTCACATAAACCGAAACGAGGGCGGCTAGCTAGTTATTTGTATAAGTAATGGTATAGAAATACAATATCTTTTTAATTCGTCAATCAAAATGTCCCACCAATCGGTTAGTTGGCCAGTTATACCATTTGAATAAAAATCTCTTTTGATTCCTTACAAATGTCACCTGTGCCTAGTGTTTCCGAATTTTAGCCAATGCAATGCCAATTGGGATTGATCATATTTTTACAATTATTCCAATTCGAAAACCATTTCGAGGAATAGGGTTTTAAAGCCGTTCTGCATTATTAAGTTTTTGAAATATTTATCTATTTTGGATATTTCGACAAAAGTATATTTAATCTTTGTTTGACTTTCGTTTTCGGCTTGAAGCTCTCCTAGGTGTATCTTACGGGTTAGGCGAAAACCGCTTGAAGTACCTAGTATGTTTTAATACACTATTACAATCACTTTTTTCCATTACATAATCATTTAATTGATGTAATTTATTAGAAAATGCCATCCCAAATTTAAAATAATCATGTCATCCATAAAATGTCCGCTAAATAAATAAAGATATTATATTGGGTCAAATACAAAATTAATGAAATTGGTGTCTTAAAAGTTCCTATTCTTTCGAATTAAATAGTAAAAACCGTGAGTTATTTTTTTTGGTCAATCCCAATTGATTGATTGGGATTGAAAATCGGGACGTCCCGCAGAAATCGGGTCGTCTGGCAACACTTTTTGTGCCGCAAGTGTTCCTGAAAAATTCACAACACATCCTGGTTACGCCCGTATTGTTTAACAACAAACACTTGCCCGTTGCGGTGCGCGCGCGCCGACAGTCACCTGTCAGCCCGCGCCCGAGCCGCACGCGCCGCGTTCCACATTCAAACCAACCAACCGACACGATCGAACGTTCACTAACACGACTAATTACTAATCTGTGATTTGAAAAAGGAACCTGTGGTGTGTGTATTTTTTTAATTAGTGATGTGACACGCTTGGATTTTCTCGATTTACGTCGGCGGTGACAACTTAATAGTTTAGGAGGAATATTGTTTGGGGCTTAATTACAGTTTTAGGATTAGGATGGATTACAAACCTTTCCTTTATAAAAATCCCTCGTATAATTTATTAAGTGTATACCAACAATTATGAAGTAACTAAATATTCAGGAAACAATATCCAATATCATGCATGTGTTAATAATTTCCGTAGACCTAGCCACGAATTCTATCAAGCCGTAAGACGACGACAACAACAATTATGACATTCAGAAAGCCATTAAGTTCGATATTCTATATTATTTAAATTAATAGAATACTAGGTCTACTATGCTCCTATAAAGTTGCAATCTGCTAACGTTAACAACTGCAACAATCAAACAATATGATTAAGACTGTCGTAAACTGCTCTACGGTCGCCTTTTTCAACTTTGTCAACTCTCCTTTGGACAATTCCTTAATTTGTCTACCTTGCACCACTGACTAAATAGGGACAGTAGTTGTCTCTATTTTAAAAGCTTTTATTTAACTTGCAATGTATGTACATGTAAGGGTCAAATCTTGTAAGTTAAATTTAACCCATTTCCCGGTCTCCGATTAAGCTGAAAATTTGCATACGCCTTTAGTTCTGATGACAATACAATAATATAGTACCATCGAGCTGATCTGATGATGGAGACTCAGAGTGGCCATAGGAACTCCTAAATTACACATGATAAACCCGTCGTGTTAGGGCTTGTTAGAATCGTCTTGACAAGTAGATGACGACTGTGCAAAAAAAGTACAGTAGGCAATAAAAGCTTGTCCCAAAAATGTAATTTTTCACTGACGCTAATTTTCAATCACAAAAGAACTATCCTGTAGCCGTAGCTAAGCCGTGTCTATGTTAATTAAGGTTATATTGGGCAAGTTTCATCGCTCTTGCAAACAAGGACTGCATTGTTTCACGTAACGAACCAACAGCGGTTAATTCATTCTGACGATTCATACCTGTTTGTTAGCTATTGTTTGTTTTGGAGGTGAACTTTGATTTTTATGACTGAAAACTATTAGCAAATTACAATCAAAAATGCGATTCTTGCTTTAATATCCTTTATTTTGCATTATAGCCCACCTTGCTTCTGTATCGTATTAAAAATATTGGAATTTTTGTTAATAATCCCAAATCAAAGGTAATTAAAAAAGATGGGACTTTGGGACTGGTAAATGCATTTCAACTGTGTCAGAAGTAGGTTTAAAACCTATATCGTATATAAGCCCATCTTGCTTCTGTATCGTTATCGTATTGTTTAAGGTTATGACAGCTCTTATTTTGTGAGCAGAAAGCGCTAACATAATGCAAACAGTGTGATTATTTCAAAGCAAGATAGGTAAAACCAAAGTAGAAAAAAGGTCCTGGGATCGTATTCAGAAGTCTACTAAAGAAAGAAAGAAAACTCATTGAGCCATAAGAAAACCTACGCTGAAAAAAACAGAACTTAAAAAAAGCAAGATATATCATTAACAATTACATGATGCCTTCCTCAGAAAAAAGGGCGTATGTCTCTTAGAACCGCGTATGTATTAGTGACCTTATTTCTTAAGATTTGGGGTTAAATTTGCTTTGACTATCAAATTGCACTTGCGTCCTTTTTATTTAGAAGAACAGCATGTATATCCTTAAGTTAGCATTGAAGACTATAATTATGTCAGTTAAATCAATTCTGGAATAAACTATGATTCAAATAGTAGCTATAATAATCTAAACTAAATCGTGCTAAATAAATCGAAACAGCCTGCAGCAAACAACAATAATTATTAAAATTGCCGTTTATTCACGACCTTATGTAGAGAGCAATCAAATTTAATCTGCATACAACAACAATTTACTTATAGCTATGAACATGACATCATTTAAAAACTTCATATCAATTTTATGCAATAATACGAAGACCAGTTCTGGGCAATTTGTTCAGTAGTTTATTAGGATCAAATAAAGTAAAAAACTCTATTCTAATGGGTAAATCCATATTGGCTGTGACATATTATCGTATTGTCAACGTTACGATAGATCTTATTAACTTGACAGTACCTAATGGCGGCCGAGTTAAAGGCAATGTAGTTTTGCGTGATAACATACAGGGTGTCCCAAAACTCAACGATAATCCGCCAAGGGCTGATAGAGCAGCTAAAAAGCTATCGATTTAATACCTATGTATGTTCAGCGATTTTCGCTAGTTTCGGAGATATTGATCATTTTAATCTGAAATTTTGTAATTTTCCCTTATGCCCATGTCACGAAAAATCATTAATTTCGTTATGTATTTCATAAGTTTTTCAGTGGTATCTTACATAATTATAATCATTACGAATTGGCGAAGTTTTTAAACCTATTTGCCTGTTTATTTTATCAGTATTTTTTTAAGTAATCACCTAAAGTTGTTTTTTTCATATAAAGTGAAAAACAACCACTGGGACACCCTAGTATGGAGAAACAAACTTTATGATTACTTAAAAAAAATACTGATAAAATAAACGGGCAAATAGGTTTAAAAACTTCGCCAATTCGTAATGATTATAATTATGTAAGATACCACTGAAAAACTTATGAAATACATAACGAAATTAATGATTTTTCGTGACATGGGCATAAGGGAAAATTACAAAATTTCAGATTAAAATGATCAATATCTCCGAAACTAGCGAAAATCGCTGAACATACATAGGTGTTAAATCGATAGCTTTTTAGCTGCTCTATCAGCCCTTGGCGGATTATCGTTGAGTTTTGGGACACCCTGTATAGGAGCTGGCTGTTTTTTAGACATCATCGTTGGTGGACTCGATTATCGATTTCGAACCCAAGCGGTCGCCATGTTTTTCTAACTGAAGAATACCCAATACTCTTACAAGGTACAAATATGTTGAGGAATCCTGCATATTCCGACAGCTGAGGGGTAATTGCAGAAAATAACTTATCTTATCTTACAGATGGGCCCTTTCGAATACACTTCGACCCTTTAGGATCATTTGTGCAATTACCCTCTTACACAGTGTTGTCACATCTACCAACTTATTGGTAGATCTACCTAATTTGCCTCCTGTCTACCTATCTACCACCCTAGGCCTCAAAGCTACCTAATTTTGATATTTTTCCAAAATGTGATGATTGTAAACATTTTTCCATGCGTGTAGTGTAACGAAAAGTTACTTGCTATCTAATTTAGCCTGTTTTGTAGTTTCAGCAATTAAAACGGAGCGCGTAACGTTAAGTGTAAAAAAAAATAGTAGCTGTCTGTGACTGACAGCTGACACTGACAGATAGCAAAGTATTTCGCGGCATTTTAAGTAAGTTTGGTGTCAATTTTGAACATTTTATACGCATTTTAAATCATTAAAAACAGGGTGGTAGATCTACCTAATTTTCATTTCAAATTCTACCAATTTCTACTAATTTTTGGATCCTGTTCTACCAATTTGACAAAATTAGATGTGACAACACTGCTCTTACACACTCAGTTGTTTTAATGTGCAGATTTCCTCATTATGTTGTCCTTCACTCTAAGAGCATCGGGTAATGCACTTAAGTTAGAAAAACTCATTGGTACATGGTGCCCGCGGGGATTCGAACTCGGTACCTTACGATCACGAGTCGACCCCCTAAGCTACTAGGCTACCGACACTCTCTCCTAAAGGGACTATCTTTTTAATATAAGATAACTATTAAATTCAAAATATTTATTAATTAAATTGGCTATATGAGGGCTCAGTTTTTAGGTCAGTAATATGCAGTTAATCTACTAGTAGCAGCAGTTTGCTATGTAAGATGGTACGGTTAAAAAGAATACTTGCGAGTATCTTATTTAAAGGTAACCTTAAGTGTTTCTCGCTTAAATGATATCACTGTACTCTACATTAAAATCAAGATTTACTGCGTATATTTTAGGGCATAAAGCAGTGAGTAAGTGCTTCCTCGAACTTTATTTGGTTTCCTCGACTTGACCCATATGTCACAGGATATATTACAGGATGTTAAAGTCAGTTTTAACAGTCGTTGCCACTTCTTGCATCATTAAAATGATTGTATTTTTACGTTTTGCTCTCGATCTCAAATTCTGAGAAGCTGCGGTTTGTAACGAAATCAGAATTATGATATCCTCGCTTAAAAATATAGGCTCCATTTCATGTCTTCATTTGTATTTTCGCTTTAAATCAAAGTTTCTTATGTTATCATTACTTATTATACAGATCAAACTTCCACAATCACTGCTTACGAACAGTTTCAAACAAATTCTTGCAGTTTATGAGACAAAACAGTGTAGTACAGCTACCTTTACATCAAAATCAAAAGTCTAGAAATCTCAATCTGTACCTGAAACACCTTGACACTGGTTTATTTGGTATCAAGGAATCTTAGTACGAATATCTGTATCAATGAAGTATCTAGTTTGCTTCGCATTCCTGATTTAAACCCGACAATTACCGGTACCTTACAAGGTCCCCCAAGGTCCTCCGTAGGCGTCACCATTGAGCAGAGGCGTGCACAGAGATTTTAGACAGGGTAGACAAAAAAATAGGTAGGTACTAACTTACCAAAACTGTTGCATTAAGTACTGTTGTAATAGGTATAAAGAACATCAAAAAACGTTGTAAGTGGTGGTATGCATACCTACTATTTTATGTCATTTATTTGTATACCAAATCTACTCGCCTATCTTTTTGTCAGAAAACCTGTAATATCGAGTCGAAGCAGATTCGTCATGTCCACGAAAAGCGAGCTCTTGTTTCCCCAAAAAACAAACAATGTCAATGAGTCTCTGAAAAATATTGCGGTTTCGGTCTACTTTTGCATTACGTTTGTCTATATCTATTTGTAGTTGTAAATTTAAACGCGTCTCGATTAGATTTTTTCCGAACGTGTGATATTTAAGGCATGCCTCTAAGTGTTTTTCAGATTGCTCATGTTTTTTTGCTGCCGTTGTAAAGTTATGTACGTCGATGTAACCGGCATCATTCCACACTGTTTTAGTGTTTGAAAACAATAGACACGGAAAACAGAACAAGTGATTGCTGTGGATGCAACCTGTTAGCCAAGAATATGCGTTATATTGTTTGGTGTTGAACTTGCGATTCACTTTTCCTTTTTGCACTAATTCCAAATCCGGTGTACACCTACCTTTCCGGATCAATTGCGTTTTTTTCGCGAAGGAAAGTTTTGAAAACCCCTTATCTTTTATATTCTGCACACATACACCACTACAACAACTTTCACAATGGAAACTGTCCATGTTTTCCACTAAACTATAACTTTTCGTTATCGCTCTTATTTGCCGCTCTCTCCATGAAACACTCACAACAAACAATGGCGACAAAAAACCAAAATAAATAAACATTATCATTCAAATGCATCCGGCAAAAATTAAATGACACCGTATTTAACGTATTTAGAACAAATTATTTCAAGCAATGCACCTCTTTAAAATTGCTTAGTAAACAGTTCGGATTTAATCGGAAGCTTTCGTAGGCGCTCGGTTCGAGAGACAGTGTCTATCCGCTACGTTTGTGTGCGTGAGTTAGGTTATTGTGTGCCGCGCGTTTATAGGAGCGCACACTACTTCATTCGCATCGCTACGAGGCAATACATGGATATTTTGAGACATGATTAGTTTGTGTCTTCGCCGCAAGGAGCGCTGGTGCAGCGCCGTCGCCGTGTCATCGCGATAGAGAAATCGAAACTATAATGTAACAAATTGATACACTGATGAGCCGTGAGCGGACAGATGGCGTTAATGTAAGATTTAAAACTTATTGATTTTGTTGATTGATAATAGTTAATAGATAAAAACATTACATCTGTATTTATAGCAGGGTAGACAGTGTCTTTCTGTCTTTATGGAGTGCACGCCACTACCATTGAGTAGTACTCCCCCGCAATCCCACACGGCTCGTACATTTGCATCATTTCGATAATGTTCTAATGCAAAAAGTGTCGAGACTTTTAAAGAATTCGCGTTCAAGGTTGGAAGTTAGAAAGAGTGGGATTGGTATGAAGATAGAAAGAAATACCTAGTCATTACATTAATAATAATATCGGTAACTATAATAAAGACAAGGCAAAGAAACATACCTACATTAAATCACGCCTGTTTCCCAGAGGGGTAGGCAGAAACCACTTCTTTCCACTTGCTACGATCTTGACAAATTTCTTTCGCTTCTTCCACATTCATACATCGAGTCATGCACGCACGTCGGTTTCGGGTACTTAAGATTCGGCCCTTTTCCAGTATTTCACCGATTTGAGTCGAAAAAGTACGCCTAGGGCGGCCCCTTCCGACCCGTCCACTCGCTTTCGATCTGTATATCTCTTTCGTCAATCTTCAACATAATCCCACTAATAAACTACACGTAATTATTTCCATAGACACAACAACTCAAAATGCTCTAGAAATACCACTGAGTGATTCTGCTAAGAGTATAGTACCTAAAAGCAAAGATGAATACGCAAATGGGAGTACTTAACGCCAAGTAGTCGACTTGTGGCTCAACATGCGCTACGCAAGGCAATTAGCATCTCTTCCCTGTTGCATAATCTTTGTTCAACCAATCTTTGCCGTGTTACGTTACGTTTGTGACTATGAATTGTCTCTGGCCAGTGTTGCCAACGGTTAAAAAATGCAAAAAGGTTGATTTAAATAGGCGTTAACACAGACAAAGATACATTAATCACAGTTTATTAAAAAATATATTACAGGTACTTAGTTTTTGAAATCTTATCGCTCTTTTAGCACGGTTATTACAAGTACTAGGTATACAGACTATATAAGCATAAATCTTTGTAATGGCAGCTGACTTAAAAGTTATAGGAAGCATATGTTTCTAATATATTCTCGCAACGATTGTCATGTCCATAGTTGATGCCCTATTATGTCAACATGTTTATTCATGTGTTGTTCTCGTTATCTCGGCCAAGGTTTACCTCATTTACCGTAGAACTAGTTTCTACTCTCTTTTTATCTCGAAATTATGCTTTTTATCGCAAATTTAGAGAGAAATTAAGGGATTAGTGGCCTCGTTTCTACTTTGAAAACACTTTTTACACGGAAAACGTCTCTACAAAAGACATTTATAAAGTATTTTAATAACTACATCACTCAATTATACTCGAAAATTCTCATTACAACGTCAGTTATTTTAACTATCAACATGACTATTTAATTTATAGTTTATGGTGCCTCCAAAGTCCTTTACGTGCCAAATACGATGTCACCGGTTACTTAGTTACGAGACGTAGGCATTTGACGTCCGCCGGAAGGGTCTCGCCATATACGTCGCCCGCGCACCTAACATGGCCGCCACCTAATCCACCCGCGGCCTTTCAATTTCAACTTTACCAAATTCACTTTCAACTTCCATTGTCTAAAATTCTCACTGTCGAAAATTGGGGTTAGTTAAGTTGTCACCGGCGATTTTATAATTTCGAAAGAAACGCGAATCGAATTGATAATGTTTGTTGATAGCCGCGAGCGATGTTAAACCCAAGCCTGTGAAGGCTTTTCGAAAATGTCGATGTACCGATTCGTAAAAGAGGGCAACAGCAAGCGTCTGTTCGTCCAAGGGACGCTCGAGAACGACGAATCGAAACCCTTGAAGTCGAGTCTAAAGAAATCGACACCGTCTCCCGTCGGCTCCCCTATCACAACCAGCTTGAACCTGGCTTCGGTGCCGCGAAGCTTGAGGGAGGGATTAACGAAACACGAGACGGTGTACGATGGGCATTATCCTGGGATGGAGAGGACGTCAAGCCACCGCTCCGGATCGTACCGGGAAGAGAGCTACAACGGCCGTATAGTCCACGATGGGAACCAGACTCACTTCGAATACGACGCTGGCGACAGCGCTCTGGCCGTGCCGACCTCAGCAGGAGGTTACGGGGTTTCGGAACTGCAGGCGATTCACACGAACAAAAGATTGGCGACCGAGATACTAGGCTCTTCGTTAGAGTCGACAAAGATCTCGAAGAAAGACGACATGGGACAGAGGAGGATCACGACGCGGATCGTGAGGAAGGTGACCACGCTCTCGAGAGGGGAGGAAAAGGCGTCTGCTGAGGACCTAACGAGACGAGGGGAGGGACGAGAGGTGCACAGATCAGCGGAGCACTACCGCCACGTCGAGATGGAAGCGACTCTTCCCCGAAGAGTTAAGGTAATCAATCATTTGAAGGCGTTCATAGCGGAAGCTATTCTTACTAAGCGGAAACTGATGAAGTTAGCGATAATGTCAATGATAATGAGGTTAAGTAGTTTGCTTTTGTTATTTGACATCATAATCAAGATTTTGAACTTTATTTTTAACCATTCGACTGTCTCTTTGTACTCAACGACAATTTTGTAATTGGTTTCACTGAGATTAAAGAAGCGATTAAGATACGGTTAAAAGCAGCCATCAATCTTAAAACAGTTTACGGTTACGGTGGTGGGATCTGTGGTTAGGTCGACCGCGTTCTAATGATGAAATGACCTGCTATTAGAGAGATTAGTGCTGCACTGTACTATTAGTGGGTGGGAGGCGGTTGTTAGGTATTTATTTGGATATAGGAAGAAATCGAAGGGAACATAGGGAGGAGTTATTTAGGGCATTGTGTGTTTAAAGAATCTTCTGCTGGAGAGTGTTTCTAGATGCTAGAAGATATCATATATCTAAAGGTGTAGGTAGGTATATTTGGATAATTCGTCTTGTTCGCAATGCAACATTTTTAGCTCGATAAATAGATCTTCAAAAAGTCTAAAAAAAATGGCTGTTAGTCAATATGAGGTCATAGTTGGAAGACAAAGGAAATAATATTTGAACATGTTATTTTGGACACACATGGGCTATGTTTAATTTCCAAGTCTAACCAAACGCACAAGGACGCTTGAAAAAATTGAAAATGTAGGATTTATTATACTTTATTTTATGTTAGTCGATTCTAAGTTCTAAACGAAGATAATCAAGCATTCAATTAATCAACATGTTTATTAAGGACTGATTACTAAAGCTGAGTTGTTCAAGCACTGTATCACTCGGAATGCTTCAAAAGCGATTCACGTCCTAAAATAAACTCATTTCTTAACCCTTTAGTTTATCGAGTTTCACCGACAGCATAACGGTTATAATAAATGCAAGCATATTTATTGATGATATAAGTTATCATCAATAAATATGCTTGCATTTATTAAAAAGAAAGCACCGTAATTTCATTTCTTACACACACTTGTATTTAGTTTTGGCATTGAGATAGGAGATACAACTTTAGACTAATACTGCGCTGTCACTTTGACATTGGCAGAATCAGACACTTGATGGAAAGAAAAAAAACATTTACTTGTGCCAAACAACAAGGAGAAACAAAAAAATATGCACATTTATTTAGCTATTATGCGTTAGACTGTGAAAAGTGTGCCTTTGAAAGTAAATTTAACGTTTATTATTTTGTTAGTAGAAACTGGACTTAATAACAGGATTGTATATCATTGTTATCAAAATATAGGGCGCCAAGGGCTTATCTTGTTATCACAAATTAAGAACAAATTTTAAAATGTCCCCTCAATATCCTCAAGATAAAGAGAGTGCACGAGCACTTTTATACATCAAAACACACACCAGCGCTTTCACTTAAAAGGGTTTGATAATGTTTTCCTGCATAAACCGTGTCCCCTTGACAACTTACTGTACTTACTTATTTTTAGGCATAATGTGTTTTAGGTAATATTTATGGTAATAGTCATAACATATTTTTAAGAAACTTACTTTTTCAGAATGTTCGTTAATCCAACCGAACCTATACTCGTAGCCTTATATTATATCTATCCACACAATAGATATTTAAGAAATTCTGAAAAGTATGACTAATAATTATGTCAACAATGATAATATGATCAAGAAAATTGATGGGCTCCCTACAAGTTGCACTTAGCTATAGCTATACTAATGAAATTGAAGATGAAACAAATTTAAATAGTTATATCAAACCTAAAACATCATGAACCCCATCCAAAATTATCGATGAACGGCAGATTTACAAGCACATTCCCCGTAGTATCTGTCTCTTAGGCTCTTTGCACAATCAACGCCATACCCATCGGTTGGCCTACAAAATGGACCCGTAACGGAGGTCCTGGCATTACAAGTGATGAGATAAATTAGCTCGATCCATGTTCGGATCTCGCAATCGTGCGTCTTTCTGTATCGCATATGGTGCATGTAACGGTGCGTTCCTAATGTGACTGGCATCTGGATTACTGTTGTAAAGGCTTTAGGTAATTCTTTATACTTACAATCCTTCTGTATTTTCTAAAAGGTTTTTTTTATTAGGTATTTAAAAGTATGTCACTGTTGTAACCCATCTCACGTTTTCTGAAAAATGTCTGCGTCTACCTTTTTCCGAATATCTTTTGTACTTTATGTCATTTGTTTTAGTTTGATTATCTTTAATTTATAATTTTAAAATAACATTGTTTATAGAATAATTAAACAGAAAACAAACAAACGAAAGAAATTACAAACTTACTTAAAACTACAATAATCTAACAAACCGCTACCAGTGGGCATTGTTCCTAAAATGCTGGCAGCATTGCCACGTTGAATGGCAATGCTTAATCTTTGTGCCAAGTACAGGCCAGCATTTTTGTCACGGGATGCGTCGATCAGGCGCTTTGACAAATCTTTAAAAATACGGTGTGCTCCTGGTCCCCACCACGGTCCTAAAGTTTCGACCCCAAAAGGCTCTAATAAGTCACTTCTATAAAGTTATTTATTTTATAAGGTTATTTGTTTCTAATTAAGAATATGAAAAATAACACTATTTTAAGAATGCATGCAGATAATAAAAACGTAACCTTCGCCATTCGTAAAATAAATAATATTCACGCTGAATAAATTGTAGATAGTGATCAAAACAATTCTAATCCTAATTCGGTTAACAATTCTAATTTCGAACTGCGCACGAGTTTCGAAAAGGCTGACGCGGGTGGCGTCACCGATGACGTCATCCCGTGTGGGCTCGATGGCGACGAATCGACAATTAATCTTTATAAGGTAAAGTGGAAGGATATGATTGATTTTTAGAATATCAAATTTTAACATGAGAGGTTATAAACTAATTTATAAACGACTGTTTTGTAGAGAATAGGTATTGAATGCGGCAATAAGCCCCTTAAGCCTCGCGTTATAAATGACTAAACTTCAACTTTAACTTCTAAAATATACCTTTGACATTCCTACAAATATACACCACAAAAACACTTCCCTCCTCCTAGGGTCGGCTAAAAACATAGATTCATGCGTTCCGGACTAGTGTAAGAAAGTATAGTGTAATTTTCAGAGCGTTATCCTCCTTTCAAAAAGTGACTCATTTATACCTTTCCTTTGGAAATGTAGCCAATCCGTTTAGTTTCGCGCAATATTTGCAATCACGGAGTTGGAACTCCAATGTCTTTACCATGGCTGTTATTAAAGTGAATCCATCATCAACTTTACCTGTGGATATTTAAGATTTAAAATAATGAAACTGTTTCCAAACTCTCCTTAGACATACCTCGTGACTTCAAATAAATATAATTTCACAGTAAGTTATTGAAGCATCTATAATAATAAATGTTTAAAAGAAACAGTTTCTTAAATTGAAAAAAGAACAACTTAAAACAATTCAGAGGTGTCTGTCAGAATGTATTTCGAGCGGCAGATTTGGATTATAATTCAAAATGGCAGATCGAAAGCGTTTGATAAAACAACAATAATAGCATAGACAAGACATCGGCGCCTAAAGTTCAGCCTCTTGAAATAACCGGGGTAATGTCAGCAGTTCAACCGTCTGTGTCGTCGATAACATGAACACCGATTGTAGCAATATAGATCTTATTTTCTGTGTGATAAAACTTTAACAGAATGTAAATTGAATCGCGTCATTTACTATTCGAAATTTGAAAATGAAGATGTTCTTTTTTTAATTGATGCTCGTAGGATTCCATTCAACCAGTGAAAGTACGTCATTGATTTAATTCCATGTATTAGATAGATTTTCTCTTAATTGGAGCAAAAGGAAGGATAGGCGTGTGCGATTTGTCTGTTTAATTAACCATGAGATATGCGCTTGCATTGCATCGTGAATGCACTTGTTTTGTTCATTAACATGCCCTAATTTGCGGTTTACGTCTGAGAGCCTTGCAAATTATAATTAAAAAGATAACCTTTTTTATAAACAGCAGCCGTAAGCAATGTCATTGACTTTATTTTAGGGTACTATTAATACAGGGATATCGAGTAACAAGAGTACTTGACCCAAGATACAAGTAGGTATGTCAAAGTAAAGGTCAAGTTATAGAAAACTGTGATCTCTGACGCGTGTTGAACTCAATATCAATTCGTTGTACGAATTTCGTAACTAAAAATGAAGTTCGTCGTTCGTTACATGCTTAGAACAATACGCAAATTGTGATACGCAAATTCTTTCGTTTAGATCGAATAGAATTCTAAATCAGAGCTTATTTTTCATTTGTTCTCCATAAACATGTTTTTTATATATATTTCCATGGCTACTTTACCATAAGCTATCCGTAAGTCGCATTTTTTTCCAGGGCGTGTAAATCGTCTCACGCGCCGCTGCTTCGACCAAGTAATTGCACTTGGAAAAACAGCGATTTTCCATAAATTGCTCTGCATACAAAGTAAAACATACAATGGCGAATTCATTTTGCATTTTGCATACGAAGCGGCAAATTCACTTTTTGTTAAGCTGGAAAAATCGTTTAGATTTCAAGTTATGCCTCCAGTGGGCCTGGATAAGTTGCAGTCTGAGAACACTGAAACTGACATAGACCGACGCAACTAATTGAGTGGTCCCTTAAATCAATTCTTATTAATTGGTCTTTGATTTCTACACTCGTTAACGGTCGCTGAATACAACTTGTCAATGGCCATGGGGCGCATATTTATGTCAGCGATTTGATTAATATATTTGTCTTAAGCTATGTCACCATAATTATTTGGTGCAATAAAACTGTTATCCGATACCGTCAAAGCATTAACCCCGTTGCACGTTTATACTTTATCAATCAGTAATTCCAAATCGCTTTTAGCATAACAAATTTATAGCTCCTTTGATCACCGCCTCTATATTTGGAAATGGCTCATTACGAGTGGGTAGTGGATTAATAGATCAAGAAAGTGCCGAAGGGGAGTACCGCAAGGCACCCATCTGTGACCACTGTTGTACCGCTTGCATATAATTATTCGCTGTAGTTTTTTCAACATTATTGTAGTTTTAGCATACTTACGTGCACCCTTCTATTCTGTTAATTAGCTTAAGTAAAAAAAGTAGCATTTGATTAGATCGTTAGAATTCTATTAGGTAGTTATTAGTGGATGGTTTCTAATCACACCCTTGGACAAGAATGTAATAATGAAGATTGAAAGTGGGATTATCCATAAACCAAGATTATTATATTATTATTTATTATACGCTACTAACGTGACGTAATATTTCCATATAAGTATTCTTGAAGCTAAAATCCTCATGACGTCACCATAATTGGGTAACGAGTTACTAAATTTAAATTAAAAGCCGCTTAGTCAGTGGCTTATTTAATACTTAATGGGTAACAAAACAGTTTCTAAGGTCGTTGAACCCAGAAAGAAAACTGGCAGCACTGAATCATGCGACACTTGTCCTGTAGCCGTTAGGATTTCTCGGATTTGTCACACTAGAGACGTTCTGCGTCGAGGTTTACTAAGTCTGTATTAATAGACTGCTACGGGTAGCTACTACTCTTGAGTCAACTTGAAATATATCGGTAAACGACATTTAAGTATAGACTTTTCTACTTGTATATATAAAATTGCATGGCAATTCCGTTCGTGTTTTATTTTATTTTATGTAATTAAAGTGTGTATTTTACCTATAACGTAAAAGTTTGCGTAACGTACAACCACATCCAGTCGCATTAGTAAAATATTAGCTTACCAACTTAGCCTCAGCTGTTTTCATTAGAGATTTTCTAGTTCTGATACGGTCCATATTAGTGCTAACTTTTTTTCACATCTCTATCCTCCCAGCCGTCATAAATCACCTGAGACGCGGAGATGCGCGCCGCTGCGCACGAGTGTCCAAATCATGCGCAGACGTTTGCACAGCAGGTCCCATTGTCTTTTGTTTTCCAAACTCGAATTATGTAACTGTTTTTAGGTCAATGTCGGTATTAATATTTAATTGATTCTTTGATGTTTTGCCGGTTTGAAATATGTCAGTATTTTTAACAAACACGGGGTTGCTGATGTGAATTACAATTTCTGCTTGACCTTATTTTTTGTAAATAATAGTTATATTTATTTGGTCGTCATTTGTGTGCGCTTAACGACTTCAATATTGTAATGGAGCATAATACTATAGCGCCAGTAATAGACAAATAATAATGAGATGCATACTATGAGCAGAGTTAACACGGTATAAATATTGAGGACTAATATAGAGCGAAAATCTGATATGAGCACAATATTTGAAAAATAGAATTTAATAATGAAATATCTGCTGCGATAACAAGGATGTGTAAAAGGAGAAAACATGCTGGGCTGAACATTAACTGGGGTCAAGGACATGGAGAGATAGTTATAAATATGCAACGAAATTGCATTATCATACAAAGCTCCTAGTCACACCTGTTAAAGTAACACAAGTTAAGCAAAGCATATCTTGGATGGCCCGTAAACCAGCAAATAGTAATACTGGCATGCAAGATGGCGGACAGGAAGGCGAGACAGGTGCGACATGCGCGGACGCAGCGGCGCGTGAACAACGCGCGGCGTGCACTATGGCGGGATGCGGTTGGCTTCTTGGGTGGCTGCTCAACCTAATCGACATGTTGATAAAACTGGCAGAGTACCTGTGATTCGGAGCACACTAGGTATTACGCTCAAGAATTGCGGTCTTTGACATCGAAATTAGTATTAAAAAGTTAAACTATAATGACGACCCTTTTTTTCAGAGCTAATATCGCTCATTGAACACAAAACGGACACATTCCAAAATAATTTGCTCTTCCATTATAAATCGTATTCCAACCGGTTCTAATTTTAAAATGCAACACTGACTCATTTCGGATTGTGTCCGTTTTGTATTCAATGAACGATATCCCTTAAACGGCTGAACCGATTTTTACCAAATTAAACTTAGAACCACCCTGATTAAACTCGCTTTCTAATCGAAAAAACCTCGTCCCCATTGGTCTAAAAGTTTGGGAGCTACGATGGCATATACAGACACACAGATACCCGCAGTAAACGTATAACACCCCACTGTTTGTGTTGGGAGTTAAAAATGAGAGCTAACCAAGCAAAATATTCTATTGCAACTCCATTACTTATGGAAAGCACGAAATCAGTGTTTCTCGCATTACTTTATTTGGGTACAGCATGCAGTTTTTAATGCTTTGCCCAGGGAACGTTAAAGAGCTTTAACATTTTATTTTGCATCGTTCAAGCCATTAACACGCCGTTAAAAGATCAAAACACGCGGTGATTCAGCAAAGTTCTCACAAACAAGAGCTTTTATTTCTTTGCGGTTGAATCATTTGGTGAAGTGAGTCAGATTTTGCATTAACATGACTGTATATTCGCTTAGCATCTATTTTCAAATATGGGCTAGAGATGATAGTTATTTTTTAGGGTTCCGTACCATAAGCTTTGCCGTCCTTCCCTCTGTCAGACTCAAACAGCTGTGTATCTTCTAGACATTTCAAATTTTCAGAGCGTGTATTACAACGGCTGCAATTTTCTTTTTCTTTTCCCTTCATGTGCGAGCCAGACTTGTTTTTAACACTTCGAGTAGAACTTCTAGGTTTAATCACCTCTTGCTGCTGATAATTAGACAAAAACTTGTTAAGTTGATAATCTTTTTTTTTATAAGAGGTTGTAATTAAGTTAGAACTCGGGTCAGCGAGGAGTGTAATTTAAAAAACAGTAGTAACAGTGCTGCCAACATCGAAAGTGTTGGTTCCGTACTGATTAACACGTCCGTGGACAGAGAAAGCAAAGGGCTAATTGAGAAAGTGAGACGGCGATAACTGGACACGCGATACTGGAAACTGCTGATGATGACTGGATGACTCTAGAATTGTCGAATTCAAGTATCGATCGATTTACAAATGGAAATGGATCTATTTAGACTTCATCAGGAGTTCGTATCACCTTTGCTGTAGGTAATCTTATATGAGGGTCTCCTGTGGTCAATAGTTAAGGGCTTGTGCGCATTTAACTTATGTTTTTATTTGATAGGACTAAAGTAGACGTGACACTGTTTATGCGGATGTGGGTTCAGTCAGAAAATTAGGCCTTCAACACGTTAACTTCGGGTATGTCCACAGAAAAGACTGGAACCTAAATCTGTGTATGACCCATGAATAAGAGTATGTGAGATTCGTTACAGCAATATTTGCTGTACTGTTTGTTGATGCGTAGATGATTTAATATTTCACGTATCAACCGAGCGTTTTCTTTATAAATTAATAATGTAAACTCCACTAGCGTAACGTAGATAAATAAATATGTGCGTAATGAACACTTATTACTTTGCAAGAATGATAACAAAGTTTAAAAATAACGCTAGCCACAACCCGGTCTTGGTTATCTGCGCTAAAGCCTTATGTAAATGATTCTATTTGCATAGCAAATGATAAAAGCTAGAAATCTCGCGCCTACGTAGGAAGTAAATATTGCGGATTGAGAGGTTCACCAAAGCCGCTTTCGGATGCATCGGTGAATAACACAGCATACGTTGTAAAAGCGTTGTGCCTTCGGTGTCAAGAAATAGAGACTTGTACATTTTCCAAAAAAAATATCACGAAATTTCATTTCCAAAAACCCTGTTAAAAGTGTAGCTTGTTCCACTCTAACTTCAAGTTTTACTTCATAGTAGATTGTCCAACAAGGGACTCAAACAAAACATAATGACACAAGACACAAGAGTGTCATTATGGTCCGCGCTTAAAAAATAGTCCATACACAATCACTGAAAATGGCAATAATCCTCCATTTACAAAAACCGTGATTGTCTGTTTAGGAATTTCCAAAATAAATTAAAAAAGGATTATTTTAGTCCCTATAGATTAATAAAGAGTTTTAGTTCAAGCAGGTTTTTTTTTAATTTACATCTTGGAAATTTATATCCTGTTGCTAAAATCGACCATTTTATTATAAGAAACTCCATTAAATCCTGCCAAATGTTACCAGGCTGCCATAAGCAGTGAGAGCTTCCCACGTGATCACCGTTACTCCATGTATGGACCTTCACTCATTAAACTTCGATTGTACGATCCAGTTTTCAAAGATATCTTAAAGTAACGGGGATTATATTGAACGAGAGCATTTTTTGGTTCACATTGTATACTTTATTATGTTTTTATGAATTATATTATGGTTTGTTACGGTGGTCTGGTATTTAAATTTTGATTGCATCGTATAATAGCTTTGTGGTAAGTAGGTGGTGCTACTGCCTAAAAAACACATTCCGACGAATTGAGAACCTCAAATTTTGAGGTTAAAACTAAATTTCCAAGCAATAACTGACTTTAAAAGGATAGTGTGCTCAACTCAAAATTGATGAGAGTAAATTGAGAAATCGATTAATCATTTTCAGACCAAATAGATAAAAGGAATGGTCGCAGAATGAAAATGACAGGTTTCATTAATACATTGAAAAAAATTGATAATGGATGGCACAATAGTTTATAGGATTTTGAAGTAAAACTTGGATATATTCTTCGGATTTTTCGCCTTGAAAACCCTTATGCCGTTTTTCATCAGTAAGCTTTCGAAAAAGTATTATATAATATAATTAGACAGCTTATAAATTCAATGAATAATCAAAGCAGCCATACTTTTCAAAGGGTATTTTATTATTGGATTTGTAGGCGCAAGAGTAGGTATCAATTTACGATTATTTAAATTACGATGTACTTCCGACGCTATTTTTTGTGTGTTTATGTTGATGATCTATCGATGGCGGCCTTGTTCGATGCCCATATAAAGTAGTGATGTCAACGATTCTCGATGACTTCATCGTGTTATTAATATTTAACTTGTGTTTGCTATCTAATATAGTCCATTCCTATTTGCTTTCGGAACTTTGTTAGTTCCGGGTTTTGTTATTGCAATAAATGGGTTTGTGGAATTGGACGCATTCCTCAGCAACTGGCCGGAAGAGGCACCAAATAGGGACTCATGGAGATCAAGGGGAGAGTTCTTTGCCTAGCAGTGGGACAGTAATTTAGTCTATTGAAAAATCGTGATGTCTTCGGCAAATCTGATTGTACTTATACCTACCTATCTATACCCTTCTTGAGTTGTATTCTTTTAATTTTACGCATAGATTCAGGTCTTGTCGTATTTAAAAAGTGTATTTAGTGTGCGCATTGTAAAACCAAACATCTATTTGAGCTAAGAATTTAATTTCCCAGTTGAATACTAGTATAAAACCTCTACCCTCTAACCTCGTCAGTCAACAATTACCTATAGCATGTAGTTTATATCATTATATAGACCTAGTGCATCTCAGAGTTCCGCGCATTGAAAGCGATGTAAAATGCAGTGCAGCCAACCTCACGTATTGCGGGGCGCGAAACAATTAACCAATTATACACCATGCGACTGGAGCGCCACAGACTAAATAAAGATCGCCGATAACGTGGGAGCAGGATTGTTGGACGTGAAATGTGGCTGGATTGTTTCCTTATCTGTGCCATCGCTGGCGCTAACGGCTCTCGGTTTGAACAACGAATTCGAAATTTTATTTGTCTCTCTCACCCTACTGAAAAGGCAGAAGAAAAGGAAAGGGACAGAAACAATGATTTGTCTTTGAATTTGGAAGTAGGGCTGTGTTGATAAAGGTTTTGTTAAAAGGAAATTGAGGTTACTGAAGTGTTTTAGAGTCACCTCTAGATTTTGAATACTGATATCGAACTGTATTTTCTTATGTTTCACTCAAATTTTGCAAAATGTTAATACTTTGAGAGTTTCTATAGAGTTTCTGCATTTTCGCCGCAACGATAGGAAGGTTGACGCTGTCCAAGGAGATTAACACTGACGCTGGACAGCAACGTCACCATCTAATCAAGCCATGAGGCATGAGGCATTTTGTATTGCCTAATCTAAAACTTCAAATATAAATTGCGACAGCGTGTTCTTGTTTTAGATCTGACCCTTTGTTTTTTTAATCCCTAGTCCCGCTATGTTTACAAAGGAGTGACAGCTCATTAGGTCGTGGCAGACGGTTATCGGCGCATCACGCGCGCCACGACTTACGTTTCACTCCGCGCTGCGCGGGCGCTGGGTGGTTTGCGATAGTTATAATGGGGTGATCCCGTATACCGCTTGAATTTAGAATCGCTTTTATAGTATCGTGTTTTATCTTGAACTCGCTTCGCTTTGGTTTATGTGAGTATGATATATAGCCTATAGCCTTCCTCGATTAATGGGATATCTAACACTGAAAGAATTTTTCAAATCCGACCAGTAGTTTCTGAGATTAGCGCGTTCAAGCAAACAAACTCTTCAGCTTTATAATATTAGTATAGATTTTGAATGGTGAATAAAAATGATGAATTTTAATGAAATTTTAAGGTTCCAAGAAATTGAGTAATAATGAAGGAAAAAATGGTTTCCAACGTGATTTTAATTAAGCTTGTCAGCATTGTTCCAAAAGTAAGCATTATTAGTCAGTTGGATTATGTCATTTGGTGAATAAGTTTCACATTCAGTTAACCTTCATAATAATTAAACGGACCTTAATTCAAATGAACGAATTCACTCAAATGCGTGTAATTTTCACTAAAGTAAATGATGAGATCATTCACATTTATTTTTAAAGCTAGCTTTAATTTTTTTGTTGTTATTGTGACCACGACAAATGAGAATCGTCTTAGATGCTACATCCTTTTCCAAACTATAAAAAGTTTTTTACTTCGCTTATGTACAGTGTGATTATCTTATGCGTAAATTATCCGTGTTATACATTTTCCAACATAACCCAACTAATGACACGTAGAAAATGTATAACCCAGCAAATTCACGTATGGTTCAACCTGCTAAACATTTAAATTCCTCGATAGTACAACGTCATTATTTCAAACAATGTAACACTTATCATTATGAACTCATCAGTCGATGACTACAAACCTTTCCCATTATTAGATGATCGATTACATCTGGAAATAGAACACGATCCATGAACTTCAAGTGTAATGCCAATGAACTTCAAAGTACTATCTAAAAGCAGAACTCTTAGCGCAAATCAAACTGGAGTTCATTTATACATCAAATATGAGAATTTAATAGACAGGCTTGAAATTAATACATTGAATTCGATCGATGGGTGAACTTTCATACATTGTTTTGGATTTTGGAATCCACGTTGGTTATAAACACAAAATGCTTAAGTCTTTACGTGACACCTATTAAAGTAAGTTTGCCGCTTCTTTGTCGATTTTGCAGACCATTTTCGTGATTTCACATGGAGGATGGATGGGTTATTTTGTGACAAAAATGTTTTATTAGGCGAAAAAGGGAGCGTTTTGAGGTTATAATTGTTTTTACTAAATAAGAGAAAACTATTGGAATGGACTTTATAGATAATCGTAAATATCAGAGACAATTTTACACAAATCAACCTAAAACTAAGCTCTACTCTTGTTCTTGGAGAAAGATATTTGAGCTTACCATATCACACATAATTTGCCTCATGGAAATCGAATTAGTGACATCTAGCACAGTCTTTTCTTAAATAGTTATTATTTTATCGAAACACGTTTCAACGAATGTATGAGGCAGAATTTTCATTTGTTCCAAAGGCATTTCTTGCTTCATGTTTTTTTTCTATGTTAGTCGCTTGTGTAACCTAACCTACGTAATTAATGTTAAAGATAGGTACTTATCCTGAAAACATCATGCATTCAGCAGAAAATAGCGTTCAATGAAATTAAATTCGATGAAATTATACAATCGATGAAGTGAAATTCGATATAATAATGGGCCCTAAAACACGTTGAAAGAATGCTCAGACGCTGCGCACGACTCGATTGACAAATAGAATCGATTCTCGATTGTAACAAATTGGAGGCTTCACAATTCCGTCTGTGGTTACACGCATTCTTGGAATAATCGCGTGGTGCGAGTTATTTGTTACGCTGTAGTCATCATCATCTCCTGCTCTTACGAGTGTAGAAAGAGGAAGACAGTGACAAATGATTCAGGAGCATATTCGAATGCGTACGAGTTCGAGTATTATAGTGCCTACATGAACAGTTCTCACCAGGGGGTAAGCTTAACATGCCTTGCCGTTACTTGCATGTGTTGTAGATATGATTATTGTTACGGATGTACAAAGCGATGAAAGATCTTTGTTAAAGATCAAATAAGTTAGATTTTTAATAACCAATCATTAAATATCAAGACACAATTGAAAGAGGAATTGTGCTTACTTACTGAAGAAAATGACGAGAATGTTACATAAATTGAATAATATCAAACTAAGCTAGGCTAGGTTTGAACAATGGGTACTAGACAACAATAAACATACTTTTATATCGAAAATATACGAAGAAATAGAATAGTCGCGCTTTTTGAACAAATATTTGCCATTGCTAGAACCTGGGACAGGTTGCTTCGCAGGCAACTTTATCAACTAGGCTAAACGCATCATCAACATTTGCCAAAAAAAAAGATCTCAATTCTGCTTTACTTTATTTTAAAGATCCAGCTTCACTTACTATAATTATCTCTTCTGAGTTCTTGAATTTTCCTGCAAATTTTGCAGCTTCTAAAAACAGCCATTGTGAGCCCCACCGTGGTGTTAGCTGCTAGAATCGTGACTCGAATTCCCACTTACACTCCGGCCGTCCACAGCATTAGGGTCAAAGATTTGTAATAACATAAAAAACGGTGAATCCAATCCGTACAAAACCTAGCCGCTCCATATTTCACCGCGGCGATCCATTGTCCATTCTGTTCGAAACCGCAAAGCTGTTGCAGAGGAATGTGAACCCAGTAATGATACAGACAAAGCTCTTAATGATTTAGATGGAGGAGGTGATTACCTGAAGCATGACCAACGTTTCATTAAAGTTGATGGACAATCAACGGCCGCTTTGGCATCATTGTCTGGAGTCAATGATACTTTAGGCGATGGCGCTAATAAGTTGCTAATGTTGGCAATAGAGAGAGCAAGAATTGGGTAATCTGGAAGTTTAAGGTTGTAATGGCTGTAATTGGTCAAATATTTACAACGCATCTCTTTAATTCGGTAGACATGTCAAAAATAAAAGATGTAAGACTAGTATTTGGCATATACTAGGTAACAAGTGTAGCTCCGCAATCATTTTTGAACGCGGCACGCGATGAGTGTATGAAATACTCAAGTTATCGCTTGATAAATGAAATAGTAACATTTCTACATTATTCGCTTCTTTAGGTTACACGTTCGCTTCATTTTATTAGAGCATACCTATCATAAGTCACAAATTAATCAAATAACGCACACGCATGACTGTTTCAGCTTAAAGCGATCGTTAATATTAAATTACAAGCTTCGATTTTTGATGTAGGCGTATAATAAACGACTTTTATTGTTATTTTAACGTCCTATTAAAGACAAGCATATAAAACAAGTATACGCAATAAAAAACCAAGTGTCGAGTAAGTGAAGACCCTGACACACTACCCGATGACATCATGAATTCTTTAGCCTCCGAGAGTACACCCACGTATCAACTTAAAGACAACATCCAGCGAATTAAAACAACTGCTTTATTACTCAACGTATAAGCATCAAAATTGAATACGATAAACTTGTATAGCTGCATTATAAAGTTGGTTTTAAGTAGCTTTAGGCCGTTAAGTAATTCTTATCAAAATAGAATCATAGGGAATATTGGTGTCCAAAAATGGTTGGTCTTAGTTCATATTAAGGGCAGTTGTGTCGCAAGCTCTGATGTAACTGGCACGAACCAATTAGCATTTTCGTAACGCAGATGTATGGCTTTAACTTGTAACATCTTTGTGTTGTCCTTTTGTTTAGTTATTTCGCTATTCTCGATCTTCTGCTTAAATAAATTAGGCATTTCTTAAAAGTAATACGTGTAGCTTATGCAAAATTCTTTAATGGTTTTGATGAGGTTAGATAAAAGGTAGATAAAGCAAACTTGCATCATTCTAACATTTGTAGTAATGGTAGATAGTACGTTAAAAAATCTAAAACGTTAATGTTGTAGTTTAACCACAAAAACAAAAACGAAGCGCTGACGATACATGTGACATTGGTAAATCACCGTGACCAGTCAAAAGTCAATGACAAAAAAACAGAATCACACATTACCAAGCACATAGACAGTGAAAGTCATATCGGTATGTGTGCTCTGACACACGAGTCATGGACTGATTCCCCTGCCCATGGCGTTTACTCTAATAATGATACTTTCATTTGATCCGATCATTCGAAACTAGTTTCACAGAGACCAGTGCATATAGGTCCAGACTGGAATAACTGGATGTAGTAGGTTCTAAAGTCAAGACAGTTTTATTCAATTAACGATTCTCTATCACTATTATAAGTAGCTAGTAAATATTCTGTATTCTCTGCTGTATTTGTATTACCCATTACAGATAGAATGTCTTCGTGAGTCAAATGTGTTCAAATGCTGGCTACCTTTTAAAATTTTCCATTCGACGGAAGATTTAACCGGCGAGTTTAAGTTGTTCCGTAGTTTTAGGGTGTGCATTCTCAATTAGGTACCTTAACCGTGTCGCTTATCTGGGTTTGCTCGCTTGATCGACCGATCGACAATAAGGCGTTTTTAAGAGATTAATACTTCTCTGAAATCAGACTAGATACTTAACGCTAAACTTTCAAACTGTATGAAATTTACATAAGCAGTACCCTTACAATTACCGTAATCGCTAGCGAGTAGAATGCTCTGTCCCTCGCAGACCTCGCAATATTTTTATAGAGTGCGAGGGACAGAGCATTGGAATCGCTAGCGAGTACGGTAATCGTAACTCATGGTGAGGGTACAGCAGTCTGGCAGCTTACGTCAATCACATTTTCGATAACGTTAACGTTCTCGCAAAGCACCTTGTCTAGGGCCACTGAGTGGTTAGCCGTGTCTCTTTCAAATAGTTATCTTCTTTTGTTTCTTTACTTTCTTCACTTTACTTATTTTTTGATCGGCACTGATAAGTAATGGCACTCATGGAACGCAATTCCTATGTCTGTATTTTTGGCACCATGTTACCCTGATATCTTTTACTTGCATCGTACATTAGGTTCTTTTTAACTGCACATTAAGGTTGAGTATGCTCTGCCATCGACTAAAACTGTATAAACTCTCATATCTTTCCGGATTGTAACTTAACATTCTCAAGACATTTGGCAAATAAAACAATAAATATAACCGTTTTTATTCGGAACGCAGAATGTAATCTTCCCCACAGGTTCCTGTAACGCAACGGTACTGGGGCTGTCACGTGCGCAAGCGCCGACTTAAAAACATTTCGGGGATCCGCACCTCATTGATACAACATTCACAATAATTATGGATGAGATTGGTTTGGTTGAATCGATATAATCGGGTTGATTGTTTAATTTACATTTGACTTTTTGTAGGAAACTGGTTCTTAATAATAAAACTAGCTGTTCCCCTCAACTCCGTCCTCGTAAAAGTTGACTTTCGTTATTTCTTCGAGGCCGGATGAAAGTACTCTATGTCCGTTTTCGGGTTATAAACTATCTCTGTACTGAATTTCCCGATAGTTTAGGTGTTGAACCGTCAAGATGGAACAACCAAACAAACACACTTTTGCATTTATAGTAAGGACAAGAATAAGGATTTGGCAAAGACGTTTTGACCTTTTGTCTTCTTTAATTAGTATAAATCAAAGTGTCTGTCTGTGTCTGTCTGTTTGTCTGTATATCAACTAACTCCTCAAACAAGAAACGGATTTTCATGCGGTTTTCAGCATCAGTTAGATATTTTTTCACGGAAGGTTTTTATGATAACTAAATTCTGGTTTATGTACGCGTTACAGAAAATTTATAAACCGAATTGAAGCCAATAACAAAATTCAAACTTAATAGGCACTATTTGACTTTAACTTCTTTTAACAAAAAAATCTTGTACAGAACCAATACTATACGCAACGTGTGTTTCTCGGCGTATTTTTCGTTAAATAACCGTTGAAACTATCAACATTGTTTAGCATGCGCGCGAGTTGGTCATGCAAATTATAATGCCTTTTGTTCGGAGCTTTGGGCATTTTTGGCGAGAGGCAATGACTAAGAGTACAGTTGACCACATTTGCAGTTTCTTTGGGCCTGTTGTTTGATCAGTAGTTAAACTAATTGTTAAATTTAAAAAAGGAATCGAAAGTTTGTAGGAATCAAACAACAGGTGGGTTATTATGACATAACTATGCAGTTCATTTTACGGTGAGTGTAAGGGACAGAGCTATGGCAGTTATATAGCTCTGTCCTTTTCTCTCAGCGTAAACGGAATTGCATAACTATGTCATAATAACCCCCCAGGGCCTTAAAGTTCTTCTCGGCTGTAGTAATAAGTGTCTTATATCACCATACTAAGTTTCTGTTTTATTTGCTACACTTAAATTATAAAAAGAAACTATTTATATTTTTGTTTGGTTTGTTACCAATAAACTCGAAAACTAGTAAACTATGGGACCGGCTTTGAAAATTCTTTCACCGGTAGGATGCTATATTGTCACTTAGTTTTATTTATCTACACGGATGAAATCGCATGCAGAAACTGGTCTACACTAATGTTATAAAGAGGAAAGATTTGTATGTTTGTAACGAACAAACTCAATAAGTACAGGACCGATTTCAAAAATTCTTTCACCATTACATTGCTATATTATCCCAGAGTAACATAGGCTATGTTTTATTTTTTTTCACGGACGGAGTCGCGGCCAACATCTAGTTATACATATAATTGAAATGGCAATCGTTTGTAAGCGCATCAATTGAGAACGGCTAGACATAAAAAAACAGCAGCAGCACAGCACAGCAGTGTTCGCATTTTTGTGTTCCGGTTTGGGGATAAGACAGCCGGTGAAATGACTAGCATAGAGGCATTCCATCTTAGTCCTCTGGGTTGGCAACGCATTTGCAGTCTCAGGATTGCATTGCAGTCTTGTGAATGCGAATGTCTATGGATTACAGTGTCCACTTACCATCAGGTGGCCTGTGTGCTCGTTTGTCTACTCTATGCCATAAAACAAAACATATCTGCCCAATTTTATTAATATTAAGAATAGTCCTAGTAGGTTTAAGGATTAAAAAAAAGAATACCCTTAAAAAAAGATTCGACCTCACACAAGAATCTAGACTTGTATATGTAAATTCTCTAAATCATTATTGTACATCCAGTAAAGCAAGTTTCAAGTAAACTTATATATACAAAGGAATGCTCTAATACTTGGCAGGTTGTCAAGAAGTTTATTGAACTCTGTCAGAATCAGCTGATCGATTCGATTTGGCATTGACATCGAGTTCGTTCTCCGACCACTACAATAAAAGTATTATGTAATAAGTAACCATTACAACAATGCCTTAGAAATTGTTGGCTGGGCTTTGTGAAGGAAAAATACTCGTAGGTCAGATGTCAGATCAGTTAAAGCAAATACTACTGTCAGTTACAGTTAGTCCATATACATATACAAGCTGTTCTCGTGCCCACTTCGTTGGGCAATAAACCTTTTTTTGGGTTAATACCGACCCGCCCTCGCTTCGCATCGGTTTATGTGAGTATGATATATAGCCTATAGCCTTCCTCGATAAATGGGCTATCTAACACTGAACGAATTTTTCAAATCGGAGCAGTAGTTCCTGAGATTAAGATGTTGAAGCAAACAAACAAACAAACAAACAAAAAAACTCTTCAGCTTTATAATATTAGTATAGATTATAGATTTAACTACTGAAGCCGTATATTGAACTACTGAAACCTGATAAGTTCCAGAATATCTTTGACGACGTAGTCGGTAGTGACTCTGCCTACGAAGCTATCGGTCCGGCGTTCGATTCCCAGTATAAGCAAATATTTGTGTGTATACATACATACATTAAATCACGCCTGTTTCCCAGAGGGGTAGGCAGAGACCAATTCTTTCCATTTGCTACGATCTTGACAAATTTCTTTCGCTTCTTCCACATTCATACATCGAGTCATACACGCACGTCGGTATCGGGTACTTAAGATTCGGCCCTTTACCAGTATTTCTCCGATTTGACTCGAAAAAGTACGCCTAGGGCGGCCCCTTCCGACCCGTCCACTCACTTTCTATGTATTTAAGTATTTATTTCTCCATGAAAGTACCGGTACTAGTACCCATAGTTTATAAGCCTAGAGGTTAGTTTAGAACGAGGGCAATTTGTGTGAGATCCCCTGACATTTATTTATTTATCTAGTTGTTTATGCCTGTCTGTTTCATTTTATGGAACATGGCTTGATTTCCTGTGCATGAAATGGGCGTTGTTTCCAATCGTAAAATTTTACTTTAATAATCAACTGGTGATCAAATTTAATTTTAAACAAGCTTTTGATGTTAGATATTGTACTGTAATAAATAAACTATATCCAGCAAAGGCGATATAATAATACTAGAAATATGGACCCTAGACAAGTAGCCTTACCATGAGTTACGATTGCCGTTCTCACTAGCGAGTCAAATGCTCTGTCCCTCGCGCTCTATAAGAATACTGCGAGGTTTCGAGGGATAGGGCATTCGAATCGCTACCGAGTACGGTAATTGTAATAGTAGGGTAGAGATGCTTAGCTGTAATCCATTTTCGATGACGATAACATTCACGTTTTGCATTCTTGTCTTCTATCTTTAACCGCATAGATAGAATACGCTTTAAAAAATATGGAATTTCTTTGGTCATTAGCCAAACTGTAAAAAGATAGGTGTGAGTAGTAATTGAAATTTAATTTCTCTAAATTACTGCTATTACCTCCGAAGCAGGCTCCTGTATGATTGGTCCAATCAAAATGATTGATTGGCTCGTAATTACATAGATGGATCCTAGTTTATGATCGTGAATGATTATGTTTTTTGAATTCCATAAAGTGATAGAGAGATCTGTTTAAATTCTCCCTTTCAAATGTCTAAAAGTTCTGGGACAAACAAACGGAAGCCTATGTATATACATTAATTTATATAATATTGTGTCAAAAAATCAGTAGCTTGTGTTCGTTGTTTCGTTTGCTCGATTTTTTTTTAACTGCCGAGAGTATTTTCAGTTGCCTGAATTGACAAAAGTTAGAATTCCTTCTTCTCGTTTCTTCTTCAATCTTCCTAGTTCTTTAAATACCATCGCATTAGATGTCAGTTTATCTAATAAATTAATTAAATTGTTTTAATCATCAATATCTTCAAGATTGTAGAGCACATCGCCTTTACCAACTCTAGTTTAATTTAGTACCCTCCTATTAAGAATCCAGCGGGTTGCTTCCTCATAGTTTCTAGCTATTATTGGCTGCGCAGCGACTAGACTGAGATCTAGGATCGTAATTCATATGTGTCAGGGGTGATTCTGGCTTGGCTAGCTGGGTCAATTTGTGGTTGAATATGAAGTTAATATGGAAACTTGGAATGAGGGGTCAGATTAAAGGTTGATGCGGTGTTAATCAAGTCTTAACACGTTCAGGGCCTGTCGACGACGTTTATATGCATTTATGACACACAGTGCGTGTCATGGGCGGTTGTAGGCTCGGCGGCTTCGCTGCCAGGGTACTTGAATTTCATCCAAATTAGACCCCATATTCAGCTTTTGGCATTGGATAGGTTAAGTATGAATGTTCCATCAAGGAATAACTGTTGACCCGCCATATGAACAGTTGTGTATATGAGTACCTACAGTTTTTTTTATAGATCGAATACATTCATCAAGCAGTTAATGCAAGTTAAGCTCTATTATTTTTACTTCAAATAAAAACGTACGGGAGTGAAAATAGCATTACAGGTATTGTAATGTTATTAAGTAGAATTAACTAGATCATTGAACATGTCCATCTATATATACTTATAATAAAAAGAGTTAAGGTCTCGACAGGTCAACAGAAAATATTTATTTGCGTCCTGATATTATGTTCATTTTTTTACATTACACACAAAAAAAAACATGTGATTTGGGAGATAAGACCTTTACTTTTGTTAAATTTTGTTTTTTTTTTAAAATGAAAAGTATTCTTATTGAATCGGATTGTATGAGTAAATGTCAGGTGCTCGTGCTGGCAGTCCTTTTTTTAATTTAAAAATTGGCGTGTGAAATATCAAAGTCACAAACATTTCTCATCGCTAAAATAAGTTCGTGACAAAAGTAATGTTTATCTTATTTTGTTAATTGCAATTCAAAGTATGGGGACAAATACTAATACAGCGTCGAGCACTCGTATGTTTATCTTAACTATTGTTCGTATTCTTAATTGCAGAGAGTCATTTCTGCAAACACTTATCTAGAAAATTTATCCAAAATAAAAAACACTTCTAAGTGAGAGTGGCATGCATGTCACTCTCACTTAGAAGTGTTTTTTTATTTTGGATAAATTTTCTAGATAAGTGTGAGCATTAGCATCCGACCCTTAGTCTTAAATTGTTTGAATCAATGCAATGTACAGTAACTTTTTCAAAGCATTCCATTAAGGTTTTACCGCCATCGGCCATTTTGATTAAACGCTCTGAATGACAGATGCCAGAAGTGACGTTTGACACTTGAGGACATTTGAAGTTTTTTTTTTTTTTATGGCATAGAGATGACAGACGAGCACACAGGCCACCTGATGGTAAGCGGAAACTGTGACCCATAGACATTCGCATTCACAAGACTGCAGAGCAATCCTAAGACTGCAAATGCGTTGCCAACCCTGAGGACTAAGATGGAATGCCTCTATGCTAGTCATCAAAAAGAAGAAGAAAAAAAAAAAAAAAAGAAGAAAAAGAAGAAGAAGTGTCAAAAAAATCCATAGATATCGGCCATTTTGTTTCAAACATGCGCTTCTTGGGCCGCAAGTACATGTAGAGATATTGTACATTAGAATGAACATTGGGCGTTTAGATCTAATAGCATAATTTTAGCTTGGGCCTTACGAGGTGAAGGAATTAAGTCTACAAACCGACTTAAGTCGCAGGTGTCATCGCCAAAACAGCTCAGTCTAAGCGAATTTTTCAAGAGTAGGTACCTATCAACTTTTAACAACAAAAAATAGCAGATACTAATGACTGCATCTAAACATAAATAGTTAATAACTATCATTCCGACAATTATAACACCAAGCGTCACGCCAAACAGTCATCATATTAAAGCGATCGAATTACGAACCAACTGTTTTTTGGCGCATTCTTTGAGCCGTGGGAAAATGCCACCACTGTCTGAAACGTATCGACTTCTTGTTACTATGTTAATGTCAGAAATTAGCTAACAATCTGAGTACGAGTATATTACTAATTTGTATCTACGACTCCGTTTTTCGGGATAGATGTTCATTAATTTAAAATATTTATAAGCTCTCCATTTCAAATGTCATCCAAAGCCGTTTCAGCGTGTGAAGTGAACGAACATCGCAACGTAAAACTGGGTGAGGGGTTAAGGGGTGAGTATGGAGGGACACAACCTAAAATGAAGCATATATCTGTAATTATCAGACTGAAATTATTTCCAATAGACGTGACGTTATTGTCTATTTAATACGCGTTCTTATTTGTAACAAGTTATGAATTATTTTAGGTTTTGTTGTGTCCTTACTCACCCCTTAATCGATACTCACCCCGTTTTACGGTATTTATAATTTTAGTGTGATTTCGAATTAAAAACTTATTTATTTCGGTAAACACCATTCTAACCTAAAATCACTTGGTTTGGGATGTGTCAACGTCAGCACCCTCTATTATTTTGTTGCTCTCATTTGTTTGAGCTTCTGCTAAAAGATGGCGCTTTTGTATATCGCGTATGTTAAGTATTGTTTTTATTATACCTCTACAAACGCATTAAAGCTAAAATACTTTTCCTACTCCTGTACTTTTATCTGTCATTTATATAGTCACGAACACTAATATAAGAACATACATAATATGTCCGCAGAATAATCCAGAGAAAAGTCTATCTTGTCTATGCCCCAAAACAGCACATGTGCGTTTTTGAGATAAAACGATACGGCCAGCTGCCAAAGCTTAGCGTTGCACAATCGATTTAATCATATTTTAACGATTGTGAAATAGGGACTATAAATCACCTAATGTTTTGAGAAATGATTTCAGTTACCTGATTGGTCGATTTTAAAATAGCTGTATTCTGGTTGGTTGATACGAAATACAAAGTTTTTTTAAAAGATTTAAATTAGTTAAAGAGAAACACGTACCTAAAAGAACCTATCGTTCCGTTTGACAGTCGATGTGTATGGTAATTGGTGGATTTAATTTGGTGAAGTATTCTGATTGGTCAAATTAAAATGTTTTGGAATTGTAAATAATTATATTTTCCATTCCGTCAATTTAAAAACAAAGTAAACCATAGACACATATTTTCGCCTTCGGCTCACATCGTAACACACGCCACTCATATTTTTTTACCTCTCTTATACAACTATTGCATAAACTACTATTAAGTATAAGAGTAAGTATTGCATTTAATAACGTAAAAACGAAACCGAAAGCATTATATCATAAAAACTTGTTAATCTTTAATTAACATTCGGTAACTTAGTTTCCTTCTGTATCTTAATTTGTCTAATCATTACTATCCAACGTATTTTAAAACTTATTCGCGTTATATAAGGTTTATTCTAGTTAATAATCGTGTGACGCCGATATTGGCCTGTTAGCAATGGTAGCTTAACAATTGTTTTTGTCTTGGCACGTGAGGAGATTAGATCTTTAATAAAGATCTGGCTTTGTTTAGTTCATTTGTATGGTAATAGAGAAACGAAGAAATCTCAATTTTGTTGAGACTGTTTTTAGAAACTTTCTTGAGTTCTTTTACTTTCCTGTTCTGATCTTGTAGGAAAGTACTTTGGGTTTAACGTTAAGATAATAACAATTATAATTTTATTAAAGCTAAAGAAAGACACTTTTACCATTTAAGGAAGTTAAGTAAACTATGTGGGTAAATTGTGTCAACCAGTAACCGCACAAAACCGACTTTTACAGTAAAGCATTTTTGAAAAACTAATATTGTACCATCTTATTTGATCTACCTAACGTCTTGTAATAGGCACCACAGATTACCAGTAGTCATTCTGACAACCCAAGAGGGACACACTATTTTTTAAAATGAGAAACTTATATACGTCTTTTATTCTATCAGATAATTCCGCCTTTTTAAATCCGACTATCAGTCTGTGGAGTATGGAATCAAGACGCAACCCTTACTGGGGAATAGAATTTCCTCCACCCATCGGTTTTTCATCCTGAACCAACTTCTCTAACCATCCACTTCCTCCCTCAGATATCCGACATCGTGGTGGGCCAGGAGCCCAACGTGACCGCACGCGAAGCCCTGCTCAGCTGGGCGCGGCGCTCCACGGCCAAGTATCCTGGCGTCAGGGTCACGGACTTCACGTCTTCTTGGAGGGACGGACTGGCCTTCAACGCGCTTATACATAGGAACCGGCCTGATCTGATAGACTGGCGTAATATCAGGTGAGAACTCAATATTTTTAATGTCTATGTTTACCATTGGATGGTCTGTGTGTTCTTTTGCCTCTATTTGTGATGAACAATCCATAAACGAAACTATACGAAGTTCTACGAAGAAAGTTTTATCGCTTCATTCTGATATACTTTGATAGTCAGGTAAGGCATCCTTAGACATGAGTGTTTCTTACTTTTTTTTCTTTACTAGATACATCGATAAGTGACCCGATCACTTATCGACGTATCCTTAGTTTCGTAAAATAGGTCCTGACTGAACCCAATGGTATTTTAATGCAAATGGTGAATTACATTTAATGAACATTAATTAGGAATTAATTATTCTTCTACCGTCGGCCATGTTATTATAGGCCGTTTTACAGCCCTAATTAAAACTACTTCGTACCGTGTGAAAATAATCATTAACAACACATTCAAATGCGAAATAACGTTTTATTGAGCGATCTTAACGATAATGTTTATTGGATAAATTATTATGTTTTATGTTTAATATTACTTTTGCAATAAAATTTGATTGAAATGTGGATGCCAGTGTCGTTATGACGATCCTAGAAATTTATTTAACTGTGCAATGTTCTAAAGAAGATGTACTGTGATGTGTTTGTGTTCATAGAAATAGAAGTCGTTCTTGTATTTTTTTTAATATCAGTATAATAACAGTGAAATTCGCACACGCTTCCTTAAATAGCTTCTTGTTTTTAGTTACTTATAGTGACAGTTGTTGTTATTTTTTAATTTTGACTTCTTTAGAGGTGAAATCTTGGCAAGGGACTCAGGACACGGCACAAGCTAAAGAAAAAACACGGAACAAACAAGCGTCATCAAATATATTTTTATTTCCTCTATTTCCTGTGTCATTGAATAATTTAGATGTTCTATAACATTATCCTTTGTGCGCAGGTCAAGGCAGGTTCGCGAGCGTTTGGAGACAGCCTTCCACGTGGTCGAGAAAGAGTATGGCGTCACCAGGCTACTGGACCCCGAAGGTAAGTTCAAAACGAATCCTCTTCTTCTTATTAGCGTGTCGACGTCGTGTTAAATGTGAGCAGACATATATTCTGCCACGCAAACGGCATTGTCAGTGGCGTCATATAGGTCCTGCTGCGTGCAGATGTCGGGGCACTGGCTAAGGACGGATTAATGTCCATATAAATAACCTAATGCTTCTTTAGTAAGTATAAAAATCCCGTTGTACCATCATCGTGAACTTTTATTCTTAAGCTACTATATTACATTACATCAAAATTATATCAGAATTATCACTAGAGTTTTGGGGACAAGGTTCTGTATTGACTTAGCAATTATCGTGACCGATGTTTGTATGGCAGGAAAACATTCATTACCTATTGGATCTAGACTTCTAAAGACCGCCACAATAACATACGTTGACCTTGTTTTCTAACTTGCAGTTGATCAAGTGGGTTACCATGACATCTTGCAGATCAGAGATGACTTGTAAATTATAAATGCTAATTTATTTAACCAATAAAAAATGTGAAAGAACTTAGTATCAATACAGATCCTAATGCAGCTTTCTAGCATATTCTCACTTATAACCTGACATTTTGAGCTGCCTGTGTAGTTGTAGGCATTCATCTGACCAGAAGAATCCTAACTGGGAATTCCCACCCCTTTCTTTGAATGCTCTTCCCACGCCACAGCGCGGGGTCACCTATTGACGCGTCAGTCTCTCAGGGCATCGTCCTGGGACACGTCTTGTATGTTGTGCCAACAATTATCTTGTCTCGCGCGATGATTAAGCATAAATCGGTGTGATAGGCTGATCAACATGTTACTAGGGTTTATGAAGATGTTAAATATGTGTTTTAATACATTTTACTATAAAAAGATCGTCAATAGGTACAAATATTTTGAGAATATCAAATAAATTTATATATCTTCTTCTTATTAAAATTAGCGCGCTCGTTAGGGTATTCGTTGGTTTATGTGGTTTTGCTGTATATCGAGAATGAAGATAGAGATCCCTTATTTGTACAATTAAGTGTTTAGACCCAGCAATTTTTAGCTTAATTTTAGTTTTTTAATTTATTTTATTTTATGAATAGAATACGATTATGCGATAAATACGGCTGCAAGTAAATTAAGTTTCATTAAAATTGAAAAGCACGTCCTTATCATAATATTCCCATCCATTTCCTGGGCACTTCCACCTGTCCCACCTTCTCCACGTATTGTAACGGTTCCGCATCGACTGAGCTGCATCGATTATCGATTATGCTAAACGATCGAATGATTGTGTCACGGCCGAGTGCATTTCGGAAGTGAAGTTATCAAAAGCCTGTAAAAACTTAACACCGATTTTGTTATTTGAAATTTTAATTGCGATTATATGTTTTTTTTTTCGTATCCGGTTTTTAATCCCGGTTGTTATTAGCGCGTCACACATAGACAGCTTTGTAATTATTTTGTATATATTTACTCACTTTTAACCCCTCCAAGCAAAAGAGGTATTAGGGGGGTATTGAAGGTATAAGAAAGCTCAGTTGGATCGAAATATCAGCTCTCAAAGAAGAGGTCGCAATTATATCGGGGATTTTTATTTATCTAAATATATTATACCTGGGCTAAACTTTTCCATCACTTAAAATAGTATCTAGTAAATTGATGTGTGTTCCTCAATCTACGAAAGATAGGGTAAAGTCACCAGTGTCAACTAGATCCCTGTAGTCGGCCTCTGCTTACATACATACATACATTAAATCACGCCTGTTTCCCAGAGGGGTAGGCAGAGACCACTTCTTTCCACTTGCTACGATCTTGACAAATTTCTTTCGCTTCTTCCACATTCATACATCGAGTCATGCACGCACGTCGGTTTCGGGTACTTAAGATTCGGCCCTTTTCCAGTATTTCACCGATTTGACTCGAAAAAGTGCTCCTAGGGCGGCCCCTTCCGACCCGTCCACTCACTATCGATCTGTATATCTCTTTCGTCAATCTTCTTTCATCCATCTTTTCCAAATGACCGAACCATCGAAGCATGCCCTTTTCAATCTTAGTCAATACATCTTCTTTTACCTCCTCTGCTTATACTTTGTATAAGTGGGAAGAGTACGAAAGATATATTTCCCACTCTTCGCACTCATATAAGGTCGACTACTGGTCTCTGACTGACCACCATATGATGAGCTCGAAAAAATATTACAATAAATAAAATATTTGGTTACTTTTCTTGTAAAATGCTTTTTAATTGTAATTTTTAATATTTAATAAACCAAAGAAGTAATAAACATATGTAAGTAAATATAGAACATAAAGTACCATTCACACGCAAGCAAAGTAAACAGTAAAGCTTCCTCACAAAGTGCAATAAACATTTTATCATTCTCAACGCTTTAAAACAATGAAAAGAGCATTTCAAACAATTTCAAGTCATTCAGCCATTTGAATTCAGGGTTGGTACGTGTCCTGGTTTATAATATATCCGATCCCTGAGTGAAGTGTCAATAAAGTGACGTTTTGACGGTTATCCCCGCTGTGACATTTTGCTGCATGGAATCGGTCTGTAAATCGATGAGACTATACACGTGACATTCTGTAAATAATGACTGCAGAATTCAAAGAATTTGTATAAGATTGACGTAAGCTCCAGTGTGTGAGCGATATCAATTCGTACATACATTTTACCCTTTTGAGGACCTAAAAGATGCATCAACATCAACGCATCTGCGATTCCTCTTCTATGACCCTATACAAGACGCACTGCGAGATCGTTATCGTTATCCAAAATGTATAGGATTGACGTAAACTGACGGAAGCGCTTATGTCAGTTCTATACACTTTGACAGTTTTGGAAAATCGTTTACGATAGCGTTAAGCATCTTGTCTAGAGCCTCGATGTTGTGTTTATGGGTGGCGATGATCATCTCTATATAGTCGTTAGGTTTCGTAAAATGGAATACTCCGTTTAGCTTACAACGGTGACTTCAAGAGGTTAACTCCTGGTGTAAACACTTTGAAGTCACCGTTGTATGCTAAATGGAATCCGCACGGGGCCCATTCCACACTGGAAGGTGCTACATACTTTGTTGTCGTTAGTATAGCTGTATTTTTGCAATATACTTATAAATTCCGAAACATTATGATTTAACCTTTACGAGAACTCCACAAGCAAAAGAGCCAGTTTTCTGTGTTACATTTAATACCTATTACTCCTTAAAATAACACATTTTTTAACGAGTTGTATATTAGTCATCATTATGATTCACTTAAGAACAATGCTCTTGTCGATGGAGTAATTTCCATTCTTCCCTATTCCGAACCTTATCTTTCACACTAATACGACAGGACGCCAACTTTTTCTTTTAAATTAGTCTAGGTATGTTATTTTAGGTTAATAATATTGTTATTATTTGTGGCAACCCTGCGGTCGTCAGGCTGTGCCCGTGAGACCGGCGCAGGAGTTTACGAGGCATTGTTCACGGTTGGCTCACTGCGTGACGTCATCCGCAAAAAGTATCACTAGCTCCTCTTGCAACGCCCTAAGTTTCGCCATTGAAGTAACTTTAATTAGACTCTACGTACGGCATTTTTAGGGTAGATTTCGAATAAGACGTAACATGGATATAGACGTTTTTTAAACAAAGTGATGAAGTGCTGAGTGGTGTGGTTCTAAAGTAAAAGCTGATTATATGTTGAGTTGTGTTTGATATGATTTATGTGTGAAATTATTAATTGGAAGTTGATAAGACGTATTCATTAAAGTATTAATGTTCAGGTAGATTGTGATCTCAGACATTCGTCAGACCGTTGAAGTTTTTACCTTCATTATGTAGTGATACTCTTTCGTCTTGAGAGATCATATGGTGAATTGATGCAACGTTCTTTACTTCTCTATCTATCTTACCCTATTCATTATATCTTTCCAATTCCAGACGTCGACACACACGAAATAGACGAGAAGTCCCTCATCACGTACATCTCATCGCTGTACGAGACGTTCCCCGAGCCGGCGGCGGTGCACCCTCTGTTCGACGCGGAGTCCCAGCGCCGCGCCGCCGGCTACACCGAGCAGGCCGCCGCGCACCGCGCCTGGCTGCACGAGAACATTGCACTGCTGCAGGTGAGGAGGAAGATATGTGGTTACCATTTGCATGATCTTGCCCGAAGCATTCGACATTCCTGATTCAAATGGCTGAGCAGAGCGAACACGTCTGGTCAGCATGTATTGGCTACACGAGAGCATAGTGTTGCTGCAAGTAAGGGTGTGCTTGGATGAATTAGTAGCTGTGAAAGACCAGGAGTTGCTGCTTGTCCAAGAAGGTTCACTATTGGCTGCTCCAGAACGGCGCGCTGTTGAGGGACGATGTGGTTACCTGCTAGGTACCATTGGATATTCCTTATTCATGTGGTACAATAGTAAGAACTAGTAAAAAGGTATCCCAACCCCTACAGGACTAATCTATTAAAATATTCATTAGAGTTTCTGATTTTTTTCCGAAATTTAATAAAGCGTTCCATTGCAAATGCCGAAAAGTAAATTGATGAAGTATTCATTTCAGAGCGCATTTTCAATACTGCAGTTTTACGGTGCAGCTGTTAATCTCGAAGACTTATGACTTCTGTTTTTTTCCCCAGGACCGTGCTTTCCCGTCAACTTTGATCGAGATGAAGAAGCTGCTCAGCGAGAGCACGCGGTTCCGCAGCGAGGAGGTGCCCGCCAGGCAGCGGGAGAAGCAGAAACTCTTCCACCAGTACCGCGAGCTGGAGGTCAGTTCCTCATCTACTGCCACAAATTAACTGTTGTATGTCTACTGGTGTAGATCATATCAAACTTAGCTAGAAGACGATTCTTAAATCCTCATGGCTTTGCTTAGTGAAAGTCATCCAGGTTATACCAGAAATAAAAAATGTGTAAGATTTAATCTACGTCATAATAATAACAAAAAGAGTAGCATTGAACGGATCGTAGTGAAGATCTTTGGGGATCTTTATCCTGCAGTGAACTGAATCAAGCGATCCCACAACATAATAAACCGTAATAAGAAACTGATCTTGAGTAAATTGCCCGTTTTAACGCGCGTAAGAGTTAATAGTTCAGACGTACCTTACCACTTTTAAGACTCACGAATTTAGGCTACCTGATGGTAAGTGGAATCTGAGTCTCATAAACATTTCAATCCTCAAAAGTACTATAAGACTGTAATCCTAAGACTGAAAATGTGTTGCCTACGCTGAGGACTAAGATGGAAACCTGAACCCTGCACAAGATCACCACCACCGAAACACCAAAAACATGAACATCCCACTCAACAACAATGGAATCACAGTATCAAGGAAGCTCATCAAATCAGATATACAATGATTAACATCAGTGCTTACTCCTAATTTCTCCAATTGCAGAAATACTTCGAGTCTGTGGGTGAGTGCGACATAGAGCCGACACTGCGGCCCGAGGCCCTGGAACAGGCGTGGGCGCGGCTGCTGCTGGCCCAACAGGAGCGCGAGCGCGACCTGGCCGACGAGATCCGCCGGCTGGAGCGCCTGCAGCGGCTCGCGGAGAAGTTGCACCGGTGAGGACTTGTTCCTTATTCCTCTTTCAAACCTGATTAAACAAGGGTGTCGATTCTGTGCCAATATACATAGGAAGGTTTTCCCCATACAATTGCCTACAGATATGACTCTTCAATTGTTGTTCGTAAGTCGTTAAGTTTTGTATGGACTTGTCAGCACTTCCCATATAAAGAACTAGCCACCCGCCCTCGCTTCGCTTCGGTTTAGATTTTTCATACAAAAGGATTTTTCCGCTAATTCCCGTTCCCGTGGGAATTTCGAGAATTCCTTTCTTAGTGCACCTCTACGGTACCTAAGCTACGTCCCTTCCAAATTTCAAGTGCCTACGTTTAGCCGTTTAGGCTGTGCGTTGATATGTCAGTCAGTCAGTCAGTTTCTCCTTTTGTACGAGTATATTTGGATAAGGTCCGATTATAGCAGAGTAGTCTAGACTTTAGTTAATGATCTTGAGAAAATTGGTCAAGTACGTTTTGATTGGTCGTCAAATTCGGTATGTAATAAACGCAATTGTTTCTAATTATGTAACCACCTAAGTATGTATGTGGAGCGACCGTGAAGCAGCGTTATCTTAAAGCGATTCGGTCGTTCAACATTTAGTTGATCTAGTAAAATCGGAAACGAATTGCTTATACGCTCGCTAATCGGACCGAATGGACGGTCGCTTCAAAATGTTGTAAAAAAAAAAAAAAAAATAGACGCGACTAACTGAGTTGTTAGTGACCCTGCCCATGCAGCTAGCAATCCAGGGTTTAATTCCCAGTAATAAATAAATACTTGAGTGACGAGCGCGAATATTTATTCCTTAATTTCGGGGACGTTTTCTATATACACACATCAAAAATGTCTAGGGATAAGAAATATTCCTACATTATGTTGCAATGTATCCACAACGTGTATGAATGTAAGTATGTTTCTCTTCGTCTAGTACTTACAGTACAGTCAACAATTGTCGACGCGCTGGCCTAGTTGGTAGTGACCCTGCCTACGAAGCTAGCGGTCCTGGGTTCAAATCCCGGTAAGGGCAGATATTTGTGTGATGAGCGCGAATATTTGTTCCTGAGTCATGGATGTTTTCTATATATTTCTCTATATAAGTATTTAAATCGTTGTCTAGTACCCATAATACAAGCCTTGAGCTTAGTTTGGGACTAGGTCAATTGGTGTGACATGATGATGATGATGATGAGTGGGGACGAGGCCGAGGCAGACGGGCGGTCGAGTGGCTCTCCAGTCATTCCGCCCTGTTCCCCTTGGTCAGGCCTCAGGTTATTGGCCCGGCGGCGCTCCCATCCAGCACTGATTCCATCTCATCATTGGTGTGACATTGTCCCCTGATATTTATTTATTTATTTATTTTATTTTAATTAACTATGGAGCCACCGTAGTACCCTTAAAATCGCCTCCTAACATGTATTTAACCTTCCAGAGACATAAAACAAACCGAATCCGGCCTGGACTCCGTAGAACGTCACATCGAGAGTGAGATCCGGCGCGTCGAGCGTGGGGTACACCCCGCGGAGGCCAAGCAGGCCGCCGAACAGATTGAGCAACAACTACGGTCTATGGAGCACGACATACACGAGATGTTCCAGGACGCGCATGCGCTGAAGGAAGGACGATATGCGCAGGCTTCGGAGCTGCAAAGGCGGTGAGTGGCATGAAGATAGCAAACTAGTGTAGTGGCACAATGTTCCAGCTGTTGCAAAACTTTTTATAATCTGCCTTGAGTCCATAGACTATGAGCCGAAGTGTTTGAAGATAATGACATTCGCGAGTGTGCGCTCCAGCAAGGACAGTCACTAATTTCTTGAACCGGACTTAGAAGTGAGAGTTCAACTCTTGGATGTCTTTTTAGTCATCGTTGATGTAAGAGCCAAAACATTCTGATAGTGCTCCATGTCTTTCGTATACTTTGCTGAAGGATGACCGTCTCAAATGGAGCAACGATAAGCTGCACGGGTATTCAGTGCGTCTCTATCGTTACTGACTAGATAGAAAGGGGGACAAAGATGTCGCGGGCAACTTAAATCTGCTGTATGCGTATAAGGAGCGTATTAACTAAACGTTACTTTACTGAGATGCTAGACTTAGATAATAGTTTGCCATGACTTGCCATTTGCTTAACAAATGGTTTTTTGCTAGGATCATTGCAGTCTCATTATTTATCTCTTTCTACGCTATTATTAATTCCACATGGTAGTGGCGTGAGCTTAAATTCTGAAGTCTCATTATATAAATTATTTCCGCTTGATAGTATCTATGTATTCAAACTCTTTATTGTATATAAACAATTACAAGACATATTTGAATTGATACGAAGCTGCACACTTTTGTATTTTGTCGGTTTGACGCCTTTAAAGTGACAAAGTACAAAGGGTGCAGTTACTTATACGATGGACCTTAAAAAGAGCGAACTTATCCCGTAAGATCCCAGTTAACCTGAAGTGCAGACAATGCAAGGGGAAAATCTACGAATGTAACATATTCCTTACTAGCGACCCGCCCTCGCTTCGCTTCGGTTTATATGAGTTTTCTGTAACACCTGTGCATAAAATAATAAAAAAATTATACATATAAACCTTCCTCTTGAATCACTCTATCTATTAAAAAAAACCGCATCAAAATCCGTTGCGTAGTTTTAAAGATCTAAGCATACATAGGGACAGACAGCGGGAAGCGACTTTGTTTTATACTATGTAGTGACATCACTCGTATGTTCCCAGGGTCCAACAACTCCACGACCGCTGGCTGGCCGCGCGCCAAGCCTTCACTGGGCGGCTGTTGCCGCGCCTGTCCTCCGTGCGTCTACCAGTGCAGCAGACCACCGTGCGTCGTGAGACCCGCACTGTTCTGGAGACACGAGTCCATGACGCGGACCCTATGTTCCAGCAGCTGCATGAGGCTGCTAAATGGTGCAAGGAGAAGCTGGTAAGTTGAAGTTTTCTATTTGCATTATGGTATGGATAAAGTAAACAGGCACCCAATGGATATGAAATGCATCTTAAGAATGCTGTCTCAAGACTGCAAATGCGGAACCATGCCTGGGGATTAGGATGGTATAGCTCCATGCTAATAAATTAAACGACTGTCTTATACTCACTTACCGAAACAAGAGTGCAAAAACCTTTTACATTTAAAACGTTCGCTACGGTATCGGGTCGAATCAGATTTCCGACGTTAAGGTGTTGAGTATCTTTTGAAAAACTATCAAATAACAAGCCAGGAACATGTACTCGTTCTCTTCACACAAACTTTGTCCCGGAGATCTGGTTAAAAATTAAGGATGTGAAAGTGCATGGTTTGCTGTCAAGTGGAATTATGTATGAACTTCGCACTCGCATTTCGTAAAGTGCAAATAAAGCATTAGGGATTGAACTACCGCTACCTTCGGTCAATCATTCATGTGTGTCTGTTTCTCACGGCCTCATGTTGCAGCATGTATAATCTTGTTATTCACTTGTATAAACATCAAAGAAAAACTTCCCAATCTAACCAACAATCCATTCTCACAGAAAAAACTGCACGAATCCGACTACGGTTCTGACCTTCCCGGAGTCCAGCATGAGCTCGACAAGCATCAGCGGGAGCACAAGCAAATCGATCAGTTCCACAGCACCGTGGAGCAATGCGTGCACAGCCGCGCCAACTTCTCTGGTGAAGAACTGGCTCTCTACAGCCAGCACCTCAGCCAGCTGCAGAAGCTGTATGCTGAACTGCTATCTACCAGCACTAAACGGTTAGTTATCTGTGACCCGCAGACTTTGGTAGATTCCGAACATTCTGTAAAAAAAACGCCAGTTAAGTCTAAAAGTGAACACAAAATTTCAAAATACATACAGACAAAGCATATTTCAAGCATACTTTAGCTATTGTATGTTTATGAATAGGAGGCAAAAAAATATCGCTGTCGCCTGCAGCAAAAGTACACTTCCCATGTAACACGTATACACAACACCGGCTCGTAATGTACCCCCACTTCTTTACCGTCTATGACCCCGAGCCTCATTTTAGTCCCCTCTACAACAGGCAGGAGGATACCGCAGCCTTTATTCTGATCCTGTGCTCTAACACCCTCTCCCCCCACAGCATGTCGGACCTGGACGCGCTGCAGGACTTCCTCTCGTCGGCGACGGCGGAGCTGAACTGGCTCAACGAGAAGGAGCAGGTGGAACTGAGCCGCGACTGGGCCGACCCGCACATCAACCTGCCGGCGGTGCAGCACTACTATGAGGTACCTTGAGTTTATGTTGTCCTGGTACTTATCAGGAGTTAAATTTACTTTTTACCCAAGAAATAGATTACCAAGGGATATTCCACTTTCAATTTACTTCTGATTAACTTCGTAAGGCCATCCAGTTTGGAGCATACCCTTACTGGTTCTGTATTCCTGGTAATAGGAGGGCTCTCATCTGACATTACATTCACATTAACGTCTGATGTTGGCTTTGTTCTAGCCCATATTGCTTCTATGTGTATGTGTGATCCATGTCTCCATTAGGGGAAAAATCAAGGGGTGTTTTGATTCTTATTACAACTGCTCAATGGAAAAAAAGGTCAAAACCTAAGATTACTATGAGAACAAATTCTAAAATCGACGAAGTCTCTGGTTCCAATGTATTAGAAATTTTGGCATGGAAAATCACGTGTGAAACTAACCTTGCCTCACTTAAAAACAGTGGTTTGAACAGGGGATTTCTATTTTAAAGGGTTCAACTATGAATTGTACTTACACCGTTCAAATAGTTCTTCAGATGTTGTTGTATCATTTATTTCTAAAATTGTTTACTTACAAAATTCCGTTTCTTACCTTGCAAGCATTCCTTCGGAGATGATAGTGAGGTTTGTTCATTTTGTTCAATTATATTTCCTTCGCCTTTTCATTTACACGCTTCTTTATATTCAAACAAAAAAAATCTGGCAGTGGTTTTAAATACGGCTTTATTTTCCAGCAACTGATGTCGTCTTTAGAAAAGAGAGAGCTGCAATTCAGCAACGTGATAGACCGGGGGGAAGCGTTGATCGCGCAGCACCACCCGGCCACCAAAACCATCGAGTCTCACTTGCAGGTCAGTTGGGATTAGGGAATGGAAATAACCGGTTTTAACCGGTTATTTTCACACGAAAACGTCTAATTCCCTAGTTGGTATTTACACTCCAAATAGGACGGATAGATCCATGTCAAAAGTAGTTCATTTGCATTCTTGAAATTGGAAGATGAGAACTAAATCCTGGTGACAATTGCAAAGTCGACGAGTTTTTACATCCCCGGGCTCCATAGAAGCTACGCGATGTGCACTGAATCAGTCAAGCCAGCTTTGTTTACTTCCTGGACTTTTTCTAAATAGTATAAACTAGGGGCACCCGCAAATAATTAATTGGGTGGTACTTCGTGGATTGTAAACGTTATTATCATTGTTTATTTGTTAACAGGTGATGCAATCGCAATGGGCGTGGGTGCTGCAGTTGACCCTGTGTCTGGAGACCCACCTCAAACACACCACGCAGTACCACAACTTCTTCGAGGAGGTCAAAGAGGCCGAGAAGTGGATACAGAAGTGAGTAGTCACAGGACTTCAATCTTACAATATTGAGCAGTCAAATTACTAGCATAGAGGGGTAACCACCCAGTGATTTTGTGTAACCATTTTGAATTTTATTCAACAGTATTAAGCCAACAAAAGTATGGTAACAGAACAGATGGAAATAACGCGCATAGTGCACTTACTGTCAGATGGACTGTGTGTTCGTTTGCCTTCACCATGCTTTAAAAATAAGAGTTATTTTAAAAGAATTTCGTACCTTTTTAATGGACTTCTTTAGGCCTAAATTTTCTGTCTTTTACTTCCTCTTTTTTCTCCGACCCTCATAACCACAAATTCTTGCAGACGCGAAGAAGCCCTGAACTCCACGTTCTCCCAGTCGGAGTTCACCCTAGACCAGGGCGAGCGTCTCCTCAAGGGTATGCAGGAGCTCAGGGAGGAGCTCAACGCGCACGGAGGAGTAGTCTCCAGGCTGGTGGAAGAGGCTCAGACTGTCAGGCCTGTGAAGCAGCGCCGGGCTCCCATCACCAGGCCCATTCGCGCGGAGACTGTCTGCGCGTACAAACATGCCAATGTAAGTCGATGATAGTATTTTCTGGTAAATATTTAAAACTTCATTTATGTAGGGTTACAGATCTAGAGAACACGTCAATCACATGGATGAATTATGATAGTTATTTATGCAACAGTCACGTAATGAAGGCTCTTAAGATTCGAGTGTCGGAATTAGAACACGGAGAGTAGTCGAATGTTTTAATAAATGGTACGAGCATCTTAAGAGCATACCGTTGCACATGTACCATGGCAAACATGTTTTTTTTCAAAAAGCCCGAGTTAGAGGTTATGAAGGGTAACTTTTATAGTTATTTTAAATCAGTTCGTACGCCATGTTAAAAAAAATGGGACGTTTATTATATCCATAATAGAACTGTAATTACCAACGCCACACTCGTCACTGTTTTTACCATGACAACGTAATGGGCGGCATTCTGACTTTTATTACATACTAAGTTGATTGTTGTTCAGGTGGCGATCGAGAAAGGCTCAGCGGTGACGGTGGTGGACAACTCGGGCCGCTCCCGCTGGCTGGTGCGGCTCGGCGGCGCGGGCACCGAGGCGCAGCTGCCCGGCGCCGTGCTGGCGCTGCCGCCGCCCTGCGCGGACGCACAGGCTGCTGCTACCAGGCTGCGCAGCGCGTACGACCGGGTCAGTTCACATGTACCAAAATAAATACGTACACCGATGCAGTACAGACACACAACGCGCAGTACATACAAACATACTAGCGCAGTAAAGAAACGCCGAGTCAGTATAAACTCACACAAACGACGAGCGGTACATACACACATACCGGGTACTACACTCCACACGCATTAGGGGAACAACTCGAAAAAACTAAACCCCCTTGAAACAAAAGGGGCACTTTCTATTTTTTTAAATACTTTAAACATACTGTAACTAAATGAAATTGTATGCTACCGTATTAAACTAATATTATTTATATAAAATAAGTATCTTTCTTTATGAACAACCCTTTCTTTATTTTGTAGCATGACATCGTATGTAGTTTAGTATATTTATAGAAGAAAAAATCAAAATTGCTCCATTTTTTTGGAAGGGAGTTTATAATTGCTATCGTATTATCTACGTTAAGATAGCACTTTATTTACTTGACTTGAATTAAAAACCGTACAAAAACATGTCATTCGTCACACTATGTCAAAAGCAATAAGGTTTTGCAGAGTATAATAGAGCCCCAGGACAGTACAAACACCTGGTTTTTAAGATCAAATATTATCGTTAGCATCGATAGTGTTATTCTCAAAAGTATTCGTAAACATCTCAATATTTAATTCACAACAAAACACATTAAAATCACAATAATAAACACACTAAACGCTTTCTCTTAACTTGTGATCCATTAGACTCTCTGATAATTACCCCTAATTACATAACCAATATAAACATTTACCGAACTTTATTTACACATAAACTATCATCCATCAACAAAATGAACTCATTTGCTTTACCGCTCTAGCAATGCGTACTCTCCCTTTCCTCTTAATATTACCAATATTTTACATCTGTTCCCGGTTTTTAACAGTGTATCCGCCAAGTGTATTAAACTTGTATGGAATAGTGATGTTCATTTGTTTGTCGTGTGTGAAGGTGATCCAGCTATGGCAGAGGAAACAGCTGCGTATGCGACAGAACATGATCTTTGCGACCATCAAGGTGGTTAAAGGATGGGATTTCCCGCAGGTTAGTATGGTTATCACTGTACTGTTCAACTTAAAAAAAAAAGTAAATTTGGTACCTTCCGTGATTTATTTTTGAACGCTTACATGCGTTATCGGAAGGTTCATACTAAAAATGGGAAGAATTTTGGGAGTAGAAATTTAAAACTACCTGCAACGAAATAAAGTTCAATTAAATTTGCTCTAACATGTTATTTTCAATTTTGAAACAAAGAGAAATCTTGCCACAGTAGGTACATAATCAATGAAATTACATCGATTATGTACCTACTGTGGCACCATGGCTCTCACACGGTTAAAAAAACAGGGGACAATACTTTACTTAAAAAATAGGGATTTGAATTGTCACACCATTTGACATCGTCCCAAGTTAAGCTCTGGGCCTGTAATATGGGCAGACAACGATATAAATACTTATATACTTAGAGAAATACTTACTTGAATACATAGAAAACATCCAAGACTCAGGAACAAATATTCGCGGTCATCACACAAATATCTGCCCTTACCGGGATTTGACCCAAGCTTCATAGACAAATGCATGTTAGGTGACAGCTGAATGAAACCAACATATATTCCAGTTCGTGGCCATGGGCGCGGAGCAGCGGCAAGCCATCCGGCGCGCGCTCAACGAGGACGCGGAGAAGCTGCTGGCGGAGGGCGACCCCGCCGACCCGCAGCTGCGGCGCCTGCGCCGCGAGATCGACGAGGTCAACCGGCTCTTCGACGAGTTCGAGCGCCGCGCGCGCGCAGAAGGTAGGAAGGTTCTTGCTATAGGGCAATCGTATTTTTCTCAAAAATGACAGGAAAAGTTGACATTACTATCTATATATTGGGATGCGAAGTACATAGTTTACTGACAGATCTCAAATTAAAAAAAAAAAACATTGCGTGCTCGCTACACAAGCACGCAATGTTGCATACAAATTTCATTACTATCTAGTATCTACAAACATACATTAAATCACGCCTGTTTCCCAGAGGGGTAGGCTGAGACCACTTCTTTCCACTTGCTACGATCTTGACAAATTTCTTTCGCTTCTTCCACATTCATACATCGAGTCATGCACGCACGTCGGTTTCGGGTACTTAAGATTCGGCCCTTTTCCTTTTATGCAAGTCAAGTCAAGTCAAATCATTTAATGTCAAAAAACACAAGTCATTTACAACAATAGAAAAAAAACATAAAATAAAAATTCAAGATCACATTAAAAACAATAATAATAAAATGCTTTCTCAGTTAGAAACACTTTTACTGACATACACATCATAAGAATGTGCATTCTTAATGTCCAAGCTTTATCTAAATATATAAAAGGAGAAACTGACTGACTGACTGACATATCAACGCACAGCCTAAACGGCTAAACGTAGGCACTTGAAATTTGGAAGGGACGTAGCTTAGGTACCGTAGAGGTGCACTAAGAAAGGAATTCCCGAAATTCCCACGGGAACGGGAATTAGCGGGAAAATTATTAACTCAAAAAAAATGTTTTTCCCAACGAAGTGGACACGGGAACAGCTAGTTTATTATAAATTTGAACACGTACTGTATTATGTATCTTACATCATCTGCGCGCAAAAGTGTTCCTCAAAAAGGAAGGTAATTTACCTTAATACTGTTTAGTTGCGCTATGGCCGCTGACACGCACGCATCAAAGACAATTAAACTTTACTACCGAAAAGTAACAAATATATTTCAGAAAAAAAAACATCGTGTGTTTTTCGAGGCTGCTGAAATTATACCATAACGGTAAAAGGAAGAAAGAATGTCTCATTTCATTTGTAAGCACCGCAAATACTGTATACATTTTGTTTACATCGTCATTGGACAACGGTAAGGTGATCGCACGATAGATAGATAGATAGATATAGATACTTAAAACTGACAGATGGCGTCTGTCTAATGGGCACTGAACTCTTGGTTCAAACCCCATACGGTCATATATTCATGGTTGGAAAACAAATGAATAACCCTTATCTTCTGTAAAATAAGAATAAAGTGTCCCTTTTAACCATAGATGTTACCAAACTGGAATAAGACAATCCGAGATTAGTCTATACAAATTCGGGGAATAATGCTGAAACCACATTTTGCACAGTTAGGCCCGTATTAATAAACTCATCTTGGCTGAGATGCGCGTCACAAGATACGTCAAAGTAAACGTCAAACCATAGAACACTGTCATTTTTGACGCATCTCGAGACGAGCATTAGAGTTGAGATTAGTTTATTAATACGGGCCTAAGCTGTTTACCAGCGTATTAGTGACAAGCCTACATTCCCTTAGTCGAATCTTACGACATCCACGGGAAGATATGGAGTGGCACTATTCTGACCCGGCAACCACACGGGTATTTTTATTAACCTCGTATAAATTATACCAAAGCATTAATCAAACGTAACCCAGTTATAGCTGTCATTAAGATAACTTTGTTCTCGAGAAAAATAAATATAATTCAAGACCACGTTTGTTGAATTAAAAGTAACAGGCGATTAATCAATTGTTACAATGTCGTGTTATTGGGTGAATTGGTTAATTGTAGAGTTAATTGGTTGGTTTTGGACATTTTTAGGGCAGCGTACAATTACGTCAAACTCGCTAATGTCAATGATGGCTTCTCTCCCCCTTATTATAAACGTGGAATAAGCTTGGAATAGTTTACGCCATGCTGTCCTTATCTGTAATTGTGACATTTGCATCTGACAGAAATTGACAAAGCATGTCATAAAATATTCCAAAATTAAGGGGGTATGAATTTAAGAGCCAACCTTTTTTTGAGCTCTGTTATAACACCACCTATTATAGTCTTGAGAAAGGAAATGTCTATCTGTATCATCTACGGAAAAAGCCTTCTTGATACTATTTATCTATCTGTGCATAAGTAAATATGTCGTATATAATGTAGGTACACTCATTTCATAGGTCGTGTCACTTCATAGAAAGCTATTTTCTGCTGATCTCGTATTGATTTTAGGTTATTTTGTGATGGTTACAAGTCTAACCTAACCTACGTGAATCATATTTAAGATAACCTGAAATCGATACGGGTTCAGTAGGAAACAGCTTTCTATGAAACGAAATGTCTGCCAAGTGATACTGTCTATGACATGAGTGTCGATGAAACAAGACACCAGCCCCCTATTTTACCATTCTGACAGTGTCAGGTGACAGGTGACATTTCAGTGTACATTGCGCAGCTGATATGAATCCCACTGATGTGAAAGCGTGTCAACTTTGCAACGTATACGGAATTGTCACCTGTCACCTGTCATTGACCCAAGGGGGAAATAGGGGGCAGGTAGTACCCATCGAACAAACTCTTACCTTAATTGTTGACAAGTGTCTTGATATTTGTCCCGCTAAAGAAAATCAGCGCTCGTTACAATGGTCAAATGAGTATGACTGACAGGCCTTGAAGGCAGTAAACAGTCTAATTCGATAGCCAGGATTGACGTTGCGTGCCACAAACAGCAATGACAGGCTGATAGCGTAATAGCGTCGTGGGTGTATGCACCTTAACATAATGACACGGGAAGTCTTGATACTTAAAAACGGTGGTCTTTATAGGAACACAGAATGCAGTTAATGATTTTATGGGGTAATAGCTATAAAATATGACGGAAAAGTTCTCATGCTTCTTAGAATTGTTTTCAGTTTATAAAGTTGGGAATATCTTAAAATTTGCGAAATTGATTTGTAATGACGTGTTTTACAAAATAGTTTTCGATGAAAATCAAATCAAACATAGACTTAAAGCTAAGGTAATTTCCTTATCTACTTAAATCGCGCATAATATTACATTTTCAAAACAACAATAACTTAATTGAATTCGTTTCATCTGTTCGGCCCCACAAACATACATGCCGATACACAGGTAGAGAAAACCTTCAAACAGGAACAGCAATTATTTCTTAGTCGCTCAAAAAAAAATACTCTTAAGAATACTATTACTTAACTTTAAAAAGCTTCCTTTTAGGCTTGATTAATCTTTATCCTTTGAAACGTACTGTAAGTTACTCATTAATAAAAACCTTTGCACATTCCTTAACAAATATCAAAACTCCCTAGTCCACTATATACAATCTCCGGGTCACAAACTCGCAATTGCCAGTAGCGTAGCGGTCCTACGGGAGCCAGACGCAATTAGTCGGTACTACGCCTCATCGCCACCCGGCGTTCTTTATTCGAAATCATGTGCCGATGATCGTTTGGTCAATTGTTTATTTTTAATTGGTTATTAGTGAAGTTGAGCTACTGTGTTATTCGTTTTGTGAAAACGGATTAAGCAGAGTAGTTTAAAATTAGAAGTGTATTTTTTAAATAGTTTTTTTTTTGTTTTTGATTTTATATCAACAATGATAAAAACGTCTTATGTTCTATAGCCAGTGATTTTATCATAAAATATCGAAAAAATATAACGACATTTGGTTCTGTATTGTGAATGCAATAAAGGTTAACAAATATGAAGAAGATCAAACGAATTTTTTCAAGAGGAAAAGACGGTAAGTATTTATATAATAACACTTTCATTCATAAACTCACAATAGCTAAAGGTACTTTAAATATGCTCTGTCCTTATCTATCATTGTGCCATTTCTCTTTGATAGAAAGGGCCACCGTGTACTTTTACTACTAGTTTGTAGTGCGCTTATGATTAAGAGGGCAAATCTTTAATTTAACATAACTATAACGTTACTCCAAAATAATTCCTTGAAATTATCATAAAATTAAATAAAACATTGAATGAGTATTTTAAGTAACTAAACGTTTTTTGTTACAAATGACGTACATCTAAATTGAAAAAAAAAAACGGACTGTTATAATTACCACATATGGGCTGCCAATTGTACCTACACATGTGGTACATTATTTTCTAACATCGAAATGTTCCGAATAGTTGAGGACCGTTAGTAAAAATATATTAATTACACTATAAGATCAAGGCTTAAAGACAAATTTGAGTCTTAAAACATTATCTTGCAATAAACTATTTTCACTATCAATTATTTAAAAAAAAACAAAACAACTTTCCCTAATATCTGGAAAACGAGTGGCTTCTAATAGAACTGTTTTTCCAATCGTCGAATAAGAGTATCGTGTCAGTAAATCGATTCCCCAAAAACGTGCAAGTGGCCTAGGCTTTGTAAAAATTAAGGGTGTGTCATACTAATCGCAAGTAGGCTTTTATGCTACGTTCAGACACGCATTCCAAAATCGCGTGAAACGCATAAAATGTGTAAAATTCGGTTTAAACACTGCTTAAATTCTGGTGCTTGTGGAATAACAGTGGAGTAGCTAACCCTTATCTATCATTGTGACATTTGATTTTGACAGATAAGAACAAGGCACCCCCACCCACCCTACCCTATAGTGATTCCACGTTTATAAGTAAGGAAGGGCATGGCAGTGAGTCAGCGTTTAGGTTTTTTGTATTTTCTAGCCAGTGAAACCGCTCGTCTGTACGCTTTGATACATTTTCATGTATTTAAGGAACCGCGCGGTTCCCGCATGTGTGAACGGGGCCTTACTTATCAACTTTTTAAATTACCCGATTACGCAGTGCGAAAACAGTAAATTTAAACACCAATTTAAATAATGCTCTCTTGGAAGTCCCGTTGACCTTAACTCTTTAAACAAGGTCGAGTCCTGACCCTCTTTAGTGTAGTATGCCATCATCAATATACATAGTAACTGAATCATACATGTAATACTCAATGCAATGATATCAAACAGGCATCTTAAGTGATAATAAAATGAACAATGGAGTACTTTGTATTAAGGCGTAGAGAGACGTGCATTCTCTTATGAAGGACCACTGAGCATTGCACGACTTTATCTATGCGGAATTTATTGCTTTTGCAAATAAAATAGAAAATGAAATTGAAATATTTATTCGACGATCACAAGAAAAAAATAAAGCACAGATTAAATTGAACATTACCAAAGAATGGCAACACAGAAAACAAATTAAATAATAGAGAAAAGGAATTAAGAAAAACAAAAAAAACAACTGTAACTAGCATAATGTTGCCATGGGTGATTTCTTGACGTCGAAATTGACACCACCCAGCAGTATGTCACGGCCTGAACCGCGACACTGACTCTCAGTTTTTATTATACATATAGTTGCAATAACCCTTTCACAAGCAAACGAATACATTATGTTAATAAATATAGTATTTTTAAAATATAAGGGTGCGCCTCGCAACTCGAGTTGATGTTGGTGTGCTTGGTTAATAAATCTGTTTTTATTTATTTCATTAATATTTCAGTATTTTATAAATATCTTTACGTAACACTTGGCCATAATGTGAGTTTTATCGCACGCTGCGCGCACGGTAAAACTCGCATTGTGGCCAGGTGAAGACGTAAAATTGTGTACTCATCACGGGCAGTAAAAAAGAAAGCCCTCTATCGCATATTTACAACCCTCGCCTACGGCTCGGGTCTCAAATACCTGCGATTTCGGGCTTTCTTTCTTTTACAGCCCTTGTTAAGTAATGTACTATAATCGTATCGAAATTCGAAAAAAAAACCCAATTCAAACACCTACCGAACCCCAGAGCGGAATAGGCCCTAATAGAAGGTATCAAGGAATTCCTCAGAGAGCGCCTACACGGCATGATGTCACGTCCATTACTCTGTCACAAGGGCAATTTTAGGTGTCGGCCTTGCCCACTTGTCGTGTAGGTGATTGACGATATTATACATTTTGGTACACTGGCTAACTACACAATCAAGCTGTTGCCTTCGTTTATCGCTATTCCCTGAGGAACTGTCCAAGTTTCTGGAATAAAAAGTACCCTATATCTTTTTCCAGGGTTCAGCCATGTCCAGTTCATTAAATTTGGTTTAGTACTTAGTTCAGCTGCGAACGCGTAACAAACAAATAACATTTATTAGTATATTGGATCTTGGGTAATATCGGGCTCAAAATATGAAGCTTTAATCCTTACTTTTCTAATGCCTTTTATAAATAACGAAGAGTGTTTGATCGATGGTTTATAACTTGGTTTTTTACCTGAAAATACTACTTTTTCCGCGATTAACAACTTTCGCACGGACGAAGTCCTTTTTTAGGCCAATTTTGTGTAAAATATGGTTGATCATAAAATTTTAAGTATTTAGGAAAGTCTTTGCATGATTGAAGCTCTGCTAGATTACTTTTTCGAAAAATATTACAGGTTACACTCAATATAAAAATTCAACACGCACTGTAAAATCTATGGATATACATCCTTTGTCTTTCGACGTTATAAGACAATCTCAGACTTTAATATAAAATAGCCGCTGCTAGTAAACAAAACAAATGAAACGGATAAAGTTGACCTTGCCACTTGAATAACTGTAAAATTGTCTAGCAACAATTCGCGCTGTAAAGTCAGTTAGGCACTCGCCGTTGCAACCTCGACGTTTAGACGCGAATTTAAATGTTTCAGAGGGTTGTGAGAGTGTTTAGGACACAAAGCTTCGAACGGACTTGGTACGACTACAGGTGGTCAGGTGGGGAGTGTTGTTCAATTTTTGGCAGCCTGTTTTTTGTGTAGCTTTATTAGTCATTGCGAGAATACCGGTTACTTAAGTTTAATGACAAGTGAATTATAGTTGTATACCGTAAAATGGGGTGAGTACGGTCAAAACCTAAAATAAGTCATAACTTACGTTACGTCTATTGAAAATAATTTCATTCTTATAATTAGTAACATATGCTTCATTTTAGGTTGTGGCCCTACTCACCCTAATCCCTACTCAACCCGTTTTACGGTACTAGAAATATTAGCTGTTATTTAAGCCTATACTAGCAAAGTATACTTAGTATGAATTTGATTGCGTTTCGGCAAAACACGAGTGATTTTTTTGTAACAGTTGGCTAATGAACTTAATTGTTGGCATGTTTACATTCAACTTACATATAGTCTGGCATAAAAGTCTTGAAATTAAAAAGTGGCAACACTGTAGTGTCATCCCTTTCAAATTTCATGACATTTTGCCAGACTATATGTTTACTTTTGGTAAAGTGCATCAGATTGATTTAGCAGACTAACGTAAAAAAACACGGAAAAGAGTTTTGACAGTTTCCTTATGAAACTTGTCTTCGTGCAATTACCTCAATATATCTTCAATAAACGTCACGTCTACATGACAACTTTCTTGTCTGATTGTTAAAAAAACACCCCCAAGACTAAGATCACTTCTTTTTTAGACTCTTCGAACAGATCACCAATTCTTCCCACAATTCCCACTAAAACCAACCCATCTTCCAGAGGAGAGCAAGAATGCCGCGCGTATCTTCACGGAGCAGTCTTCCATACTCCTGGAACGCCTGGATGCCCTGGAGAGGCAGCTGCATGAGCGCATCGCGAGCCACATCCCCAGGGACCTGGACTCCTTGGAGCACCTCGTGCTGCAGCACAAGGACTGGGAGAGTGCTGTGCACGATCTCAACCGGGATGTGGAGGAAGTGCAGGCCACGTTCAGAGGTAAGTTAAAGAGCCTGAGAACTGCTGATTACATCTAATATGCTCTAAAACATCCCATAAATTTGCGTGATTACAGATGTCGATTAATATGTTTGTACTTCATAAGCCCTTATTCATAAATGCAAACACACCATGACAGACAAGGGCAAACCGTATTTTAAGCAAACTAGTTATTGCCCGTTTGCGAATAAGCGGTTGTATTATGTATAGTCAAGTACTGACAAGTTTCAGGGAGTGGAAAGGACAGTGGTATACAACTTCTATAGCTCTATTCCATTCACTGACTAAAACTTCGCTAGTAAAGAGCTTCAAGACCTCATAATACTGCCCTCCCAAGCCAATACGCAGTATCTTAAATTCAATCACCAAAGGAAATTAAATTCTATGTCGTTAGTAATAAGGTTGATATTTCTACAGGAGGTTTATCATAGTTACTGCGTATTGGCTTAGGACGGCAGAATATGATCTCAAGTCTCAACACTGTTTCATGATGTTTCTAAAACAAACTACAAATTCTTTATTTTGAATTTGCGATCAAGTCACTTGAAAATTGCTTCCGAAAATATCCGCGGCCAGTGCTTGAATTTCTCCAACGTTTTTGATGTAAAAAAGTACGTTCCAAGTTCTCACAGCATTTATTCGTCTCCAGGAATCGCTCTGAAAACTCCAGCCATGAAGAAGAACTTGGACAAGGTGATCGGCAAATGGAACGACATGCACTCCAAGAGCCAGCTGTTCGTGGAAAGGTAACATTATCTTAATGCTAATAAAATTCTTACCTGATAAATATATTGATAAAGCTTTGTCGAGAGTACGTGATACATTCGTTTTACAATAAGAAACACTAAGCAGTCATTAATGACTCAAATTCCCTGATGCAGAAGCGTTCATTAAATAGAATGTCACCTTAAGCGGATCACTTCGTTTACCCGAATTTCATTTGCCATAATTGTGTCACTTGCCATAATGTTAATTTGCCATAAAGGCATTTTTTCTGAAACTGTAAACCTTTCAGGTAATTTATACATGCCATCGTATAGAGCCCAATAGGTTAGGTTAGGTTTGTTTTATAACAATTCTGAATAGTTCACGATTTCAGAAAACATGCCTTTATGGCGAATGAATATTATGGCAAGTGATAGAATTATGGCAAATGACTTTCGGGCAAACCACAGAGAACCCACCTTAAGTCGCATGCTGTCAATTTGCATGTTGGCCAATCAGAAAGTGTCAGAAATGTCCTTATGGAATATGTAGTTCTTCTTCATCTTTTTTTTTATTCTTGGCGATCCACCGCAGTATTACGCAGTGATTTCACCATTGTCTAGTGAGTAGAGTGAATCAGTAAAGCGAATAAATCAAAAGTAAAAGCCGGACCTCTTTCAATCAGTCAACTTCCCTCCCCAAAGGTTACCAGAAGACACATATGCAGTTCTAATAAACGTTTGTGTTAGATTGCACAAATGACGACGGAAGGCCTGCTAATAAAATAGATTGCCTCATTGTGCGGTGGTCCATTTCCTCTTCTTATCATACCTTACAAATAATAAAGCATCTTCCCTATTTAGAACGTTATCGAAAATTCTTCTTGTCTCCTCAGGTTGAAGTACGTGGAAATCGTAGTGAACAGCATGGAGGAGAACCACCAGACCATATCCGAGTTTGAGATAAAGCTGGCGCAGTTCAGCGACCTACCCAACGACATCGAATTGTTAAAAGACGTAAGTGTTTTGTTTTTGCTCTGTAATATGACACAAAAGTAGTGGCGAGTTTCGGCTGACATAATGATAATGATGAGCCTGCTAAAGATGTTCGTAGAACCATTCGTTGACTTTAGTCGATGATATGCCATGAGATATATCATGTCATGGGACATGTATTTCTATAAAACACTGTGATGGATGAAATAAGACTCGATAAATGGAAAAAATTAGAAAAGGCATATTATATTAAATTTGGAACTTTAAGCTACACTAAAACCGAATGTTGGTCGATGTTTTTTAAGTCACTTTTACTCGTTTTCATTTGAAATGTAAAGTCACATTGGCTGGGTATGGGAGATTAAACAATCTTTACGTACCAGCATTAGGTTAGATTGGCCTATCCTAATTTATTAATATTATTTCTAGATGCACGAAGACCTGCTTCGTATGCAAGTAGCAGTGAGCAAGCAACAGATCCAGGTGGAACAGATGAATGACGACGCCGAGAACTGCCGCCGGCTGGTGGAGAGCTCGCGGGCAGCCCTGCCCCACTCCTCGCTGCCGCGCCAGGGCAAGCACATTGACCTGGAACGCCTGGACAAGGAGGTGGCCCAGCTGAATAGCCGCTGGAACAGTGTCTGCAGTCAGCTGGCTGAGCGGTAAGTGTTACGTGTATAGTTCATTGAGTAATTAAGTGTAACTGTTACTTCAGATGATTATGAAGCGACGCTTAAATTGCGTACAGGCAGCTGTCAAAAAAAAACAAATAAATTTAGTTCCAGGCGATATCGTTTTTGACCCTCTAAGTCAAGTCCAATTTGCACGATTTTTCAATATGTTGTAGTTATCATGAAAAACTAGGTACGAGTATATAAGTTTCCGATTGTTTTTTAAAATTTGTTTCTTTCGAAGTCTATATTCTTAGCATATGGACCAAATTTTTCATAATAAATTGAAACAGGTTTAAGGAGACAAAAACGTTACAGCATTTTTATATGAAACATTTCAGGATCACAATCCTCTTAACAGTGTTTAGTATAATGTTAAACTTTTGTTATAACGGACGACAAAGGCCTTGTATTACTATTGAATCAACCCGACAGTATCAAGTTACAGACAGTGCAAAGGAGTAATAATAGTCATATAGCTCTATCCATGACACTGCCTGGAACTGCAGGTTTTGTCAGTTCTTACCACAGCTTGAAACTTACAATCATACTAATTCCCAACCGTGTTGTAGCCTCCGAAGCTGCGAGGCGGCGTATCAACTCCTGCGCAACTACAACGCCGGACTGGAGAAGGAGGCGGAGTGGATCGACGACTCGTTTGGCAAGCTACAGGCGCAGGCGCCTATCGAGATCAGACCGAAGGAGCAGTTCGAACCGACAAGGGTGAGCCACGGAAACCGCTTGACCTCAGCAAAGCCAAGTCTGACTCCAGGCTAAAAAATGTTATCGTTGGTCGTAAGATTGATTTGCAGATATTTACATTCAAACAAGACATAGAAAAGGCCTTTGAGTTCTTACGCCTTCGAAATTTAAGTCTAATAGAATAGTATAATGACATTAATAACCAAGTCAGACTAGAGATGTTAATTTAAAAGTATCAATTTAAGACGGACAAGAATAATAAGTACCTATCTCAGACAAACTCGACACGCCATCTATATCTTTAGTGGTATCGTTTTCATGAGAGGTGTGGGTTGGAGAAGCAGGTTGGTCACACACGACCTACCTGCACCCATTCCTCCAACATAAATAATAAAAGACATCTCCATCCCTACAGACAATAAATTACATTTTGGTGTTATAATAGCTTTGGAGAGTCATGTAGAATTAACGATTTTTCTCGAAGGTCTTTCTATATCAAAAGCTAATCACCAAAAGGTGAACGTCAAGTGTCAAGTCATCAATGTATACAACACTTAGTTGGTTCATACCAACATCACAGTACAAATGCTTTAAAGGTTAGAGCGTATAAAGGAGTAATACCACCAGTTTTGAGATAATGTTGTGTAGGGCTACTTCGATCTTCGTTTGTTTGTAGGTTACTCGAATTTCGAGGTTTGTCTCGATTTGTTTCTCGAATTTTATTGGTTGGATTAACTTATAAAGATTGCATGCTTTCTGATTTAAGTTACATTAATTAAACCTTGGGAATTGGTGGATTATCTACCACGTTTAAATCCTTAAGGCATGTTATTTAACTACAAAAGAGTTTTAACTAATTTTAAATATTCTAGATTTAAGTTATTATACGAACAGCATGTTGAAAATCCCTATTAACCTAAAATGTCATTGATATGGCACGAGACGAGGATGATTTTCGCATGGCACTTTATTACCTACTAATTATTCATTTTTGGGTGTCTTGTGGTTTAAATTGCAGAATCTACTCACCAGTGTTGTGGAGCGAACGCCAAAGATAGAGAAGGTTAACGTTGACGGTGGCAGATTCATAAGGGAGGCAAAGGTAAATTGAGAGCACACTCATAGTTTACTTAGGAATTTATCTAGTCTGTGTCATTTTCGAAAGTGTTCGAAGTTTGAAATTCTGTGTTTTTTAGAACGTATGAACTGAAGGTTGCCTTATTTACGTTTTTTAGGCTGTGGTCTGTTTGACATTTCGACGACACCTGTCAAAATATTTTTATAATTTGTCGGGTGGGCCAAAACAAGACTGAAATGTCAAATTTTTATCTTTTATTTTCTGATTGTTCTGGATGGATTGTATGAGATGATTCAGCGTTTCATACTTGCCTTTCTTCTTTCCTCGATTTCGCTTGGTCGTTTCGACTTCTTCTTGGGTGTCTTTGTCTAGGTTCCTGTCTATGATTCGTGGCACTTTTTTTCGCTCGTCTGCTTTAGCCATAGATAATAACGCTTTTGCGCTTTAACATTAATCTTTACGCCTCTTGTGTTCTAACGTGTATGCAAATTAACACTAACTTTTGTATGTGTGACGCGTGGATGATACATGTTTGAGAAAACAGCAATTTATTACTGCTGCTCTGAAATATTGCACTGTGACTAAAGCAAAATGAGAATTAGCAAACAATAACGTTACGCGCCATCTTAAGATGGTGCGCATTCTAAATTTAAAATTCAAATTTTATTTCATGCCTGTTTTATTAAGAGCTTCTTTGGCATAGTAAAGGTTTTTTAATGAAGCTCAAGTTTAGCTGGATTTTATTGTCAGTAATTAGGTTCAATGATCTTTGATGACTAGCTTTGCATGCATTGTTTGGGTCTATCAATAGTGCCGTAAATAAATTGTCGATTTTTTTTTGTCGTTTGTTTCCCGGCTTTGGTGATTCTTTGGGAGCAAAATGCACGAACGACTTATTTCCTTATGGGTATTTTTTTTTAAATATTGTGACGTTTGCACTAAATGTTTGGTGTTGCACGCTAAAAAAATCTAAGCTTTAACTGTCTCCCGGCATGTCTCTGTCCTGGGATACCATGAAGCTGAACAAATGTTACCATGTTAAATAAAAATGAGATGAATGTGAGAGAAAACATGAATGTCTTTTTGAGAATTTAGGTGACAGGTTGTATGCAAGAATTGGGTAACAATTTAAAAAGTTGCGTAGATACTGTATGCCAGGTTGAACGTACGTTTTAGCATTGACAAAATGCTTTAAAATAACAAAACGGCGGATTGTTCTTTATTCAAACAAAATGGCCAGCGGCCAGTATTTCAATTCCAATTTCAAATTTCAAGTTATGGTCAAAAAGAACAACCCGCTACCACTAACCTCAAAATAACCTGCTTCGACCCTAACTCGACATAGATTCACTCATCGAGATGTCAGCGTTACTCCGAGTGGCTTTGCGACGAGGTCCACCCTTCTCTGGACATGAAACAGTTGAAAAGACAGGCTGAGTTGGACCACGCGGAGCGCCACAGGCTGAGGAACAAGCCTGTGCCTGAGAACACAGGAGCGGAAGCGGTGGCGAGGGAACTGGATGAACTGAACGCGAAGCACCAAAGACTGCTGGATATGTTGTATGAAAGACTAAGGAGGATTGCTGCCGCCAACCCGGGAGATATTGTGACATTGGTAAGTGTTAGTTGTTAATTATATATTTAGGTCCTTACCTGTGAAATTGGCGTTTTCATCGTGGTTTTCATATATTTCATTTTGCGGATTATTTATTAACGTCAAATGCAAACCAAACCAAATTCTGTCAGGAATATTGGATACTTCTAAGCTATATTATACTTATCTTAAATACTTAAAAATAGTTAGCTTCATAAACCTCTGCGTAATTGAAACACTTGGACTCGAAGCACATGAAAAGAATTGACACTTTAATTTTAAACATTAAGTAAGAAATTGAACCATATCAATTGTATCTAAAACCTTTGTAACATAGTGTATTAATGAAATTTAAAAAGAATTTGGAAGTTAAAATTGAAATGATTAAATACCGTACGAAATAAAACACGTAAATAAAACACCAATTTCATAGGTAGGACCCGCTTTTTGTATAGAATAACAGTACAACGTGACCCATTTTTCTTGCTGTTAAGTTTATTGTTAAATTGAAGGGAAACTTCTGTTTCGGATTTCAAATTTTTCCAATAGTAAAATCTCGGTTTCGATAGTCAAAGATGTAAGTTTAAATTCTGCTTAGAACCGATAATTTGCTGGTTTTGTTTCAGTAAATATTTGTTTTTCTATTATATATTGTAAATATTAGATAAAACCTGGTTTTCGCATAATATTTTAAAAGTGAGATACAAATACTACTAGACTGACTTATTCTAGACAAAATAATCCCAAACAACAGGTTTTTTTCACACAAAAAAAAACATCCTTGAAGAATATTTCACATAACGTCTGCTTTTCAATGTCGCTCCAAAGTCGCATTTTTTACGCCGGCTACTGCATCAATTAAAATCATGAACTAACGATTATTTAATGGGTTATTGCTTTATGAATTTGACCCGTGTGTCGTCAAAGTTAAGAGTCATGCTAACGTGACTCCACAAGGTCGTTGGAAAATGGAAAACGGAAATAATTTATTTGTCGTGTGCACGCGATTTGAATTTTTTATCATTTCTATACGGAATTCAACATAAAATCTGTAGATTATGTTTATTAATAAAACATAGTTATCTTTAGAGTATATTGCTGAATAGGCATTTCGTTTGATCCATTCTGATACCTATCAATAGAAACGTATCCTTGTCTCTTGTTTAGAAAATATCGAGATTTTAAAAAATAGACACTTCTTTAAAAACATACAACACCAGCTTTCAAAGTTTCGTCTTTTTGTCACATCAAACTTTCCATAACTCCTTTCCTTTACATAACGGTCAACGCCATCTAGTTTCTATTAGTTGCACTACTGAGACTGCCAAGTGTCATCCCAAGTACACGTGTGGACGGTTTGTTTACGAGTTTACAGTGATGTCACCCTGTTATGTCACTGACTGGCCTTGAGGAAGGCCGATATTTTAAGTAAACGACGTGAGCGCCGATTTTATCGCGTCTTTTATTTATTAGAGGCAAAAACGTTACCTAATATAAAAGGTTGGCTCAGGATATTGGTAACTCAAATTTTAATTTAAAAAAATGTAAAGCATGGGTAGGGTCTTAATAATTTTAAGTGCAGATCAGATAGTAATCTTAATAGGGGTGGTTTCTTGAAAACCGTTTTTTCGAGTGTTTGTTATCGGTCTAAACGAATGAACTTTTTTAATCTGAGTTTTTTATTTGTAAACTATCGATTGGTGTGATAAAGAGTAAAGTTGACTTCTTTCAAACATTAAAAGATAAGTCTTTCGTTTTTTTAGTACTAATTGATACACATTTTAAATCCATACTAATATTATAAATGCGAAAGTGTGTCGGTCTGTCTGTCTGTTTCTGTTACCTCTTTGCGCTTCGCTGAACCGATTAAGGTGAAATTTGGTGCAAAGATAGTTTGAATCCTCGAAAGAGCATAGGGTAGTTTTTTCCCGAAATTCATCTCATAAGGGGGAGAAATAGAGGGTCAAAATTTGTATGGAGCTACGATATAAACGAGTTCCACGCGGACGGAGTCGCGGGCAGAAGCTAGTAGTATATAAACCTTATAACATTAAAAAAAAAATGTGGCATGAACAAATACAGCACTTACTATTGTTATAAAATACGCAGGCCATCTCAAGGATAATTCATTCGGTGCACTAGATATGACTCATAGAGCTGTAAATATCCGCCTGTCACAATTTGCCAAACCATCTATAACCTGTCTACATAATAATTGCGATTTTAACTGCAGTTGAACAAACAAACTGGGCCTCCAGTCTAGACGTCAAACTGAAACGGAAACTTTGACTTGTCATGGTATTGTCTTTCACCTCGCAGTCATTACTGTCACTGTAAAAACGATATAATTTTTAACATGTTGAAAATTCCTCACTTCTAGGCGGTAAAAAGTCTTTGACGTGTAAATAAGAGCTTTCAAAGTGTTGACATACGATAACACGTCAAAGGCAATACGGTTACCTATATAACTTTTTAAAAGATACTGTTCCTTCCCTTCCCTTGGCAAGATGGAATGCAAGAACGTTATCTATACTAATATTATAAAGCTGAAGAGTTTGTTTGTTTGTTTGCTTGAACGCGCTAATCTCAGGAACTACTGGACCGATTTGAAAAAATCTTTTATAGTTAGTTAGCCCATTTATCGAGGAAGCCTCACATAAACCGAAGAGAAGCGAGGGCGGGTCGCTAGTCGGTATATAAAATGTACAGGATTGACGTAAGCTGCCCGACGGTCGCGTCGACCGCTTATGTCAACTTCATACATTTTCACTGTTTTCGAAAATCATCTACGTTTGCGTTTTGCATCTTGTCTATACTCGCAGCTCTTAAAAGTTAATACGAACAGCGTAGGTTTAGAAAAACATATTGGCCAAGAAACCCTAAACAGTCTACAGATTTTACAACCTACACAATTCCAAAAAACTAAAACCCTATGTATTTCTTCCATTTGTGATGTAATTAAGAAGGCACGGTAAAGCGCAATTTATCGCCGGCCCACGGGTTGACATCACGCCGTGGGCAGCGCCTCTACTTATATGGTATCTGCGTGTTTGTTTGTTAAAAACAAGATATAACCGCAATAAAAACGTTTTATAATCTGTCTAATAAACTTTATAAATGTACAGAGGCATTTTAAACTTCTGTCTCGGATTTAAGTAATGTTTTTCAAAGAGTTCTAGTGCGTATTTTTTCATTTAATCGATTGTGACCCTGCCTACAAAGCTAGCGGCCCTAGATTCAAGTCCCGAGGGGCAATTGCTTAACGCACTCGCTATCGCAATTGTTTTCATTTTGAAAATCGAAGGCTTGTCTGCATACAAAATGAAAACAATTGTTCTGCTTTGAAACCAATCGAGATTGCGAGTGCGTTAGGCAATAGCGACGCCGGCCGGTAAGGGCAGATAGTTGTGTGATGAGCGCGAATATTTGTTCCTGAATCATGGATGTTTTCTATGTATTTAAGTATATACCTCTATGTCTCTATACATATAAGTATTTATGTCATTGTCTAGTACCCATAGTAGCCTAGCCTAGAGCTTAGTTTGGGAATAAGTCAATTGGTGACATGGTCTCCTGACATTTAGCCAACACCTCTTACCTCTATCACAGATAATATAATACTAGTATATTAAAATGCTTCTATGCTCGTAACTTCACAATGTGAACACTGCTGCTTGGCGATAGGTTAAAGGAGAAGACAGTGGTAGTGATCCGCTCGCTCGCGGCCCTACCACCAATAAAATGGAGATAGCTTAGGTATATCATGAATTAACATGAACGAATGAATGGTCAACGCGAACTAAGTCGCGGCCAGAAGCTAGTTAGTTCAAATTTTGATACGTGCTTTAACTCATCGTTACAAACAAACTAAATATAAAACATCTGGATAATATAAAAGCGAAAATACCTACATCTCCGATGCTTCAATTTACAATAATGAGGAGCTATCAGAACGGTTTCAAGGGGCTTCTTAAGATAAAACTAAGTAATGGAAGCATATGCACGTAATGCCGATACCTTGCATTGTGCATTATCAATAAAATACTTTATTTGACGTTTATCTTTGTTGAAATTTATAATTTATGCAACAAAATTACCCAAGTCATATAATAGGGTCGCATTTCTCAACCAAATATGGAAATAACGCATTTTTTTTTATTAAAATCGTCAATTAAGACTGCACCGAGCAAACGTCGAGCGTCCAGTGGCGGCCTCATTACCATTATTGTGTTTTCTAATTAACTAAAGAATTTCCTTGCAATCAGACGATACGCTTTTGTAGCGCAAGCAAAAACACAATTTTTGGGATACGTAACAAACTTTAATAACAATTACCCTTTGAGTACCTAGTCAGCTTAACGGGAAAAATGTGGTCACTTTTTTCCGTTAAGTTGATAACTCGAAGGTGAATTTTATTGTTATTAATACGATGTGATATACCCTATACGTTGTGTTTTCATTTGTAGTAGATACAAAAACCTACCGACCAATTTCAAGAAAATACTTTAGTTTATTACAAAAAACAATAATAGTAATGAGGGCGCCACTGTACATCCGGCGTACGCTCGGCGCAGTCTTAACATTCGATTCGAGTTTGCCTAGCGATATCTTTTCTGTACTTGTATGAAATGAAACTAGTAAACAGATAACTTATAACTCGTAACAATACTTAATCTAAATCAGACAGATATATGATCTAACCCATAAAATGTGTAAGATACTATATTTAGACATTACGTTATTGAACCAGTAAACTTGACCGTTTGATACGAACGTGCTAAAACGTGTGCTCTGAAGTTTGAACATAGAACTAATGTTTTGCCGCCATTGCCGCCATTTCGTTTATCATAGACAAAGTTTATTTGCGTGTTTGAGTTCAGAGTATTTCGCATTTTAAACATGGAATCTTATAAGGAGGTTGACAGAGTAGTAAAAATTTATGATTATACACTTACCACGATATTTAATCTCGTTAAATATTTAAGCGAAAATATCAAGAGTGGACTTATTGTTTTGTTCTATATAAGAACCATAAATCGTGTGCTAATATTTGATAATAATGTGTTGTGCAGTCATAATTGACTTTCTTATTTTATCCTATTAATATTATAAATGCGAAAGTTTGGATGTTTGTTACTCAGTAACGCCATCACGAACGGATCTGGATGCTTGGCACATAGATAGATTATAGTCTGGAATTGCACATAGGCTACTTTTTATCCTGGGAAACTTTACAGTCTCAGACGAAGTCGCGCGCAAAAGGTACTTAAATATAAATCACACAAAAATACCAGTCAATTTCGAGTTGGACTCGCGCACTGGGTGTTCCGCTTCGCCACACATACACACACTTAGCTAGCTTTTATTATATTGTTTGATGTTTTTCTTTAAGGTTTGCTCTATAATGACATATAATTTGAGGGTTACCGTAGGTACTAGAATAAAAAAAAAACAAATCCAGCGTTTTTACAAATAAACTGAAAAAAATCTAGCGGCTTTCTTTTAAGTTACATTAGGACGAACGGTCAACGATGGTTAGTAATAAGATCCCGATCAAGTAGATATAGACCTATTAGTCGACATCCCTAATGAGAGTGAGATACCTATTTTATTTGAATTTTCAATTAGGATATGGGTAAAAAATAAATCAGTAACGCTCATTTCCGAGTTCCATGACTAAACGCCGGCATTCCAATATTTTTTCTTTTAATTACTCATACCGTTACGTCATTCGACTTGAAAGGATTATCCTCAACAACCATCAACTTGAATATATTCCGACGCCCACAAACTAATTTTAAGTGCAGATAGACTTTAAATGCTCGCAAATTATTTCAGCTACACAAATTCGATCCAAAAATGCAACAGAACTTTTACGAAAACGTTACTTCACGTAGCAGAAGTGCTTTCAAGCTAAGGAGTTTCAGTTTAGCTGAATTTTGGCAACGATTTTATTTACAGAATGCGACAGATCTGCGTGACTCCTGTCTGTAAACGGTCGGTTCTTTGAACCTGCCCAAATGGCCATCTCTATGGACGCGAGTCACGAAACTCAATGAATGGGCGAAGGGGTTTTTCTAGCGAACTTTTTACTCTATTTTTTGTGTTATTTGGCTGCATTGACAGTCTATAAAAAGTCTTGTCTATCAAGCGCCAGCGTCCAAAAAAATAAAAACAAACAATGTAAACATGGTTTTTCGTTCTACACATTTGAATTTGGAATATTTGATTCGTTTATTTAAACGTCAAGTGGTTACGTGTTCCCCAGCGCATCCGTTACACGAAGTCGATAAAATTAGAGAATGAAATGGGTTTCCAGCGACCACTAGGTACTTTATTGTATCGTCTCTCACATCAAACTTTAACCTCCAAGGTCTGTCCTTAGTATTCCAACCACATGACTCGTTTCACCCAGCACTCTTGCCAAAAACAGCCATGTACCTACCTACGTGTGGAATTCACAAGAGTTAGTGTTATTATTACATAGATGACGTAATTCTTAGCGACATCAATCGCATGGTCACGATGTCAAGGTTTGCAGATTACTTGTTTGAATGGAATACAAAGTAGGGAATTGAGAACCAGTTATAATTGTATCGAAAATATATAAGCATGGTTGTGTGTGCGATTAGAAATGTCAAGGTTTTCCTTTATCGATATGTGAAGTAACGATAAGAAATTACTGAAATTATTAGAAGGTGTGAACGAATCAAAGTTTATTGACTGCGAAAGTGAAGTATCAAGGGACATTGCATCGAATCATTCAGTCGAGCAGATAGCATAGCATATTTGATACGACGATGCTTACGCGAGTTTTTTAGTACCGCGCGAACGACGACCGGCGACCGACGCTCGCCGCAAACTGAACGCTCTACGAGCAGCGAACGAATTTAAATTTTCGAATTTCGAAGTGCAAATGTTTTGAGTGCCAGTTCTTAATGGTGTTGTTGAAAGGTTGTCTATGACGTGGTGCATAGAGAACGCTGTTATTTTTTTAAATTTACAAATTTATTATGTGTATTTGCGTTTGTTGTCAAAGGTTTTATCAGTTAAAACCTTGACTTTGGTTCGCGGTGTTTTAAGAAGTTTTCTTTTTTTACTTTTCTGTAAACTAAAGCGTGGATAACACAGTTGTATACATTTGATAACACTATATCAGTTTAATAATAATGCGAGTGAGATCATCTGCGTACAAAACTCATTTAATTGTATTAATTTTATAACAAAACTGAGTATATTTCAGGGTATCATGTTCGAAAATTAAACGTTTCTCAGAACTCGTATTAAATACGAGCACCGACCACTTTTGGCCGTAGCCACTTTTTGTCGCCTGTCGATTTTCTCGCACTGTCGGAATTAAAAAGTTTTAATTGATAAAGCTTGAATTGCCACATCCAATTCGCCGGACATTTTTCCTTGATGAAGTCATACGCACTTTTACGGCTGGCAATTTCCGCCATTTTCTTACCACTTTTACGTTCAAATGCTCTTGCCATTTTGAGATTATGAATCATACGATTTTCAACCAACTCTTACCAGTTTATGAAGTAAAATATAAAAGTACCGTTTAATTATCTGATTACGGTAATGCCTCACATAAAACTCCCTATCTCAAGATTTCTCGATAAGTTTTTGTTGTGTATAACAGATTAAAGTTGCAATGGTATGCCGATAAGAAGGATCACACATAAACATTGGAAACCTGCAAGTTTGGGTCAAAATCTTTTTCGATGCACTGAAATTCTCCACTCTGTCACAATCGTAATTTTTCTCTTTAAGTAGTAATGTTTTTTTTAATCTAAATAAATGTTTTTTTTATTTGAATCAGTAAAGTATTGTCAAACATCGACAAACAAAATAAAATATTACTTCCTGCAAAAACAACTACTCTGTCACATTTCCCAGGGACCAATTTCAATGCATCAAAAAAGATTTTGAACCGTTTACTGTGTTGTGTTAGAACCTATTAAACAACTAAAATGGTCACCTGGCTTTAATACTAGTAGAACCTTGTCCAAGGTCCTTCTGGACCGCTGCCACCATCTTATCCTTTAATCTACCACCAAGCAGCAGTGTTCGCATTGTTGTGTTCCGGTGTGGGGATAAGTCAACCGGTGAAATTACTATCATAGAGGCGTTCCGTCTTAGCTTAGCAACGCATTTGCAGTCTTAGGATTGCAGTCTTGTGATCCTAGTCTAGAGACTGCAAATGTCTATGGGTTTCAGATCCCACATTCAGAGCACACAAGTCACCATCAGGTGACTTCTGAGCTCGTTTACCTTATCTACGCCACAATAAAAACAACTCAAACAGCTCTGAAAATGATTATTTTAAGTAACACCGAGTTACCAAATAATTTCTTATCATTTCTTAAGAATTACTTGCTCAAACAAAACAATGCTAATCTCTGACCTTTATACAACGAAGCTTGTTCAGTCACCATAATAAAAAGTAAACTTTATATTTTTAAGACTCTTAACTCACAGTGACATCACCGGTTTCAGCAAAACGAAACCAAATACGAACGACAGGAAATGTTTGTCTGTGGCCCAACGTTTTTTTTTCTACGTCTAGCCGATGACAGACGCTTGGAGTCATTTAGGAAAATTATCGCCGAAATAATTCTGTCTCCTTTTAGACTTGAAATAATAGTAAAGTTGCATTTTTTATGTACTCTAATTTGTCTTAGTTTGTTAATTCGTTGTTCGTATATTGTTTATTTTCAAATAGAGAACGGAACTTTGAATCTACAATTAGACCTTTTCCGAGAAAACGGTTAGCTATAAACAAACGAACTCTATGCGTAAGGCAAATGCTAGTATTAACAAAATAGAAACTCGTGTAAATTAAATCATTACATACTTTTGAAAGTATTTTACGAGCTAATACTTAATTTCCATAACGAATTTAGACGTTTACAATAATATTAACGTCTATATTTCCTTGCGTGTTTCCTTTTATTTCTTTTACAAATTATTTTTGAATACTTTGGTCCAATCTACGAACAACAAATTAACAAACTAAGACATAGTTTGTTAATTTGTTGTTCGTATATTGTTTATTTCCAAATAGAGAATGCTACTTTGAATCTACAATCAGACCTTTTCCGAGAAAACGGCTAGCTATAAACAAACGAACTCTATGCGTAACGCAAATGCTAATAGTAACAAAATAGAAATTCGTGAAACTTAAATCATTACATACTTTTGAAAGTATTTTACGAGCTAATACTAAATTTCCATAACGATTTTACACGTTTATAATAATGTTACCGTCTACATTTCCTTGCGTGTTTCCTTTTATTTCTTTTACAAATTATTCTTGCATACTTATTAGATCCAATCTTGAGATAGTGTCGCTATGCGTTTCTTTTTCCGCAAGAACGCTCCGATTTTATCTGAACATTCTGCATTGCTCATCTACAATTCATGAATGCATGTCGCTATCCCGCTCCTGGCTAACCTCGTTTAATTCAGTTGCATCAATTTGTCGTCTATACGGGCGCTAGTTTACTCAGTATAGCCATATTGCTGTTGAAATGTTATCGTAATGTCAAAGGTATCATAGCAAAAGCAAAAGTGGCTACATTCCTCTGTACGTTTCTTTGTTTTGTTTGTCACGAATGAATGATTTTCTTTCTTTCAAAATACGATAACATGTCAATAGCAATGTGGCTTTACAGATTAATATAGAGCCCGTGACATGGAGAATGCGAATGTTTTTTTTTCCATACAAATGTGAAACATGTATATCGGTGTATCTATAAATAAAAATAAATAAATAAATGTAAGGGGACAATTTCACATCAATTGACCTAGTCCCAAACTAAGCTCTAGGCTTGTACTATGGGTACAAGACAACGATATAAATACTTATATAGAGAAATGTATACTTAAATACATCTTATCTTATCTTATCTTATGGATGGGGTCCTTACGGATACACTTCGACCCTATGGGATCTTTTGTGTAATTACCCCTCTTTTAGCTCTTAATCCAATGCAGCCTCCACCCCTTCCAAATAGCGGATAGTGGAGTGCAATGGCAGAGCCTTGAAATCGTTCGGTTCTGGGTAGCCACAACCGAGTATTTTCATTCTTACTCCGGCGAGTGCGTCACATTCACACAATAAGTGTTTCATTGTTTCCACCTCCTCGCCGCACATTCTACAATCTGTGTTGTCATATAGGCCCATCTTTGCTAGGAGATGTTTGACCCCAAAGTGCCCTGTAAACACTCCGATAACGAATCGGAGTTGTCTTCTGCTTAGTTTCCAAAGTTTTTTGGTCCAGCTCTGGTCAACTCTTTCTATGAAGAGCTTTGCATGCCCTAAGCCTACCGTAGTTTTCCACTCCTTCTGGTGGTTTTCTAGGGTGTTATCGTTCAGGGCTGCTTTTATGGTGCCCGGTGAGGGTGCCACAAATGGTTCTGGTCCGACGTATGCGTCCTTGGACCCTTCCCTTGCCAGCTCATCCGCGGCTTCATTCCCGGGATAGCCTTCGTGTCCTGGAATCCACATCAGTTTCACTTTGTTGTGCCTACCAAGCCTGTTTAAGGCTTGGATTCCATTGTAGACTAGTTTTGAGTCTACTTTAGGCGCTGTCAGTGCCTTTAGTGCCGCTTGGCTGTCACTTAGAATGTAGATAGTTGTGTCCTGTGGAGATCTACCTATATTCTCTTGCGTACAGGCAATTATCGCATACAGCTCCGCCTGGAAGACCGTTGTATAGTTGCCCATACTTATGCTACTGTTATAGTCTTTGGCGTAAATACCCGCCCCCGTACCGGTGCTCATTTTTGAACCATCAGTGTACCATATCGTGTTGTCTTCCTCTGAGAGGTGCAACCCATCCTTCCATTCATCCCTGGTTGGGATGTGGACATTGAAGTTCCTCCGGAATACATACTTGGGCTGCATTTTATCGCAGCCCATCGTCAGTATTCTGTCTAGAACAACATTGTGTGCCATTTTAGTGTGTCTGGTTCTAGGCGATGCGTCGCTCCACAGGCCCGTCTCTTTCAACCTCTGTAGCGACTTGCACGCCTCAGACTGAATGGCAATATGCAGTGGTGGCAGGTTTAGTAAAACCTCCATTGCCACCGTCGGCGTTGTTCTGAACGCCCCTGTTATAGCCATGCAAGCCACCCTCTGCACCTTAGTTAGAGAGTCCTTGCACGTCCTTAGCGTTGTTCTTGGCCACCAGGCCAAGCAGCCATACATGATTATGGGTCTAACCATCATGGTATAGATCCACTTCAGAACTTTAGGGTTAAGGCCCCATGTCTTTCCATATGCTGATCTGCACATTCCAAACACTCTCAACGCTTTTGTTAACGCGTTGTCTACGTGTTTCTTCCAAGTGAGCTCTTTATCTAGTATTATACCTAGATATTTCACTTCACTTGACAATTTTAGTGCCTCGCCAAACAGTTTTAGCTGTTTAATATGTTTGAGGTCCCTTTTCTTAGTAAATGGAATTACTACAGTTTTGCTGGGATTGATGGATAGTTGGTGGCTAATGCACCAGCTTTCCACCTTTTCCAGAGCTTTTCCCATGATTTCCGATACTGTATCCGGAAATTTCCCGTTGATAAGTATCACGAGATCATCTGCATACCCAACAGTGTGTATTGGACCAGTGTTGAGTTCCTCTAGGAGTGAGTTTACCACCAGACTCCATAGAGTTGGTGAGAGAACCCCTCCCTGGGGACATCCTTTTGTCGTTGTGGCGTATAGGACGTCACCCAAAAGACTTGACTTTATTAGCCTGCTGTTTAGCATGTTGCCTATCCATTTACATATGGTTGGTTCAATGCCATGCCTAGCAGCCGATGTGCTTATGGCTTCAAACGTAGTTCTATCAAATGCTCCCTCCACATCGAGAAATGCCGCGAGACATATCTCTTTGTTCTCGAGTGCATTTTCAGCTTTATTCACTACCAAATGAATCGCAGTATCCGTGGATTTACCCGGTTGATATGCGCATTGCATTTTATGCAGTGGATACCGCCTTAAAGCTCCATCTCTTATGTGCCTGTCTACCAATTTCTCTAGTGTTTTTAGAAAGAATGATGACAGGCTTATTGGCCTGTATGATTTGGCATCACTGTAATCTGCCTTGCCTGGTTTTGGCAGGTAGATTACTTTAACGAGCTTCCACACGTGTGGCACGTGCCCGAAGGCTAAGCACGCTCTGTACAATCTGCTTAAGTGCGGGACAATTACATTTGCACCCTCTTGTAGTAGAATTGGATATACCTCGTCCGGTCCTGGCGCTTTGTAGGGTTGGAAGGACGATAATGCCCATCTTATCCTGCTGTCGTCTACTACCTTTTTGGCAGTGTCCCAATTGTATCTGGTTGTGCGTGCTGTCTGTTCTGACACACAAATTGGTTCACTGTCTATTTTGCTCTCGCGTATGATCGAGCCGGGAAAGTGCGTGCTACACATCACTTTCAGGGTATCTAAACCTGTTTCTGTCATTCTTCCCTTATCGTCTTTTATTGACGTTAGCGGAGCTGACCTTGCTACTGCTAGTGCTTTTGTGAGCCTCATACCTTCTGGTATTGAGCCTATTTGGTTGCAGTGGTTCCGCCACGCACTCCTTTTTGCCTTTCTTACAGCTTTATTATACTCCGTGAGCTTGTGAGCGTAGTTGCTAAAGTTATTCGTCGCCTTCGCGTCATTGAAAATCGCCCTAGTTTCACTTCTGATTTTGGTTATATCAGGGTTCCACCAGGGTATCTTCTTGGCTAGCACCCTTTTTTCTGGGCAATTATTGGTCCAAGCAGTGTGTATTGCTCGTACCATGTTGTCCGCTTCAAATTCAATATCTATAATAGAATTTAGCTTACCTTTCGGATCCCCTAGTTCTACCTTTAGGTCACGTTTGAAGGATGACCAATCGGTGTTCCTAGGATTTCTTTTACGCACAGTTTCAATTGGTATGTCAGTCCTGTACCTAAAGCATATATACCTGTGATCTGACAATGAGATTTCATTGGAAACATGCCAAGAGTGAATATATTCGTAAATGTGGTTAGACGCCACCGTTATGTCAATTACTTCTCCGCGCCTAGCATTGACAAAAGTTGGGCTGTTCCCTTTATTGAGTAATTGCAAAGAAGAGCTCACCAGAAAATCCAGTAACTTCTCTCCCCGTTTGTTGACATCCGAGCTGCCCCAGATGACGTGGTGTGCATTGGCGTCGCAGCCGATGATCAGGTCGGTGTTCACCTGACTGCCAGTTGCGACAAGACTCCGGAGTTGAGGTGTGATGGGGTCCGTCGCTTCGTATGGGAGGTAGGCAGACGAGATGATGAGAGTCTTGCCTAACCCCCTCTCCTGGATCTTAATGGTGGTAAGATCCCTAGAACAGTAAGCATTATAAGGCATGGCATTTATGCCATTTTTGACATACACACAAGTCCTCATGTTATTCTCGGGGCAGAGGTAATAGATAACTCCTCCCGTGCCGTTTAGTCCCCTGATCTCGCCCTTGTATAGATAAGGTTCTTGAATCAGGGCTACATCGAATTTATCACTCTTTAGCTGCTTCGCCAGAAGGGCTGTCGCAGCCTTATTGTGCTGCAGATTAATTTGTACGCACCTTATGCCTCCCATGGCTCTTGCTATTGTGGTGCCGGCTTAGGCTTGCTGAGGTCAGCAGCCTCCGCCAGCACTCCGCAGTCCTCAGACATGGGCGAAGAGGGGTTCCCGAGGTAGAGGGCCTCCAGGTCGCGCAGGTTCTCGGATGTCGTCACCGATACCGGTGACGACCCCCGACCCCCACGCAGCCCTTCGTCCGCTCCCACCCCTTCAACCTCGTCCGCCCCTTCCGACTCCTTGTCCACTAGCGCCTCAGTGGGCTCGACAGCGCAGGGAGTCTCTATGGGATCGACTTCAGCACTCTTCTTCTCCACATCGTCCAGGAGCTTAAAAGTGCTGACGTCGATCCCCGACTTCAAAACGTAGCCGGCCTCCCGGATTACGTCCGCTGACTCCCGGTCCATCAATATGATGCGCCGGGTGCCAGCCGCCGTCTCCGAGGTGTCGACCACCTTCCACTGGTCAGTGTTCAGCCGCTCATTGAAGCGTTGGAGCAGCTGAAACACTACCTTGGCGTCGGGGATGCCAATGATCCTCGTCTTCCATGCCATCTTCACTGGTTTCGGAAGATCCCTGGCATCCACGACCTTTAAACTCATTCCCGCTATCTCTCCCTCACTTAAATACATAGAAAACATCCATGACTCAGGAACAAATATTCGCGCTCACCACACAAATATCTGCCCTTACCAGGATTCGAACCCAGGAGCACTAGCTTCGTAGGCAGGGTCACTACCAACTAAGCCAGCACATCGTCGTCGTCATCTATGTGTCTGTCTTTGTCATCGTATCTCCCAATCAATCTTATCTAGGTGACATAATAATCGATTAGGTCTTTGAAGACATCAGCTCTGAACAGAGCTCGCCATTTCTGGGGGGTTTGATCTATCCAATTATGAAGCCTACTGAAAGTACCATTATAAATTATAATTAGAGTACTTTCCCCGTGTGGTATCTGGGTTAGAATAGTGCCACTCCATGTCCTCCCGTGGATTTCGTGATAGACGACTAAGGGAATAAAGGCTGTGTAGTACTGTTACTAATACACTGGTAAACATCTTAGCCTGATTGTGCAAAATGTGGTTACAGAATCATTAACAAGTTTTTAGAGTTGTTAGTAATTCTGTAACTCTGACTAACCCACTCTGGGAGTAAAGGCGTCAGCTTATGTATGTATGTATTATAGGACTTTGTAAGTATCCTAGGTACTAGTGATATGATTGTCAGAGCTCCAAATAATTAAGAAAGCACCTCGTGTACCATTGATTTGAGATTTGGCAGCGTTCGCATCATAGAATGCGTTCACGGCTATTTTTACGCACTGCCATATGACAATGTTACCTTTTACCATCGTTTAAACATATCGTTCCTAATTCGAACTTGTGCACTTGAATTTAAGAGCTACCCTTAATTTTGGCAAGCGCATAGAGTTTCAAACACGCTTTTGTTTTCATTAGGTCTCTCAGTAGTTTCTGTATTTCGTAATGGACCTCTTTGCGTGTCTCGGACGCTCAGTGAGTTTTTAATAATAAATATCGATAATAATTCCTTAATTTCATAAGTTGTTTGTGACATGGGTTCAATCAATTCATTTCATGAGGTAAATATGAGAGTTGTACAGTCTGCCTTACCAGATGCTTCAAACTTTAGTACCTTGTCGCTTGTTCGCTTTTGACAGTTCAACACATGACGTTTGACGAAGCACTGAAGTGTGGTTATAAGGCCGACCGTACATAAGATTGCTTGGTGTACACACGTCCGTTTCCAATGTCTAACCTTAGATTGTTCGTGATATCTAGTCTTTGTTTATAGTTTAAAATCACAGGCTATTATTTCAAAGGTCGCGTCGTAAAACGTTCTCGTAATAAGCTAATCTGCACTATTTTATTGCTTCATATTAAGTACTCAAGGCTACAGTTAGTCATTCCACGTGACGTGATGCCGGTTTTTTTTTTTCAGATCTTGACCAAGGTCTTCTAGTGGATTTGGCATTATAATGAGTACCGGTTCTGGCGGACTCTGTAAATGTCAAAAAGTAGAAATTGTTCGTTTTTTGAATGCATATTCATTCGTTTTAAATGGCATGAGAAAATAGTTTATGTTGCCAGTGTTTTGCGAAATTTTTGAGAATGCTACGGAAAATCTCAAGACAGTTTATTTATATGTGTAGCGGAAAATCTGTTATCCTTAAAGTCTAGGTCCTTTAAAAGCTAGGGATGTCAATCATTGAAAAATTGTTGCGTCGATCTTTTTTCATTTATAATGTCTACAAGAAGCGCCTGCGCCTCTCCTGTTGATTTATAGTTTTATACCGTCTTAGCCGACTGCGGAACTCATCTAGGTCACTGACCTGATTAAGGGTTTTTGAATTGCTGCCAAAAAGCTTGTGGCATAAACGCGATGTGAGAGATTTATAATTTGATTGGCGACCTATATAAGTTTTAAGACTATTGATTTTTTTATATGTATCATCAAAAGGCTCTAGAGATACTAGGTGCTTAATAAAAATCGAATTGCAAATAACACTAATTAACAGCAAATAATTATATTAGCACTTGGTTGCTCATTGTTTACAAACTCTACATGTTTGAGTTTGTTTAAAACACGGCAAACGGATCAGTAGCATGTTTGTTATTCTTTATTTGTCTCTTATAACATAAACAAATGGGTACCATTTGTAATATTCTACGAGTAGTAACATTTTAAGCGGCATTATACCATTTCATTAAAGAAGTAAAGGTTGTTTGCTGATAATTTTTCATTTGTTTTTGCTTTTGTTTTGAAGTTTTTGTGGCACGGGCACCAAAAGTGCCATAGTTTTATTAAAGTCTATAGGTACTAGTTTGAAGTTGTGGACCTTATGTCAAACATGACTCAGTCTTTCAGCTGTAAATTTTTATACTTACGAACATATTTATTGGAAGTGTAGTTTACTCTATAAAACTACGTAAATATTAACAGACTATTATATCCGCGATCCTAAACCGCTTGGATCATTGATCTAAATATAGTGTTGTCATAATTTGGTTTAGTGCTACCGGAGTAAATATTTATAGTGAGGCTTTGAAGTTGCGGCAAAACCATGGAGCACGCATTTAAAATTAATCCCCCTATAATGTAATACGTTATAATACATAGCGTCATATTGTCGTCATTTAATGAGTTTAGTAATAACTCTTTTTTTTTTGCTTTATTGGTTTACGAACCGAACGTTTTTCTCTTAAAAAGGATTAGAACAATCTAAAAACAATAGAACTTCAGTGTACATTCAAAAACAGTGAACACAACAAACTAATAAGCATTTTTTTCGCAAAGATATTTAAATGTTTGAAAAACAAAAACACCTCATTATTAAAGAGTTCCATTAATTTTTCAAACAACGGACAAAATTTTAATGGGACCCTACTACCACTAAAATATTGTTAAATTCACACAAAAAAACACACACAAATTTAGAACCTCCTCCGTTTTTGAAATCGGTCAAAATACAAAGCAATAACAAAACTACGATTCGACAACCCTAACAATAAGGAAAGAAACCACACAAGTATCTAACGCGCGGCTCGATACAGTTCGTTAGCAAAACTACAATGTACTTCCACGTTTAACTTCCTTAATTAGCAATTAAACAAATGAATCCATCTTTAAATACAAACAAGTAAAGTCAAAGAACTCTTTTTACTAATTACGTAAGTTAAATTTACGTAATATTACGTTATTGTTTTCAAAACGGTGTCACAGTGTCAAGATTAGGCGGTCGCCGCACCGGCGCGGCGGGGTGCGCGCGCATCCGCATTTACACGCATTTCTCGTATCGAATCAGCCAGTCACTGCCATAACCTCAAAACAGCCCAAACAGCTGTTTTACCCAACCTTAAAACACGATAATATTAGTGATAATGAAGAGCGAAGCAATTATACGCACCGGCTAGACGCGCCGGACGCCATTGCGGCATCATTTAAATTTAGAATTGGTAGTTTTTTCGATTTACGGTTTTCTGGCTTCCATTCAGTTTTCAGCCAGTACGATTGTTAGCTGTGTTCTTTTTTAACTCGTTCGTTAACTATTTCGTGACTTATTTAATTAACGTAGAAAAGTAAAGTTGTATACCGAATTAGGTAATTTTTTACAGTCGCGTTCTGAATGTTTTAGGTTAGTTTTAATTAAAGTTTTTTTTTAATTATGATTAGCAGACATTGTGTGAAATGTGTCAGTGTTGTGTGAAACGTTTAGTGTAAATAGTGTTTGTGTTTAAAAACTGTGACTATGGAGGAGTACGAGTACGATTTCGCGTACGAGTGCCGGGTTGGTATTATTATAAAGAATTAAACTAATTAAAAAAAAACAGATTTTAATTTTCTAAAACGATGATAGATAAAGTATACTATAATGTCCATGGTAGAAAAATATGTCATAAAATCTGCAAGGTCATCTGTTTAAAGTAGGGTGGAGTTGAGACGGGTTAGGGGGTGTCATGATTGATGATAATGATCTACTTAACCATGTCAAACTTGCATAAAAGCATACCTACATCGATTGTTAGCCAACGTTTTACATTTATGGCTAATGCCAAGTTTTTATGATTTTATTATCAAGAGTTGGGCTTAGAATTCCCAAAACATCGATAGCAGTTGTTGTAGTTTACAGTAATATGTATATTTTTATTAGGGATGCAACGATATGTCTATTACGATACCGATACCAATGACGAATGCATCGTAATAGCGAATATGATAACGATAGCGATAACTAATGCATAACGAATTGTTCATTTACCATCTAATAAAAGATTAAAAGTAGACAATTGAGTGAAATCAACATTTATTTAAATTTTAGACAATTTACCACCTAAATGTTATAATTAAAATCAATTTCTTTCGAATTCTTATTAACCTTTAACTACCGACCTGGTTTTCACGTAGCACTTACACCGATGTGGTGTCTGAGAGACGTAAATTTTAATCTTCACTATTAATAATATAATTAACATGCTAGTTTTTTTTTAGTTACTCTATTGCATAAATGCTTTTAAAAATTTAATTAATTAAAGGATAATAAAAACAAATCCAGCTTTATTTTGAGAATTAATAGTATTTATTAAAGAGACCACAAAACCTTAGTACTCAATTTTAGGAACGTCTCCAGTCTCAGTTTTTCTTATAATTAGGGAAAATTTAACAAAAAAACATAAATTATTCTAACTTCTTGAACTAATCAACAAATTGAAAACATTAAATCCCTTCTAAATTGAAACAGAAAAAAAATGACAACAGTCAGACATGGCACTTTTAATGGGCCAATTTGCAGTCACTGCATATCTGAAGGCAGCACGTAAGGCACATGGGTTTAAAGCATTTGCAGCAAAAGTACTTCGTACGTCTTTTTAGACGACTTGGACAGAAGCACAAGTTTTGCGAACCCCTGGTTCCTGATTTATGCCGATTTCGGTTGGAGGCTCGGGCATATTATCGGGTCCATTAACACCGTACTTACGTCTCTCAGTCGGCGACAGCTCCGCAACGGTCACATACGCACTCGCCGGGCTCGCGGCGGCGCCTGACGGCTAGCAGACGCGGAACGGGGAAGGTAGCGAAAGGGGCAGCACCGCGAGTGGCGTAGTTTAAAAAAAAAATTCAAAATAAAAGTAATGACGTCTGTGAGACGTATAGGTCGGCAGTTAAAGGTTAAGAAAACATGAAAAATTAAATTAAACCAGCTGTGAAAAACAATCTAGCTGATTCTACAGTAGCTGGTTTGATGGACAAATACTTATGGGCCAATTTTTTCAAGTTTTACCTAATTACAATATTTTTTCTCCAATAACTTAAACGGTTTGTGTCCATCTCTGCATTGGGTGCATTTAAATAAGAATCGTTATAAATCGTAATACTTTTTACGATACGGATGACCGTCAAAAATAACGATAACCTGCGTTTTACGATCGGCAGCGGTATCGTTGCATCCCTATTTTTTTGTTATAAATAGCACCCCAATATTGACGATCGTAATCATTTGAAATCATAGACCAAAAATTTGACAGGTTGTTTTTTTAATTGCAGCGCCTCGTGGAGGCGATGGCTCCGCGCTCGGCTCGCTCCTTCCGCCAGGAGTTCAATATGCAGGACCTGGCCGCGTCCACCGAGCATACCTACACGTATTCCTCGGAACAGTAAGTGCTTTGATCCTGTTATGACTTAGGGCTGATTCGACCAAACGAGAATAAGATCTTATAGATTAAACGCCTAATTGCTATAGACTAATCTCGGAGTTATTCCAGTTTGGTAAAATCAATGGTTATTGGAGGACTGTCTCAAAATGTAATGCCTTGTATTAATATAGTAATTTAAAGATTGGTCCGAATCGGTCTGATGCCGTGTTATATATAAGGCTTATCCTTTGACTTTCTTAATCAAGTTATTCCTTTACGGGAATTAGTGCACAGTATCAAGATCGGTTTTAAGACACGGAGTCAGTATTAGGGCCGTGTTAATAAACTCATCTTGGCTGAGATGCCCGTCATAACATACGTCAAAGTAAACGTCAAACCATAGAACACTGTCATTTTTGACGCATCTCGAGACGAGCATTAGAGTTGAGATTAGTTAATTAATACGGGCCTTAGAGTTCTTTCATTAATAACTTGTTTAAAAAAGCCAAAGATAACATTTCTTCCAATATCTGACTTTTTAAATACTATTTCCTAACAGAATCGTCAGGACGTCGCATTCGACAGAGCTAGATGGGCACGCGCCTATAGCTAACGGTAAACTAGTCTCGCCTAACTATGCGACCAAAACAATTATTGACGACGACCGACCTGACATCAGGAATCTCAAAAGGGTCCACACAATGTACGAAGGACCTAACATCATAGAGTCTAGAGGCATCGTCCACCCAAAGACGAAAGAAATCCTCACTGTCGGTCAAGCTATCAGCATGAGGATACTAGACGTGAGAACAGGCAGGCTACTGTCATCTCCCGAAACAAGACAAACCATGACTATAGAGCAAGCGGCTAAAGAAGGCCTTATTGACCCTAAATTGGCTGCGAGGTTAACTGGACCTTGCGGCATGACTGAAGATGGAAACGAAGTTACCTTGCTAGAAGCTATCCAAAGCGAATTGTATGACGCCGAGCAGGGACTGGCGGACCCTGCGGAGAAGAGAATAAAGGTAACTGTTGAAAGCGAGAGACCGAGCACACAAGGAATGAGTATCTCCGACGCTCTGAACAGGGGTCAAGTTGATCTACAAAGAGGTCTCTATAGATTGCCTAACGGTAGTTACATCACAATTGCCGAAGCGTACCAGAAAGGCTACCTCATCTACAATGAGATTATTAAAATAAAATCCAGCGTTCTGTCCTTGTCTGACGCGATCAATCAAGACTTAGTCGATAATAATGGTTGGATTCTGGACAGGAATTCGGGCGACAAATTTCAAATAGACGTCGCTATCAAAAATGAATTAATCGACCCTCACTTTAGAGAAGTCGTTGATCCTAAAAACGACACTAAAATAACACTTGCTGAAGCGATAGAAAAGAATATCATAAATGCGAAACATTCGAAATACATACACAATGTTAGTAAAGAAAAGATGTCTTTCAAAGACGCGGCAAATAAACGTTTAATTTGTAAACCCATGACACTTAAAGACGTTTGTGATCATAATTTAATGACAAATGATGGTAAAATTCTTTCACCGGCTAAACGAACACCCTTGAACATTCTCGAATCTATTTCTGTAGGTGTCCTCGACAGTGATAGCGTCAAGTGTGTAACAGACACAAAGTCAGCCCAACTTTTAACGCTCTCAGAAGCTTTAGGTGTTAGGATCATTCAGCCCGATAGTAAATTCCGGGACAACTTAACCGGTGAAATTTGTAGCATTCCGGAGGCAGTTGACCGCGGCCTCATCACTTCCGTCTCTCAGAGATCAATTTTCGATATCGACGGTTTCAGAGACCCAAAGACAGGCGAATTCGTCTCCTTTAACGTTGCTCTGAGCCGAGAGAACCTTAAATACGTCAATGGTGAAACATTCCTGAAATCAGAAAGCGGCGACTTCGTTTATCTAGAGGACTGCACAAAAGTGTCCATCGTAAGGCCCGAAGTCTTAGAAATGTTCAATCGTAGGATAGGTATTTACGAAAACGGGAAAGAACTCAGCGTATTAGACGCCGTATTTAAAAATATTCTCGATCCTAAAACGGGATACTTACTTGACGCGACCACAAAAAAACCAATTCCTTTCAACAAAGCTGTTGAAATTAACATGATAACGCCAGAAGGCGCAGCTTTGCTTAACTCCCTTTTAAATATAACGCTTACATTACAAACAGTCACAAAAACAGTTAAGCGATATGTCACAGTCACGAACGCATCTCAAAGATCTGAAACAATCATAACGTTCGCGGAAGCGGTCAAACGAGGCCTTATAGATGAAACTAGACGGACGTACACAGACCCGCAAACCGGGACCGTGCTACCAATCCAACAAGCGTTAGACGAAGGACTTTTAGGCGTAGAGAAAATCGAACCTCGAGTCATTCAATTACAAGATCACGTAGACAGAAGAGAACTGCCCGGGCAAGTAGTTGAGCTTAAAATTACAAAGAAGTCGTTTATCCAGGACCTGCCACCCAGTCCTGAGGGTAAGGTCCAAGGCGACACTCGCCCAGAAACCGTGAAGAGTCCCGATTATGTTGTTCGCGAAACCATGCAGCCGCGTGATAGTTTAATGCAAGAAATTAGAACTGTAACGTCCAAATCGATTGTCTCTGAGCCCGCCGTAACTTCAATGACTATTAGGAAAAATACAATAGAGCTTCCTCGTGGTGGCTGGTCTCTTAAAGATGCAATAGAGCAAGACCTATTAGATGCAGAGTCTGGAACATTTACTATTCCACATACTGATAGAGTTCTCGATTTTGAGGAGGCTCTAAGACTTAACATCGTCAATCCTGACTCCGCGATGGTTATCGATCCTAGAAACAAAAAACAGATCCCGTTAGACGAAGCTCTAAAATTACGCGTGTTAGATAACACAGGACGATACAAACAAACCTCTGGTATTCTTACAATGAAAGTAGCAATTGAAAGAAAACTCATAACCTTTTTGCAATCTTCTATATCCATGTCATCACAAAAAGTCATTACTATTACGTCTGTAGCCGGCATGCCGGACAAAATGGAGATTTCTGAAATACGCGATTCGTCTCCTTACGATGTAACATCTAAGGACCAGTCTGCGTTCGAACCTGTGCAAGTAGCCCCAGGAGTCATTTTTGATCCCGCTACTGCGCTAGTAATATCTACCACCTCAGGTGTTTCAGAAAACATCTTAGAAGCCGTTGATAGAGGCGTAGTACCAGCAAATACTGTTAAAATCACTGAACCGCAAACCGGTATTGTAATTACACTTAAAGAAGCGTTAGACAGGGGTATTGTTAATAAAAAAACAGGGGAGTATAAGGACAAGTCAGGTAAAAAAATAAGCCTTACAGACGCCGCAAAGATTGGTTTGATAGCAGTCGTAGGCGCACCTCTGGTAGGTGCATCTAAAATAATCCAAGTTGTTAAGAGCACAATGGTTGTAGACCCGCGCACTGGCGAGAAGCTGCCGATGGAAGTAGCATTTGAACGAGGTTTAGTGGATCCAATCACTTACAAGAACTACGAGGACTCTTTAAGGGACAAAACACCTGATGGTGACGCCACAGATGCCAAAGAAAGAAGAACACCAGGCCCTAGTACAACCAAGATTTCTCAGGTCGTTACTAAACCCATCTCCGTTGGAGCTGCGGTATCTGAGGGCTTTATTACCGTAGAATCTATACAAAATAGCCTGTCCTCTGAAAATAGACGGGTAATAGAATTAACAACAGAAAAGTCAAAAGTAGTACATCCAACAGATGTTATTCAAATTGCTAAAGGCACAACTCAAACACCTAAATATAATGTTAATAAAGCTAAAGAACGAGTGATAGATTCGAAATTTGAAACCAAACCGATTGTACTGCAAAAATTGAGGAAACAAGTAGTGATTCCTCAAGAGGCCATTGAAAAGGGTCTTATTGACAAAGACACAGCAACCATCTTGGAAGCTGTTAAAGTTTATAGAGATGAAAGTGGATTGCCAATGACTCTTGACAAGGCTATACAAAAGGGTTTGGTGAACGAAAACAAGGGTAATATTGTCGACCCCATTCATGGCGATGTTGTTAATATCAAAGAAGCACTTAAAAGAGGATTGCTTGATGGAGAAGGACAAGACGAAATATTGATTCCCTTGGCAAAGAGTCTCTCGGTGCCTGAAATCTTAGAACAAGGCTTACTAAATCCTGTGACAGGAAAAATCATTCACCCAGAAACTGGGAGCCAATTGACGCTAAGGGAAGCGATTATTTGCGAAATAGTTGATCCTCTCTCTGCGATAACTATCGCTCCTGGCAAGACAATAACGCTAGCTGAAGCTATTGAAAGAGACATAATTGATAATGACAAAAACGTCCTTAAAACGAACGATGGGCCAATTGATTTAGTAACAGCTGTAAATGCAGGCGTTTTCCCAGAGCCTAAAATTTTTAAATCAGCTGAAAATATACCACCTGCGGCAATGACGCTTTCAGTAGCAATTAAACAAAACATAATTAATCCTAAAACCGGTGAAATTAAGCATCCTCTTACAGGAAAAGTAATTCCTGTGAATGATGCCGTCAAAAAAGATCTTATAATGGCGATACCCTACCCGCAATCTGAGGAAACGATAACCTTAGAAGAAGCTTTGGAGAAGGGCGCTGTCAATTTAAAAGATGCTACTTTCACTGACCCTAAAACTAAACAAATAATACCTTTAGACACGGCTATGGAGCAGGGTCTCCTAGCTGTCAAGCCAAACACGGAAATAATGCAAGCAGGTGGAGTAGTAACGACCATCACCGAAACATTCACATCTCAACACACTATAACTACAAAAATGATAGAGCTTTTAGCTGATTACGTGCTAGTGAATGCAAATGAAGTGCAAAATACAAGAACTGGAGAAACTATAACGATTGAGGAAGCTAGGCAAAAAGGTATTGTTAGAGACGAGAGCGTAAGTAAAGAACAATTCATTACCAGTGATACCAACATCAGTTTTGAAGACGCGCTCACTCACGGCTATATAAATATTGAACAGGGTACCTTCACTCACCCAAATACAGGCGAAACTATACCAATTGCGGAGGCCGTAAGCACTGGATTACTTAACACTGAGATGCCAAAAGAAGTAACCCAACCAAAAACGCAGAGTGAGATGGAAATGCTCGACTTAAATGAAGCATTTGATCTATTGTACGATGAAAGAACTCAGAAATTCAGAGATCCGAAATCACTTAATAAAACCATGACTTTCAAGGAAGCGTTAGACAAAAAAATCATTAATCCGGAATCGGTAATATATAACATTGAAGGCGGTCAGACAGTAACGTTAAAAGAGGCCGTAAATACTGGCCTCATCGATAAAAACTCGGGCAAATTAAAAGAACCGAAAACAGGCAAGTCGATTGACGTTAAAAACGCTGCCAAAATGGGCTTAGTCGCTGTAGTAGCTGCTCCTGTTTTGGCTGGTATGGCCGTAGTTCAAGGAGCTAAGATGATTACGGGTAAGTTATTAAAACCAAAACAAGAAGTGGCTCAAGCCACTGAAACGACGAGTCGAGTCATTTCAGAAACATCCGTAAAATATGGCACTGCAGATAGCCGTGCAGTTAGTGAACCAGAAAAACTTGTCAGTGAGCGACGTGAAGTCGCTCCTAAACCTGCAATACCTGGAAAATCAACGCAGTTACAAGATGCTACTGAGGTAACGCAAAATGTACCAAGCAAAGTTATTTTGGCTAAAAAGAGAATCGAACACGTACCTAAACCTTCCAGCACACCTCATAGCTTAAAAGAATCTAAAACACCTGAGACGGAACTCGTACACAAAGAAAATATTGTAGTCGAAGAAACTATAAAACGTAAAGATGAGAAACCTGTACCGCCAACAAATAAGAGTGATGTCGCCCCTGCACAGATAAAACGTGAAGAAGTAAAACCCCTTAAAGAAGTTTTACCTTCTAAAGATAAATCCAAAGAGCAAGAGAAGCCTCATCAAGTGGTCTTAACTGAATTAAACAAGCAACAAAAGGTGCCTGAGGGTCAAAAATCGAAGACCGTTTTACATAAGGATGTAATAGTTGCAGAAGTAATAAGAGATACATCTCCTCAAAAACCATCATATAAAGACTTTGTTGTAGAAGAGACACAGATCACGGAGTCGGGACCAGTACAATCAGGTACTATTATTGACCAAGGCCCGGTGATACAAGAATTCCGCCAGACTACTCCTGATGGTGACGAAATTACAACAATCGTTAAAACCGTTGTAACCACATCTGAGCCTACGGAATATATCACAGAACATACAACTAGTACGATAGTAACTAAAGCGTCTAGAACGACTACTGTTGAGGTAACTCAGAATGAATCGACATCTTACCACGTCGTAAGTGAAGAAATAACGTCGCCTCATGAATACAGTGAAACAAATGTAGAGAGCTATGAAACACAATTTGACACGGATGAGATCGATAGGACAGATCCAACAGATAGGGTAAGAGAAACGCCGCTAGAAAGAACCGACGCCGTAAAGCCGAAACAAACTGAGAAGCAAGAATCAAAGGCACCGGCTCGCAAAGATGTTTCACCGTCTTTGGATATCGCACAAAAAATTGATGATCCTAAACACAAAGTGGAAGCCCAAAGCGCTCCCGTTCAATTAAAACCTGTCGAGGTAACTGTTACTAAACAAGAAAAATCGAGAACTACTACTTTAGAAGTAGCTCCTGGTGTTATATTTGATCCCAAAACAGCGACAGTCATTTCTACTGAAACCGGTTTGCCAGATGATGTATTCAAGGCAGTTGATAAAGGCATTGTTCCTAAAGACGCCGTTAAAATAGTGGAGCCGAAGACGGGTAAAGAAATAACATTAACTGAGGCGATATCAAAGGGTTTAGTTGACAAAAATACCGGGGAGGTAAAAGATAAATCTGGAAAGAAAATAAGTTTTGCCGACGCTGCGAAAATTGGACTCGTAGCTGTAGTTGGGGCCCCAATTTTAGCCGTCGTCAAAATAGCAGAGGTTGTCAAAAACAGCTCAATTTTAGATCCCAAGACTGGTCATAAAGTGACGCTTGAAGAAGCGCAAAAGCGTGGTTTAATCGACTCGGAAACATACAAAAAATACACTGAAGTCGTAAAAACTCATTCTCCTCCTGAACATGGAGTTGAAATAACCGAAATTACAACATCGCAAGCTCAACAACTAGCCCCTGAAAAGACTAAACACGCAAAACCGATCGAGGAACTTGTAGAACAAGTTTCCACAACGGTTACGAAACTCCCAGGTGAAGTTACAGTTACTACGACCACACGGTATTCACCCGTGGAGACTGAAACTACCACCTCAACGGTTGAACACAAAGTCATGGAGATCATAGAAACTAAACATACATCGACAGAACACGATGTGAAAACCATGTCCGCGATGCTAATTGATGCTGAAAGGCAACCTCTTAGAGTCATTGATGAAATTACAGAACAAAACGTCACAAAAGTGAAATCTGAACCAGTGAAAATTCTTTACGAAAACATTCCATTAATAGACGCAATTTCGGAAGGTAAAATTGAACCCAAAGTTTGTAGGATTATAATAAATGGTATAGAGTCACCTTTGACCGTACAAGATTCTTTAGAGCAAGAGCAAATCAGTAGGTTTACACCAGTAGATGTAGTGTCCAAAAATATCGTTATTGTCAAAGAATCTAAACCAAAATACAGCGTCGCCATTTCACAAAAACTTACTCCTGAGGAGCTTTCTGAAATGGGTGTCTATGACATTGAAAAACAAGTATTTTTGAATCCTAAAACAGGTGCCAAAATTTCTTTCGAAGAATTTATGTACAGTTTGCAAATTTTCGACCCTGAATTGATATTAGTTAAAGATTTAACTTCAAAATCCGATAACTATATTCCATTTGACGAAGCAATTGCGCGGCCCATTATAGATAAAACAACTGGCCATATGGTTAATCCAAAAACAGGCAAGCGCGTTCCGTTCTTAGAGTGCGTACGAGTAGGTTGGATCGTTGAGAAGCCCGAAGACGTATCAGTGACTGAACAAATCAATATCGAATCGGCTTTAGAACAAGGCTTGTACAATCCTAAAACTGGTGAAATAAAAGACATTAACACCGGTGAACTGGTTCCAATAGGTACAGCCGTAGAAAGCGGCCTCGTGGATCATGAATCACTCCTTATTAAAGTCCCACATTCAAATGAAAGTATTCTTCTCTCAGATGCTATTGAACGCGGTATCGTAGAAATAAGACATGGCGTCGTGACCATAATTGAGACTCAAGAAATTATAGAAATTTCCGTAGCTATACAGACAGGTTTGATAATCATATCCAGAAGCCCGATTTCAATCGAAGCTGTCATTGCTAACGACATGTATGAGCCTAAATCAGGGAAAATTAAAGACACTGTGACGGACCAACTTGTTACAGTTAAAGAAGCTGTGGATAGGAACATAGTTCATCCAACGATATCTGAAATTAAAGACACAAAATTAGAAAAGTTTGTGCCGTTATCTGAGGCCCTTGACACAAAACTTTTAAACCCTGAGACGGGCAAAATTGTAGACAAAAAGACTGGTAAACACATTCCATTAGACGATGCGTTGAAGAAGGGTTTAGTCGCTACAAAAGCTATAACTTACTCTCTATTCGATGTCATTGAATTAGGCTATTATTCCCCTGATTCTTGCAAAGTTCTGAACCCTAAAACGGGTCAAACAGTTAGTTTAGGCAAAGCTATTAAAGACGGGTTAGTCGATCCGTCTGATGTCAAGATAAAAGAAGATAAATCTGAGACTGTCGTACCATTCCAACAGGCAGTTAAATCTGGTCTTATTGATTTAGAACAAGGTATTATAACAGCACCAGTCCTTAATCTCAAAGATGCTGGAGAGAAAGGCTACTTATTAAGTGATAAAAAGCCATGGACGTTACAGGAAGGTCTAGTTCAAGGCTGCTATGACCCAGAAACTGGCTTGTTGACCATCAACAACGTTACTATGACGCTCGCAGATGCCATTAAATCCGGAAATATTAACCCCGAAGCCATGACCGTTAGGAATTCCGTTACTGGCGATTTGATTTCTCTCTCTGACGCCATTAAAGCCGGTATCATTGACACAACGGAGGGTAAAGTTAGGGATCCAATTCAAGGTGATAAGATTTCATTGACGGACGCATCTGAAAGGGGTCTTATAGTTCCCGCTAAACGTAAATTAAGTTTGCCGGAGGCTGTTTTCAAAGGTTACTACGATCCCAAAACGGGTAAGTTCTCTCATCCTCACAGCAAAGAAAAAGTACCAACGGACAGGGCCATCAAAAAACGAATGTTAGATCCCCAATCGACATTAGTTCACGTCGCTGGAAAAGTAATTCCATTTGAATTTGCAGTCGACAAAGGTGTTGTTGATAGTAGGACCGGTACCATCTTGCTAGGAGACGAAAGAATAGACTTCCGCGAAGCCTTCGAAAGGGGTATCTTAGTTGAGGTTCGCAAACCACTATCATTAATCGAAGCTATCGAAAAAGGCATTTATAACGAAATCACTGGTCTTTTCATGGACCCACAGAGCGGGAAAAAATACACGTTGACTGAAGCTATTAAATTAAACCTGATTGACCCTCATTCCGTTCACATTCAAGACAACAGATTAGGGAAATGGGACAAGATCACTATACCAGAGTCCATTGAAACTGGTGTTATTGACGACAAGACCGGCAAAATACTGAACATCAACGCGGATAATGAAGAGATAAGTCTGCGGCAAGCTTTCGAAATAGGGTTGCTTGTCGATAGTAAAGCATCCATCAGCTTGCAAAGAGCTTTGCACCAAGGTCTTTACGACGATAGCACAGGGAAGTTTATCGACCCGGCTACGAGCCGTAAAATTACGTTACACGAGGCCCTTAGAAGGTCAATTATTAGCCCTAAATATCTTTGCTATTTCGATAAAAAATCTGAAAAACCGTTGACTTTGGCAGAATGTTGCCGTAGTGAGATTATTGATAGGAGAACTGGCAAGTTCCTCGAGCCATGTTCTGACGTCCAAATTCCTCTGTCAGACGCCATGAGCTTGGGTCTCATCGTCGATATCGAAAGTGCAGGTTTCACTCTATACGACGCGCTTGCTATGAATTTATACGATATAACTGAACTTGCTTTCGCCCATCCGGTGACTGAAAGAAAGATTTCCCTAAAAACCGCCATTGTCGAAGAACTCATCAACCCAGAGACTTCTCTAATCAAAAATATTCCCACTAGCAAATACGTGAAACTAGAAGAAGCCATAAAATCAGGCATAGTAGACGATAACATCAGCGGTTATGTATTACCGAACGGTAACCAAATAAACTTACTTGACGCCAAACATCGCGGTCTCGTTGTGACAACCAAGAAGGGGCTAGGCTTAGAAGAAATCATAAGAAACGGTTTGTATAGGGCTGATAACGGAAAGATCGTTGACCCGAGCACCAATGAATTCATGGACATAACTAAAGCAATTGAAATCGGTCTCATGAACCCAGAACTGACTATTGTCAAGGATAGTTACGCAAACAAATTCAAACCGCTACCTCAAGCTATACAACAAGGCGATGTAGACGTCACTAAAGGTAGGGTTCTAGATACCAAGGCCAAGAAGACATATAGCTTGGATATCGCGTTCGATAAAGGTCTCCTTGTCACTGTAGTAGTTCCAATCACATCACAAACCGTTTCCAAACGCCACGTATCAGACTCATCGGCTCCCAAGGGAGCCATGCTCAGAGAATTCACTTTAGATGAGGCCATCAAATACGAATTTATTGACCCCGAAACAGCTGTCATTAAAGATCCACGTAAAAACAAATACATTCCATTAAGATTAGGTATAACCGAAGGTATAATTGATAAAAGCGCGAAGGGGTCGTTCGACCCCCAGAGCGGTAGGTCTCGTACACTTTGCTTCGTCTTTGAAAACGGTTTAATAGTGTATGTCCGCGAGCCTCTAACGTTTGAGCAAGCGATAGAGAATGGTCATCTTAACGTCGCGACAGCTCGTTTTACTGATCCACATTCCAATGAAGTACTTACTATTAAAGACGCAGCCACTTTAGGCTATATTGACTCGGACACGGCGCTCATAAAGGATAATCTCAAGAAGAGGTTAGTAAAACTACCTGAGGCGTTCCGCAAAGGCCTCATGGACGCAGAGAAAGGCAATATCCTAGACACAGAGACCTCAAAACTAAACACGTTGCCATCGGCAATCGAGAGCGGTCTCCTCATGACACCTAAAAAGAGCTTCACATTGATTGAGACTCTAAACTTTGGTATTTACAACCCGACCACCGGGGCGTTGAACGATCCATTTATAACAACAAGTGTCATAGACAGAAAGAGACTGAATCTGGGAGAAGCGATCCAACAGGGCATTGTCGATCCATCTAGCACAGTCGTCAAAGAACCAGACACAGGCAAGATCTGTCCATTAGTACAGGCGATAGAACAGAAATTGGTGGATCCTGTTGAAGGCAGACTAGTTGTAGACCCGAAAAAATCCATCACGTTGGACTTGGTCAAAGCTCTAAAGAAAGGATACTTACTGCCAGCAGAAACTAGGGTAAGTTTTACAATATTTTTCTTTATTTTTGTGCTTCTATCAAGCAAAGGTGTTGCTTTATTTCCTACTCTACTCTTAAGGTGATCTATAAAGCGTTTGGCTTGAACATTGGCATGGCACGACACCCACAAGACTAAACGTGTCGATACATTATGGGTTACATGCGATTGGTGAAGTCACCGTTGTGGCATACACTTGGTCAATAAGTTTTTTTAATCATATCTGAAACATTGGGGATTAGAATTTTGAAATCACATACAAGGTTGGGATTTCCGACGATTTTTAAAACATGTATTTTTTAGAAATCGATCGGAATTACATTTTTATGATAGTTTCACAGTAAGAAGTAGTTAATGCGCTTTATCACTTGGTCTTTGTAAAATTTATGATGCCGCATAGTTGGCTTTCACACTTTAGGGATAGAGCAAAATTTTATACAAACAAATGAAGTAGTTTTTTCTTCAATTTAGATAGAGACTTTTATTATTTTTCATTGTTAGATATAGAAGCTTAGTTTTAGGCTGCGTCGCTGGCAATTGACAGTTTTCTACTAAACAGTGTCCTGTTTGAGCGAACTACCAATTGCATCAGCGATTATGCTTGTTCACATGTACTAAGGCTCGATGTAT